>CAWUFW010000615.1:1310125-1965188 GCA_963921515.1 Calotriton arnoldi | reverse complement strand
CAGGTAGTAGCCAATGGGCTACATAACTTTAAAGTGCCTATGCCCTTTGTATGTTCCCTCCCTTTGGGGAGGGAGCATCCCCTAACCTGATTGGCTAAAATCCTTCCATCAAATATGGAGGATTTTTCAAAGGTGGGGGGGTCACTTCAGCTCAGGACACCTTAGGGGTGGTCCTGGCTGAGAGGGGACACACCTCTCCTGACTACTAAATTTCCAGCCAACCTTGCCGCCAAAAGTTGGGCTTGGCCAGGGGACGGGCATCCCTACTTGCTGGAGCGCCCTGGCTAGCATAACAAAGGGCAGGAAGCCTTTAAGGCTCACCGCCCTGAATGCTGTTCCTGCCTGGGGGTAGGTTTGAAGCACCTCTACCCCAAGCAGGCTTTGTTCCTGACCCACGAGAGCACAAGGGCTTCCACCTCAGGGGGTCAAAAACATGTCTGAGTGTGGCAGGCTGGTGCAGACCAGTCAGCTGTACCCTAGAGAGTTAGTCGTTTTTCAGGGGACATCTCTAAGATGCCGTCTGAGTATATTTTACAATAAATCGAATACTGTCATCAGTGTGGGTTTATTGTGCTGAGAAATTTGATTGCAAACTTATTAGCATTCAGTAAAGCCATCATGGAGCTGTGGAGTTCGTAATGACAACCTCCCAGCCCATGTACTCAATATGGCTTCACTGCACTTACAATACAGTAAGAATGGCCTTAGACACTGTAGGGACATATTGCTCATACAGCTATGCCCTTACCTGTGGTATAGTGCACCCTGTTTTAGGACTGTGAGGCCTGCTAGAGGGGTAACTTTTTTTTTTAATATATCTTTATTGATTTTTTTCCAAACAAACATCACAAATATCGGCATGTACCATATCGTGTGCATACATTACTGATTGTCAAAACAACATATACATCAGGCCTTAGCCCAAGTACAGCAAAAGTAAGTTCAGTTTTTAAACTAACTTCTCCCCCACATGTATCTTTATGCATGGTGCCTCATACATGAACAATCCCGCGGATTCCTACTATGGTCCATGCCCCCAAACTTCTGCGCTACGGAACAGCCAACTATCCCCCCTCCCATCCCCCCTTCCCCCAACAAAACTCCCCCCGCCCCCCCACCATG
The DNA here is from genome assembly GCA_963921515.1 of Calotriton arnoldi. NCBI lineage: Eukaryota > Metazoa > Chordata > Amphibia > Caudata > Salamandridae > Calotriton > Calotriton arnoldi. The sequence goes on along the minus strand of CAWUFW010000615.1, from coordinate 1,964,066 downwards.
TCTGGTGTAAGATCCCATATTATGTATCTTGGTGCACCGAGCTACTCTGCCCGTTCTAATCCCTGCCCAGTAGAGCCATGTTACTCTGCCTCCTTCACCTCCTAGGTACTGTCTGGCCCCCTTCCTGAGTGTGTTTCCCCCATCTACCTTGCCGTCTGCTCCGTCTGCTCCCTCGTTTACCAGCCCTGCCACCATTGACCTCCAGGCCTGTACGTCATCTTCTAGCTTCTCATCGCGTCTAGTCTGCTGCATCCAGATCACCTCGGCAGTCGACCATTCCTGCATATCCGGCACCCACTGTGACATACTGGGCGGACGGTGACCCATCCACGAGATGGCTATCTGCCGCTTTGCAAGCACCACCCCCAGAGGACAAGCTTTCTACTAAGGTTCTTATTCTTAGGTCAGGGCAGCAATCCCAACAGCACCACCCGGATCTCTCCCGCTATCTCCCACCCTATCGCCCCCCTCAACGCCGCCAGAACTTCAGTCCAATACCCCTGAAGCGCAGGGCATGTCCAAGCTATGTGTATGAACGCAGCCTAAGTCTCTCCGCACCAAGGACATTGCCCCGATCGGTCCGGGTAGATCTTGTGGAGCATTTTCGGGGTCAGATACGTCTGATGGACATAATTAAATTGGATTAATTTAAACCTCGTGTTTGCACTCACTTATTTAACCCCCTCATGGATCTTGGCCCAGTCCTTGTCAGTGATACGGTCACCCATCAGTGCCTCCCATTTCGCTTGGATTGGTAGCACCCCTGTCACTCCATCATCCCGGATCGCCCAATATAAATGTGAAATCAGCCTGCGTCCTTTGCTCATCATTAACAAAGTCTGTAATACCTGGGAAACCGGGGGTTCATGCGGGAACGCGAGCCATAAGTCCCTCGCCACCTGCGCAACCTTTTCATACTGTAAGCAGTGTCCAGGACCCAGCTCGAACATCTCCCGTGCCTGCTCGCGTGTGATGTACAGCGCGCTATCATATAGGTCGCCCATGGTCAGACAACCCCCCCTCCTGCCATCTCCGCACTGACATGGATGCGGCAATCTGCCGGAACGGCTGGACAACCCACAGGTGCATGTCTGGAGCGTATTGGGCCCTCTTCAATACTTTCCGGACCACCACTTCCCACATCTCCGCAACATGGCGCACAATGTATGGGCATGTCGGGTCACCCTCGCCCCCATCATGAGCAACTCAAGCAGCTCCCTTTCTCCAAAGGTCCCCGCCAGCAGGGTCTTTTCTCAATTTTAGTCCCTGTCTAGCCAATGTACTGCAGGTTGGAGCTGCGAGGCTATGTAGTAGTATTCCAGGCATGGGACCTCTAACCCCCCAGCCTGCCATGTTCGTTGCAGAGTGGCCAGACTAACCCGTTTGCATTTGGGTCCCCATAGCAGGTCGACGATAAGCCTATCAAGTTCAATAACAAAGGATCAGGGGATACGATAGAAAGAATGCTGCATCGCGTACAGACACCGAGGCAGGACCACCATTTTGATCAGCGCTATCCTCCCCATGAGTGTCAATGGCAGCTCCCGCCAGAAACGCACGAGCCAAGCAGACCCTCACTAACCCTGCCGATGTTATGCACCAGATATTGATCAGCAGTGTCCGCTAGTCTGACCCCCAAATATCGGGTGTGGTCCTTACCCACAGAAGTCCCACCTCTGGTAGTTCCTCATCTGGGCGTAATGCCAGATGTCCCAGCGGGACCAGCTTGGATTTCCCCAGATTAATTTGTAGGCCCGACATGTGCCCATACCCCTCCATGGTGTCCAGCAGCACCGGCATCGCTACGCTTGGGTCCCTGATGTACACCAAGGTGTCGTCTGCATACAAGGACACCACGTGATTAGTCTCGCCAAGCGTGATCCCAAATGGCACCATCCTTGTTCGGAGACCTACTGCCAGTGGCTCCATTGTCACAGCGAAAAGTAGCGGCGATAGCGGGCACCCCTGCCTGGTGCCCCTTTGCCATCAGAAGGCCCGGGACTCCAGCCGCCCCACTCTAATCCTGGCACACGGTGCTGAGTAGAGCAGCTGCACCCATTGCAAAAACCGGTCTCCCACTACCATTGCCCGCAAGACCTCCCAGAGATATGCCCACCCTACTGAGTCAAACACTTGTTCGATGTCTAAAAGGGCTAGTGCGCACTCCTCCTGATGGAGCACAGGCGAGTGCCAGACGTAAGACAAACGTCGTATATTCAGGGCCGTGCTACGTTTAGGGAGGAAACCTGCCTGGTCCGAGTGTACGAGGCGCTGCAGGTACAGTTGCAGGCGCGCTGCTATGATCCCACTAAGGACCTTCATGTCGATATTCAGCAGGGATATGGGCCTATATGACCCTGGGAGTTGATCGTCCCGGTCCACCTTAGGGACTGCTAGAGGGGTAACTTACCTATGCCACAGGCAGTGTTTGTGGGCATGGCACACAGGGATGTGTGCCATGTCTATTCTTAATTTGTATCTGTGCCAAAACACACAGTCTGCAATGGAAGTGTGCGTGTGTTAAGTGAGGGGTCTCTGAGGGTGTCACAATACATGCTGCAGCCATTAGAGACCCTTTGGTCTTAAGACCCTTGGTAGCAGTGTTACCTTTTACAAGGAACTTATATGTGAGCCAGAGGTGTGCCAGTTGTGGAAACAAAGGTACAGTTTTGGGATATAACACTGGCACGGGAACCTGATTAGCAAGGACCCAGTGCAATTTCAGTCAAAGTGCATCAGAAATCAGGCAAAAAGTGGGGGTAACTATGAAAAAATGGCCCTTTCCTACAGATACTTCTGCTTGGAGTCATTCCCATTGCTACCTGCTGGGAGAAGCACTACTTTATACAAAGGCTGTATATGGAGAACAAGACAAGTTTGGAGAAGAATGTTTGAAAGAGGCCACAAAAATCGGTTCTAAAGCCTTCGACAGTGGCTCCACAGCTCCTGTCTGGAAAATATGTATACACGTCATATCAAAAATGTGGCTATGAAACTCAAGCAGATTTCAGGTGCACTACACAAAGAATATTGTACTTCACATTCACACACTAAACTCATTACACCTGCACTTAAAATCTATGAGGCCAAGGCTTTGGGCACTGCTCTTTACGGGGCGGAATTATGGGGATTTTCGAATTCTGAGGAACTAACCAGAGCTGTAAACAAATTTCTAAGAAATCATGCCTTTCTCCCTCCATACACTCATATGCATCCACTCCTTAAGGATTTGGATGTAAGAGGGCTGGCGGTCAAAATTTGGCTGCATCCATTACTGTACTGGAGGCGCTTATGGTCCTTTCCTCCACTCAACCACTTTGTTGTTGCCCTTCAGTATGTAATAAAAGCTGTCCATTTTAGCAAGGTACCTTGGAGATGCTTTATTCCCATGGGTTATCTGAGTTGTGGGAGCACCCGGATACTACTAACTTCCAGTCGAAGGATTCTTGAAAACATCATTACAGGGCAATCACAACGGTTAACAAATGCCAAAAAGTTGCTCGCACCAAGCTAACAAGCAATTTTATTGATTTTAAGCCCATTTGTGGGGATGACCTGTTCTGGAATCAGGTGCCTGTCACACTGGACGGGAAGTTATATTTTCAGTATCGAGTGGGTACTCTAGCGCTGAGAGCATTCACCTACAAATGGGCTAGTGGAGGAGTTGCTGCTTCTCCGGCCTCCAACTTCTCAGAGGAGACCGTGTCACATGTCTTCTTTGCATGCCCTGCTTATGCTTCCCCCTGCAGAACTTGGCTAGCACCCATATGTGGGTTGCTCGGTGTATGTAGTCACTCTACTGCCCTTCGCATACTTAGGGTGGATTGCTGCCTGGTATTTACCATTTCTGTTGCTAAGTTTCCTGGTACTATGTGGTTACTCAGGAGGAAGGTTCTTTACCCCCTTCAGTAATATGATTTTGTTGCATTACCTATTTGCATCTTTCCACGCGAAATTATTCTACTTTTGCACATAATGCTATGTTTTAACTCCGACCTTTTTAAATTGCTGTCAAAATCAGTTTTTGGACAGCACAAATGCTTCTATGAATTGCGATCTTGCTTTTTGTAAAAATTTATCTTTTATCTATTTATTATCTGCCTTTCTATCTGCATGCACTTTTATGGTCTTGGTGGCCGAAATAAAGTTATTTGAATGAATGTATACATGTGGGATCCAAAAGACCCCACTTTGTTTTAGTCCTAAATTTTTCCTGACCAAAAAATTGAGTTATTCACAGAGCAGTTGTTTTAGCAGGGCTTGTGTATTCCTGAAGATAGTCTTCTAAATGTGAGAGGACATCTCCTGAAGTCTGCACTTTCTATTGGAATAGCTGAGGATCAGCCTAAAGAACCTAGACAACTTCCTTATTACATGCCTGCTGATAGAGGAAAGAAGTAAGACTGGCCCTGCAGGAGGACAGACTGCCCAGGATGAGAGACCCAGCATGATTTCCATATGTGGCACACCCAGGGGAAGTTGATGCACAAAGACAGCAAGCCACGAGTGACCTGTGCTTCAGAGGGGTACCGCTTGTATTTCTGTGTAGTTCCAGAGTGAACTATATTACGATTGTACAAGAGCAAAGTTTCCTGTCATGCCCGGCAGCCCACCACAGTGTTGAAATGTTGGTACTGCCTGCAGAGAAAATATAAGGTGCGTCACTGCCAATGCAGGAAGCAACTAAAGTAAACAAAAAAGTGATGGATGGAATACTTTAATTAATCTCAGCATCTGATAATTGCACAGGCCATATCCAAGTCTATTGTTTTTTTGCCCCCCACCATGCCACCTCAGATTAGACTCAGCCATATGCAAATACGCTTTGTTCCTTCTCAAATAGGAACAGTCAAGCCAGAACTGCCAAGAAGCAAGGAGCCAGTCGCAACTGCCACAGAGTCATCATTGCAAGGAAACTTGACCCGAAGTTCACAAATGCTATCCAGTCACCGGTCTACAACCAACCACAAGGGCCTCTGCTACTGATAACTGGTGTTATTGTGCAAACCTGTCCAGCAAGTCTGCTCTGTGAACAAAGATCCAAACAAGGATGCCGCTGTGGACCCTGTGAAGAAAGGAAAAGCACTATCAAATTTGGAGCGCATCCCTCTCCAGCTGTACAGTCTTAACCACAAAAGAACTAAGAGCTGGCAAATGGGAAGCTTAGTCTATATACGGCAACAGAGACTGATGCTCATTGGCCAGACCACTGCCCTACTGAACACATTTTAGCCAAGGGTTGAAAAAGACATTGAACCGAGTTGCTTTGGTAACAAGTGAAATTGGCACCTGTGCCTCATCATTGCCTACCCTATATAGCGTTAGGAACTGTAAAGACAGAAATTCAATCATAGCAGGATGAGAGGGATGTTACGGAGAGGGAGGGTGTAACACTTCACTATTGTATGCAACTAATTACAGGCCTGTATTACTCTTTCATTGTATTGTGCAAAGTAGCAGCTGTTCTTCTTAACGGGAGGTGGGGCGGGCGGGGGGAGGTGTGGGGGGAGGGTTTAAATAACAAAAAAACAAAAAAAGCACTTACCTGCCGCTGCCCGTCTCGGGCTTCTTCTGCTCCGGTCGGACTCCAATTCCATAGGAGCTGGTGCACAATCCCAGGCTCCTAGACACCAATCACAGCACTGCTCTTATATTGGTAAAACAGCATGAGAGAGCAGCGCCGTGACTGGCCTGAGCGGGCTTGTTTAATGCTCGCTCGGGTCCCAGGAGCCTGTGCCTCTACTCCACCTGGCTGTACAACACAGCTCGGTTGGAGAGAGATCAAAGTGTGCATGACAGTTTGGCCCGCCTTAGACAGCTGGCAAAATCGTCATGCGCACTTACAGTGTGCACTACTACTCCCCCTGCTCTCGTCATGGCCTGCCCCGACAGGGCTTGCTGGCTCAAGAGCAAAAATAAAAAGAAAATGATAATAAAATGTTTTATTATCATTTTTTTCCCCTCCGTCAGCTGGTTCTCAGCAGTGGAGGTGACACTCCTTGGCCATAGCGTGGGAGCCGCCGCTAGTTGTGCAGTATTTAGTTTTGCTGTGTAAAAATACTTTTTGTTATTGTCTGTTGGTTTGCTAGAGTTCTGAACTCTTGCTCCCACTCTACCTCCCTCACAAGAATGTGACTGCTCGCCCTCGCTACCCTCAGAGTCAAGTGCAGAAAAAGATTGTCAGACCCAGGAAACCAGTAGCAAACAACCTCAACCAGCACGGTTTAGGGGCTCATGTTGCTCCCCGAACGGGCTCTGACAAGTAGGATTTCAAATTTAAATTTTCTGCATCTTTGTCTACTATTACCTCCGACACTGCCCTTTCTACTTGTGGACTCAGGTCATAAAGATAGCTGTAGCAGGTGATCTCACCCCAAATGTTTATCAACAAATAGGAGACTGCGCAGTGATTAAAGGAACGTAAGTGCTCAACGCTCCCATGTCATCAACGTTGAAAATGAGTTTGAAGTCACTTTTTGCACTTCCGGTTATTTGATTAATTGACATCCATGTTGTACTTACAGGAATATCTAAAAACTTAACAAGTGTACATGCACCTTGAAGATGAAAGTGTACCCACTACCAGTAATACATTGTTAACAATATATTGGAGATCCATATCATACAAAAACAGTTATTGCATAGGTTGCCCCCAAAGGGGGCCTAGAGAGCCGGCGCCATAACGAACGCCGAGCCCCGGGACAGAATTGGTTTGGGGCGCACAGAAGCGCCCAAGCGCAAGAAAACACCCGCGCCCCCCGTGGCGTCTGCCGGAGAGACGCCGGCCCCCCCGGCCAATGGGGGCCAGGGCGAGATACAAACCCCCAATAGGGGGGAAGCGCCTACCTAGGGGGGAAAGCCACCAGGGGGGATATAAGCACTGCTCCCCCAGGTAAGCGCCTATCTTCGTGGAGCAGGGGAGTAGCATCGGCGGCGGACGTTTTTGTTGTATGCGGCGCATTTGGTGATTCGACTCTGGCGAACCCCTGCTACAGGATGCATAAGAACCGAGGAGGAGGAGAGTGACCGGGTGCCCACCCCGGTTTTTCTTGGAAGGGCGCCTCTGCTGCTACTCGAAGGCGACCGGGTGCTACCCCGTTTCCACGAACAGTGCCGCTCTGCTGGGGAATGCGGTAGGGGAAGCGGAGCGTCCAGCAACAAGGAGGAGAGACCACAAGCCGACCCCGGTGACCAGGTGCCTACCCCAGCCTCCCCAGCGCCGGTGCCGCAAGACGACCATCAGTGAAAGACCGGGTGCCTACCCCGGCTCCACGGAGTGAGGAAGGACGAGCGTAGCGCGGGACAGGAAGGAGACAACCAGGTGCATACCCCAGCCGCTCCGAGCAAGGGAGGGGCGAGGAGTGCGTGCAGCATCGGAAAAGAAGAAAGGGAAGACCGGGAGCCCACCCCCGCATTCCAGCACCAAAGACAAGCAGCTCACCTGGCAAGTGGGTCCTCCTCCCCTGTGTAGCGCAGCCGGCATAGCAGAGAGCAGCCTCTCCACGCCCGCAGCAACCGCTTCCGAGTCCGACGGCTGGAGCGCGCGTCCCGAACGGGCGTGGAAGGCGGGAAACACCCCCTTAGAGGAACAGACTTGGCTAAGCAGCACAGAGGGGGACTGCATTTTAAAAAAGTGGAAATTCCAGCTTTTATGTGAACACTCTTCAGGTACACTTGGCAGCAACATATTGGTGCATAACGACTGGCGGCAGCACCCCGCCTGGATTGATCATCGTCCCCAAAAGCCCTCGCACAGCACAGCTAAGCCGGCCACTCAGGGCCAAAGATGGCAAGACGGGGAATTCGAAGTCAACCAGAAGATCTGAATGAATTGCTGCGCAAGATCAGGGCAGCATCAGAGGTGCATGGGAACGGATGACTGCAGCCGCACCTGGGGCATGACGCTGGAGAAGGAACCAGCAACCAGCAGCAGCAAGATGGCAGAGCACCGGCTGCGAAAAGAAGTAGGAGACCGCCAGCCAAGCTAGTGGAGGCGGCAGCACCCAAGAGAGCCCCACCGAAAAATACCCTGCCACCTGTAGCCAGCCCGGCGGCAGCGGGGGAAGGCAACGGGACCAGGGACACAGCTACAAGTGGTAAGCATGTGAGCGCAATCATAAAAGAATGCTTCAATACAATGGCACCACTATTGCTGAAAGGATTAGGCATACAGGGGGGGGGTAACAGGGGCACTAGCAGAGGGGATGCATGGGAGCGTGCAAGGAAGGGAGAGGACGGGAGGCCAGGCGGAGGAAGAGACATCAGGGTTGCCATGGCACCTAATAGACCCAGGTCAGGCGCGTCAGCAACTCTTAAGCGAACAGGTCGTGCCGGGAGTTAGGGGAGAAATGTGGTCTCCCACAGTGGCATGGGGGAACACGACCCCAGCAACCATTCCTCCCGCCACATCAGCTGCACCTGATGCATACAAACGGCCCTCGCCTGGTCCAGCGTCCTTGACTACCAGGGCCACAGGGTTAGCAAGCCTAATACCGTTAGTGGTCAAGGAAAGAATTTGGAGGAAGGAATTCATTGATATCTTCTCATTACTGGAGATACAGCTAGAGGGCCTTGATCTGACTACCTGTGATAAGAAGGATGAGGATAAAAGGGAAAGAAGGAAGGAGCGTAAGGAGAGAAATTTTGATAACTGGTTAGACGCATTCCGGATAATGGCTTGCATAGTAGTCGAGAAATTCCCGCGCTGCGCAGCCGATCTGTGGCTTTATGAAGCCAACATCCACAATGCACAGAGGCAATTCCCGGGCGATGCGGGGCTAGAGTATGATAAAGGGTTCCAGCTAAAAATGCAAATGCATCCGGAAATGGAGTGGAACGAGGAAGATGAGAGGCTAAGTCATGGGCGGGAAGAATCGTGCAGTCCTTTCAGGGGTCCTTTCACAAGGGGAAGGGGAGGCCTTTTCAAAGAACCAAGAAGTTCGGCGCTTGGAAAGCACCACATTCTAATGGGACACCGGCAATCTGCTGGAAGTTTGAGGCAAACGAATGTACCTACGGGGCATCATGCAAATTCCAGCATATCTGCTCCTCCTGTGGAGGGGGGCACCCAGCAACAGGGTGCACACGCAGGAACGAACACAAAAGAGACAAGAAAGAGAGAAAGAAGCAGTGAGACAGACACAGGGGACGCCAGGGGGATAGCAGGGCATCAAAATTTCAGGCTAGCATGGTCCCCCATCAACACGCACAAATTGCGCAAGCTAGCCAACAGTTACCACAACAAAACAGACGCCGAGATACTAGTCCGCGGCCTCGGGGAAGGGTTCCCCATCCCATTTACAGGCCCCCTCCCCCGGGCAGTGTCAAAAATATAAAATCAGCATTGAGGCACCCAGGGGTAGTGACAAAGAAAATTGAGAAGGAGAGAGCCCTAGGTAGAATAGAGGGCCTTCTCCCCTCCCACCTGAGCAAGGAACTGGTGATCTCTCCGCTAGGGGTGGTGCCCAAAAAAGAGCAAGGCCAATACCAACTAATCCACCACTTGTCATTCACAGAGGGTACTTCAGTGAACGATGGGATCAGCACAGAAGTGTGTTCAATAAGTTACGCCACGATAGACGATGCCATCGACCTGGTTAGATCAACAGGCCGAGGGGCTCTCATGGCGAAGGCGGATATAGAGTCCGCTTTTCGCCTACTCCCGGTTCACCCCTTGAGCTTTCACCTATTGGGTTTTCAGTGGGAGGGTAACCTCTACTTCGATAAGGCAATGCCGATGGGGTGCTCGGTATCATGCACCTACTTTGAAATGTTTAGCACCTTTATTGAATGGGCACTGCACGTGAGGCATCCCTCAGGCGGGAAGCTCCATTACCTGGATGATTTCCTTTTCACAGGCCCGGCAGCACCAGCAGAGTGTGGCGGCACCCTGACGGCATTCAAAACATTGGCGGAGGAACTAGGGATCCCTCTTTCTGCAGACAAGACAGTGGGCCCGGCCACAAAAATCACATTCCTGGGAATAGAACTAGATTCTATCGCCGGGACGTCCCGCCTCCCTCCAGAAAAGGTAGAGGATTTCAGAGAAGACATTAGGAGCCTCTGCGGGCGCGAGAAGGCGATACTGAGGGACCTCCAGAGGCTCATAGGCAAGCGTAACTTTGCGGCCAGGGTAATCCCAGCAGGCAGGGTATTCGCCAGACGCTTGACCTAATTAACATGTGGGCTCACCCAAAAGCACCATCACGTCAGGCTCGGGGCGGAGGTTAAGAAAGACCTGCTAATGTGGGACACATTCTTAGCAGACTTTAATGGATTACTAATCTGGAGGGAAGGATGGGTAACGAGCAAACAGATCGCGCTGTTCACAGATGCGGCTGGCAGCACAGGTTTTGGGGCAATCCTGGGCAGTAAATGGTGCACAGGCCGGTGGCCTAGCAGCTGGCACAGAATGGGCATAACCAATAATATTACCTTTTTAGAGCTATTCCCTATCATAGTAGCACTGTCAGTCTGGAGGAGGGAATTACAGAACATGAAACTAACGCTATGGTCAGACAACAAGGGCGTAGCACAGGCCATTAATAGAGGGTCAGCCAGGTGCCCAGACACACTGCGATTAATGCGCCGACTGGTTAAATTGCAGTTAGAAGGCAACATAGACCTGCGAGCACGCCACGTACCAGGGGTGGAGAACGAAGTCGCAGACACCCTGTCCAGAGCCAGGATGGACAAGTTCAGGGAGCTGGCACCCGGGGCAGAGCAGAACATGACCAGCTGTGGGGCCTGGCGGGGTAGACTTATCTGAGCTGGTCAGCCAAGCACTCGCTCCGGAAGCGGCCAGGAGATATAAGAAATATGTTGGGACAGTAATGAGGATAGGGGGCATCCAGTCTCTGGGCAATGTGGGGGCCACCGGCAAGGCAGCCGAGCAATTCCTACAGTGGGCGTTCAATTGCAAAAAGTCCAGGTCCTGGGCGCAGGCCCATTTAGCCGCTGTGGCACACTACACCAAGCTGGAGACCGGGCAAGACCCAGTGGCCTCCCATTACATCAAAGCGGCAATGAAGGGGTGGAAACGCACTGAGGGCACAAGAAAGGATACCAGGCACCCGATAGACTTCACAAGGCTGGGCCTAATGTTGGGGACACTAGGGGCATAACAGGGGACAACTTCGAGCACCTCCTGTTTAAGACCGCATTTTCCACCGCCTTCTTCGGGGCGTTCCGCCTTAGTGCGTTAGTAGCACCAGCAAGGGCGGGACCAGCCAAACTCTGTTTACAAGCAAGCGATGTGACACCCACATCGAGGGGGGTAGAGATCCTACTGAGGCAGTCGAAAACAGACCAAACCAGAAAAGGGGCGCTAGTAAGGCTACAGTGCATAGAGGACCAGAGCTGCTGCGCGGTGCTGCCTGCTCGCTTTCATGGCAGTTCGACCAGCCGGCGGGGGGCCCCTGTTCAAGCACAGAGACGGCACACAACTGAGCAAATTCCAGTTCAAGGCAATCATGCGCCTCGCACTCAACAAGGCAGGGCTGCCGCCAGCGGGCTTCGGGTCCCATTCATTCAGGATAGGGGCTGCCACAACAGCCGCACAACATGGGATGAGCGAGGCCAGGATACAGGCTGTAGGCAGATGGCGGTCGCGGGCGTACCGGACCTACGTAAGGCCCCAGCTGCTGTGAACCACAGGGCACGATGGGGGGGAAAACGGGCGCCTATCCCACGGGCAAGCAGCAGAGTGACAATTTTATCATTGCCTTGGCAGGACGGAGACCACGACTGGCGTGGGTGGTGGGTCACTTGTTCATAAAGCGGATGCAATGCTGGTGGCGGCGGGGGGGCGCTCAAAGGAAGGACGGCCAGTGGACACCTGCATACAGTGGTTTGGCCAACCAGGAATGAGATGGGACCAGCTGCCGGCGACACTCGTGGGCCTACAGGCGGAAGCAGCTTGGCACCAGGACATCTTGATCAAACACCTGGGGGGTAACGATTTGGCCAAACGTGGGAGGAAAGCACTCCTCCAAGATATTCAGAGAGACCTCACGGAAGCAGCCAGGGCCTTCGGGAACACCGCCATCATCTGGTCGGAGCTGATCAGCAGGAACGAATGGCGCGGGGCTGAGTCACAGAAAGCGGTCGAGAACTCCCGGAAAAAGCTCAATCTCACGGTGAGCAAATTCTGCAGAGCAAACGGTTTGGAAACGGTCAGGCATCGGCTTATCCACACGGGTCGCCCTGAGTTCTATGCAAAAGATGGCGTGCACCTATCCGAGGAGGGCATGGGGGTTTTCTGGAGCAACCTGTGGGGCGCCATGGCGTTAGCAGGTTGTAGGTAAAAGATTCAGGAGGGAGTTGGGAGAGCCGCAGGAAGACGTAAGCCTCCCTGACGGCGTGGCGAAGAACTACGGGGAGAATGGTTGGTACGGAGGCCCACCGGAGGGCGGTGTGCCGGAATAGGACCACTCACCTTGGGATGCCTCACGGCTGGGTGAGTTAGCCTAAGGGCGGTGGGTAGGACCATTCACTTTGGGATGCCTCACGGCTGGGTGAGTTGGCCTACCAAAAGGGGGTAGCAAACAGAGATGGCGCTCGCAGCCCAGCCCCCGCCGGATGGCAGGGCACAACAAGAGTCGGACAATGTAGCGAGTTGTGGCCTAACTCCGGGACAGAAGCTACCCCCGCCCCGCGCAAAGAGAGCGCAATCCCAACCAAACAAAGAAACGACCCAGTAGGGCCAAGAGACAATACAAGCCTGCAAAGGAGCAAACAACAAACTGTCAGTCCAATTTGCTATCGGGGGCAGTGTATATCTGACCTATGGCAGATATGATGTGTGATGAGATGCATATGAAGCATGACCCAAATATGACAGTTCACCAATGTGGGTTTATGGCATGACATGCAAAGTACGCAAAGTATATACATGTATTCCTAATAAACTGCGGCCAACAAATGACCACCACAAGGCAAGAGTGTACGTTGGCTTATTCATGCTAAGGAATACAGTGGGGGATTGATTGTTGCATATAAGTGGGAGTGGGGCAGAGTGCGGGGGTTATGTATTTTATCAAAAGGAAGGCTATTTAGACAGGAGCAAAGCAGAGTGCTTCAGCTTCCTGCTTAAGATGCACGCGGGTCAAAAATAAATAAATAAAGAATATTCAACATAATAGGGAAAAAGTTCCGAGAATTTATGGATAGAAGGAAATGAAACAATAAGCCTTTTAAGAACAACACCATAGCAAGATTGCCATTGATTGTCAAACAGGCTGTGTGAACAATACCAGTTACAGTGAAGACATTTTCGAAAGGTGTCTGCCACTGTGTAATTTGAGACGTATTTCAGGAGCACATTGACAATAATATTATGCTTTTATAAAAACATGAATAAATCATGCCCTGCTTCTAAGAAAGAACATTTTTTGCACCCTAATATCAGTGTTTTCTGGAGTGACTATGTAAATGTATCTGTTAAATAAAGAACACATTATCAAGTTTTCCATTTATAATGTCTAGCTTTGTCAAAACGTCAAAAATATCGCTGCTGGGTTTTTATTACATTTAGATTTTGAAATTAATTACAAATGCAGAAACAGCATGCATTTCAAAGGTCTTGTCTAGTACTTATCTGTTTATTTCATAATCAATTGCTCCTTTCCGTTTACTGGTGCAATTTAAATATTTAAACACATCGATAAATGCCCAGAGCGCACATGTTTGTACGTCAGAGGCGCGTTTTGCAGTCTGGATAGATTTTAAGAGAAAGGTGGATGTGAAAAACGTGAATCCTTTGTTTCAAAATACATAAACAGTACCCGTAGGGCCTACCAGGCTGTAAAGGTTTCACTAATCGTTGAAACAAAAGGGAAGGAAAGTGGTATTTTTTTAATTAAATTGTCTCTGTCACCTGCATTGCATTTATGCAAGTTAAATGTATCTCCCGGGCAGTGCGAAAGGGCTTTGCTCTGTGAGGCCTGTGCGTAGGGCTGCAGCTGACAAAAACCAGGTGGCAGCGGCATTTATGTGAACCAGCCACATAAAATCGCAGAGCATTGTACAAGGGCGACCATGAACTCTTCCACCCTTGTTTGACTTTGCATGTGAGTGCTAATGTGAACATTTCATGCATTCATGTGGAGCTGTGTCTAATCACAAGTTCTTTCAGCATTGCTCATGACCACGCGGAAAAAACTCACAATGTTCCACCTCGTCAGCTGACCGTCAACAAATACGTCACTTCTGCCTGCCTGGCAGATGAATGCTGTTATTCTATCAGAGCACAATCGGATGATGGTATCAGCATTTGAAATGGGAGTTGGCAAATTTAGTATGCGCTCCACCCTTTGTGCCACAAATATCTATTTTTTTCATAGATGATCTTTCTTTATAACATTTGTTTTTAATACCACCAAAGCAGACTCTTTTAAGATTAGAGTTACAAAATGCATAACAACGTGTCCTGATTGTTTCGGCTATAATGCAAATCAATTTGTAAAGAGGAAGGATACTGGCTTGATATGGATCACATCCGCGTTACTTTTCAGAATATATCCCTGCTTTTGAGTAAGATCACAGAATCACACCCTCTTCTCATTTGCTTAAGTTCTCCCAAAAATGTGAATCTTTTCCTGGGCTTTTTTGTTCCTTTTTCTCTAATGAACAAAAAGGAATTGAAGGTGAAGCAGAAGCATAATGAATTCCGGGATTGTTTTCATTGCGGTGTTTCGAGCATATGTTTATGGGAAGATCTATGCCAGATGTCCATGGTATGAAAGAGTGCAAATTGCATGCAATCGGTCTTGTTTACATAGTCACTAGTTATCCTGAATAAGGCACTCCTGGAGCTACGTTGCCACCGATGTTCCATTGGGCAAATCAGAAGGTAAACTAAAGCCGAGGTCTCATAACCATTTTAGACTAAAATGAGACATATTTTTAGGTTGCTTGTCAAAGTGTATTTTCTTTCTCTCCAATAATATTTTTTTTTTTAGGTCTGGCTAGAGACAGCATTAATTGTTTCGCAAGTGCTTATACGGTACACACCAAGTGAGGAGAAAATGTCTGGTCCATCCTCTTGGAAACCTTGTTTATTCACATGTTAATTTAGCCACAGTCATCAGCCATTTATTGATTATGCATGTCAATAATGACTTATGCAGTTTTTCTGGTTTACCAGACAATCATTGCAGGAGCACATGTTTGCATTGGGACGGCCAGAGCTGCAGAGTTAATCTCAACCCCACACGCCCATGACCCTTTGAAAACGGGACCTTTCAAAGTGTGTTAACTGAATGTCAGAGCCATTTAAGACATTGGCAATGTGGGCAATTTCCCAGGGCCCCACCACCCATGACCCCCACTTTGAAAGTGTGAATGAAATCAAGATTATTTTTTTACTTTGACATCTTGCATGACTGACTATCCAGCCTTAATCATTGCACTCCCAGGCTGCTATTCAGAATTAAATTAAACAAATAATATGTTGTGTCTCTCTCTTGCCTTACTTGGCCTCACCTCTTGTACCTCACCCCTCTCTCTTTACCTCCCTCTTTCTATTCTTAACTCTACACCACTATGTATATAACACAAGTATGAACTTTCTCCATCACAACTCTGTCAACACCCCTCTTTTTCTGTCACAACCTCACATCTCTATCTCACTCTACCACCCTCTGTGCCTATTCTTTATCTCTAGCTCACTTGTCTACCTCAGTTCTCTACCTCATGCCTCTCTATGCCCTACACTGCTCTGTCTCCTTTTCACTTCTCTGTATCACTCCTCTTCTTTACCTGTCTCCATCTCAATCTAAACCTCACATCTCTCTAGCTCTCGCCCGCTCCACCTCTTTTCTCTCTCTACCTAACGTCTCTCTCAGTGCCTCATCTCTCTTTACCAGACCCTGCTTGCTCACTGCCTAGCCTCTCACTTGACCTCATTCATTTGCTACCTAAGCTCTCCACTTCTCCCTCTCTTTATATCTATGATGCCTCTACCTCATCTCTTTCACTCAGGGCCAGCTTTAGTGATGATGGAGCCCGGTGCGACAATGTTTTTTGCTCCCCCCCTCCCCCCCCACCATATGACCTCCTCCCTGGATTCCCTTACTACCACCTGGGCAAAAGTGCACCTCTCTCAAATGCATTTCATTTGTTTTAAAGCAATGGTAAAGGCTGGTTTTACTATTCCACTAAGCTATCCACATAAAATACAGATCTGTTCTTTGCAGCAGGCATATTAACCCTCTGTGCTACTCTATGGCGATTCAAAACTGCAGTTCGACAAAACTCGATCTCTCTCTCTAGAGGAACATTAATCATAAGAGTTATCATGACATTTTTATCGCTGGCTGAAAGCTGGACACACAAGTAACTCTGCAGCAGGTGCTTTTAAATCGTATTGCTAAACACAGCGCCCTACCTGAGGTCAGCGCCCCCTCTACAGGTCAGCGCCCAGAGCGGCCACACCGGTGGCACTACACTAAAGCCGGCCCTTCTCTCGCTACCTGAATTCCTTCTCCTTCCTTTCTCTAAATATATCTTTTTCTCTCTCATTACCTTCTCTTTCTTGCTCGCTCTCATTTCGCTCTACCTCCTCTTTCTATTTCAACTGCCACATAATACTTCACTCCACTCTCCCCCTCCCTCTTTTTGTCTCTCTCCACCTCACCTTTCTATCACTACTTCTTGCTCCCTGACAACTTTTACTTTACCTCTGTAGCAACCTCACCTCTTTGTCTACCCCACTTTTTCTCTCTACTTCACCTCTTTTCTCCATATACCCAATCTATTTCTACCCTTCACCCACCCCTTGCTACCTGTCTCTCTGCCTTAGTGCTCTTTTTACCTGGCATGACTTTGTCTACCTCTTCCCATTTTCTCTCCTCTATATCTCACTGCTCTCCTTACTGTGCATCTCATTATATTTTTCTTGCTGCCTCAGCTCTCTATCTGTCTCTGCCTTTATCTCCCTCTAACTTTACCGCTCTCTAACTCACCTCTCTTTTCCCTTTGTCTGTATCCTTCCCTTCTCCGTCTCTCTACATTTCAGTCTCCCTTTGTCTAGCTCTGTCTACCTCACTCTGTACCTACCTCTCAACCTCTCTTTATCTATCTACCTCTTTCTTACACTACCTCTCTGCATCCTTCTGGCTACCTCAGCTTACTCTTTACCTTGTATCTATTCCCACTGCACATATCTCTCTTCCACTTCTCTATCTCCTCCTCTTCTCCTGCTACTTAGCCTCTCTCACTATACCATTCTCTTTTCTTTACTGTCCTTGTTAGGTATCTCGCACCTCCCATTTCTCTTACGCCACATAGCTAGAAATACCTCTCTAGCCAGCAAAGTATATCCATAAAAAGATTTGAGAAGGGAGAAAAAAGGGGAAGAGAATGAAGGAGAAAACAATAACATTTCAACCGAATGAATGGTTAAAATCCTCATTGCAGTGCTTTGATTTTCACTGTTACAGAAAGAATGGCATTTTTGAAGGTGCATTTATTTGTGATTATGAATATTCAGTAATAAGAGCCACAATTTCATTTGCTGTTTGTATGTCAACATTTTTATCTTGTGTATTAGTATACTAAAATACCACCTTGTCACCTTTACCATGGCTTACAAATATGGCAACAGACTTATTAGACAAGGAATTCCACGTATAATATTATTGTTGAAATACCAAAGAATCTAGTTCAAGGTTAATTAGGAATGGTTTTATGAATGCATCCTCAACCATTGTTTTGGTACTATATGGGTGGTGGATGACAGGGATATTGATCCATTTCTGTTTTTGCTTGCACCATCTGTGAAAGTGTTACGTATTATAAAATATTACTTTTTTCATGTGAACTTGAATTAGCTGAAAATGGGTGATACATTTAAAACTGTTCTGAACTATTGTTCTCGCTAAAATATATCATGTCAGGCCCCCTAAATTCCTTTAGATGGCACTGTTTCTGCTATAGTAACTGGGAAGCCCTCAAGAACAGAGTACCAACTGTAGTGTACCCGTGAAATTGTTTCTTGAGCTCTGCTAATTTAAAAATATCTTGTACCGTCGCTGATCAGATCAATGTACTTCAAAGTCCAGTTGCACAATACAAGTGTGGTCTGGTAGTTTTGCCATCAACTTGGGGAACAGTAAAGTCCCCTGAATGAAATCAGTTAAACCATACGGTGGGAGGTTTGCTAAACCTCAAACTTAGAAAGCATTTCTGCAAAATATCTTGGCACTTGACAAACCTCTTTCTCAGTCCAGGCAGTCAAACCCTGGACTGAGAGTAATTGGTTGTCACCTTCAATTTTAGAAAATATCCACCTTTAAATTTGGAGAACATCACAAATATGGCTTTTTCTAACCATATAATGCTATGATACACTCCATTCCTAAAATGATGGCAGGCACCTGCATGTCTGAGGACACTGCTGCAAAACCTCAAGATAATGGGAATCTATCATTTCACAGCACAAATTCTCTGATCGTAATTACCATACCCAACAATTCCATGTAGGCTATACTTCAACTTTTGACTTTTTATTTATTCACTCCTACAGAGCACACGGCTAGGCGAGGGGTCAATGTAAATTAGAGAGCTTATGAATCACTATATAAATTATGGAACAGAATACACTGATACTGTGTTTTCATGTATCAGTTCTGCCGCTCTTAAGGGCCTTGAATAGCAGGGGTTACTACTAACCATCTATTGACTAAAGAATGATGGAAGGATGAGCTAGCCTTGCAGGGCTTTGAACTAGTGACTTGACGATCACTGTGCATGCCATTGAAGTGCATGTAAATCACAGAACTTTCATGCTGGTATCTTTAAATATATTATGTACTTTTTAGTAAATGAGACGGATACACTTTTCCAACAACCTCAATAAAAAATAAAATAAAATAAAAACTTAAACACTTAAGGAGTATTAACCATTAATGCATCTGAAGGTAGGTTTTGCTACAGTGAGCACTCTGGCACGATCTGGTTGCAGCTTTATTCAAATTTAGTCAACATGCAATACTAGCTTTTATCTTCTTGAGCAGAGAGTCACAATTTCTACCACATTGCAACTTCCCAATAATTTTTAGGACTTGCCTACTTGACTGCATGTGCACTGTCTGTTGCGAGATGTATTGTCTATTAAGAGTGGGCTTGGAGTCCACCCATTACTTACCATTGGTTGGCTTCATTGTCACTTCTTATTTGTTAGCTCGTGTGGATTTTCCTTCCTCTTTTTGTGTTTTTCTCGCCCCTGGAGCATGGACGCTTTACTCATGTCCTTCCCCTGCTCATTTTTCAGGCACTATTTTTTGTTTTGTTTACGCACTCCACAAGAGTGCATGTATCTTCCAGCTATCTCCCTAGAGTGCTTCTCTTCCCCCACCACACTCAGGGCCAAATTTATGAGGCCCTACTGGCACTTTAACACCACTAGAACATCACTTTTTTGACATTCTGGTGGCGCAATGTGCCACTGACATATTTATAAGGCCACTTAAAGCCACATTACATGGCTTTTCATGGCCTAATAAATATGTGCATAAACATCATATATATGCGGGTTGCACACCTTCGCTTGCATTGAGATCCACCTTGTTAAACCTCGAAAATCATCATTGCGTGCTCACTGGTGACGTGCTTAGCCCAAACTGCACGTTTCAACTACACCACATCTTGTTGAGGCGACCTTTCACCCCAAAACCAATGGCACAGCCAATACTGCCTTTGCAATTTTTCTTTTTCCTTGTTTTCCATTTTACTCCTATTTACTCCATGAATTATCCTCTCTTTCACTCTTGAAACTGTTCAAATCTTCATGCAAGGAAAGCAATTTCCCGGTTTCTCATGTTCAAAATGGGCCATCCGAACCTCTTATTAAGAACACGTACAAGCGCTGTATTCATCAGAAGCAGTTTATTAAAACCCAATGCATTTCGGGCCTTTAGGGCCCTTCGTCAGGGGCAACTGAAAATAACAATAAAACGTGCATTATAATCCGTCCACCAATATTTATGCAAATTCTCATTCAAATGTACTTATCATATGAGTTGCTCTTTACTTCTCCATAATTAAGATGGTACACCTGCCTGAAACTAGCCAGATCTAATGGCTTTGTAAGTGACTATAAGCACAAGCAGTTTGATAGTTTGGATACAAATGAGTAACAACACTGATTTTATT
This sequence comes from Calotriton arnoldi, assembly GCA_963921515.1. Classification (NCBI taxonomy): domain Eukaryota; kingdom Metazoa; phylum Chordata; class Amphibia; order Caudata; family Salamandridae; genus Calotriton; species Calotriton arnoldi. The sequence goes on along the minus strand of CAWUFW010000615.1, from coordinate 1,943,912 downwards.
GTAAGTAATTTGAGCTGGTAATTACAAATGGTACATATGTGACCATAGCTATGCGCACACTGGAGAGAGGCCAAGAACTGGCTGAGCATGCATTCTGAACACTGTTATGGCCCATTGACTCACACTGTCTCAGCCTCAGCTTCAAAGCTTTCAATTGTGCCCCAACATGAACACCCACCCACAAACAGAACTCAGCTGGACACCTGAATGTGACTCAGCTCACTTGCGCCATGCAATCATTGGAAAACCCAGCGCTCAGCGTTTTAGAGCTGAGACCTCTTGGTTTAGCCAATACCTTTTGAAGTCACTGTCAGGACTGCTGTTTCTGCCTCTGAGGGACTCCATCCCCCAGAGGTCACCATCCAGCCCAGGAGGAGGGGCTGCAATGTGCTATTAAAGCGCGTTAATCACCTGCTGTGCAGGACACCACCAGGTCTGCTGTTTCTGCCTCTGAGGGACTCCATCCCCCAGAGGTCAACATCCAGCCCAGGAAGAGAGACTGCCACGTGCTATTAAAGCTCTTTATTCACCAGCTGCACAGGACGAACACAGGACTGCTGTTTTAGCCTCTGAGGGACTCCATCCCCCAGAGATCACTATTCAGGCCAGGAGTAGGGGCTGCAACATGCTATTAAAGAGCTTTAATCACTGCTTTGCAGAACGGGCCCAGGCTTGTGCCCAGGCAAAGAGTAGGCCCGTCTGTGCCCTTCTGCATCCAGACAAGGCTAGGCCGGGCCCTCTCCATGTCATCTACTCCTCAGGTTATTACCATAGTGAAGAGGAAGGCTACATTATGGGATTTGAATAAGGTAATTGGTGGTGCTTCTAGTATTGCTTCCTTACTCACTAATGCAATAGGTGCCCTTAACAAAGAAATAGACAATGTTGAGTAAATAATTTCAATATTTCAAAATAATGAGAGTGGGGAGAAGCAAAGTGACTTTGGCAGTAAGCGACTCAGAGGGAGCTAAGGAGAGGACCTTACTGTACTTGATGCTGGCAAAAACCAAGCAGGAGGGTGTCATTCGTTGTCTTATGGAAGTGCCTTTGGTGATTGATCACTCCCCATCGTCTGACAGTAGTGAGCTCCCACTTGTTGCCAAGAAAGCGAAAAGACCAAGTTAAAGAGGAAAATGTCTTCTATAGCCACATGGGCATCTGGGATGGAAGAGGTTAGCCATAGACCCTTAGGTGGAAATAACTTACAGACTGGTTTTGAGGAGGCTGTGTCAGGACAAAGGTCCCAATTGCAGAAGACTCTGAGTGATTCGCTAAGCATCATAGAGAATTTGTTAAAATCATGGTTAAAACCTATCAACTCAAGAGTAGATTTGATTGAAGCCTCCTTTAAATCACTAAGTAATACGCAGGACTAAATCCCAAAAGATTTGTGACTCTTGGGGGTGACCAGTCGCAATGAGCCCTCCATCAATCAAACAGCACGCTATTGTCCTGCCCATGTTGCATCTGCTGGTACTAGTAATAAAGTTAATACAGCTATTGTGAATGAATCTATCAGGCCTGGTGTGAAAGGTACTCAAGATCTAGGGGGCAGGGCAGGTCCAGACACAAATGGATTGAAACAAGCTGACAATGTGGACAGTTTTTTACACTTGCCTCCAGAATGTACAATGTTCCTGATTGTTCTAAAAGAGGTTCCTCTTTTGGCTGTTGGGCAAAAGGAAATCTGGGAGGATTTCGTTAATAAAGTCAAACATTGGATAAGTACAAGGCTGGGAGATCAGGATATGTCACAAATGGGATAATCATGGTCAGGAGAATAAAATGGGTTGGTCCAGGGCCCAAAACAGATTTCAATGATTGTGTTGTGATAAATTTTAGTTCAGCTTTATATGCTTAGAGGGCTCTCTCTGTTTTAGTGGGCTATCGGGGGTAGAACAGAATTACAGCGGTTCCCTTGGGGCACTTCTATTGACTGTATTTAGCCCCTAACACTCCTATTCAGGTTCCACCACCTCACCGTCTGAAGAGTGCACTTATGGCTGTACCAAAGTCCAACTTGCTCCCTGTAGAGGGTTTTCTTACACATAACCGCTTTCTTCCTCGTGGGCATTCCATGGAGCAAGATTGACCATCACAGGTACCTGTAATAGTCAATCTACATGAGGATGGCAGCTCAGAGGGTATGGGTGATCCTAGAGATCACTAACTTGAGGATGATGATTGGTGTACACTTATTCATAGTTTTCCAATTGTTTGCCTTTGAGAGACTTGGCAAACAAATGCATTATATGTTGAAGGTTTTAGTATATTTTTCACCTTGGCCCTGCCGTCTAAGAAGGAAAGGTCTAAAGGAGAAGTGGCCATCCTCCTAGCTACAAATATGCAAGGAAGTGTGGAGTTTACTAGTTTGAATTTTCCCCTATTATCAACTGGTGTGTTATTAATATAAAGGAGGGAGGAAACTTTTGTTGATACATTTTAATAACAACATCTTTGATGATTCTGTGGTGGACATAGTTTCTACCCATGATAAGGAATTGGACATGTAGTTGAATTCATGTAGGGGGGCGATTTATATAATGCATGGGTTGGGGACTTTAACTACAATACTGTGGTCTTGCCTCTGCTAAATCCTGTTATTTTTCAAGTGATGAACAAGTTACACATTTTAAACATTCGAGATATGGGGACATCTTAAATAGTGTGGTAATCAAGCATAATTTATTGTTTGCCTCTGATTATGCAAGCTCACACATGGCGAGCTGGCCATCTTATATAGGTCATGGTACTTACTCCAAGTACTATTGATTATATCTTACTATCAAGTAACATCAGCCCTCTGATTTTATCTCACCTTTGCGTCATAGTGATCACAATCCTGTGGTTTTAGCACTTGATATTCCTTTTTTAAAAGGATAGAAAACAATACTAGACAAGGATCTGAAAACAGGAGGAAAGGGCTGACTTTGAAATGGGGCTTGATCATCAAGGAGAAAGTCATGGCTGAGCTGTTTAATACTTGTGGGGCACAATTAGAGTTATGTCTAACTGAACATACCCCGAGTGAAGTTATTGTTCAGATGTTTGCTGGTTTGTCCTCACATATTAAATCTCGGCTAGCACTTTCCTTGAGAACATCTAATAAACTGGGCTGGTTTGACAAGGAATGTCGACAGGTGCATAAGGCTCTGATGCTGGCCCTAAAGACCATGCCACAGAATAAAGTGGTCCTCACCAAATGTAGAGCTCTCTACAAGAGAACTTTTTGGGAATGGAAGCAAAAGCTTAAGAATGAAGTCTAGGAGGACCTTATGGAAGCGAATAGTTAAGGGGACAATGTGGCCTTCTGGAGAATAGTAAATAACCAATTTCTTTAGGAGGACAAAGGTCCAACCATTGTGTCCAATATTTCACCAGATGTTTGGACTTCATATTTTTCGGGGATGTTCTTAGGGGAAGTTGTCCCTTGTCTTGAAGGTTCTCTAAAACATGATGGGTAATTAGAGTGGGATTAAGGGAGTGCCTGGTTTTTGATGTTAAGGATGTTACAGTGGCCCTTAAGGAATGTCGTAAGGGTAAGGCCCCAGGACCAGATGGTGATTCACTGGACTTGTTTATGGAGTGCAATGAGCTGTAGGCCCCACTCGTTGCTAATGTCCTGAATGCCATTGTTAAGGCAGGCCCTCCTTTTTTACAGTACCAATTTTTAAAAAGGGAAATAAAGCCGACCCAGCCTGTTACAGACCCATCTCGCTCCTGTATTCCTCTGTGAAAGTGGTAGGAAGGATACTTTTGGACAAACTTGAAGGGTGTGCTCAGGACCATAATATTATCTCACAAATCCAATATGGTTTCAGAAAGTAAATTGATACTTCTGAACAATTCCTCAATCTAGACCTCATCATTGATAAATATACTGTAGCTAAACAGGAGACCCTGTATCTTTCATTTATGGACCTCACATCATTCTTTGATTTAGTTAATCACTCTGTTGTTTGGGATCTTTTGTATGATCTGGGAGTTGATGTATGTATTATTCATTTTGTTCATCAGTTTTATACAGATACTACAGCAGCAGGAAGTTATGGCCACTCTGGGGAAAGTACTAGTTTTTTTTAAAGTAGCTAGGGAAGTAAGACAGGGGTGCATTTAGCACCCTTCCATTTAAGCTATATATCAATGGGGTTGATAAATTCTTGTGTGACAAATTCATAGATGTCCCATGTATTGGAACTCGTCCAACCCCTGTTTTATTATATGCAGATGACACGGTACTGATGGCCCGTACTGGTAAATCATTACAGGGTCTTTTGGACTACTTTGCGTCTTTTATGAAGGGCTTAAGTCTTAAAGTTACTAGGGGCAAATAGTTTACATTGACAGTAGGGCCAGGAAAAAAAAGGCAAGGTCATTTTTTTTTATACATGGGGAACTTTTTTTGCAGACTAAAGATTTTTCTTATTTGAGGATTACCTTTAGTTCCCCAAATTCCTGGTCTTGCCAAGTGAATGATAAGAAATTGTATTTTGAGAGAATTTTAAACACAGTTGGTAGATTGACTGTAAAATTTGGAAAGAAGCCAATTAAGTAAATGTTACCTCTTATAAAAGTAGAGCAATTGCAGGTCTTTGTTATGGGGTGGGGGCTTGGTGTTACACTGGTGTAGCCACGGTCCAGGTTGTGGATAGCAAATATTGTATAAAGCTTTTAGCAGTTGCACCTAGCTGTGCAAATTATATTTGTCATAGTAAGTGAGGCATCCCATATATTGAGAATCTGATCTCAATTGTCCCTCGTTTATTATGGCATGAGTGCGGACTAAGCCTGAAGCTGAATTTACTCAGGATCTGATTAGGGAGTGCCTATCTTTGGATGGCTGTAAAATATTCCCATGGCTTGAACATGTTTGTTTGCTTTACATGCAGCTGGGCAAAAGTGTATTCTTTTACAGACCCAAAGGAATTAAGTAGGGTTAGTAGAAAGGACTTGAGGGCCTCCTTGCTGGCGTGGAGAGAAGACGAGCCTATTAGCGCTTTATTTTTTTTAATTTTTTTTTAGTGTTTTATAGAGCGCGAACTTGACCCGTGAGGGTATCAGAGCGCTTTACACGGTATACAGGGGTGAACAAACAAAAAGTCTAAAGTACAGAAGTATACAAAAATATACAAAACGGCTGGCGAGGGGCAGGGGTGCTGGGAACATGGGGGAAAAGGGGATACAAGTTTATGGTTACAGTTATGGTTAGAATCAGTAAAAACAAGAGCCCCACATTTTCTCGGCGGGGTGAATTGGTGGTCTGAGGTAGAAGCGATAGTCTTAGATTCGTCGGGCAAATTTTGGTGGTTGAGGGCGGCCTTAGACGAGGAATTTACCCATGAGGAAAGTTTTGGCCTCCTTCTTGAAACGTGCTAGAGAAGGGATTCTTCTGATGGCGGGGGAAAGAGTTCCAAATTCTTGGTGCTGCTCCGGAGAAAGCCCTATTGTAGGTTCTTTTTTTCTGAAAACGGGCAGGTTGGAGCAAGAGGTTTCTAGCGGACCGGGAGTTCCTGCTTCCTCCAGATACCACTACTTTCTGTGCCAGGTAAGTAGGGGAGTTTGCGTGTAGAGCCTTTTGTGTGATGCATGCCAGTTTCAGCTGTATTCTGGCCTCTAGAGGGAGCCAGTTCAGCGCTTTCATATGTGGAGAGATGTGGTCGAATTTCCTGGTGCAGGTGAGTAGTCTGGCGGCCTCGTTGAGGCAGGCTTTTAGAGGTGCCAAGGAGATCTTGGGTAATCCCGTGAGGGTGGAACATCCATATTCCAGTCTAGAGATGACTAGTGCTTGGATTGCCATTTTTAAGTCAGGAGCATCGATGAAAGGTTTCAGCTTCCACAGGTAGTTCAGGTGGAATCTGGCTGATTTAGCCATCGAGTTAATGTGGTCTCGCATGCTCAGGTTACAGTCGAGGATTATGCCCAGAGATTTGGCAGAGTCCACAATGGTCGGCGGGCAGTTTAAGGCTGTGATGGCCTTGATCCACAACTGAATTTCCGGGTTGGCTTTTGAAGGGGAGATTAGGAGAAATTCAGTTTTCTTTGCGTTGAGTTTGAGTTGGTTAGCGGCTAGCCATTGGACAGTCAGTTTCAGGGTCTCGTTCAGGGAGAGGATCTCCACGAGTGATGAAATATTGATGTATATTTGGGTGTCGTCCGCGTACATATGGTAGGAGATGTTGGCAGTATGAAGAACTTCGGTGAGTGGTTCTATGTAAAGATTAAAGAGGGAGGGGGACAGGGTTGAACCTTGGGGGACTCCAACAGTGACCGGGGTGGGAGCTGATAGGTTGCCGTTAATGAGGAATCTCTGAGATCGGTTGTGGAGGAAGGACCTGAACCATTCTAGGACAACGCCATCCAAACCCATCCTGAGTTTAAGGCGTTCGAGTAGTTTTGCATGGTTCACGGTATCGAAGGCGGAGGATAGGTCTAAGAGGATTAGAAGGCAGGTTTTGCCTTGGTCTAGGGCTTGGAGGGCGTCGTCCACGATGTGGAGCATAGTAGTTTCAGTGCTGTGCCCCGGTCTGAATCCAGATTGGAGGTCATCAAGTAGGTGGAAGTTGTTGATGTGCTGACTTAGTTGCTGTTGTACACACTTCTCTAATACTTTGGCTAGCAGAGGGATATTGGAGATAGGTCTGAAATTGTCGGGGAGGCTGGATCCAGCGATGGTTTTTAAAATTGGAAGGACTTGGCCGGCTTTCAAGGGGTCCGGAATCGATCCCTGCTGGAGAGAGGCATTGATTATTGCAGTCCAGCAAGGGACAATGGATTGGGAGGCAGCAGCGAGGCAGTTGGATGGTAGCGGGTCATTAAAGTGGTTGTTTGGGTTTAAGGTAGAGAGGATTTTAGAGATGGAGTCTTCGTCATAGTATTCGAAGTCGGTCCAGCGTGCTTGGTTTTTAGGTGAGGTCAGTGGAGGTAGTGCAGGAAAGGGGGGCAGGTCTGGAAGGGGTTGAGAGTAAGTGGAGGTATTGAGTTCAATTCCTAATGCCGTGATTTTATCAGTGAAGAAGGAGGAGAATTCTTCAGACGATATTAGAGACTTGGGAGAGCGCTAATACCAGAACAAATTCTGTCCGTGCATACGTCATTTTATCAACTCAGTCTGGTATTCAATCATATTTGTGCTGGGTGAATAACAGGTTCCACCGTTTTTTGTTGACCAGATTCCGATTGAATACAATACATATGCAAGTTAGAAGTAAAGGAACCATTTAACCTCCAATCGTGTATCTGGGATCACTTTTCAGAGCAATCAGTTTTACATTTTGTCTTATTCTGAGTTTTTTAATCAGGAGCTAAGAAAGAAATATATCTTACCACTGATAAAGGGTCTAGACTTTATTCAATGTAGACCAACCTTGTTATATTTACTGCAATTACAACGCACTTTATATGTTTTTAACTGCATTGTGAGGCAAAGGACGTTTATTTAGCTATAAGTGTATCACGTTTATTTCTTATGTGCACATATCAAATGCACCATCACGTTTGTCTGTATTAATACTGATGAATTTTGGAAGCTGTGATGATTTTTTACTGTGTTACATATTATATTGTGTCTCTGTTTATATGTATGTGTCTTGTATGGAGCTATTCAGACTTCGAATAGAGAATAGTAATTGAATTGAAGTCAATTACATTATAAAATTGCATTAAAGCACAGAGAATTTAGAAATGTTAACAAATTCAAAGTGTTTAGTAATGTAAAGTATGCTATGTATATGCTGTAACATCTTGCTAAACTATTGGCATAGTCAATAGGTCTCAAAGGCCAGACCTGTTTGCATTGCCATTGCTTGTTCTTAAAATAGAGGCTACTAATAGAACCTCTGAGCCTTTTATCTGGGTATTTGCAAAGCTGTCCTTATAAATTGGGAGCACTTTGAACATCACAGGCACCAGAAGAATACAGAGGTTGACAGGGCAGTTTTATTGCTTGTACAGATCTCGAGCATATGAAGAAAGATGTGCGCGTGTGGTGTCTGCTGCTCAAAAAACATAAACAAAGCATGCAACGAGCAAGACATCCAGCTCCCCGCATTTTACTAGAATACCTGCTCACTACATATGTTTCTGATACAAAACAGAATTCTTGTTATTCATTGCCACTGAGATGTGTTTTTGTGAACAGCCAGTTACTCCTGACTGTGTCATCTGTTCGACAAAGAAACAATCAGCAGCATTCCTTTAACATGTATCAGTTTTAATTAGAAATATTGATCCTGGGGAGCATACATCTTTGTTTGCCCCAAACAGTAATTCATTTATGTCTCTAAAAATTGATGAGTGCACTGTAACCTTTTCCTTATAATAGCAAAGCCTTCAGCTACACACAGGTAATGCAATTTAGAACAAAACAGCAGGACAGGTTTTTATGTAGAGGCTTTGTTTGAGAACATGAATGCATGGAAATAGCCTAATACTGCGGAGCCTGAAGCATTAGGGCAGTACCCAGACATTTTTACGTTTTGTTTAGCAAACTTAGACAATGTGAAAATGTTGGAGATTTTGTGTTTAAACTATTCCTACAAAAACAGAACAAACTATAATTGAATGATGTATGTAATAACTGAAAGAAAGAAAATGTAGCGTTTCCTTATTCGTACCTAATGTCAAAGAACGCTTTACTTGTTTGCTTTGTTTATTTGATTAATTGATTTGTATTGTGGCATCTTGGGCACAGAAGCATTTGCCAGCGCTAGTGTGTTTGAAGTGATTCGGCCATCTTGTGCCCTTTAATAAAAAAGAAACTATTAGTCAACATTCTAACAAAATTTGTGTAAAACAACTGTCAAATGTCAGCGTTTTCATGATGTTTTCTAACATATTTCATGGCAAAAAATATTTTATAAATTCATAAATCTGACTGGCATAATTAAGACTTAGCTAATAAATAATTGATGCTTTCCTAAATTATTACCTACTGGCAGTCACCAGTAGGTAGTTATAGTTAGGACCATGTTTCCATAGGAAAATCGTTTGTTGACTTGTCTATATCTTTGGTGTCGTTTAATGAATCTTCATGAAATTTCCCCCAAAAAGTGTGCCGGTGATTCTTGTTGTGCATGGAAAGTTTTTGGGCAATCCGTCAAGAGGGGAACAAGAGAAAGAGGGGGTCAAAAAAAGTGTGTTTTCCATGTTAATTCCCATAGGAGCTTTGAAAACGACTACAGCCCGAACTGCTTGACGGAATTACACCAAATTTGGCAGAAAGCTAGTTTTTGGTCTGCAGATTGTGCTTTATGTTATTTGTTTCAAATTTGTTCCGTAGTTGTTGAGAAATGTAAGGAAATCCAAATTAGGATTCTGGGATCGCAGCAACTTCGTGACGATTTCATGATTAATTATGAATGCACGGGCTTGCAGGAATGCTGTTACTGGCTGGCCTCAACTTGAGAAAGAGAGTTACGGCTGCAATTTTATCTCATCAGAACAAATTTTAGAATAGAAATCAAATGGCAAAACTTGGTATGGGGGGTCAGGTTGGATGAGTCCTGACCCCATGGGAGGCATATTAGCCTCTTTCAGGAACTCCACATATCTACAATATGTCACTAAACAGGTTTTCTTCACATACAATATTTGTGAATTTGTCGCGATCACCAGCGTGCCGCCATGTAACATTAAGGCAAATTTGTGGACATCACCAAAAAAAGATTAAAACATCCACAGACCACTCACTCACCAACTCAGAGGCTCACCCACTCACAGACCCACTCAGAGCCTCATACACCCACTAACAGACCCACTCAGACACTAATGCACCCACTCACTCACCCACTCTGAGGCTCACGCAGCCACTCACAGACCCACTCAGACACTCACGCAGCCACTCACAGACCCACTCAGACACTCATGCACCCACTCACAGACCCACTCAGACACTCATGCACCCACTCACAGTTCCACTCAGACACTCATGCACCCACTCAAAGGCCCACTCAGACACTCACGCTCCCACTCAAAGGCCCCCTCATAGACTCATGCACCCATCTGAAGACCCACTCAGACACTCATGCACCCAGTCACAGTCCCACTCAGACACTCACAGATCAACGCAGTCACTCATGCACCTACCCCACTCCCACACCCACTCATGCACCCACTCACAGATCCAGTCAGATACTCACACACCCACTCACAGACCCACTCACAAACTCATGCAGCCATTTGTATACCCACTCAGACACTCACTCCTCCAGTCACAGTCTCACTCAGACACTGACACACACATTCACCGATCTACTCAGTCACTCATGCACCCACATACAGACTCACCCAGAGACTCATAGACCCACTCATACACCCACTCACAGACCCACTCAGGCATTTATGCACCCACTCACAGACCCACTCATAGACTCACACATCCACTCACAGACCCAGTCAGACACTCATGTACCCATGCACAGACCCAGTCAGACACTCATGTACCCACTCACAGACCCCATTCAGACAATGATGCACCCAGGCTTAGACCCACTCAGAGAATTATACACCCACACACAGACCAATTCAGACACTCACGTATCCAGTCACAGACCCACTCAGACACTTATGCACCCACTCACTGACCCACTCAGACAATCACACACCCATTCACAGATCCACACAAGCACTCCTACACCGACTTACACAGCCATGTACACACCCGTAGTCACTCACATACCCACTCATAGACCCATACAGCCTCTCACATACCCACAAACCAACTCACACACCCACTCAGAGACCCATACAGCCACTCACACACACACTGACCTACCTATACAGCCAGTTGCACATCCACTCTCAAAGGTTACAGGTTATAGTTATGAAACATAATTTAAAAAAAAAAGAAATTCACAGAAAAAAACAAAGGTTACAGGGACGTTATAATAAGGGGCGTTTCCTGCCTTAAAGCGTAAGGGCTTTGTCCCGCTGCCCATGTGAGCTGTTACAAGTATAATTTAAAGTTACCTAAATTTGTCTTACTTTCCCTGTCCCGGACATTGCATTAACGGGTGTCAGACTAGCAGTGCAGGGTCAGTCCTCTTGACTGGCAGTCGGCAAGGATGATCAATGGCTAGTTACATTATCAGTAAAGTGCACACTTCAGGTTTGACAGGTCTCTTGCTGTGTCCAGCCTGACATGCGCCACTTCAAGCCTGTTGAACCTGTGCTGTATTAAGTACCTGTATGGAAACACAGCACTGCCCCACAGTTTCCTTTGGAGAACTGGTTTCACCTGCCCAACCAACCTTGTGTTGCTCTCGTGCAGTTTACTAGTATAAACAGTATGACAGCAACATTTGGATTGGTTCTGGTCAGGGTGCTTTTGGCCGACCAACAGCACAGGTTCGCGCTCACAGGGTTCCGTGGGGGCAGGAGTACTGAATGACGTGATCAATCACTGTGGGGCTTTATTTTGAAGCTGCACAGTGATTGGTCATGCTTCGGTCCCTTGCTGGTTACCATTACTCTTCCCCTCATGTATGTCAGGCATGACGTTGTGCAGGAGGGAATTCACGTAGCAGGCTAGCAGCAGGTTTACAGTTTCGTATTCCAGCTCACAGGCTCTTACAGAGCACCTGCGCGCAGGCTGCCTCAAAGGCAGTCCGGGCCTGTTCTGAGGATTCGGTGCCACTGGCACTCATTCAGGGAGTGTGGAAGGCCTCCCCCAATATGAAATGGCAGCGCTGGGTTCAAAATAAATGATGGTTAATGGTCAGGGCCCAGTTTTTAAGTTTGCATTCGACTGATTGCTGATTACTATGCAAATAATCTTTAAAACTCTTAGGCGGTTCTGTTTGCAGGATAGGAAATATCATTTTGTGAAAGGACAAATCTTGAACGATCTGTGAATGATGACACACACAGGGTCTGCTGTGTTCAGTCAGAGCTGTTTATATAATGGAAGGAAAGTACTACTGGAAACACTTTGGGGGATATTCTCAAGGACTTATCGCCGATTTATCGGCACTTTAGCGCCGCAAAAGTGGCGATAGATTTATCTCCCTATTCCCAAGCTGGTGCAAACTGCCGATATCGCCAGTTTCCCAGCGATAGCTGCCGCAAAAAACATTGCCACGGATGAGAGCGACAACTAACGCTAATGATATGCAGAGTAGGCGTACCCGTGCAAAAACACACGAAAACACCACTTCACGATATTCTCAACGACCAGCCCGATCCGCGATGCGACCCAAAAACAGGCGATAAGGCGCGTTAGCAGCAGGGATTTAACACCTGCCTTTTACTGGTGTAAATCCGGATGACAACCTGCAACATGAAAGGGAGCCCAGCCCAGAGCCACATCTGAAGACCAACACATGTCATGGAGCTACTGACCATGCAGCTCGGAGACCCAAGAGGGCCACAACACCCGGCCCCCACCACCCCCAGCCACCCCCCCCCCCCGGACTACCACCGAGGCAGCGCAGAACAAGACAGCTGACTTTCCCAAAACGGCATGGCCCCACAGCCACGCAATTGCAGAATGTGGGGAGAGGTGGGAACCAAGTATGTGTGAAGGAGGCAAGTCACCCATGAATGAGAATGTGCACAATGCCAAGTGTGGCGGTGATGTGCTGGACAGACTACAGTATGCAGAGCACAGACATGTCCATGTGGATATATACTGCTGGTGTTTGTAGTGTTGTGGAAAGTGGACGCAACCATGTTACCTCAGGCAGTGGGGAAGACCCCGGTCATGTATCCGTGTCGTCCCCCCCTGTAAGCGGAGTGGGCTGGGCCGGCGTACGCCAGGCCAGCGTAGGAGTGTGAATAAATAGGCCGGGGCTCTGGGCGTGGTTCACTTCCCGGATGGCCAACGCATCTGCCAGGGAGGCACCCCTCACCCTGCCACGAGTCCGCCGCCATTACCGCCAGCCTCCTCAGCCGATCGTTGGCGTCTGCGACACAGGCCCCCAGCGCACCCAGCAGCACAGCACTGCGGAGTTATGTGTGTGCTGACTACTGTCTGCGGCCTACACTGCGGTCAGCAGGGCTCACAAATCAAATCCAATCCTGACCTGCGAGGACACGCCATCATCTCTGGCTGCACACCCGCTGAGCGCTTCAGGTGCCACAAACTCAGTGCACCACAAGTCATCATCATGTGGCTGTGGGCCCTTTCTGACCGCTGCCTCTGGCCTACACTGCAGTCAGCAGGGCTCACAATTCAAATTGAGACTTGATTTATTAATGGCACAGTCCAGTAGGCAACAGACATTGCTATCAGTGCGGCCCGCCTGGACGATGCATTATCGCAGGCTGCGCAACCGCTGAGCGCTTCAGGTGCCACCAACTCAGTGCACCACAAGTCATGGACCCTTTATGATTGAATCTGTGTGTGTAATACGAATATCACTGTTCTAGTTGTTGCCAGCACCAACCACTCCCTGAGTGCTGGCTTACACTCACCCCACACCCATCCAGCACAGGCGTCACTGGACATGTGACCCTGGCAATAAAAAGTGGCCGGGCGCACGTGCCCGTAGCCAGTTCCACTATCTATCTAAGTGTGTCCTTGTGGTCATTATGGATGCATGATGGGCCAGGGCCCTACCACCTTACCTTGTGCTGCGGACGCAACCATGTCAGCTCAGGCAGTGTCTAAGACCTTGGACACATAGCTCTGTTGTCCCCCCTGTAAGAGTAAGCGGAGTGGGCTTTGCCGGCGTACGCCAGGCCAGCGTAGGGGTGTGAAGGATTTGCCCAGGCCTCTAGGCGTGGTTCAGTTCTGGCCTGGACAAGGAAGTAACTAATGAGTGTGTCACTGTTGTAGTGTTGGCGGCACCCAGCCCGCAATCGAAAATGTTGCAATGTAGCATGCACCCGGAGGGCGGGCTCGCACGAACAGAGAAATGAAGGAGCGCAAGACCGCTGGGGGTCTTGGCTCATACATGCCAAGTGTTGTGTGTATCTGTATTGCAGCAGCATGAGCCAAATGCCTAGCCTTAATCGCAGCGCGAGTTCAGCCAGGCATGAACTCTACATCTGTGTCCGCCCTATCCTTCCCACAGGCCTACACTCACGTGGCCGCCCACCTTCAACGGCCAGCATCACAGTGTCGTTGTCAGGCTTGTGGACATGCGCAGACAGGCATGACAATGGTGTGCCGTAGGAGTGCAAGTGATGCAACCGCGCAGCGCACACAAGTGAATAGGCTCGGGGGGGATGGAGGAGCAGCTGTGAGGCAACGTAACACACAGTGATACCACTCATTTGCCACATGCAAGACATGTCAAACATGAATCCCAAAGTCGCACACATCCCACTCCACCCCCAACAAGCCATGTCACATTTCCTGAATGCAAGCAGATGAGAAACTAGCATTAGGGATGAAAGCTCCTTTGTCTGAACTATCAGGCGGAAGCACATCTGCACCTCCGACCTCAGAATTGCATGTGCCCTGCACCCCCTGACAGATACTATAGCAGCTGATGATGACTCCCACAATATGCACAGCCCGACGAAAGACCAACGTATACACACCTCACACACAGAAGTCCTTGCTCGAAGTTATCTTGCATGAAATGGCCTTCACACTTACTCCCACACCATCCCAGGCGTACAACCGTTGCACACTAAAGCAACTCATTGATCCGAGCTGTGGCATTTCATCCACAGAACAGGCGCAGGTCAGAACAGTGCCGCTTCAACCAGAGCCACTAACGCAATGGCAGAACATCCCAGCACATGCACAACCCCTGTCAGGTGGAACTGTACCGTGCACGTGTGCTGCGTTTACTGGGGGCACTGCCATTGGCAGTGCTGCGGATCAGTTACCGGCTAAGCTTCCGCCTTGCCAACGTCACCTGCGTTCAGCCTGTGTTGCATTGTCGATTGTGCATATTCGAGTGGTCCATGGATGTCTGCCTAACCAACAGGACGGTGGCTGAACTGGATTTTGACATGTGTGTGCACCCCCTGTTGGCGCACAACCAGGAGTGTCACTGTGATACCCGTTTATGGGATGCCTTGATACTTGGCATACATGCTGGCAGCTGGACCTGGGAGATTGCACAACTCCTCGTGTGCAGTGACCACATTGAACCGCTGCCCTATTGGGCTGTAGTGCTAATTGGTGAAAGGGGGTGGACGCAGCACATCTGTCCGGACCTGCTAATGGATTGCCTCGCCGTCCTGTTTGATGAAGTCGACAACGAGCTCATGTTGGAAATGATAGCCTACGAAGCTGCCATTGCTTTCATGAACGAGTAACTACGTACCTGCAGCCACAACAGATTGGAACCCATTGCACATGTCCCAACACCTTGTTGCATCTTGGAGATCTGGTCACATGTCCCACGACAACAGTGGACATGGATGCATTCGCCTGGACTCCGAATACATGAGCAGACAACAACGCGGGTTAACACACACCTGTGAAAGGTGAGGCACTCCCCCGGAGTGGACAGCGGCGCTTGGCAACGTTCCTTATCCTGAAATACTGCTGCATTGGTCTGCATGTTGTGGCACTTATCTTGCCCGTACTGACACGCATATGCTAATAAAGTCTACGCACCTTCACTTGTATTCAACTGTGATGAGTGTTGATTTGAATGACAATGTGTGTCTCACTGCCTATCTGGGTCACGGTCATACATGCGCATTGATAGCATTACCCAGGAGTACCTTTTTGTGGAATCACTGTCCCTACATTCATCCATACTTTCATACTTGATTGCTCATAGCCACGACACATCTGTGTGAATTAGAATGTTTTATTCGCATTCAGTGGAGTGTTGAAGCTGGAGCAGTACAGGGCCATGTGAACCCCACTTTACATTGTTGCCCCGTGGAGGGCCAGCCAGAGTCCTTTAGGGATTGACAAGTTCATCGGAAGAGGGAGACTTCAGTCCGCAGTGTGATTGCTGTGTCATTGGTAACCAATCAAAATATGGCAGTCCATGTCGAGGTTCAAGGTGAGTGTCGCTGAGCGTATAGGTGGACAGTGGAAGGTGTTATTCCAGGGCATGATGCAGAGGGCAGAACCAAGCCGAAACAGGCCATATGGCGGAGATGAATGCTACCACTTCATTCTTACCACAGGGCCAGATTCATCATCATCTTCGTACTCTGATGTGTCAGGTGCCTCACATGTGGGTGGTGGTGTATAGTCTGCATCACTGTGTGGCACTGACACATCAGGGGCCGGAGGTGGAATGTCTGCCGCACTGTGTGGCACTGACACTTCAGGGGGCGGAGATGGATGGAGTAGTAGCAGCAGCATTCATCCACGCCAGGCCTTGTGGTGGCAATGCCATGACAAGGATCTGCAGGGCATGGGAGATCACAGCTACATCTCGCTGGTGTGCAGCCGTGGCAAACATTCTTTCCGCCTGCATCCGCTCCATGTTCTCCATGATCCTCCGCATGTGTCCCAACTCCCGGCTGTCATTGCTTGAGCAACTCTGACTAGACAGTTGTTCTTGGCTCAGAGTCATGACTCCAGCGATGTCAGCTATGGATTGTTGGAGAGCATGGAGCGGACAGTGGGTGTCTGTTAGGGACTGTAAGTGGTCCCTGATGGGACGTAGACACCCACGTATGGCATCTAGTTTGGCTGCCATGAGGTCGAACCCCACCCGCAGCTGATCAGCCATCTTCTCCTGGCACCCTAACACACGGCGTTGTAATGCCATGTGTTGGTCGTGGGGGTCCTGGGAGACAGCAGTGGTGGTGGGTTCTTCCTGCTGTGTGGTCTGTGCAGGGGGTGGGGTCTCCTCGATGCAGCTGGGCTGCACTGCTCTTGGAGGTGGGGGCCGAAGCTGTCCATGGGCTGTTGGAGGGCGTCGATGTCGATGTTGGGGAGGTCCTCTTCATCATCAGTGCTGAGTTGTTGTGTCTGCTCTGCAGGAGGTGTTGATTCTCCCTCTGCAATGTGAAGGGGAGATGCAGATTGACATTGTGTTCACATGTATGTTGACGCATTGGACAAGTTTACTTACAGACTGCATGACAATGTACATTGTGACTGTTTGTGAGGAGATTCCTATGTGATGCGGGACAGTTGACATTTCGCCACCATCACGGATGTGAGGTTGTATTTGTCCATTATCATCTCACAGTTTCCTGCTATGCCAAATGCGAATGGCCATTTTCTACACACAAGCGGCGGCAGTTGTGTCCTCTGTTCTGTTGTGAAAGTGTTGCAGTTTGTACCACATTGTTGTCAATGTTGAGATGCTCTGATTCTTATGTGTGTGTGCTGCATTGTGGGTGTGTTGCCCCTTCAGCTCTGATTTTGCTGACCCTTATCCCTTTCAGGCGGTGTGCCTTTCACTTCTGTGCTTATACAGTGCTGAGATGTTGCAGACTTGGGTAACTTGGGTTCTTGGTCGGAGTAGAGACTCTTGGGCATGGTTTGTCCGCAGATGTGCTATACTTCATTGTGCATGTGTGCCATTGTGCCTATCTCCCCCCGTCCCCCCAGTCCCTGGTGGTTACTCACCCTGTTGCTGTTGGGTCAGGTCATGTTGTGCAGTGTTTGGTCCCCCAACTCCTGCCACCGTCTCCCCAATGATGACTCGGGTCACCATTTCCTCCATCTCATCCAGCTCCTGGTGTGTCGCTGGACTCCCACCTCCAGTCTGCATTGCTGCTTTCAGGTTTGCTGCGAGTTTCAGCGCTTCACATCATTCCGGCGCCTCTTGAGCACTTAATTGTCCTCCTCAGCACTCCGACTGCATTCACCTTGTCCAGGATGGACTGCCATATTGTATTTTTAGTTGTCAATGACACAGTGGAGGTGACGAACAGTTGTTGATGGTGTTCTACCACCTCCGTTATCAGGATCCTGTTTTCCTGCGGACTGAACCGCATCTTCCTCTTCTTCTTCTCCTTGCCCTTCCCTGACCCCGAGGTCCCAGGCTGGTCCTCCGTGGGGCTTGTGGGGTTTGGGTTGTCCTCTGTACTTCCTCTGGCTACCTCCATTGTGCTTCGCAGTTGTTATGTTTTTAAAAAAAAAAATTATTTGCAGCTTTTATGGTGATTTTTCCCGCCTGACGTGGGGATTGCAAGCCTGGCGCTGCCTGTCGTCGATTTTTCTATCGCGGTTGGGCCCATCGCAACTTTTTTCACGTTCAGGTTTCCTTTTTTATCGCCGTCGCGGTAGTTGTATCGCGGACATTTGACACGTTATCGGGAAACTATCGCATGTTACCGCCGTGTTGAGAATGAGACGTTAACACAGAGTTATTTTCCTGCGATGGACGGCGATATGAGAAATTGCGTTAACCTATTTTGGCGATGCTTATCGCACGTTCTTGAGAATATGCCCCTTTGCCTCTTAATATGAGGGGACATTAAAGATGACCAATGTGGTGATGTGTTGCAATATCACATCACCTGCTTTTATAAGTTTCAGTTACATTATATGCTTAAACATGTGTTTTGAGCTAAATTCAGCCATGTATCCGGTTTAAAATGGCTCCAACATTGCCACTGATACTTGACTTCTGTCTTGTAAAAGGACGGCCTAATTTTAGAAGATATGTGCCCGTACTTGGGAATTTAATTTATTTCTCTTTTAGTAAATAGTGCTGTTTTTCTGTGCCCATAACTGAAGGCTGTAAATCACACACACAACAATGCATTCAAGCACTCAAAAGCAGCACCAATGTGATATTCATTTGACACTTTCTTGTCGGCACCTCTCCTTGATCATGTTTATTAATGTATGGCTGATGTAAAGGTTCTTCTTTTTGGAGATGAATAATTGACAAAATATTCCCATTGTCCATTAGCACAGTCTAATAAATTACAGTCATTGTATTTGTGGCCATCAACAACTGATGGCACACCACGTAATTGAATATGAACTCTAAATGTTTTTGGTAACAAATGTACATGCTTGATTCACAGAGGATGTGCTCATGCTGGCCATTACATGACAATGACAATTCCAAAGGCCACATTCTAATATTTAGACACAGTACCTGCTCTAATGTAAAATTCATTGGCAGTCCTAAATCGTCTAACTGAAAATGCCATAACCCTCACATTTCTAGATATCTTCAGTTAACCTCAGAAATGTAATAATGGCGTGAGAAAGCTGGAGAGTGATCTTAAGAATGTTTGAGGTCCTGGGCCTAGACTTTTGGGGGGGCTGCTAATGTGGCAGATTCATTGCTAAATGTGTAAAAGCATAAGTGCTGGGGCAAGGTAAGTAAGAAAGCTTCTGTGAGACAGAACATGTGTATGTGTGAGCAAGTCTGTGTGACTGTGTGTGCGTGAGTGAAAGTGGAAGAAGAAGTGAATCAAGTGAGTGAGAATGAATGCTAGAGAGTGAGGTAGAATGCTAAAAAGTGTAACTGACTGTTACTCTATTTGACACTGAGTGAATTGGAGTGAGACAGACTGAGTCAGAGAATGAGTGAGTAAGAGTTGCCATCAGTGACACTGATGAAGCCACTGTGAGTGAGGCGGAATGGCTGGGAATGAGTCAGAATGAGAATGATGAATAAATGAGTGGAACTGAGTACATCAGTAAGACAAAATAAGTCAGGAGACTGAATGACAATGAGAGAGCCAGAGTAAGACTAAATGAGAATCAGACAATCAGAATGAGTGGGACTGAAAGAGAATAAGTGAGCCTAAGTGGGTCAGAATGAGAAATAGTGAGACTGCACGAGTCAGTAAGACTGAGTGAGTCAGAGTAAGTAAAAGTGAGAGCAAGAGCAAATGAGAGTAAATGAATGAGACTGAGTGAGAGAGTAAGACGGAGTGCAAGCGAGTGTGAGTGCACCACCAAACCCTCTATGTAGTCAGGTGTGCTCACTGGAATTTGAGCCACGGATTATGACCCACCATTTTTAAAGGTCACCAGCCACCGCTGGTTATAGTTAGGCTCATATTTCACGACAGGACGATCGCATCACCACCACCATAGGAGGCGGCCGTTTCTGGATTGCTGTGTAGCTCACTGCTGACTGCCGACCCAGCGCGCCCGAGCTGCACATTAAGGCCCTGTACCACAGAGGTAAAAAAAGTAAAAGGAAGAAAGTGGCCAAAGCACAAGCTGAGGGGTGCTGACACCTGATTTCAAGACAGCATACAGAGCCTTTCACCCCCACACTATGTCTGTATACTAAGCCTCCTTTCGGCTGCTGGTTTAATTAGTCACGCATTTAGGAGGAGTTTAACAGGCTTTCAGCTGTCTGAGCCCGCAACAACACTCACCTGGTTTCCCGGTCAATTGGGGTGGGACTCGGTCCCCCAGCCTTCATCGCTCTCGCTCTCACTCTACAGTGAGGGAGGGGCCTCCCTCACTTATAACCAGCGGCAGTCTCCTGCAGCGCGGGACGCAGCAGACAGAGGCTGGGCTGGGCCCACCTTCTGAGACCTGTGTCCCCGTGAAGCTACAACGCCTCTATTTGGAAACCGAGTCCCTAAACTTTGTGAGGTACTGTGTCTCTGTTTATTTCTTTTTTAACTGCTGGAGTGGAAGTATTTTTACTTTCAACTCGTGACTTCGCACTGTCTCAGTAATTTCCTACTTAACCCTTTAAATACCCTTTACAGAGTGACTGTGGTATCATCTCACCTCCTGCAGTTAAGCCTCCCCAAAGTCTACACCAAAGCCTACCTCATTGACCGGATGCTCGAACGAGCTGTCAATGCCATTATCAATTAAATTGCCAGAACTGAGCGGAGGCTTTCCATCACTGCAGACGGTCTCAGCGGGGTTCCCCTGGCCCGCCTCCATGCCTCTCCAATGGCTTGCACACAGTTATATACCAAAATAGTGCTGAGCCTCTTTCCATTCAAGGTCATACAACGAACCAAGTACTGACTCCCTCTTCTGCTACTCCTCCAGATTCCTCCAAAGGTTCAAATAACAAGACTCTGTCCACAACATCAACAAAGAGAGTTAAACGCAGTAAGGCGCATAAACAGATGGCTAGCCCGCCTCCCTCCCGAGTACATGCCGGATACCATTGAGTCCAATTTGGCCGCCCTCTGCACCAATCTTTTGGACTCAGCCATTGGAACTTCAATTAGTACTTCCAACAAGCACTGTACCTCACCCTTTGAAAAGCGTTTACCAGCAATTCAGGCTCTGCCTCTGGTTAGCAATTTGCAAGATCAAGCTGTTTACCTCACAATAAAAAATCCGCTGCCGGTCAGATTGCAGCCCAAGTACCTCCCTTCCCTTCTTGTACCATCAACAACATAAAGACCTAAAGGGCAGAGTGGCACCAGCACTTTTCCAGACGCAGTCACATCTCCCATTCATCAATCTCCCCCCTGCTGCATGTCCCTACGTGGTCGTCCTGAGCGGGGTTCCCTCATTGGACCCCGATCAACGTGAATCCTACAAGCAACTTTTTAACAAAACCCTTGACTGGTTGGCTCGATATAAAGGCCTGCAGTATTGGCATGCTAAGGACATCACGGGCCTGATTCACAGAACTAACTTACATCAAAAACATAAAGTTAGTACTTTTTCGTATTCACAGAATACACTTACTCATTTTGGTATTCACAGAATGAACTTACTCATTTCGGTATTCACCGAAGTTAATAGTCCTAACTTTAGGACTCCTAAATGCCTTCTGTGAATACCGAAAGTCTTAAAGTTAGGATTTTTCTCAGTTTAGGAGTAGTAAAGTTAGGACTCCTAACTTTAGGACTCCTAAATGCCTTCTGTGAATACCGAAAGTCTTAAAGTTAGGTTTTTTCTCAGTTTAGGAGTAGTAAAGTTAGGACTCACTTCACCTCATGGTCTACTGTAATAATAGTACTCATATTTATAAAGGGTGATTGCATGTCGTCCAAGTGCTATCGACCTATTTCGCTCATCGACAGTACGATCAAAATTATTGGCAGAGTCACTTATGGGCAGCTGATAAGGACATACTTTCCCCTTTTCAATTCGGATTCCGGCCTCAACTAGGTACCAATGAACAATGTCTGAATCTGGCATTGACCATTGCTAAATATGCTAAGGCCAAGTGCTCCCCCATATATTTAGCGTTCATGGATCTATCCACTGCCTTTGATTCAGTGAACATAGCCAAACTTTGGCTAATGTTGCTGGACCAAGGCGTCGACCCTCCTCTGGTAAATTACCTAGATTGTCTGCACTCAGACCTTTCAGCCAGGATCCATCTAAATTCGCTTGGGGAGCTCTCTTCTGAATTTCCTTTAAAGAGTGGGGTGAGGCAGGGCGGCATATTGGCACCTTTAATATTTATTTTATACATTAACGGTTTAACAGCTTACCTAGCTTCTTCCCACACAGACATACCCAGAATAACAGGCTCACAAATTCCCGCTTTAGTATATGCGGACAACGCAGTATTGTTAGCCCTCATCCCAAAAGCCCTGAGACATCAGGTGGATACTTTTGCTTCGTTTATGCATAAATTGAACATTAATACTAATTATTCCAAGTCGCATATCATGCCCTGCGGCCCAGGTAAACTAAGGCTAAACAAAATCAATATTAAAGGGCATGTTTTAATGACTGTCGAGAATTTTGGTTATTTGGGATTCAATTTTAGCTCTGCAGGGTCATAGAATCCCCATTGTGCTCAGATTTGTGCTAAATTAAGCAAATCTGCAGGCACAGTCTGCAACCTCATTAGACCGCAAATCAGGGGGACTGTTTCTCCACCTCTGAAAGTTTATAATTCCCAATGTATCAGTGCGGCTACCAACGGAGTGGGAGTATGGGGCTTTTGTAAATGCGGTTCTGTCCAGGCAGAGGAAAACCATTTTTTGCAAAGGATTAAGTGCACTGCCTTCCGCACACAGCCTCATTACACATCTTGAGCTAAACCAGGGTTTTATCGAGGATACGACCCAGCTGGTGCCGCTCTTACTATGGGTTAATATCTGGTCGAACCCAGCCGCTAAACTTTGTAAGGACATTATATCCGACTTTTTGACGTTTATTTATTTTTTCATTTATATCGCGCGACGAATCATCCCCACAGGGATCTCTCGGCGCTTTTGGCTACACAGTGCTAAAGGCTAGGACAAAATTGCGGATTTAGAACAGCCAGGTTTTTAACTGCTTCTTGAACTGCCCCAAGCTTGCGCAGGCGCGTAGCTCATCCGGCAGGCGGTTCCAATGGAGCGGGGCTAGATGTGAAAAAGCGCGCCCTCTCATTTTGACTTTCCTGATTTTACAGGGACGTAGTAAATTACGATTGCTAGATCTCAATAAACGGGCAGGTATATAGGGAACTAACTTCTTCCTTAGGTAGACCGGGCCGATGCCCTGCTGTGCTTTAAACACCGACGTCAAGAGCTTAAACACTGCTCTCTTCCTCATGGGCAGCCAGTGTAGTTGTTGCAAAAGAGGACGGGAGGGGGTACATACTGGTTTGTTGAGGACCAGTCGGGCTGCCGTATTTTGCACTACCTGTAGCCTAGACGCAAGGTCCTCCCTAATTCCTACTAGTAGTGCGTTCCCATAGTCCAGTCTACTAACTAGTAGTGCCTGTACTAGGGTCTTTCTGGCCTCCAAAGGGATCCAAGGAAAAATCTTCCTCAGCATCCGCATGATGCCAAAGCATGTGCCCAATACTGACTTCACGTGTTCCTCCATCGAAAGCTTGTTATCAAACAGAAAAATCTCCGTCTTATTGGAATTGAGCTGCAGAAAATTCTCGCTCATCTAAGCGGCAATTTTCAGCATGCAGGATTTAAACTTGGCTCTGGCTTTTGCTGGGTCCGTCTCGATGGGGATTATCACCTGCGTGTCATCCGCATACAAGATTGTCTCAAAACCGCAAGATCTTATGATGGAGGCCAGCGGTGCCACATAGATGTTGAATAATGTGGGGCTTAAGATAGAGCCATGCGGGACCCCCTTGTCTACTGCGGTGGTCTGAGAGACAAATGTGTCTAATTGGACACATTGTGCTCTATTGTCAAGAAAGCTCTGCAGCCACATCCAAGCCAAGCCTTCGACACCAATCTCCCGCAGCCCGTCTAACAGGACACGATGAGAGATGGTGTCAAAGGCTGCCGATAGATCAAGGAGCCATAGCATGGTGGGCGTCCCTCTGTCCAGTGACATCCTGATCGTATCCATGACCTCCACCAGTGCCGCCTCCGTGCTATGGGCTGCACGGAAACCTGATTGTGAGGGGTCCAATAACCCATGCTGCTCCAGATATCCTGTAAGTTGTTTGTTTACCAATGTCTCCATGACCTTCGAGCTGCAAGGGAGAAGGGAGATTGGTCTATAATTTTGAAGGTCCGCCGGGTCTGCCAGAGCCTTCTTCAGCAAAGGTTTTATATGCGCTTTTTTCCATTTCCTGGGAAATACGGCCGTAGCCAGGGAGATGTTACAAACCTCCGCTAGCGACGGAGCTAAAATTGGGGCGAGTTCAGCCATTATAAATGGCACCACCGGGTCTGAGGGGGCACCTGATTTTGTTCATGCCAACACTGCTGCCACTTGCTCTGTGGTAATAGCTGTGAAAGCGTCGAGTTTAGGTAGTGTGGGGTCTCTCTTCGGAGGGGCCAACCCCTTCGGTGCTGCTCCTGCCGCTAGAGAGCTGTAGATCTTGTCTACCTTATCCCTAAAATGATTTGCTATGTTATCACATAGTGTTTGTGTCGGGGGTATAGAGGGACTGTTAGCTTTAGGGTTGGACAAGGCTAGTTCCATACCCTGGTTGAGTTATACACGAGATACTCTTGGTTCCCTCGGCATATCCTGGTGGTTTACTAAACCCAGTTGTATCCCTAAAAACGCCAAGACAGAGATGAAAACATTATTCAGGGCCCACCGAGCACTTAGTAGGCTGAATTCTGAGTTATCTAAACCCTCAGTGTTGCAGTATTACAGTTTCCTATATACTGACGATTCCCCTTTGTACTTGTCACTGGGTCTGTCAAGATGGGAGCGGTCCTTACTTTTCCGCTTCAGAGCTGGGACAATTTACTGGTCCCTTTTTAAAAAAAATGTTTTAGACTCAGAGGGGAACATAGTCTCCTGCTGCCTCTGTGATAATTATTCTACCCAATCTCTATTGCACTTTATGTTCTTTTGCAATTTGTACAGTTTAGCACGAAATCACTTTCTGAGACCCCTTCTAAGGAGGCTAGGCCTTCGGCGCTGCAGACCTGCCCTTCTCCACTTACAATCTTTGTGTTCGCCAGAAATTGTTTTTACTGTCTGCTCCTTTCTAAAAACAGCACTTAGGGCTAGACATACGATGCTGGGTTAGTCCGTCAGTACCCCATGCACAGAATGGCTGACGACACAGAACTTGGCAGGTGTGTTGGGTTAACAAACGGGGATTATTAGGAGCGCATGGCGGACCCTACTTGAGGTTTTTGTTCTCTCTCTATTTCCCCTTCATGCCCTTTTAGTTGCAGCTTCTTCTCTTAATTTTGTAATGGTGCACTGAAATCTGACTTTGTTCTGTATATCTGATGCATTAACTGATGTGTTTTCCCTGAACCCCAAAAGTCCTTTGT
This sequence comes from Calotriton arnoldi, assembly GCA_963921515.1. Classification (NCBI taxonomy): domain Eukaryota; kingdom Metazoa; phylum Chordata; class Amphibia; order Caudata; family Salamandridae; genus Calotriton; species Calotriton arnoldi. The sequence goes on along the minus strand of CAWUFW010000615.1, from coordinate 1,918,472 downwards.
GCACTTTTTAACAGTCTCTAACCTACGATCATTTTTAAACTTTTATATGCGATTACAGCTATGTGCATTGTTTTTATGTACTTTTATGGCCTATTGTTTTTAGACCGAATAAAGTTTGAATTGATTGACTGAGTGAGTCAGAGTATGTAAAAGTGAGAGCAAGAGCAAATGAGAGTAAGTGAATGATACTGAGTGAGAGAATAAGACTGAGTGCAAGCGAATGTGAGTGCACCACCAAAGTAGTCAGGTTTGCTCACTGTAATTTGAGCCACGGATTATGACTCACCATTTTAAAAGGCCACCAGCCACCACTAGTTGTAGTTAGGCTCATATTTCACTTGTACAAAACCATAGAAATTCAGCAGTTATAGTTACCTGAACTACATGTAACTTACTCCCCTGCAATGCACTGCCTCTGACCTCATATATTACATCACTCAGGACATGGTCAGTGACATCACTGATTACATCTCAAATGACATCACTGATGACATCATCCAGTGAGTATTTCATTTTTCTAAGAGTTTATGATTGTTAAACATATATACTAATCACTACAAAAGGTAAATTAGTATACTAAGTAAACAACTAATGAATGATACTATTTCTAACATATATTATGTGAGTGGCTGTTTCACTGTGAGTATCCGTGTGTGAGTGAGTGGCTGTATAGGTGTATGAGTGGGTGTGTGAGTGGTTGTATGGTTGTATAAGTGGGTTTGTGAGTAGCTGTGTGGGTTAGTGCGTGTCTTTTGAGTGGCTGTATGGGTGAGTGAGTGGGTGTGTAAGTGGCTGTATGGGTGAGTGAGTAGCTGTTTGAGTGGGTGTTTGTATAAGTGAGTTGGTGTGTGAGTGGCTTTATTAAAGAGTGTTTCTCTGTATGAATGGCAGTATGGATGAGTGAGCAGATGTGGGAGTGCTTGTATGAATATGTAAATGGAAATGTGAGTGCTTGTATGGGTGAGTGGCTGTGTTGAGAGGCTGTATGGGTGAGTAAGTGGGTGTGTGAGTGGCTGTATAGGTGAATACGAGGGTGTGTGAGCAGCTGTATGGGTGAGTGTGTGGCTGTATGAGTGGCTGTATGGCTGAGTGACTAGTTGTATGACTAGCTGAATGGGTGAGTGAGTGGTTGTGTGAATAGCTCTATGGATGAGTTAGTGGTTGTGTGAATACTTGTATGGGTCTGTGAATGGGTATGTGAGTGGTTGGGCGGTTGTGTGAGTGGGTTTATGCAAGGTCATATTGGGGTGTGAGTGGGTATGTGAGTGGCTCTGTGAATGATGTCATCAGATATGTAATTCGAGATGCCTTCCCTGATGTCACTGACCATGTCATGAGTGATGTCATAAGCAGTGAATTGCGGGGGCGTAAGTTACAGTTGGCTCAGGTAACTATAACTACAGAATTTCTATGGTTTTGTATGAGTAAAATAGGAGCCTAACTGTAACATCCCTGTAACCTTTCTTTTTTTCAGTGAATTTCTAAGATTTATTACATTCTAATATTGAACTATAACGTCCCTGTAACCTTTGTTTTTTTTCAGTGAATATATATATTCAGGTCACCCGGTACCCCATGGTTCTTAGGACTATTTTGTCACTAACGTCTACAAAGATAGAACATCTTGAGGCTTTGAAAACTAGCCAATCTACTGCTTAAACTATAACATGCATGGCAGCATTGTTCATTACTCTGATATAGTGATTCTCACACAGTGTGACTATCGAGGCAAATCCACAAAGTTTGTGTCTAGAGATTGCATCATAATGAATTGTAGGAATCCCTTACTTGTCAGAAATCTGTTTGATCTTGTAATTTTATCTCTGAACCCTCACATTCATAATGTGCTATTGCAATTTGGTTACTTTTATAAAGCTATTTATTCTAGCTCTGGAGTAACACTGTAGTCCCCAAGATGTCTCACACACTAAACAGGTTAGTGTTAGGAAGAATTTCAACTTTGTAGATAGTTCTAGGCCAGTTACAGCCTTTAATCGGTTTGCCTGTCTTTCTTTTCTTGAGAATAATCATTGACAACCTAGTTAGCAAACCAGCTGTTACTCTAACCTGCTTTGTACACAGACGATTAGCACAATAATTCCAGCCACTCTGATATTAATACACTTATTTTTTATTCGGAGCCTTCAATTGACCTTTATATCATCCACAGAGGAGGAGCAGTTATTTCTCCTATTAAAACTTCCCTTTAAAAAGATATTTTTTAATCTGTCCCCCACTTCTAGAAAAGGTTCCATTCTCCCAGGTTTCTTGGGGTGAAGTGTTTCTGTTATATCCAGAAATGTTGCTGGCCTGCATTCTAAACTTAACAATATTAATGGTGTGTATTTTGTTAGTCAATTTGGTATTGTTTTAATTCAAGAGACGTGGACATTGAAAATGCTTTATCTAGTGACGTATTATTATTTTCAAGCTCTAGCAATACCATTGATCTTCGGTTGGGTCAAGGGTGGTTTAACCTTTTAGATCAATATTAAACTTACGTGTACTATTATGATTTCCACCTGCCTCATTTGTCTCTGTCTTAAGCATTACGTAAAAAATTTGTAAATTCTGTTTTATAATAAGTATTTTGGTACTTTGCTCTCCCCAAACTTTGCAAAATTGTTCTCTTTATTCAATATGATAATGAGCAGTTGTTTTTTCATAAACAACTGTGTGCCTGTGATGTTCCTGTAAGATGATATTGTTGCATAACTAGGAGGGAAGGGGAGCTTTCATGCAGAGAATATGAGACGTTTTGATCCATTTGACTACAGCTTTGGTGACTCATATGATCAAGGTGAAGCTTTGCTTGATATTATAGCAACTATCAAGCTTATGGATGTTAGTTTTTATTTTATGCATACATTTTATTGACGCCAAGCTATAAAACTAGAGGAGCAATGATGGTTCTTTATTATGGTTTTGTGTCATCTGATCTATTACTTAAGATTGAAGACCTCAGGATATTATCTTACCCTTGGAGTTTTCATAATCCTCTAATAACTTCTCATAGATCTCACTTTCTACTAACACATGTGGGCCATGTACACCAGAGAACAGAACTACTAATGCATCAAGGTTCTCAATTGTATTGAGAAGTGATAAACACACACATGTCTACAAAGAAGATAACTACATTTTCTTTGGATGCCATCATGACCTGCTTAGATGGTAGAATCAGTGGCAATCCTGCCTTCTCAGCTTTTTTAGTTCTCACAAGAACTGTGCTGTCTGTTTAGAGATCCCTAAAATGCTAAGAATAAGCATTTGACACCAGATATGTTTGATAAGGACTATAGCTCTTCCAGCAGACATTGCCATTAGGTCCTGAAATATTCTCTTATTGTTAAAGTAGAAATAGTTAATATTAGGAGAGACTATAAAAGCTGTGGTTTCATCTGAAAAAGGAAACTTCAACAAGAAATCTGGGAGAAATTCACTGAGGCCACTGATTTCCAGGATTCTGAACACCTTTCGTTGGATTGTTCAGAGCACTATTTGGCATATTTACATGGAATTGACACAATGCATCACCGCAAGCCAGCTTGCTGCGCCAATAAAAAAAGTGGAGAGTGCATAGTATTTCCAGCAATACAACGCATCCCTGTCCTTGCGGGCGCATAGTTGGCTGCCTAGTGCTAATGCAGGCACCCTTGCATCCTGATGTAAGGGTGTCTGTGTTGTAGGGTTGATTGATTTGTGCAGGAAGGTACACCTTCTTGCACAAAACAACCAATGGAGGCGTTATCCTCCTTCAATGTCTGCTGAAAAATGCAGCATACATAGAGGAAAAAACGAGGAGAAATAAAGATATTTTTCCTCATTATGCCTCCCCTGGGGAGGCGCAGACTTTTGACGCATTCCCAAGTTTACAAGCCCTTTTAAATCTGGGAATGCTTCAAAATTCAAGGGTGTTAGGTGGAAGACCCACCGCAACGCCCATGGAGTGCCTCTTTGATGCAGAGTAAGGCAAGACAGCGACTTACGTGGCCTCGTAGTTTTGGGTCTGCACTCTGTGCCACCCTGCATCAAAAAAGTGCCTCCTTGTAAATATGCTCCTACATTTTTGCCAATGGATGACAAGCACTCATGGTGAATATTCCACCTTTCAATTGCTTGAACCAGTTCTCTTCTGTACATCAGTCCTGACCCTACACCAGAGGTATGCTAGATGCATTATAAGGAGTTTTTGATATTCTACTTGGATGAAGTTGCAGTGGTTCTTATATCAAGCTCTAGTAACAAGGCTCCGGGTCCTGACAGTGTTCTGTGTACAAATGTAATGTTGATTTATGGGGCCCTCTGTTTACAGTTGCCTTAAATTCAGTAGCAATACATTTTATACCAGTCTCATGAATCCTTTTTCCTATATTGTGGTGACAGGAGTGATCCTGAAAATGATCACCCAGTCTATCTCCTTGAATCTAGTGTTAAGATCATTGGCAGGATACTCCTCTCTGCCAAGTATTGATGGTTTCAGAAGGGCTCATTGCATTTAGCCTGTACTGGTTTAAGCTCAACTTGTGCTTGTATAAACCCTACTGAATTGAGGACTATATTGACAGACCCGGGAGTTATCAGAGTAATCATATCTGTTCTCAACAGCATGAAAACATATTTGTAAAAGTACAGTATTGCAGAGGCAGCAATAGCACCTGTGTAGTTTGAGTTAGGTAAAAGTTTCCAAAGAAAAGTCATTTTTTGTTTTCTTAATAACTTTAGTGGTCAGACAAATTTGCACAAAGTTTCTAAAAAAAAAGGTACGTCCACTTTTGGTTCTTCATGGTTTTGTGTAGATTTGTCAAGTGTGGGCCTAAAAGTAGGGGTGGGGTCCCAAAAATGATATTTCCAAATGTAACTCACTTAGGATTCTTTTCTCCTCCACACCAAAAAACCAGACAGAATAAATTCACCATTTTTGAGATGTCAGTAGAACTTCACTCAAGGAAGTACATTTGCTTGGTTTGCTGTACGTCTATTAAAGCATTTTTGAGAAATAACATTTACAGAGTTTTCCCATCTAAGCATGAAATGGTACATTTTTGAGATAGCTGGATTTCTAATTTGTAGAACCTCTGTGGTTCTGTGAATCCATGGAGAATTTGCAAATACAGTAAAAAAAGTAAAGCAGCACCCTGGGACGTGGGAGCTTTCTCTTCCATCGTTCATTATGGATTCACAAATTAGGCTGGACATTTGAAAACCTGCAGTGCTCTGATTGGCTGGCCATCACAAAAACATTTCTTTTGCAGCTGCAATTACAATATTGAGAAAAATTAAAAGTAAATGTGCACAAGGGAGCCGGTGAATCTACTTTGACTCCCTTCCCCCAAATGGGGATGGGGGCCCAAAGTGACCCACGGCAATAATTTAAATATTTAAAGAGGATACAGAATATGCAAATTCCTCATAAGTTTGTGAATCTTGTAAAAAAAATGCAGAAAAGTATTCAGTGCACTATGGCTCTCCATGGCTAATGGCCACACATGGGCTGGTAGCGAGGCTTGGCCACAGTCAAGTCCCTGGTGTCAAACTCTGTAGCGCACAACTGGAGGCCTTATGCACCAGGAATTGGCCTCACAATGTAAGATGAATGCAGGGCCTGGCTGTCTGTGGCAAACCCGCACTGCACATGGCCAAAGTTCATATGCAAAGGCTGTTAGCCTCCTGCGGAGGGCTATGTGCTGAGTCTGGCCATAGACCCGGCATTGTCGCTCACCCCTGCTAAGCACCGTCAAAGGGGCGGTGATGCCCTCCACAGGTTCGGTGGAGGATCTGGCCATAGGCTAATCTATGTGGCCAAACCCCACTGTGCATGGCCAAAGGCCACGCACAGCAAGAGCTGATTATTCATAATTTGTTGGACCCAGGGAACCAGTGGCGGCTTGCAGAAGGAGTGCTGCAGGGCGGTGGGGCGGGGGAGGGGCTGGGTGGGGGGGTAGTGGAGTCAGACATACCATGGGCAGGAGTAATGTAAGTAAATAAATAAATACAACTATTTACCTTGCGCTCGCTGCATCGCCAAAGCGGAGATGCAGCGAGCAAGTTATAACCAAAACTAACACCAACTTCAATTTAACCTTTGTTTTTCAGTGTTTTTACTATCATCTACCACAAGCAACAGTTCCCTGCAGTGGCGGCTCGCAGAGGGAGTGCTTCGGGGTGGTGAGGCGGGGCGGGGGGGTAGTGGAGTCGGACATATGACGGGCAGGAGTAAAGTTAGTAAATTAATAAATAAAACTATTTACCTTGCTATTACCTTATGTTTAAAAACATAAACCTTAAAAATTCAGTTAAAAAAATACAGTTATAGAGCAGTTAACAGAAAAATCACAGAAATCCACAAGTTATGGTTAGACCACAATCAACAACTCAGACAACAGCCTTGGAAAACAGAACTTGCACACTGTGGGAGCCGAACTCCAGTACTTCACTGTACCCCAATATTTAAATCACCCCAAAATCTACTTCTGGCTCCTGCCCTCTCGACCTTGTGATACATGTCACCACCCTCCTCGACAGCAAACCCAACAATTTAGCAGAGCAAAGAAAAATAGTGACTGGGACAACTCAATAACTGAGTTCCAGATAAAAAAAAACTGAAGCATCTTATTAAAAAATCTAAAAATGAGCCATACACAAAAGTGAAAAATAAATGCCATGAACGCTCAGATCCAGAGTACATAGTCCAAAATGAAAATTATTTTAAGTCCCAATAAGCAATAAAAATCATAAATGGAATGGACAATGGAAAAAAAAAGGTTCTAAACAATCGGACGGAGTCCTGTAAAAAAAAAAATAGTCTTATGCTTAACCACAAAATCAGGGGTTTTATGACACATTTTATGAATAGGAAATAGGGAAAAACTGCAAATTCAGCATGACATGACTAGTCATAATGAATAGTGAGCAGGTCAGATTGATGATCGTCATAAGCGAAAATATGACACTGATCCATTTCTGATGAAAAGGAAAATTGCATCAGCTTCCTCAGCAACAGCGTAGTCAGAGATATACAACACAATATGAAACATTTTCAAATGAGGACTCATATACCAGTGTTGTAGCAGGCCTACATACGAACTTCCAGCAGAACTGCCATTTAGAATGATACATTCAGTACATGAAGAAAGATTAATTCACAATACATGCTCTCTAAGGAAAATAACTAACTGTATGTGTTCTGTGCTCTTTGACGACTGTGGGGAGAGAAGACACGCAGGAGGACATTGATAAGGAGGGGCAATGAACAGGAACAAGATGAACGGAACTCTAAAAAGCAGCATCCCCATTAATAAAAATGGTATCTCTGCAGAAAGTGGCACAACTAAACTATATTAATAAAAACAATGCTAAACCTCTGACTAAAATTGTTTCAAGTGCAACATTAATAATTCATTGGTTACAACTATATTATAATAAAAATATTATTCGAAAATAATATGCCACCCAAAATTGCACATTTAGAAAATAACTTTGACAATCTCCGCCTCTGATTATTTAAAAAAAAAAGACTCAAGCCCATTAATAAACTTTATTATTCAGCCATAGGTTAGTTGATGTGTTAGCACAACCACTCACCTGAAAAACAAGCCTTCTGCAGGGGAGTCGAAAGCCCACCACACCTCTTTGAGACAACTCTCAACGAGTGTAAGGAATCATGGGCGCTGGCTGGTGTCTCAAAGGGACAAGGAGGTTGGGGAAGAGAGAAGAGAGAGATGCCGTCATCACTGGTCCTGTCTTCAGTTTCATTTGTTGGGACTGGGTAGTAAGCCTGTTCAAGACTGCTGGAGGTCCCTGGGCCCATGGTGTAAGCTTTCTGTTTAAAAAAGTGAGAAACAAACCAATACAACATTTGGGTAGTTCACATAAACTCTGTACTTGCATACATAGTCCCAAAAGAGCTCCCTCTTTTTATCAGGGGATAGGTGAATATGCTCTAACCCTTCTACATACAATTGTCCTTGACTATTTCCTTTATAGTCAGCGAAAAACGATATCAAAATTCTGTTAGAACAATTCTGTATGTAAATTTAAGCACATATCTTGAAACAAATACCCAAAAGAACTATTCTTCTTACTTTGTTATGGTTAGATTTATGATCCTCTGAAATGTTGCCAAAGCTTTGGTTAAATGGTAAAAACTCCTATGAAGCCTTTTTCTTTGGGTTCTGAAGGTGTGGTTTCATGCAATGTTCTAGAACCTTCTCTCACATTATCTCTTTTGTGGTTCTTTTCAGGGAGGTGCTCAATTGGCCTTTCCAACAAAGACCGCTGGAAGTGGAACTGCCAAAATGGAAGCTTGTCATCATCATGCAGGTAAGTGTAATCCAAGACTAAACAGGAACTCTGTGCTGCTTCTGTGGGAAGAAACAAAGCCAATCATGTTTACTGGTTAGGGCGTGGTTTTTATACCAAACTCAACCAAGCCAGCGAATGGGTTACATGGTTCTCTGAACTCTCACAAGAGTACATGAGAACACAAATGCCTCATGGGAAGCTGAGAAGCTTCCAGAGTCTATTCTCCTGATGTGAAGGCCTTTACCAAGTGGGGACCTCAAATGAACCATTGGGGAGTGTGGTGGGAAGGATACAAGCCACAAGGGCATGGCAAGAGAACAACTGGGGGGACTATGAGGGTGATGTGCATTAACATGTATGGTTCGAAAGGGACCCACAGGGAAACTGGCAGATGATGCAACATGATGCTGATGCATCTCCAGGTGTCCTAACTGTTGATGTAGTCTTCATCTTTAGTTGCTTTCAAGACATTTCCTCTACCATTTTTATCTGGTTGTAGACATGATTCTCTCCAATTCCATCTCCATTGATATCTTCCTTTTCTTAAACCTATTTTCACCTTTACCTTTGTTTTTATATTTACTTATCACAAACTCAGAAAATGCTAGCAAAGGAAATAGAATTGCACAAATCATTATGATTAACACAGGAATTAGTATAACCTAAAAATCATTTCAACCTAAATTACCTAGCCATTCTCCAACCTCACCAAAACTCTTCCCTAAGTCTCTAAAATTATGAACCTTTAGTTTCCCATAAGCTAGGTTCCTCAACAGACTTTGAGCTATATTTATATCTTGGCAAATGCTGCCAGACCGTTGAATATTGATGGTCCATCCATCTGAACTGCACTACCGCCTGATCTATATGTTGGCAGTTTGACAGACTAAAGTCCGTCAGGGCCAAGCTGTCTCAGTTGCAGACTTCTCCATTGATGGAGTAAAGAGTCAAAAAGCAGCAGATGGTGAGATAACAGTCACAGCTCCGCCCTCACAATCATAATTTTGCCTTACGGCAACGTGACATTTGCATTGTTTGAGACACAATGAACCAGCTTTTGGGAGGTACAGCATATCTGCTCATCGATCACAAAAACTATCCACCATGTTGGTACCATCATAGGAGGTCTGTACATATAAATGTATGTATTAAAAGCAGTACGCTTTACTGTGGTCGTCAAGATAGGTGTTTTCTTTTGGCAAACTTCACAAGGTTATGTAAAAAGAAAAAAGCTCACAATTGTTATGTGCTTGTCCTGAAGAAAACTGTTGTTTCCAAAGTAATTTCACTTTAAATGTAGTATGGGTATATGCCGATACACTTTGGACATATCAAAAGAACTCAAAACCATGTTTGTGGGATAATTGTTTGTCATCAGGAAAGTACTGCATGATGTGAAGCTTCCCATAATAATAAGAACAAATCTTAAGGAAAACCTAAATATGATAGACTCCTACAAATGTAAGTGCATGTCATATACAGCAGACCTTACATTTGTTCTAATGATAGCTTCCATAAAAAAACATTAAACACCTCTCAACGGATATATAAGGGTGCAGTTCATTGAAAGATAGATATTGTTGTTCATATTTCAAATTCCTGGCCCCATCTGAAGGCTGAGCACAATAAATGCTCACCATCACCTTTCCTGGCATCTCAACATGCCTTTCATTTGTATGATATATTGAACCTTTACCAATGTAATTTCAGGGAAAACAAAGTTGCATTATTTTTGCTAACACCTTTGATGACTCTCACATTGACATTTAAAAGTCCATGATGTAATAAAATAAGTGTGTGTATGGCATATGCATCTGATCTCACATGTGTCACAAAAGTACTTGCAGAGGATACTGCAGTATGAATATGGAAAAGTAGATATTGTGTCTGCCAATACATGATAATATAACTAAAGGAATAAATAAGTAAGTAAGAATGGATGTGTCATCACATAATGGGGTCTAAAGCACATAGCATAAACTTTAAAGTCTTAAATCTCCCAGGGCACCTTACACATCGAATAGTATGATTATGGAACTCTACGTATTAATATGCATAAACCATACATGTTTGAATGTTGAGATGTTTGTAAACCAATAGAAAATACAAATTAGGTGGAAAATAACATTTATTACAAAATTAGATTCCTCTCTCATAGAATAACAAAATAAAGACAAACAAATCCAAAGGGTAAATGAGAAAAAATACACCATAGTCTCAGACCAATCTCTGGCCACATGGTGGTTGGTGTAGGAGGTATGTGGGAAGTAGAGGGTGTAGGAGCAGTTGCAGTGGTGGTGGGTGGGTTTTGTGCAAGTGAGTGTGTGTCTGGAGCACTATGGTGAGGTGTATGTGGGTGTGTATTGTGTTGTTTCCTGCAGTGTATGTGTACTTTGTGATTGTGATGAATGTCACAGTTTAGTGAATGGTGTTGTTTTGGGTGTGTGCTTTGGTAGTGTGTGTTTGGCTGATGCTGTTTGCTTGTCTGTGGGTGTGTTCTTTTGTGGTGTATGCATTGCTGATGTTGGGTGCTTGTCTGTGGGTTTGTGTTTGGGTGGTGTTAATTTTGCTAATGTTGTTTGCTTGTCTGTGTATTTGTCCCTTTGTGGTGTATGTGTTACTGATGTTGGGTGCTGATCAGTTGGTTTGTGTTCTATGGTGTTAATAGTTTATGTGATGTTGTGTGTTGTGATGAACATGTTCTTTTGGATGATGTTGTGGTGGGTGTAGTGGATTCTGTGGGGTGGGGATTGGTGTGGTGGTGGGAGTGGCTGTGATGTTGATGATGGGTGTGGGTGTGGTGGTTGTGGTTGTAGCGGTAGTGATGGTGTCTGTATGGTTAGCATTGTGAGTATGTTTATGATGTATTGTAGGACTGTCAGTGTGTTTTTCTTTGGCAGAGTGTGTGGATGTTGGTATGGATGTACTGGGCGAAGGACATGGTGGTGGTATGGAGGGGCAGAAGGGGTAATTGTAGCGGAGGAATCGATAACAGAAGGGGCAGGGGTTGTTGGGTGGGAGTCAGTGAGGTCTGATGGGGGTTTGAGACATGCTATGCCCCTTTGTATGGCACACACTGCACCGTTGATACCATTCTAGAAGGCCAGTAATTGAGTAAACGTTTATTGACCCCTTACATAGCAGCCAACAGTGCAGTCAGTCCAACTGAAATACTGCGCAGCATGTCCAGAACCTCCTCAGAAATCACTGCAGGATAGACTGGGGCAGGAGCAGAGGTGACTCAGGCGAAGGAGACTCTAGTCCTTTTAGTAGCTGTGTGTTATTCGCCATATGAGGAAACAATAGGGAGGGTGTGGATCTTCCTGGTATCACTGTTGGGTGACAGGAGTCATTGTTGGGTCCACCACCACTTGCACCTGGTTTGGAGTGTAGCCGCCTGAGTCTGAGGAGGTTGAGTCCTCCTCTCTAGCCCCATCACCCTCCTTGCCGGTGGGTCCTTCAGATTCAGTTGTACCACCTTCAGATTCCCAGCGGGCAAATTAGAGTTTATTGCACAGTTATTTCAAATCATTACAATTGTGTAAAATTGGTTTAGTAAAAAGATCATTCAGTCCTAGGCTCAGATGGATGGAGCCCACAGTCTGCCTACTTTTATACTTCTCTTCTTCTATATAATTAAACTTTAAGCGGGATCAGGCCGAATCTTAACTTCCTAAATATTTATTTTTTATATCCTTGCTCATTGGTTGGGATAAATAGATTGGAAGTGATCTTGGGTCACATAAGTTGGAGGCCCAGCTACCGTGGGGCTTTCCTTTCAGGGTTTTCATTTCTTGATCCTGCGATATTACCTTTGCTTGCTTGGATTGCAGTTTTGCTAGGTATCTTGCCCAGTGATCAATGGCCCATACGTCATCCGCTTCTAGGTCTCTTAATGAGTGAGCTAGCTAGGTATCGATGCCGGTTTGATTTTCTTCCATTTATTGCTGGCCACAAGATATGTTTTAATGTGCTGGAAGGTACCTGCTTTAATTTCAGACAGTAGGCCAAAACCTTGCATTTAATAATAGTGATTGTGAGGGCAGGTTAAATTCTAAACATACTTGGGCATGCATTGTGCAGTTTGGTAAGGCAAAGATTTTGCTATAGCTGATGACTTGAGCTCCGTTAAACAGTTTAGCCACTGTGCCTCAGAACACATTTGCACTGTAAGTGATGGTAGGTAGCAGTTTACTAGTCAATTCCTCTAGGAGCGCTTGTGACTGTGAACTTTGGATACATTTTTTTAATTTACAAAGGGCCCAAGTTAGAGAGTTGGCAGCTGCCAGCTGTGTAAGCATATGTGTTGTTTGGCGCCCCCGGCTGTCCAGTCACATGCCTAAGTATTTGTATGAGGACACATTCTCGATTCTGTTTCCTCGGCAGAACCATGCTCCACTCTTGATTATCTTCGACTGACAGTTATCACTTTAGATTTTGCTGTGTTTATCAGTAATTAGATTTCTTCACAATATTTGGCTAAGGCGTTGAACAGACTCTGAAACCCCATTTGTCTCTGATCTAGTAGCACAGTATCATTGGGGTACTGCAGTAGCTGTATTTTGTGGGTGACAATTTTCAAGGGCCATCTGCTTCCCCACCTGCTTGGCCAATGTCTCCCTTGCTTGCCATGGAGAATGGTGCTTTGTGAAAAAAATCTCATGATTAGGCTACATGTAGTGATTGTTAATTAGGTCACAGCATTAATCCAATCAAAATAACATTTGTTACTTTTAAATGTTGTTGTGCCTAGCAAACCTGTACCATGATACTATGTGTCAGTGGACTGAATTACCACTGACCATTGAAATTGTCCTATGGTAATGTCTGTCAGACCTGAAAAAATATCTAAAAATGTTCCACCAAAATATGAGCATTGGGGCGTGTCCAAGATGGCGTCCAAGAGGTAGTGGAATTACGGAGCTCCGCCGCACCGGATTCCTTTTCAGCGGTTCCCGGGGGGGTACCTGCCCCCGATTTGCAGCGCAGCCGGCCGAAGATCTGTGGGACGAACACCTGTGCTCGGCGACCTCGGCGGTGGGGGCTGGAGTCTCTGCCGACACTACAATAGCACCAGCGCGGCCGCCGAGGTGAAGTTAAAATGGCGGCCGCGTTACTTCCAGAACCGCGGACTCCAGGGAGCGGTATGGCCCCCAGAAGGGTTCTGCCTCCAATTCTGGATTGGTTGGGGCCCAGGACAGTGACCAGCACAGCGGGCTGACGGTCGGTGGAGCAGGCCCCCGCATTTGGCGACCCCGGCGGTGGAGGGTGCACACACCCACGCTGCCAGCGAGGTGCCAGCAAATGGCAGCTGCCTGAGCTCGGAAGTCGCGGAGGGAAAGCGGCAGTGAGCCCAGCGGCCTGGAGGGGACCCAACGTGGTTGCGGCTGAAGGGGCGGGCCACTCACCAGGCCGAGAACTGGACGGCACTACCGAGGTGAGCCGGGCCCTGATATTGACGGATCCAGGCACAAGGGACCGCATAGAGCTGGGGACGGTATATGCGAGCATCAGAGGCGCATAGATCTTCACGCCGGACTTCGGTGAGCTGTCTCCTCCCGAAGGTGTCCTGAGTAGAGTCGTTGGAGACACCGAGCGGGTGGAGGCATCTGGGTTGTCCAGGGGCCTCGGCAACTTGGATCGGCCTTTTTTCCCCAGACTCGGCTGCAGCAGGTTGACTGTGGGAGGCCAGCTCAAGCGAACACGTGCTGCCCGACAGCCACGGTGAGAGTGGCTATGATCATGGGTAGGGGCGGCTCCCATCACTGAGCTCCGTGTGGGGGGGATAACGAATAGAGGGCCTCCACCCATTTAACGTAGAGACTGCTGGCTGTGGCCATCTGGGGGGCCCTTCCCTGTACTGAGCCCGCCCGAAGTGGGGTGTCCGGGGTGCCCTCCTCACCTCAATATGGCTGTGGCACGGTTAAAGAAGAACTCTACCAACATCAAGGACCTCCTGTGTAAGGGTTCTCCCAAAAGCAGGGGAATGCAGTGACCCTCCACGACACAAGCGGAGCAGGCTCACCACCACGTCTCGGAGCAGACGACGAAGCTCCGATCACCAGGGGCTTCATGGAAGCACTTATCGGCACGCTGCGGAACGACATCGCGGCCCTCCGAACGGACATGGCCGCGGACATTAAAGACCTGCGGCATGATCTGGGAGAGCTGGAACAACGGGTGGACTCCGTGGAGCGCATGGCGGACTCCAGAGAAGAAGAGATGGAGGAGTGTCGCAGGGAGATACTGGAACTTAAGGACCCCAATGTGGACCTCAATCTGCATCTGGAGGACTTGGAAAACAGATCGCGCAGGTCTAATATCCGCATTAAAGGAGTGCCTCTTCAGGTGGATGCAGGACGCTTGGAGGACTATGTCTTACGCCTCTTCAGACACATTGTGCCAGCTTTGGAGGGGAAAGACCTTCTTCTGGATCGAACACACAGGGCGGGGTGCCCCTCAAAATCTCCAGGTGCGCCGCAGGACATCTTGATGTGTCTCCATAACTATACCCAGAAGGAACTCATCATGGCGGCAGTGCGGGACCAGCCATATGTCCTTTTTGAAGGCCACAAGATCCACTTATACCAGGACCTGTCAATCATCACCCTTCAGAGGTGAAGGGATATGCGACCTGTCACAACATTCCTGAGGGACAAAGGAGTGAGGTATAGATGGGGTCACCCATTCCGGTTAATATGTGTATGGCAAGGGGAGACACGAGTGGCACGCACTCCCCCGGGGGCGGACATTCTGCGTCTAACTCTAGACCAGGACTCTTCCTCACCACGCACTAGCTCCCAAATATCAACTGCAGACAAATGGAGGCGGCGCCGCATCAAGACTTCTCCCCTGTCGCAGCTTTCGAAGCCCACGAAAAATGAAAGTATTAAAGAGCGCTCGGATTTACTACGGCAACTCAATGACCGCAACCAGTCCCCAGGCCGAGAGGATGACTAGCAGCAGCCCACCCGGCACTTCGCCTTAGGGGAAGGGGGCGGGTGGCCCTCCCCGGGGGCCCATTTATGCTTTTCTTCTTGACCGGTAGCGGCGGGGACAGAGACTTTTCACCCCTGTATTCCCTTCCGCGGACGACCAGCGACATGGACCCTCTCTACACAATCGCAAGTTGTACACCACTTGATGCTTTTGTTCTATTTTCTTATCCTAGTTGTTATGTATCTTTTATGTTCTGGTGCTCTATGCTTCTTTGGACAGACACTCTATGTATTTGGGCCGGGGGTAGGGGCTACGCCGGGGTGGATGGGAGCATGTGCAGCGGTCCTTCCTTAATGTGCCATGGTGAAGATACTGAGTTTGAATGTAAGGGGTCTCAATTCACCGGCTAAATGGGTAGCGATACTCAACCAGCTTAGGGTGGCCAGATATGATCTCTGTCTCCTACAGGATACACACCTGTTGAAGCAAGACTCCCACAGGATGCGATCAAGGTGGTTTGATCGCCAGTATTGGTCCCCGGGACTGGGGAAGAAAGCAGGGGTAGCGATCCTGGTAGCCACACACTTCCAGGGGAGGATCGAAGGGATACAATCTGAACTCCCGGGGCGGCTGCTATCCTTGAGGGTGTCCTTGGCCCACCACACATTCACTGTAGCTACCCTCTATGCTCCCAATGAAAAGCAGGAGCCCTTTATTCGCCAGGCATTGGGTGAAGTTTTGGCGTCTCCAGACCCCAACCTGGTAATAGGGGGTGACTTCAATTTGGTTATGGATGCTGCTATAGATAGGTCCCCTTCTCGTTCAGGGCCTGCAGAGATGTTCTCTACACAGGGGGTGAGCTGGATGGCGGAGGCAGGACTTACTGATATTTGGAGGGCACTGAATCCCGAATCAATGTCTTACTCCTTCTTTTCTGCGGCTCACCAGTCCCATGCTAGAATAGATTACTTCCTGGTATCGGCCTCCTTGTGCCCGAGAGTCGTTGGAGCCACGATAGAAGTGGCAGCCATATCTGACCATGCTCCGATTCAATTAGATGTTCGCTTCCAGGCTACACACCAGACTAGCAATACGTGGTGCCTTAACCCTAAACTGCTAGCTTATGATGCTGTGGCGAAGGAAGTGGAGAAGGCTATAGCGGAATACATCTCTCTCAACGACAAACCTGATACTGCGATCACGACACTTTGGGAAGCCCTTATGGCAGTCATTAGAGGGACATACATCGCGATAGCGGTGAGGCTTAACAGGGGCCGGGCCACAAAGCGAGCCGTGCTCGAAGCCAATGTGAAAGAGCTGGAGGACGTGCATCGACGAGTACCCACATCTAAAAATAGACGGCAATTAAACGCGGCGCGGAAGCAACTTAGGGCGCTAGACATGGATGCGGCAGCGTATGCCTTGCTGAGAACGCGGCAGAAGTATTATGCGGGGGCAATAAGGCTGGGAAACTCTTGGCGCATAGACTGAGGGCGTAGGCACACTCTCGACGGGTACAGGTGATCACAGATAGCAATGGATGCCACCTCACAAGGGATGAGGATATAGCGGCCAAATTTGGCCACTTTTATGCACAGCTATACGCAGCCGGGGACACTCACACAGACACTTACCCGTTGTACATCGAACAGGCCTCGGTCACAAAACTACTGCCCTTCCATTCCGACCAGTTGGAAAAGGATATCACGGAGAGGGAGGTGCTGGACGCGATAGGCCGTTTGCAGGTAGAGAAAGCGCCTGGGAAGGACGGGTTTATAGCTTCATTTTGCAAGCAGTACGCATCCCTTCTGGCCCCCATCTTGACTCGCCTCTGTAACTTCTTTGGCGAATCCGGGAAATTGTCAGAATCAATGCGCATGGCAATCATCACGGTGTTACCAAAGCCGGGGAAGGACTCCCAACTCTGTGCTTCCTACTGCCCCATCTTGATAGAGCCTGACCAGTCTGGCTTTATACCCGGTCGCACATGTAGTGACAACACTAAGCGGCTCTTCCATCTATTAGACAAGACTCAGAGGTCCCGGGTCCCGACATTGTTCCTGTCTATTGATGCCGAAAAGGCCTTCGACCGCGTTCATTGGCCCTTCCTCCATGGGGTGCTGAAAGCGGTGGGCTTCGGACCCAAGTTTCAACGTTGGGTCGGGGCTAGTTATGCGGATCCCAAAGCGCGGGTGCGGGTAAATAACACACAATCGCCGATATTCTCGGTGGCAAAGGGGACGCGCCAGTGCTGCCCTCTCTCGCCCCTTCTTTTTGGGCTCTACATGGAGCCCCTGGTGGAGTGCATTCGCCGCCACCCGCAGATAGAGGGCGTATGGATGGGGGGCCAATCCCACAAAATAGCCCTTTAGGCAGACAATGTCTTATTGAGTATTACTAATCTGCGTGGGTCCTTACCTCCCCTCCTAGAAGAATTGGCCCAGTTTGGGGAAGTTTCCGGCTTCAAGGTGAACACAGCTAAGACACAAGCTCCGAACATCACTGTACCACGAGCGGAGCAAGTCTACTTAGAAGCCACATTCCCCTTTCAATGGTTGCAACAGGGTATTCAATACTTGGGCATTCAAATACTACCCACAATAGAAGGTTCGATCACCCATAACTACGAGGCTCTGTTGCGGGCTGCGAAATCCCTCATTCATTCCTGGCGGGGGGTCCCCTGAAAATGACCCTGTTACCAAAAATTCTATATTTGATGCAGGTGATGCCGATGCCGCCGCCACCTGCTATCTTGCGGAACTTGCAGGATGCGCTGGAGACCTTCATATGGGCAGGTAAGCGGGCTCGGATGGCGAAGGAGCGCACGTACCTGCCGATGGCCAAGGGGGAACTAGGAATTCCAAACTTGAAGAAATATTATCAGGCCACTCAACTGCGATTTATAGTTGAATGGCAGCGTCTGATGACCGAAAAACACTGGTGCTTCTTGGACCAGGCAGTAGCCGGCATCCATATTTGGAAGATCCCGTGTTTACAGCGTAAATACCGACCGCCTGGTGTATATATTTCCCCGGTGGTGAGGGCAACTGTTGGGGTCTGGGACAAGGTTTGCTCCTCTTACCAACTCTCCACATGTATCTCGCCATTCACGCCGATCATAGGGAATCCGGACTTCCCTCCGGCGATGTCGGAGAAGGCGTTCGCACCCTGGCAGGAAGCACAATGCAAGCGGGCTGGAGACCTATGTGATGTGCAAGGCCTATTGGATTTTAAGGACCTCCAACGTGACCTTGGGCTCCCAGACTCAGAACATTGGCATCACCTAGCAGTCCGGCACTGGGTGTCTCTGCCTACGGTTAGGCCTCATGTTAGCAGAAGGCCAACGTTGTTTGAGCGCTGGCTTTTCACTCGTAAGGATGACTCTCGCCTTTTGTCTGATATTTACTCCTTTCTCAATACCTTGCCTACGACGCTGCGCACCCCAGCTCGCAAGAGATGGGAGCGGGAGTGCAAACGCAGTTTCTCAGACAAGGAGTGGTTAGACATTCTGCACTGAGCACGCACCTCCGCCACAAGTGCCGCGGGCAAGGAAACTCTCTTAAAATTAGCACACTATTGGTACTATACCCCGGCTCGTTTGGCTCAGTGGCAGAGGGGGAGGCCGGACGAATGCTGGAGGCACTGCACGCACTCAGGTACACTTACCCACCTACTATGGCATTGCCCCAAACTCCACAGGTATTGGACGGTAGTCCTGACTGATATTGACACAATGTTCAACACCGAAATACTCAGCTTTCCGAGCTACGTCCTATTGGGGTTGCCCAATGCCTTAACATATCCTTTACATTCCGAACGGGGTAAAGCTATTACCCTGGCGCTGTGCGCTGTGAAGCAAGTCCTGCTGTCCAAATGGGGCACAGAAGTGATCCCGACCCATGCAGACTGGCTCTATAAATTGTGGGACTTACTAGGGATGGAGAAATTAACAGCTACGGTTAACCATACATTACCCAAATTTGAGAAACGTTGGGGGCCCTGTATTACACACCTTACAGGAGAATTTAAACAATTAACCTGCCCAATATACTTGCGCATATTGCAGCTTGTACCTCCCACACCCCCAGCTGACCCAAGGGAAACGAAAGAGTGAATCTGCATCTAAGCAACCTGAGCACACGTTATTTTTCCTATGTATATGGTTTTATATGTGTTTGGACCGTGTCTCCCTCCCCCTTTCGTTCCCTTCTTCCTGTCTAATCGCAAGAATACCACACCGGCCTATGGATGTAGGTGCAGGTTGATGTAAACCGAATCAATATATCACTGCCTATTCCTCGCCGGCCAATGAATGTAGGCGACTGCTGTTGTTCCCAACTCCCTTTTCTGAAACTAATAAAAAGTTACAATCCTAAAATATGAGCATTGTTTCATCTGTCCAGGTATGTACACAATTCCTGACTATATGTTACAAATGCACCTCCAACACTTCAGATCCATTACACCTCAGAATATTTTGATATATATATGTTTTAGCCAACATGTTCCTGGCTCTGTAAACAAAATATATTTTAGACATATAGCAGCTGCCAGAAAGATACAAAAACTTGAGCAAATAAAATACTTACCATAAGTTTCACTTAGGGCCATATGTATGAATGGACTTTGCATTTCCTATCTGTCTGAATCACTATTTCGGGCCGCTAGGATACGCAAAATTGCCTTTCAGTATATAGGAAAGATATATGTGGCGTCACAAAATGCGATTTCTACACAGATTGTGAATCACAAACTAAAAAATCGCAAATAGGGCTTTACTATTTGCAATTCTGTAACTGCATGTACATAGGATTTCCTGATTGCAACTAGTCGCAAAATGGGCATTTAGGAAATGCAATTCCCATCGATTCTCAGCTGGTGGTAACCAGGTGCAAACTATAACAAGCATTTGCAATGCATTAGGTCTCGCATTTACGCGAGTTTAAGCTATTGGCATTGTAAATGACAATCAGGCACATGCATCAACCATTTTTGTGAGCGCAAACGGTGCGATTCGCAAAAATTGGCCGTTTGCGCCCGCAAAAAGGGCATTTGCGTTGCATCAAGGTTTAAGGCACTCGCAATCTGAGAATTCGCAATTATTTGCGATTTCCTCAAATTGCGATTGCATTTAAGGGATCGCAATTTGCGATTCCTTAAATGCAATGCAAGAACCATTTTAGAATAGCGATTTCGCTAATAGGGGGCTCAAATTACCATGAGGTTGAACTTGATGGTAATTTGCAAAAACTTTGAAAAATGCACTTTAGTGCATTTTTCAAAGTTTCATGTTGCGCACACACATGCCCATGGGTGCACATCACTATTTCAGGGGTGCAACAGGGTGTCATTTTGACAACCTTGAAATTGCATGCGCAATTTGCGAGTACCTATTGGTACTTGCAAATTGCGCATGCAATCTCCCATTCAGTCCTATGGGCCTGTAGGCCCATTGGAATGAATGGGGAGCCATTCATTAATTGCGACTCGCAATTTGCGAGTCACAATTAAGGAATTTGTAGGAATCGCTATTTTCTCAGAGATTCCTACATGCATAGGCATTTGCGCTTCCTTATTAGTGAATCCTTATTTTTCGCTAATAAGGAATCTCAAATGGCATGTCTGATGCATGTGCCTGTATGCCTATTATTTTTGTTTTTTAAAACATAAATAAAAGGCATTGTCAATTACAATGCCAATAGCTTAAACTCGCGTAAATGCGAGACCTGTTGCATTGCAAATGCTAGTTAAAACTTCAGCACCGGCAAGACCCGGCCCACTTAAATTCCTTGACGACAACCCCCACACGGGCACGGTCGGAAGCTGGTTGCAAGCTGGCTTTAGACTGACAAAGAGACCATACTGGAAAGATACGGTTTTAACAACCTCGAATCCAGCGAAAACAGGCCCCGGTTAATGTTTCTAAGAAGTCCCGAGCTGAACTCTCCAATATGCCTGGCTCATGTGACCGTGCATCGCTGACCTGGGTTTCGGGCCTCCCTCCTCCCAGGAGCCTTTTGAGCCACTATAATAAACATGCGCTGCTTGTGGTTGTAAAGATGTTCAGGACAGGCTCAAAATGTGCTTTCTTATATCCTAAAAAGATGCGAGTCAGTATAACCCTTACTCGCGAACCAAAGCTACCCATGGGGGTATCATCACGCATCCCTTAAACGTGATTTTAAAAACTTTGTGACTTCAAGTAAAAATGTAATTAAAAAAAAAAAAACGAGGATGGTTTAAAGAATAAAAGCTTTATAGCGTTGCGCGTTCTATCATATTTTTAATTTTGTCTTCTATTATACTCCCTAAGTGCTAGTCCCTTCATGAAAAAGTGTTGACGTCGCTGCACAAATACACTTTCATTCAGAAACGATGAGCGGCGACTTTGTGAATGACGTCTGTCAGGAACGCACAATCTGATGAACGAAACGTCCCCCAAACCTCCTCCTACGCTTAGCACCTTAAACCTAGAAGAGGTGACGGTGCCCTACCTCTCTTTCCCCATCACAGCCATGGCTATACACACAACTACATTTTCAGGGTTTGAATAACCTCCAGTGCGCATGCGCGGAAAAACCAAAACAAGGAAGGCTGTGGGCGTGTGGCATCTCCAGGGACAGAAACAGCAGGGGCTGTGGGTGAAGCGTGGAGGTGGGCATACGGTCACTATGGCAACCAGCCTTTATTACAATAACGAAGATGTGGGGAGGAGAAGGGGAGGATTGGAAGGGGATTCTTGTGTGGTGGCAGTAATTGAATCCAGCTGATGTTTCCCGGCACATGGGGCTGCCTCCACCGGGATCAGAGAGGACAGTCAAGAGGCTTGACTCGCATACGCTCACAGTGCAGGGTTAGGACTGTGAGTGAAGTCATTTCGTTTTGGCGCAGAAAGATGGCAGCTACCGGGAGCAAACACAAGGAGATAATGGACGGAGTGCTGAAACTTTTCAGACACTCACCCCCAGTCACAGATCTGGGTTGAATTCATCATCGTTCTTTAGCTCACTTTGCCACCCCAGTTCAGACACAGCTGTATGCAAACCCTGTGCCTCATGGGAACAGTCCAGCCCAAACTGCTAAGCCATGTCTTCCCTGGACCGGAAACAAGCATCCAGGGACCGGTTTCGGGCTGACAGCCCTCATCAGCTAGGCTAGCTTGATTCCAGTGGCAAAGTGAGCAAGGGACCCACGTCTGGGCATACCCTGCCAACTTAGGGCGAACAAAGCAAACACAAGGAGATAATGGACGGAGTGCTGAAACTTTTCAGACACTCACCCACAGTCACAGATCTGGGTTGAATCCATCATCGTTCTTTAGCTCACCTTGCCACCCCAGTTCAGACACTGCTATATGCAAATCAGTCTTGACCCTGTGCCTCATGGGAACAGTCCAGCCTGAACTGCTAAGCCATCTGGACCGGAAACAAGCATCCTGGGACCGGTTTCGGGCTGACAGCCCTCATCAGCCAGGCTAGCTTGATTCCAGTGGCAAAGTGAGCAAGGGACACACGTCTGGGCATACCATGCCAACTTAGGGCGAACAAAGCAAACACAAGGAGATAATGGATGGAGTGCTGAAACTTTTCAGACACTCACCCCCAGTCACAGATCTGGGTTGAATCCATCATCGTTCTTTAGCTCACTTTGCCACCCCAGTTCAGACACCGCTATATGCAAATCAGTCTTGACCCTGTGCCTCATGGGAACAGTCCAGCCCGAACTGCTAAGCCATGTCTTCCCTGGACCGGAAACAAGCATCCTGGGACCAGTTTCGGGCTGACAGCCCTCATCAGCCAGGCTAGCTTGATTCCAGTGGCAAAGTGAGCAAGGGACCCACGTCTGGGCATACCCTGCCAACTTAGGGTGAACAAAGCAAACACAAGGAGATAATGGATGGAGTGCTGAAACTTTTCAGACACTCACCCCCAGTCACAGATCTGGGTTGAATCCATCATCGTTCTTTAGCTCACTTTGCCACCCCAGTTCAGACACCGCTATATGCAAATCAGTCTTGACCCTGTGCCTCATGGGAACAGTCCAGCCCGAACTGCTAAGCCATGTCTTCCCTGGACCGGAAACAAGCATCCTGGGACCAGTTTCGGGCTGACAGCCCTCATCAGCCAGGCTAGCTTGATTCCAGTGGCATAGTGAGCAAGGGACCCACGTCTGGGCATACCCTGCCAACTTAGGGTGAACAAAGCAAACACAAGGAGATAATGGACGGAGTGCTGAAACTTTTCAGACACTCACCCCCAGTCACAGATCTGGGTTGAATTCATCATCGTTCTTTAGCTCACTTTGCCACCCCAGTTCAGACACAGCTATATGCAAATCAGTCTTGACCCTGTGCCTCATGGGAACAGTCCAGCCCGAACTGCTAAGCCATGTCTTCCCTGGAGCCTCAGTATGGAGAGCATGAGAGAGGGGAGTGCGGGCGGGCGGACGAAAGGGCACGAACAGGAGTGCTGGTGGGGGGCCAAAAAGGACGGACTGCGGGAGGGGGTGGGGCAGGGGAACAAAATAGTGCTTGAAGTAAAGGGGCCAGTAGCCGTGACAGGATACAAATGACGACATGGTCGTCATGAGGCGGGATTAACAAGCATAAAACCTATCGGACGGCTGCATTTAGGAAATAAGCCAATAAAAAATATGGGCGGAGAGTGGGTGGAGCTTCCACTAAGCTTCCACGCTATAGTGTATACTGCATGCCTCGCAAAGCGGGCAGCGCATACGCGCTGCAATGCTAGGCGAGACCTAAAAAGGAACCCAAAATGTATCAGGAACATCCACACTCATGCCAGATTCAATAGTTTGAAGAAAATAATCCCCTGCTCAAATTACCTGGAGGGGCAGTTTCCTATGTCATCCCAAAGCAAATGTATTTATATGAAAGGTGCCTGTGTAAATAAAAGCCTTAAAACAGATCTATTTTGGAAAATGGTACAATAACATCCACAGTCTCAGAAGAATATGTCATAGCATTCTCACAGAGAAATCCTGTTCTCACAGTGTATCAATATCTTTTGATCTCATGAAGTCCATCAAAATTAGGTTGTTCGATGTGGCTAATAGTTGTACTTGATCCTGTTTCCTTACAACTTACGCAGTTGAGATGGCCCCACTTTGTGAATACATTTAAACTATCAAGCAGTCCATATTTAATGAAAACGTGGGGCCTGATTTTTAGAGTTGGGCGGACGTGCTTCACTAGATTACAGTCTGCTTTTTTGGGGGGCTTTCTGCAGCTGTTGCCACATTTTGCCCTGCCCTCTGGTCATATAATTTTCTGATCAAGAAGCCTTCATCTTTTTAATTACAGAGGCATATTCATATAAGCAGCCCAGGAGAACTTGATTGATTTAAATGAGGAAGTATTTGATCACAGAAAAAAGAATGCCCACTCTTTATATCCTTACTAAGAATCATGGCCCTGATTCACAAAGATTGATGTATGAGTAAGTGGGACTTACTCTTGTAGTATTTCTGACTTACTCATTAATTTGGGGAGTAAACCAGGAGTACTGCTGACTTACTCTAGCAATGCAGAAGTAATGCTGCAGTATGTCAGAGCAAACACTTTTTGATTCAGGGCCCATATCTAAAACTGAAGATCTTGGTTTTAAAGGAGCTCTATCTTGAATCTTAGATCAGCGTTTGATTGAACTGGTCTGTTTCAGTTACAAAAATGCATTCGGAGGTCCAGATCTCAGTAGGTCTGCTGTTAAAAGCCAGACTCTGAAACTGTGGTATTGCTGTAAAAGTATCCAGCTAACAGAACAAATTAATGTAATGTAATCCCTTAGAAGTTAAGACTGCAGCCAAGTGGCTTGGTCTCAGAAAGTGAGTAGTGGTCTGGCTGGTGTGCACTCAGAAGTAGAGAAGATGGTGCCTTTAGACCAAGCTAGAATGGCTCCCTGGGTTAATGAGAGGCTCAAGCGCATCCTTGCCTTACTTCTGTTCTGAAGAGATTTCGGCAGAGAGGAGTAACTGTGAGGCAAGTGTCTCACACTTCATGAGACACTGACAGTCCGGAGGTAAAACATGAGAGAAGACGTAGTATTGCAGTAAGAAGTATTGTTAATCTTCTATGTTACCACTATGTCTAATAAACTAAGTAAGGTATGCAATGCATCATTTAGGCTTATGCCTAGTTTTCTAACTTCTGCTTTTTGGCTTGTTTTCTTTTGTTTTGTGCATAAGGTGCCCTCAACAGAAGTTAACCGCACGTTTTTGTGATGCACAAAACTGAACAGGAACTTGCTCATGGTCTAATGTAAAAGTATACCTTTCCTGCACTAAAAATATTTTTTTTAAGTAGGAAAGAATGTATCTTTTCACGAAAAGAAACACAAAATCCCCATTTCCTTACTCAAATTTCCTAAGGGAAAGTTTCAGATGAATTAGGATTACTTTAATACCAGAAATACAGGAGCATATTTGTTTTCTGTAACTCTTTAAAATTGCTT
This sequence comes from Calotriton arnoldi, assembly GCA_963921515.1. Taxonomy (NCBI): domain Eukaryota; kingdom Metazoa; phylum Chordata; class Amphibia; order Caudata; family Salamandridae; genus Calotriton; species Calotriton arnoldi. The sequence goes on along the minus strand of CAWUFW010000615.1, from coordinate 1,892,760 downwards.
TGAAATGTTCCCATTTGTAGGTGCAAAATCAAATTTGAATGATGCCATTTGCTTTGTTTGGACAATACCCCTGGTATTGAACAGCGTAAGTCACTGGTGCAGTTTCCATATTTGCGATTCCCCATTAGGAAATCGCAATTTTGCGATTTCCTAATTTGCTGTTTCCTAATAGCGAATCTATAGGAATCACTATTAGGAAATCGAAGGTTACACACATTCCATTTTGCGATTTCAAATAGCGATTTCTACGGATTCATTGTTTGGGAACTGCAATTTTGAAATTTCGTTCAAATGGGACGTAGTAAATAAAAACAGATGCTCATAATGAACATTCATGGATGGTGCTGCTCAATCACATTTCTGAATGACTGTAAAGTTTATCTGGATGCAACACTCATTAACTGTTCATGTATAGTACAATTATAACAGCAGGTGAGACATACCCATTTTTTACCTGCAGGCCTTGTCCTATAACAACTGACACTCAATAGTAGGATATCTCATATATCTCCATTATATGCATGAAGTAGGGGTTCATGCTTTATTGGGGATGAGTCAAATGCCCATCCAGGATAGGTATGTGCTTAAACTATTAATTTGACTATATTTTTCTCATACATTAACAAAACCCTTTTTGGGCCGCCATGTCAACAGTAAACTCAAAATAAAGTGCTGGAACATAGCTGTAGTGATGGGCAAACACATTGTAAAGAAACCGTGTTTATGGAATGTGGCTTGCACACACTATTTATAAACAAATCTGCTCATATGAAGAATATTGGGATGACATACATTGCATTTGTGCCTCTATTCAAAATCAACTGTACTAACAGTATTAGCAATCCTATATGTATAAAAATAGTGAAATGCAGTTTTTTTGTTAAACATTCCCTAATGGAAAATATGTAGTAACATTAATTACAATCATACTAAAATAAAAGGCTATCAGGATATTCCACTACTTCTTATGATTCCCTAATGCATACTTACACATATGTCAAAGTACAGCTTTGTTTGGAAGTATTAAACAATTAAGTAACAAATATTATTTTCAACCTCTTGATAAAATGATTTGCTATGATACACAAAATATATGGCTAAGAACCCTTGCACTGATCTGTACATCAACTGTTGTATGCCAAAGACAATGGAAAGGAACAGCATGATTGTTTGATATGGACACTATTCTCAATTTTTTTATATGTTTGGTCCCTGTAACCAAACAACCCCCTGACTGAGGTGCATCTTTTAAAAATGAGTGAATTTAGAAAAATAGCTTATAGTAATTATACTTGCATAAGATGCGATTACTGTTGCATAAATATTTGTTACCTCTATGTTGCTTATCCAGAAAATATGCACCTACATATGCATTTCACCTACTAGAGGAAAAGTTAAGTCAGACAACAGCATACTTATCCCCTTGTTCCTGCTCTCTGTCCTTCAGCGTCCCATCAAGGAGTAGATAGGCCAACAGCAGTATGCGGGCCATCAAGGGGGTCACCATCTTGGTCCAGTGCCTAATGTCCTCCCAATGCTGACTGCAGTACAGGCTACAGTGCCTATAGATCCCAAGGACCGTACTATAGCAGCGATGCCCCTCCACATTTCCTTCTTCAAATGGGGGCTGGCCTAAGAAATGGAACATATAAAGTAATATAACAAATGGTTACCTGTATCAGCAGTGTGCCATTTCAAATATCTAAACCTCATAAGGTTTACTTTTCTGAGAATTATTTTTCAATGATCACCAAAAATATGCATTCAACATACCGTGAAATGTGATGTTTTTAACACATTTGTAGTGATAGACATATTTAAATATAACCTTTGTTTTTTTAAAGCATGGTCAACATTCTTTTTGCACTAATGGCATCATTCATGATCTATATTCCAAAATATTTTATGTCTATACCGACTTCCTATATAAGTACATAGGGCCATATTATCAAGAACGGCGCAAACATTACTGCCGCTTTAGCGGCAGGAAACTGCCGCTGAAGCGGCGATAAGGGACTTGATAATATGCCCTATAGAATTCCAATAGAAGCCCAGGTTTGATGTCCTTGACACCAGAACCTGGGCCTCTATTGGAATTCTCTAGGGCATATTATCAAGCCCCTTTAAACCTGAAAAATGGTTTGCATCTACCAATTAATTATGTATGTACTACTGTTTGTAAAATGGTCTATGTGCATGTTGAAGTAGTTAAGATTTCATCATTATTGTAGGCATAAAATGTTGCATGGTGGTCATCCGGATATAGGAGATAAGGTAAGCTGTTTACTTATACAACACAATTTCAGAACACACAATGAAATTAATAAGTCACAAGACATGTCATTTAGTGCAAGAATAGTAGAGGTTTCTTAAAAAATATATATATATTAATTTGAAGTGGAAAACAAAACATATCTTTTCTTCCCATCTTATCATAAACATTATATCAGACACAGAATTGACAGTCATGGTGTGTGAGATCTTTTGTAGTTCAGCCACAAATGTTTAGGGTCAAGTGTCCAATTTACATACATTCCTCAAAAGGGAAATGTAAGATCTGAATTGTCCCAAGAGTCAATGTTGTGGCTGTACAGGAGGAGGCTATTTGTGCCTCTTATTGGTGGTTCTCGTGTGATCATCTGCCAGTGGCCCTGATGAATGTCCCCTCTCCAGAGAGAGTGACAGGTGGGTCAGCACTTTAAAGGGTGTCAAGGTATGGGAGGTGTCTCCTGGGTTTGCAGGCACTCCCACTCTATGGAAGGAGGTGGTGTGTGGTCCACTGATAGTCTGGCTCCACAGACAGGGGTAGGGTTGTCACACACAGCTCTACATATGTCCCTGAATCTATCCTGTACCACCCCAGAAAAGGAGCACATTACAGATATATGTTTCTCATAAAAGGTCATTGTGTTCTCTCTGCAACTGCCTAATGCCACTCAGTACATCTTTGGTGCTTTTGAGTAGCTCTATAACCTGACACATCTGCTCTTCATGCCATGAGGCGGCTAAAATGATATTCTGGCCCATAGTTTCTCTCAAACTATGGGCATGAGTGGCCTCACTTTGATGCGTGGATGTTGGTCCCCCCTACCCATGCTGCCTGTGGTCTTAAGAGAGTTTGCAACATCCCACTGGGTACCAGCTCACCTGCAGATGTAGCTGTACCAGTAGTCAATGGTAAAACAGGAGCCAGGACTAGGGTGCACGTTGACAATGTTGAGGTTGCATATGGGCCACAGGGAGCAGTGACTACTAAAGAATGCTGCTGAGAGGGAGACACAACAATGAATGTAGATGGTGTAGTGGGGAAAGTGAGACTCACCCCGCAGCCTCCCCAGATACACCGGATGGACCAGGCTGTTCCTCATTCAGATCAGTACCACCAGGACGTGCGTCCACACTGAAGGCTTGTGCAGAAGTTATACCTTTGGTAGTAGTTGGTGGAGTGATTTCAGGACCTTCTGATGTTGGAACTGGTCCAACAATAGGAAATTACATGATCATTGTTGTCATAGCTGTGTGTAATTGTTAGAAATGGGAATACTGGTTGGCTGAGGTATGCACCCCTGCCAGGCAGGACGCACTACTCTTGTCAGGGTAAGCTAGATACACACTAATAAATAACGTATACTCACCTTCTGGAAGCTTGGCACAGAGCAGTCAGGCTTACCTAAAGGGCAATGTGTAAAGTTTCGGTGCAACACACTCAAACAGTAACACAATGAATACACCACAAAAAGACCCCACACAGGTTTAGAAAGCTAGAGACTATTTATCTGAGTAACCAACATCAGAATGCCAAAAAATCAATCTGAAGAAGCTGAGATATGTATTTCTAAAGATTAAATGCAAAAACAGTGCTTAGATGTCACTAGCGTTCAAAAGGTTACTGGAGGTTGTGAGGGACTGGTGTGAATCCAAAGTTCAAGTCAACCGCGATGGAAGGCAGACCAGCTACAGGACTAATGCAGGACCCACTGAGAAAGTACCTTGGATGGAGCAAAGCGTCAACCCTGAGAGTACGATGTGTCAATCAGTCAGGTCACTGCTTCGTCATCGAGCTTTGCTAAGGTGAAGACAATGCGTCATCGTAGAGCTGCGCAGAGCGTCATCGCTGGGCCATGCAGGCTGTAGAACCCCTGTCATCGAACAGCCTCTGCATCGAAAGGCGATGCGTCGTTTCTGATCGGCGCAAAGGTGAGGATGCATCGGATTTGTATTAAAAAGCTGCAGAACCCACTTATGAGGTACAGAACTTAGAGAGGGAACCTCAGGCAAGGTTAGGACTCAGAGAAGGGAGAATTATCCAGCAGCACCAGCAGAATTGCAGGAAGTCTTCTGTGTCCCTGAGACTTCAGAAAACAGGCTGCTAGCCAGAAAGCCCTTGGAGATCACTTGGGGGGAAGCCAGAGTCCAGCTCTCCTTCAGCACAGTCAGGGAGCAGCAGGCAGGAGGGCAGCAAGCAGAAAAGCAGTACTTCCAGATAATCAGACTAGGTGAGAAGCAGTGCAGCAGTTCAGGATCCAGAAGTGTCTGATTTTGGGGGGTCAGAGACCCAGTATTTATACCCAAAATTGCCTTTGATTTAAGGGGTGACTTCAAAGCAGCTCTCCGAAGTGTACAAGGATACCTTTCAACCTAGTCCTGTGTGCCAGACTATCTGGGCGGGATAAATCAGTGCTTTGTGTGTGGACAGGCCACTACCTATTGAAGTGTAAGTGTCAGCCACTCCCATTCCTCCCTGACAAGGAAGACCCATCAGCATGTAAGTGAATGCGGATGAGTGCTCAGAACGCAGATGATGTATATAGAAAAAGACAATGGTTCTTGTGGATAATATGAAAAAATGTTTGATTATGTATATGCGCAATGGCAATTACTGTTGGCAAAAGGATGCTGAAGGAGAAGGCATTCATACAGACTGCAATTACGAGACCAAATACTGTTTGTACAAATTTTCAAGTATATTTGAAAAATATGGAAAAATCAGGAAAATTGTGCTCAATGTCCTAAGTGAACATAGAATCAATAAACAAACAATAGGTGACAAACTATGGCATACAGCAAGGTTTATTCATACAACTAAATGACCATTATATGATACACAATTTTGAGCCACAGCCTACAGTTCATATTACAGAGGCTGTAAATGGTTCCTTTAATAAATTAGTCGACGGCTTTTCGACCCCGTAAGCAATATCTCATCAGGACGTATGGATAGGGGACACCTGAGTTCAAAATGATAAGGAGAAACAAAAAGAAATAAAAAGAACAGTTAATTGACTAATTATAAATTATTTAATATTAATTAATTATTCAATAATTATGTAAATTGTGTAATTATTATAATGTTTTTTTTATTTATATATGTTCGTTGTACGCATGTGGGGTTATACTTTGGGATTTTAATGAAATAACTATTAAATAATATTTTCTCTTATAATTATTCCAAAAATATATAATTATTTCAATTTCCTAATGTATATATTTAATTTTAAGTTAAAAGTTTTTTAATTTTAGGAAATTAATACTTGTATTAAAATAAGGTATGTGTTTGAAGTGAAGTACTATCCCTATTGTTGCACAGACTGGAGTGGGAATAGTAAATTTGACCTTCTGAGTCCAATGCTTTCCCTACTGTTGCATAGACTGGATTGGGAATAGTAAATTGTACACCTTCATAGTCCCATGCCTTCCCTACTGTTGCACCGACTGGAGTGGGATAAAGTATATTTTAACCCCTCTGAGTTCAGCCCTTTCCTTACTGTTGCACAGACTGGAATGGGAATAGTACATTTTACCCCTGCTGAGTCCAAAGCTTTCCTTACTGTTGCACAGACTATAGTGGGAATAGTAAATGTTACCTCTCCAGAGTCCAATGCTTTCCCTACTGTTGCACCAACTGGAGTGAGAATATTAAATCTTACTCCTTCTGACTCCAAAGCTTTCCCTACTGTTGTGCAGACTGGAGTGGAAACAGTAAATGTTCCCCCTCCTGAGTCCAATGCTTTCTGTACTGTTGGTTCAACTGTAGTAGGAATAGCAAATTCTACTTCTCCTGAGTTCAAAGCGTTCCCTAGTGTTGCATCTACTGGGGTGGGAATAGTAAATTGTACCCCTCCGGAGTTCAACCCTTTTCCTACTGTTGAACAGACTGGAGTGGGAATATTACTTTTTACCCCTCCTGAGTCCAATGCTTTCCCTACTGTTGCACCCACTGCAGTGGGAATAGTAAGTTTTATGTCTCCTGAGTCCAAAGCTTTCCCTACTGTTGTACAGACTGGAGTGGGAATAGTAACTTAATAGTATAGGTATTATTCCTAGAATTTAATCGTTTTGTTTATATTGTTTAAAATTATATTATTATTATGTTTCTGTGTATTTAAAATTATATTTTTCTAATAAGTAAAGTTTGTGATATATAATATATTTTTAGTAAAATATATTCTTTCATATTGCTGACCTTTTTATGTGTAATCAAATTGGTATGCTGTTTAAATTTTTTCCAGTTTATTTGTTACAGTTTCTAGTTTATTGTGCATATGTATGTATCTCTCTCTCTCTCTATATGTGTATGTATATATATATATATATATATATATATATATATATATATATATATATATATATAGCAAGTGATATCGGCTATTTAATGAAAGAAAGAAAGCACCAAGTGGCTATATGGTATCATAATGAATATGAACAAATAATGTATTATAATAACATTGCTTTCATAATTACGATCAATATGTAATGTGGTTAATAATCTGCATTTCCCGATATTAGTTTTGTATTTTTCAACTTTATTGTTTCAGGACACCTGACCAGCTGAAGTATGTTTTTTATGTTCACTAAGTAAGCACACAAATAGAGCACTTGTTTCTTTAAAAGAAAGCAAAGAGGCACTTAACCTTGCCCGTGAGAAAGGAGTGATGTAACTCCGAAACGCGTCGGGACTGTGCGTTGCAATAAACACGTTCATGAATAGAGGCCACGGCTCCGGTGTTTTCTTGCATTAAGGATTGTGTTCACTGGATCTTGGTGGATTTGTAGGGGTGGCTACCCCGCCGTGTGCCCGCCGTTCGAAGAGGCTTGGGTGCAGCCAAACTACGAGTGGATATATATTTATATATATATATATCAGTTTCAGTAGTTGTGTATGGCGGCATGCATTCAGAACGCAGAGGGTGCCTGTATCACGCCCGCGCCCAGGCGTAAAATCCATAAAATGTATCCTCCGTCGGCGTCAATAGAGAAACGGTACTCCGTGTAGTGCTGAATATACTATTTATTCAAATCTTTTGGCAATCATTAAATCACTGTTATGTTTGCCAAAAGACTTGAATAAATTGTATATTCAGCACGACACGACACTGTCATTCCTGTGAAAAATAAAGATTATCTTGGATACAATATGGATGGAACGGACTAATTCACTGTGGAAACTGTTTCTTGCAGTGCACTTCACATTTGTGATATGATATATATATATTTGCATACCGATGGATTTGCACTGCAGTCACGAATACATTCTAAAGCACTATCTACCCGTGTGTGGGCTCTCTCTTCTAAGGTAACTTTTGCGGTATATGTTTAACGGCCTTCCTAGCCGTGAGAGAGTCCCGCTGCGTTGAGCAGACCTGGATGATGCCAAGCGGCAATCATCACAGCAGGACGGGAGTGATATTCGTGACAAGAAGGTGTTTGTGCAAACTACCAAGGACTGCTTAGCGACCCACTGGGGGAATACAGATGAATCCATTTCTGGTTTGCAGCAAGGCTCACATGAGCAACACTTTGATGTACTTCAAGTCCCAGGAGGCCGTGTGAGTGGCCGCGCCCACGGGGGCGGGGATTTAAAACAACTACAGGTGCACCATCAGCTTCCTGCATTTCCAGTTTTCAAAAACCAATGATTAAGGGCAGGGGCCCGAAACGCGTCTGGCTTCACATATGGACTTTGCATACCAATGGATTTGCACTGCAGTCACGAATAAATTCTAAAGCACTATCTACCCGTGTGTGGGCTCTCTCTTCTAAGGTAACTTTTGCGGTATATATATATATATATATATATATATATAGTCACTGAAAAAACCATAGGTTTCAGGGACGTTATAGTTACAAATTAGCATTTAAAAAACCTTTGAAATTCACTGAAAAAACCATAGGTTTTAGGGACAGTTATAGTTAGTTGGACATTGCACTCGTACAAAACCCGTGAAATTCCCCCGTTATAGTTAGTCCAGCTAACTATAACTCGTGCCCCGCAATGCACTGCTGATGACGTCACATATTACATCACTCATGACATGGTCAGTGACATCACTGATGACATCACTGATGACATCTCAAATGACATCACTGATGACATCATCCAGTGACTGTGTGTTTCTGTAAAGTTTAAATATTTTTAATATATATAGGAAAAGACGTATTGAAGAATGAGTGGGTGTGTAAGTGTCTGTATGGATGATTTAGTAGGTGCGTGACTGACTCTATAAGTGAGTGATTTAACGTATCTTACTGAATGCATGGGTTAGTGACTAAACTGGGTGAATGTCTGTATCCGTCTGTCTGTTGCTGTGTAAGTGGCTGCATGTGTTTGTGAATAGCTACATGAGTGTCTATATGAGTTATTGAATGCTTGTCTGAGTATCTGTATGGGTGCCTGAGTGTTTGTGTGGGAGGGGTGTGTGCAACTCTGTGCATAGATGTGTGAGTGGGTGATTCACTGGGAGGATGGTTTCAAGAGTGCATCTGTGATAGACTGTATGGGTGGGTAAGTGTGTGTAAGAGTGTGTTAGTGAGTGAATGTATGTCCCAGTGGTACATGTGTGAGTAACTACATATGTGAAAGGCAGTATATATGTGTGTTGGAGTATATAAATAGCTATAAGCGGAGTGAGTGATTGTGATAGTGGCTGTATGGATGAATGTGTGCTTGTATCAGTGATTGTATAAGAGCGTAAGAATGTGCTACTATTTGTATGAGTAAGTGAGCTGGTGTGTGTATAACTGTATAGGTGAGTAAATGGTAGTGTGTTTAATTATTTGCATGACTGACTAGGTGTGTGAGTACCTCTATGGATGAGTGGCGGTGTTTGAGTGTCTATATAGGAGTATGAGTGCATATGATAGTCCTGTACTGAGTGACCGTAAGTATGAGTGACTGTACGGGTGAGTGAGTGGATGTGTGCGTAGACCTAAGAATCAGTGAGTGTGTATGTAGTTATTGGTGTTGGAGTGTCTATGGTTTTGCGAATGGCAGTCTGTAATTTAGAGTGGGTGTATCAAAGGTTATATTGGGGTGTGAGGAGGTGCATCAGATTATCACGTGGATGATGTCATCAGTGATGTCATCAGTGATGTCACTGACCATGTCATGAGTGATGTAATATGTGACGTCATCAGCAGTGCATTGCGGGGCGCGAGTTATAGTTAGCTGGACTAACTATAACGGGGAATTTCACGGGTTTTGTACGAGTGCAATGTCCAACTAACTATAACTGTCCCTAAAACCTATGGTTTTTTCAGTGAATTTCAAAGGTTTTTAAATGCTAATTTGTAACTATAACGTCCCTGAAACCTATGGTTTTTTCAGTGAATTTCAAAGGTTTTTTAAATGCTAATTTGTAACTATAACATGTCTGAAACCTACGGTTTTTTCAGTGAATTTCAAAGGTTTTGTAAATGACAATTTTTAAATGTATTAATTGTTATATAAATTTTTTTCAGACTGATTTCCAAATTTTTTAGAAACAATTTTTTTTAAATATTTTATTTTTTAAATTACATTGTAATTACATTATACATTACATTACAAAAAATACTTTCTCAGAATGAATTACTTTAGTTTAAATACTTTGCACATAGGCAATAGACTTTTAAGTACAGTAGTTACAGTTGTTGCAATGGGCAACACATTTTCAAACACAATGCAACATTCAGCTCAATGTGAATTTCTAGTTAAATGCAATTAGTTACTTTATGGATTACTTTTCTAACCACAGGACTGGATCCTAGATTCAGTCCTGGGACATCTCCTGTAAACAGTTGAGTAAAAGCGTTTTGGTTACAGTCTTGATTTTTAAGGAATATTATTGTACTTTAAAAGTTCACACTTAGAAACTTTTTCTCATAGAATCACCAATGTTATCCTATGGAAGGAAATTCACTTAGAAGTTAAAAACTGTTATCGTTACTTTTTCTTACTCAGTGTTGGATCCTGGATCCAGCACTGGTGCATCTCCTGTAAACAGTTGAAAGAATGCGTTTAAGTCATACAGGCGATTTTTTAGGAATATTTGTAGTTTGTGAAAATCGACACTTTGAAACTTTTCTGCTGAAAACCAGACAATGGATTCCTATGGAAGAAAATATAAGTTACTGGTAAGTACGGTTAAAATTACTTTTCAGGGTCAGTGCTGGGCTAAAAGATGCAGCACTGGGTTCTCTCCTGATAACAGGTGAGTAAATTGGAATTCGTACTTTGGTTGATTTTAGAGGAATATTATAAAGTTAAAAAACTCCACACTTAGAAGAATTTCCAAGTGAAACCAGTCAATGTTAGCCTATGGAAGGAAATTCAAGTTACTGGTAAGTACGGTTAAAATTACTTTTCAGGATTAGTACTGGGCTGAAAGATACAGCACTGAGGTCTCTCCTGATAACAGGTGAGTAAATCGGAATTCGTATTTCGGCTGATTTTAGAGGAATATTTTAAAGTTCCAAAACTCCACACTTAGAAGAATTTCCAAGTGAAAACAGTCAATGTTAGCCTATAGAAGGAAATTCAAGTTACTGGTAAGTACGGTTAAAATTACTTTTCAGGACCAGTACTGGGCTGAAAGATACAGCACTGAGGTCTCTCCTTATAACAGGTGAGTAAATCGGAATTCGTATTTCGGCTGATTTTAGAGGAATATTTGTATGTTTCAAAAATCAACACTTAGAAACTTTTTAAAAAAAAGCAGGCAATGATATCCTATGGAAGGAAATTCAAGTTACTGGTAAGTACGGTTAAAATTACTTTTCAGGACCAGTACTGGGCTGAAAGATGCAGCACTGAGGTCTCTCCTTATAACAGGTGAGTAAATAGGAATTCGTATTTCGGATGATTTTAGAAGAATATTTGCACAATGGTGAAGGGAGGGGCGGGGCCTGAGGTGACATCTGTGCAAACGCGCCCCGTAGCGCGTTTTAAGTTGGGGGATTAAGTCCCCTTGAATCCTGAGGGTCCCTAGGGGCAGACTAGCCCACCAGGAACCTCCAATATGCGCCAGGGGCTGCGTTGCAGAGACGTGTAGAGAGGCCACACCCCTTTTTACACCTCTCTGCAACGCAGCTCTGTGCGCTTTCTGGATGTACCTGTTGGGCTAGTTGGCCCCCAGGGACCCTCAGGATTGAAGGGGATTTAATTCCCCATCTTAAAACGCGCCACGGGGCCTGTTTGCACACATGTCACCTGAAGCCCCGCCCCCTCCCTTCACCACTGTGCAAACGCGCCCCGTGGCGCATTTTAAGTTGGGGAATTAAGTCCCTTGAATCCTGAGGGTCCCCGGAGTCCAACTAGCCCACCATATACCTCCAAAAAGCGCCACAGAGCTGCGTTGCAGAGAGGTGTAAAAGGGGCGTGGCCTCTGTACACCTCTCTGCAAGGCAGCCCCTGGCGCATACTGGAGGTTCCTGGTGGGCTAGTTGGCCCCAGGGACCCCCAGTATTCAAGGGGAATTGTTCCCCCTCTGCAAACGCGCCAGGGGCGCGTTTTCAGAGTGGTGAAGGAAGGGGCGAAGCCTGCGGGCCCGATCGTTTAAAAAAAAAAAAAAAAATGTGTCCCCTGAAGGGGGGCTCTGTGGCCCCCCTTCCTTTTTCCAGTTTTTATGCCCTGGGGACCCCATCCCCCAGGGCCTTACCCCTTTTTTTTAATTACAAATTTAAAAAAAAAATGGGAAGGGGGCCGCGTGGCCCCCCTTCGCTGGGCCTGTATTGGCCCCGGGGACCCCATCCCCCGGGGCATGGCCTCGATTTTTTTTTTTTCGTAGGGAGGGGGCTGCGTGGCCCCCTCCTCAGGCCATTTAAGGCCCCGGGGACCCCATCCCCCGGGGCCGGCCTTTCCGTTTTTTTTTTACTTTTTATTTTTTTATTTTTTGGGGAGGGGGGCCACGTGGCCCCCTCCCGAGCCCTACTTGCCCCGGGGACCCCATCCCCCGGGTCTGGCCCTCTCGTTGGGGACTGTGGGGGTCCCCAATCCCCCACAGTCCCGCCGGCTCCCCGTGTCCTACGGGAGCCGGCATTGCTTTACACATGGGGAGCAGCTAACATGCTGCTCCCCATGTGGAAAGCAATCGGCTTTGGATATTGGAAGAGAGAGCAGGTTTCCCTGCTCTCTCTTCCAATATCCAAAGCAGTTTGCAATGACAGGACGGGAGCCGCGAGGCTCCGTCCTGTCATTGCAAACAGCAGTGTCCCGGGGGTAGGCCCCCCGGGACACTGCAGGAGCCGGCCCTGGGGGGTGGTGGTCCCCAGGGCCATCAAGGGCTCCAGGAGGGGGGCCGCACGGCCCCCCTCCCATTCAGTTCACAGCCCCGGGGAGGTGGTGGTCCCCGGGGCTCTGGGGGTCCGTAACGGACCCCCATATTTAAATGTTTAGTGCCCTGGGGAGGTGGCGGTCCCCGGGGCGTGTGGGGGGGCTGGAGCCCCCCCACACAGGTTCTTAATTAATAAAAAAAAGCCCCGGGGAGGTGGTGGTCCCCGGGGCTGCGGGAGGGCTCAGAGCCCTCCCGCACCATCTTTAAAAAAAGCCCCGGGGGTGGCGGTCCCCGGGGCTTGGGGAGCCCTTTGAGGCCCCCACACATTAAATTATCCCCCCACCATGCCCCCGGGACTTGGGCCACCCGGGGGCAAAATACAATCGAGCGCGGGAGACCGCGCTTCGATTTTTTCGGCAGGATTCGCGAACCCTGAGCGCATCCTGCCGATTTAAAAAAAAATTGTTTTTATTTTTTTTTGCCCAGGGGGTCCTTGTGGGACCCCCTGAGCAAACCTAGGGGGTCAGGGTGTTTCTACCCTGCCCCCTTTGTGCGCTTTGCGCATTTGTTTCTGTCCCTCGGTTCTACCGAGGGACAAAATGTCTGCCAACATTTCCTGAATCGGAATGTTGACAGCCAGCTGACAGCCAATCAACATGCAGCTCGTGATCGGGAGGGTACGCGGACCCTACTCGGCCATAGATATCACTATCTTTTTACTTTTGATTTTCTCAGCAACTACTGAACGGATTTACACCATTTAACAAAAAGGGTTCTTTCTGAACCAAGAACTACCTCTTTGCCAAATTTGGTGTAATTCCGTTCAGCAGTTCGGGCTGTAGCCGTGTCTAAAGTTTCCTATGGAAAATTGCATGGGGAAAACGCGTTTTGGGACCCCCCTTTTTTCTCGGCCCCCGCTTGACGAATCCCCCCGAGACTTTCAGGGTAGGAGCGGACCGGAGCGGGCCACAAAGTTTGAAAATTTTGCGAAGATACGTCAACCGGCAAGAGAGTTATTTCAAATAGAATGTCGCGGATTTCCTATGGATAATAGGTTGTAACTATAACTATCTACTGGCGACCGCCAGTAGATAATATATATATATATATATATATATATATATATATATATATATATATATATATATATATCTACTTGATATATTATAACATTTAAAAATCATTATAAATTATAATATAAATTAGAATTATCATTTTAATAATAGTTTTACATTTTATATGTGTAAATAAACATACACACTTACATATGTGTATGTTTGTTTAAAAAAGTATATATATATATTTTCATATTAAAATATTTTTAATTTACATTATATTATCGTAATATCGTTACATGTTAATATATTTAATCTTCACTATGTTTAACGATATATAGCTTAAAAAATGGTGTTTTTGTATATATTTTTATTCCTGTACTTTTGTAATTTACTGTTGGACTTGGCCCTTTTTGCAGGGTCATCCCTGAACTTTTTGCCTTCCTCCTAGCCTTTTTTCTGACATGGTGTTGGTGGATTTAGGACTCTGGGCACTTTAGCACTGCTGTTCAGTGTAAAGTGCGCGTGCTCTCTGTGGTAAATATGGTAAGATTGGTCTACACCTGTTTGGCTTATTTAATTTACCTGTCAGTCCCTTGTAAAGTGGTATCTCATATACCCGGGGCTGGTAAATTAAATGCTACTGGTGGGTTTGCAGCGCTGATTGCGCCACCCACCAAAGTAGCCTTTCAAATCTATCTCAGGCCTCTGCCATTGCAGGGCCTATGGGCGCAGGGTTACTGCCGCTGTGACGTGGCACCTAAAGTGTGTGCCATGTCGGTGACCCCCCTTTTACTACCTGTCAGTCACCCCTAAGGTAGGTCCTAGCTAACCCTATGGGCAGGGTGCATTGTAGGTAGAAGGGAGGACATGTACCATAAGTGTGTGACATGTCCTGGTAGTGACAAACAGCCATTTTGGTTTCTCACTACTGTGAGGCTGCCCTCCCATAGGAATGCATTGGGGATTCCCTGATAAGTGTTTCAGTGGTAATTCCTGATATGAGAGGAGCAGCGTGGTCAAGTTTGGTATGTTTGGAATAGTAATAATAAATGCTATGCAATGGTGTCCGTAAATTTATTATAACTATTTTAGAAATGCCACTTTTAGAAGTGGGCATTTCTGTGTGCTATGTGTCTGCCTGCCTGATGTGGATTGCATGTCTGGCTTTGGAGTGACAGGGGCTGGTGAGGTGTGTGTGGCTCCAGGAGGGGCAGGGTGAGTCAGCGCTAGGCTGAATGGGACATCTGCATTTGGAGTAGTGGGAGGAGTAGTGATCACCGAGCCCCCACCTGACAAAGGGGAAGAGGAGCCCTGTAAACAGAGTGCTCCAAAACCCCCAGAACCATTTAGGACTGGTTCCCCCAAGCCCTGTGCCAGGGCAGACAAAGGAAAACTGAGTATAAATGTAGGGGCTGTGACCCCATGTTTGTGGTGCTTTTGTGCTTCCAGGTGACCTGCTGCTCCTCGGCCCCAGGAGGAACTGCCACGAGCGACTGCCTCCCTGCTGGAGGGCCCTGTGTGCTGGCCTGCCTGGGCCCAGCCTTTGCCCTGGACGTTTTTGGGCAAAGCGCCTCGTGAGCGCTATATCTTTAATTTCAGGAGGGAATCCTGGTGCTTTGCAGCGCTGAGCTGCGTCATCCACAGAGGGAATCCCGACGTGGGGATTCCCCCGTATTGCGGAAGGAGAGTGAGAGCCTACCCCGCGTTTGTGCTGCTTTAGAAGCGGGTGCCCACCCCGCTTTTATGCTTGTTTGAGGGCGGGTGCCCACCCCGCAATGGCGTGCTCTTAAGCGGGTGCCCACCCCGCAATTGCCTTGATTTGAAGCGGGAGCCCACCCCGCGTTTCACCACCAAGAATCACAGCCGCGACCCGGAGAGAAGGCAGCGCGGCCGACCCGGAAGTCAGGCAAGCTGCTTGACTGTGGAAGGAGCCGGGGAAAGGAAACTGCCGGCCAGCCAATCGTAGTGTGGCCGGAGGCGAGGCCGCGTCAGCCTGCTCGGAGGCAGAGCTCCGCAAGCTGTGGTGTGAGCCCTGCAGGTGGTCCTGGGCGTCCGCAGAGTCTGGGCAGAAGGAGTCTGCACGAAGGGGCCGGTCGAGGCACATGGCCAGTGCCTGCCCCGCCAGCCAGGAGGAGTCCCCGGAGAAGCCCCGGTGAGTGGGGCTGAGTTGGGACCTTGTTCTTGTTCTGGTAGCGTGGTCCCCAGAGCGGGGCCTGTCCAGGCATACTATCGGTGCGTCCCCCCTGCCAGAGGGGGCACCAAAAGAGCCCGGTGAGTTAGGCTTTGTCGAGGCACATTGTCGGTGCCTGGAGCCGCGTTGGGGCTCCCTGGGGCACCAAGGTGCCAGTACTGATTTCTTTTTGGGGGCCATTTTCTTTCAGAGTCCCAGTGGGGACCCAGTAGGCACAGTGGTGCCAGGGCTAATTTTCACTCAACTGCACCACCAGTTAGCGGCAGCTGCAACGTTGGGCAGATTTGTTTTAGAGAGTCCCAGTGGGGACCCAGGAGGCACAGTAGTGCCAGGGCAATTATTTCTTTGGGGGCATTGTGGTTCTTGAGATGAAGGAGTGAGATACACTCCTCTGTCCCAGCGCCTTGGCACTTTGCTTCGCTGCAGTTGCAGCTACGCCCTGACACTTGGGATATAGGGCATTTAAGCCCCAGAGAAAGGCCAGTTGGCCAGGGGTCATTTCAGTGTGATTATACACCATGATTATTGCCTAATGTATTTATGCTTGTGATGCCTATGATGAATCATGCTTATGAGGCCTAATGCGTAATGTGTTTATGCTAATGAGGTTTGGGCCTAATGTGATGCCTAATGTCATGTTATGATGTTTTAGGATGATGCCTATTGCGTAATTTGTTTATGCTAATGAGGTTTGGGCCTAATGTGTTTTATGCCTAATGTGATAATGCTGAGGTCGTTATTGTACCAGTAGTTACTGGTTGTGTTTTATAATTACTACCTGCATTTTGATGGTTCTGACCGTGGCCCAATTGGCCTGGTCCTGTATATAATCCCCTGTAAAATATTGCCTAGTGCCAGTTGGCACAGTGTACATTGTGTGGTTATGATCTAATGTGTTTATGATAATACAAAGGCTATTTTTTTATATAACCTTGTGTGGAGTTTCTTTTGTAGTGTGCCTAGTGTGTTGCTGCTGTGTGTGTGTGTTGCGCAAACTCTTTACACATTGCCTCTGAGATAAGCCTGACTGCTCGTGCCAAGCTACCAAGGGGGTGAGCAGGGGTTATATTCAGCATGTTACTCCCTTGCCCTGACTAGAGTGGTGGTTTCTGCCTGGCTTAGGTGCATGCCCTAGCCAACCAGAAATCCCATTTCTAACATTTACATTATAAGTATAAGAAAACGATATTTTTGTCCTCGATATTTTTGACACAATATTTTCACCATGATATTTAGGGTTTCAATATTTTGTCAGTAAACCAGTTAGCAGTGGTAACGTGCTCAGAGTCCTAAGGCCAACAAAAAGAATCAGCAAAAACAGGAGGTAAAAGGCAAAAAATCTGGGGAAAGACACCCTAAGGATGATAGGTCTAACAGTATTGATATGATATTGATGCTAAATGGAGTTAGTAAATTCATGAAGCTTACAGACAAACTCCTATTTTTGGCTAGTAATTTGCTTTACATGTAATTTAGTTCTATGTTTATAGTTATGCGATTTCACTTCATGTTTGTTTAAAAAATTACAGTACAATTCTGAATTCTTACATAGATTTGCAAATTAATAACAAGTATGAAGTAGTGACATGTTTCTTTTTTTAACAAAATCTCATGTAGCTGTTATGCGAAATCAGTGATATGGAGAGCTTTCAAATTTTGCGAGCTCTTCCTGTACCAGAAATAGCAGTTTTTGTACTATAATGTACATCATACAATAATTCATTGTCATTTTACAATATATGACACCAAAATTGCACAGCAAAGGAAATACTTGTACATGGTTGTGAAGTTAAATGCCCTCTAGGCCCCCCTGCTGCCAGGCAGTTTTCGGAGCTCAAAACATCTGAGTGACACCACAGAGAATAGTTACCCACCAGAATGTCTCTATATGTGGCAAAGTATGAACATGTGTTATTTCAAGATGTAAACTTTTTTTATATGTTCCGAGTCAAAGTTTGGCTATAATGAGTATAAGACATGGCATGATGTTATAGTAGCTCTTGCAATGCTTTCTGGGAGTTGTAGTAGTTGGCCACTAAGGGTGTAGCTGTTGTTGGTTACGCTCCAATGGATGACTCTTTTTAATATGATCTAATTGGTAATTGAGAGTATACCTACACACTACTAGGGGTGGGTCTCAACATATTTAGAGTGACACTAAAGTGTGCTTGAAATATAGCGCTGATGGCACACTAGTAGCCTTTTATGTCCAGACCATTGGCACATCCAGTCCATTTTTTCAGAGTACATACCTGATACTTGTTTGTTCACATTGTGTCATAGGTACTGTCACCATCTTAATAGACAAATACACAAGCACTCTAGATGTGATTATCAAGGGGATGGTTTATTTGGTCATATGGCCTATCCATACCAGGTTCTGTGGACTGGATGAAGAAGGTGAAACTGTGTGAGAGACTGTTAATAAAGATTTGATCACAACAGTTATGGGTGTGCTTTATACTGTGCTCAACAGGTGTGATTACTTAGGACATTACTATTAGATGCGTAACTTCAGCGTCCGTCCTTCTGATGCAACGCTATACCAGAGAAATTCTGTTCCGTGATGCTGATGATAATGTATAACGCAACGCTAAAGAATTGTTATATGAGAGCAGAGGATTATTCGCTGCTGCATGCATGCATGGTAGTCCCGCTAGGATGACAGATCTCACTCCTATATGATGGGTGGCAGTTTCACCACTCTGTACATAAATAGGATGGGACATACCCTGCACGGTCGCTAGGCAGAATTAAACCTCCTTCATGGAGGACAGACGGACCTCCAAGATATAAATGGAGCCCTTAATCTCATGCAAAAGATTAGTAACAAAGGAAATAAATAATTCTACTAATGTCAGGTATGAATGGACACCTCATGGCTTTTATCACTTTACAGACTGCGCCCTCCTTTGCCAAAAGAATATCTAATGCAGGACGGTTCTGTATAACTATTGCCTTTATATCTACCATTTCTACATTTACTAGCTTGAATTATTCTGCTGTATCTGTGTGTCTTCTTTCATGGCAGACACCACGTTGCTGATTCATCTGCTGGTTCCTTTATAGCTTAGCTGGACTAATGACACTTTGGTGTGGGCTGCTCAAACACACAATCGACTGTTGGTAAGTCCTGACCCCTTTTTCACCACGCTTTGCACTCTGTCCTATACTCAAACAATGCCACTGATTTCTGATGCGGTCCTTATATTCTTGGTTCATTCACAGTTATTTTGGTCTTTTTTTCACATTTCCCTCACAACCCTTGGACTTTGAGCCCTTCAGGATGCAGCAGTAACTACTGCCTGTTACACCCGGTGAGTTTTATCGATGTCCCTGCATGGTTTTGCTAGCTGATTCCACGCGATACATCCTTTAACAATCACACATATTTGCTATTCATATTTCTCTCCGGAGTAGCATCTTAAGTCTCAATTTATTCACGGACCAGACGATATTTCTGAATGTGATACAGCACACTTATTAAATTATAGGTATTCAGACTAGAGTAATTATACCTACACCCCATATTAAGCCTAAGTTTTCTATGACAGACGATTTATAGACTGTCTACTCTCTATGTTCTAGGATGGTGACACTCTGCATACCCTCGTGTTTGCTGGGCTCATTATATATTTTTACACGCAAAGATCCAATTTTGCCTTGGAATCAACAGCAGGCTCACCTAAGATTAAGATTTTCTTTTAAAATGCGTGCCAAAATGCAGGTTGGTATAATTTTGTTGTCCTCCATCTATACCAATCAGGGCTATGAGTCGCTACTCTGAAGCACTATTCATTGACTTTCATATTAGTTTCGCACAATGTGGTTCCTTTTTTTCCTTTTTTCTTTCATTCTTACGTGGTGTCTTTTTCTAACTTATGGCACCAAGTATGGTTTAAGGCTCTCCGCCGAATTGTGTATCTTTTCACAATGGGTTTTTTCAAGGTTATGGTTCTTGGTCAGTGGTTACAAATCGTGGTTTATAATCCACACTCCAGTTATGTGTTTTGTTGTGTTTGCTGATTGCAATACTTATTGAAATATGCATTTTCAGGTACTTTTGATTGCTATTAGTATGTGGCTTTCCTGAAAAAGGCGCCATGCCGGAACGTGCTTATATAATTGAATACATGCCACAGGAAGATTTGCCAAAAAGAAATGTATTTAACAGGAAGAAATATTGATTGTCTCATCAATTACATAATTGAATATCATTTATTTTTTTTAACCCCTTCGTTGCTCATGACGAGCTCAGCTCGTCATGCTGCACGGTCGGCGTGTGCGCATGACGAGCTGAGCTCGTCACGACCACGCCCGCGATCGGAATGTCCAGCACCTGGGCGGAATTCCGATCGCGGCGAAGGCGTTAAAAGGTTTTTATTGGTAACCAAAACAGAGACATATTGTTCTTGCAGCAATATACACAGTACACAAAGTCATGCACAGTATAGTAATGCTAGTATCTTGTATCATACAGTATCACCATCAGCACCTTACAATTCGAGTCCATAACATTTGCAGTTCAGTTCAATGTTGTACATGCCCAGTTCGCAGTACTAATCCTGAGGCACTTAAGGGCAGCCTCTAGTCAAAGCGCTTCTCCCAGTCCAACGACGGGGAACATATCGTGCAATCAGTTCTCCCGTGCTATGTTTCAAGGGGCTCAGCACGATTTGGGCCATTTGCCTTGGCAGCTAGATAGGTTTGGTACAGTCCCCAGAAGTTCTTAGGTCGATTGCGGGGGGTGTAATAATTCACTATAATATTCTGTTTGTGTGCTGCAATACGTCATGTCGTTTGTCCAGCCCGTCATAGTGGGGGTCGGTTCCGGGACCAGCAGCTTGCAACCATACGCCTAGCCACTAGGAGTCCCATGTCCACCAGTCTTCTAATCCCCTTAGGCAAATGTTTGGAGTATCCCAATAGAGCGAGCATAGGGTCCGGCTCAAGTATAGTTTCCGTGACTTCCCCCAGAGTCTTAAATATCAACGCCCAAAAGGCCGCAATCCCAGGGCATAACCAGGCAAGATGAAAAAAATCTGCAGCGTCAGCACCACAACGCTCGCACACTGCAGAGTCACGCAAACCGTACCTGCAGAGCCTCTCTGGGGTATAATATACCCTATTTAGAAATTTGAAATGTATCAACCTATGACGCCCATTTAATGAAATACGTTTTGTACTCTCACAGCAGTACTTCCATGTTGTGTCATCAATCACCCGGCCCAGGTCTGCCTGCCACGCTAACCTAGCCTTAGTGTAGTGGTTAGCTCGGTATCCCTGTGCTGTGTTATAAATCCTGGAGATGATTCGTACTGGCGAATTAGCCTTAATAACATATGTGAGCGGAGCAACCTCTGGTGGCTCATTCAACCCACTGCCCAGGAGTTCCCTCAATGAATGCCTCATCCTGTAGAAGTGGAATTGGGTCAATGGTGTAGCTGTCTGTCCTTCCCGTACGGTCTCTTCCCATGGTATCGTTTTACCCTCAGCAAACATCTCTCCTATTGTGTGAATATTTATAGCGTTTAAGGCCCTAATCACCCCTTTTTCTCTGCACGGAGGCAACCAGTGGCACCACTCCAGTGGCGTCTTAGGGGAGTATAGAATGGCGCCTGCTTGTAATTTCAGAAGGTGGTGCCAGGCGTGTATTGACGCATTAATGGAGTCAAGGATAGCGGTCCTGCGATCAGGAGGTTTAAACAGAAGCGCTGGCAATGGGGTTGGAGCCGCCACCACATTCTCAATTCGAAAATGCGGAGTATCGGTGGGGCCATGCATCCAGTGATGCGCATGAGCTCCCTGCGCAGCCCTATAGTACAATTCTAGAGCCGGAGCTCCCAGTCCACCCAAGCTGTATGGGAGCGTGAGGATCTCCCACTTAACTCGAGCATGTTTCCCAGCCCAGGCTAACCGTACCATCAGTGTTGTCAGCAACCGAAAGAAGGACCTCGGGAGGACCATGGGAATATTTGTAAATAAGAATAGAAAACGTGGGAGGACTACCATTTTCATAACCGATACCCTACCCGCTAATGAAAGGGGTAAGCGTATCCATCTGTCCACGTCGTCTTCCAGTTTGGACACCGCTTGCCCATAATTATTGAATACCACTTCCGAGTCAGTGTGCACTCTAATGCCTAAATATCGGACTGGCTCAGTCGTCCAGCACAATGGGTATTCCGGCGTAAACTGGGCCGTATCTGAAGTCAGCGGGAAAATGAGCGATTTATTCCAATTAACCTTGAAGCCGGACTTGGCTCCAAAAAGAATCCCTTTGCGCAGTACCAGCGAGAGATTTTGGTCAGGGTCTCTAACATATAATAATGTATCATCTGCATATGTGGATATAATCAAGTCATAGTTTGGAAAGCGTATACCCCTATGGGTGTGATATTCTCGCAACGCACAGGCAAGAGGTTCGGCAACTAGGACGTATAGCAATGGGGAGAGTGGACACCCCTGCGGTGTGCCTCTAGTAATGTAAATAGGGTCGGTAACCAAGTCACCAATCCTGATCCTGGCTGTATGGGAGATGTAGAGCACTCCCACCATTTGCATAAAGACACCCCCTAGCCCCATTCTCGTCAACACCTGGGTCATGAACCTCCACTCCACGGAGTCAAACGCCTTCTCCATGTCAAGGAAGACTGCCACCGCCTGAGTGTCCTGCCGAGTATGTTGTATAGCCCCAAACACAGTCCTCAAGTTATAAGTAAGGTTTCTACCAGGGACAAAGCCAGCTTGCTCTGGTGATATCAGCAGCAGCAGCACTAGGGGAGACAATCTGGTCGCTAAGACCTTTGCATAAATTTTGGTGTCCACGTTGAGGAGTGACAAACGGCGATAAGAGGCGCAGTCGGTCGGTGGTTTATCAGGTTTGAGTATTGCAACAATTAGCGCTTCCCACATTGAAGGTGGCATATTTCCCGTTTCAATGATTTCCTCGAACAGTGTCTGTAGGTGCGGAACTAATAGGTCCCTGAATTCCTTGAAAAATGGAACAGTGAGACCATCCACGCCGGCGGCGCTGTTGGATTTCATCCCGGCCAAAGCTGAAGTTATTTCCTCTACTTCTAGTGGGCACATCAGGTATTCTCTTTGGGGCATATCAGCAACAGCCGGCGATAATTATCGCTAAGTGCACTTAGCGCTAGGATAATTATCGCCGGCTATCGCTGGATTCTATCGCGGAGATAGCGTGCTATCAGCAACGCATATCTCCAAAGCGATAGAAATCAAGCGTTAGCTACAAAACAGTGTGATTATCTCTGGAAAACCGGCGATAATCGCACTGCGACAGGCGATACCTTGCTGATAGGGCAGGGGGGACTTAGCCATGTAATCCACCTCCCATTGGATTACATGGCTAAGTCAGATTAAAAGCAGGCATACAGAAATCTGCGTTAAGCGCGGTTAGTGCTTCTTTCATTATCGCTAAGCAGGTTAGCGATTCCCTTGTTAATTGGAGAAATGTCGTTTAGCGACATTCTCCACGTAAGTTTGGCAAGGTACGCCCACTTTGCATCTCATTAGAGATGCAGAGCTGGGTGTTAAGGGAAAGGGCGCTACGGCAAGGATTCATGCGATAGCGTGACCTTGCTGATAAAGCGATAAAATTATCGCCGCTTTTCGGCTGAAAACGGACGCAAAAGCGGCGATAATTTTATTGCGCCGCCTTGATGATATGCCCCTAAGTTCGTTCATCAGCCAGGGCAATTTAATATGAGTGAGGTAGTCTAATATAGCTTCGTCATCCCTCCCACCCTCAGAGCTATATAGTGACGCGTAATATTGCTTAAATCTGTTGGCTATGCCCAGTGGTTCAGTTAGGGGCTCCCCATCCGCATCGTTAAGGACTGCCACACTATACTTCTCACTCCGCTTTTTAAGCAACTAGGCCAGGACCGACCCCGGACTGTCTCCTTCTCCATATATGCAAGCTGTTGTATATTTGCCCAAGTGCTTTAGTTCTGCGTCAGCTGTAGAGTGATACTCTCCCAGCGTCCGATGCAATTCTTGTGTGATACTTTCGTCCGCCCCTGTTAGTAATTGCTGCTCTAGGGTTGTTAAGGTGGCCTCTAAGTCCGATAGACGCTTCCGAAGGGTGCGGAGGGCACCGGAGTGCTTAGCCATGGCGATCCCTCGGATGTAAACTTTAAAGGTGTCCCACACCATGGAAAAAGAGTCTACTGACCCAATATTAGTCTCAAAAAATGTTTCAATGGCTTCAGCTTTCAGCCAATTCCGCTTTAAAAACTGGGTCGAGTAAATAATACGGGGGGAACCGCCAAGTAAAAGGAGGTATAAGTGTCTGCGGGGTGTCCATGTCAATCTGTATTGGGGCATGACCCGAGAGCGTGCGAGGCAGCACCACACAGTCACGGATCTGCGTAAACATATCTCTGGAAATAAACAGATAGTCGATCCTAGTGTGGAGGCCATGATACGCTGAATAGTGTGTGAAACCACCCGGGCCCTGTGAGCGTGTACGCCATACATCACATAGATCTAGTTGTGTGGCAGCCGTCATAATAGACCTAGCCGTGGCAGTTGGGTGTCTTGGCAGGCCACCTGACCTGTCTAAGCTTGGATCTAGCACACAGTAAAGTCACCCCCCCAGAGTTGGGGACACGTGCCATAGCAACTCATTCTATCTAATA
The DNA here is from genome assembly GCA_963921515.1 of Calotriton arnoldi. Classification (NCBI taxonomy): domain Eukaryota; kingdom Metazoa; phylum Chordata; class Amphibia; order Caudata; family Salamandridae; genus Calotriton; species Calotriton arnoldi. The sequence continues at coordinate 1,868,315 of CAWUFW010000615.1, read as the reverse complement.
GATTTCCCAAAAAGGTGGGGTTATCGTAATTAGGGCCATAGATGTTAACTGGAACCAGTCCAAACCCTCTCCCGCTGCATCGCGATATAACATAACATAACACTTGTATTTGTAAAGTGCACTTATCACCCATGGGTCTCAAGGCGCTGAATAACAGATGTTTATTGTTACCCAACTCAATGGTACTCCTTTTATCGACCTCAAATGGATGGAAGGCTGAGTGGACCCGCCGGGATTTGAACCTGTGACCATGAGGTTGAACACAGGCCACTGCAATGGATGCATTAGTCCACTAAGCCACCAGACCCGGTGTTCAATCGCAAAGCACCCCTCGGGTTCGGTCTCCAGTGCTTCCAATTGAAATTCTGATCTGGGATTCACCCACGTAAGTACCCCCCAGGCATGAGATGTTAGCCCCGCAGCGTGTGTGTCACCCCGCAGTCCTCTGTGCTGCAACAATGCACTGTGTAGAGGCAAGTGTGACTCCTGCAGGAGAGCAATGTCGACACCACGCCTGGTAAGATAAGCCAGAACTTTCCGTAGTTTCCTATGGTCATTAAGACCACGGACATTCCAAGTAAAAAATTTTATCTTATGAGTCTGTGATTGCATCTAGGACGTTAGTAATAATCGAGGTGCATTGAGCGGAACTGCCTCTGTGTAGCCATGTGATACTTTGTGACTACACACTAAGTGGTGCTGTGTCAAGTCATCCATTTCAACATATATAAAAACAAGTGACTTTGGTCTCTGTACCTTTCCTCCCCCCACCCACGGCATGCATACCCCAACTGCGCACGCACGAAACAACTCCCCCCAAACACACCACATCATTAGAAAAATGACATTACTAGGTTCCATAGAATAATCAAAAATAGGCAAATCGCCTGTGTGTGGTTCACACTCGTGGGCGGATGTAACCTGCTCCACACTCCATCTCGCTCCCATAATGCCAAATGGCACTTACGCCTGTCGTCAAGCATTATAAAGGTTATCTGACTACAAATACCATGTCTGCTCTAGAGTACGATAACGACAACACCCCAAAATAACGTGCTAATTGCGCTACCCCACATCTCTCCCTTAGCAACTGTTATGACTGTTAACAAAGCACATTACATATCGTCTATGGCTCTATTCTTCAGAGTTTGTGGGGCATACAGTATAAACGTGTCGTTTCAGGTATATACAATTCCTGTCATGGAAACAAAAAGTCTTATATGCGAGTAAGAGTGCTCCGATTTCAGTCTTGCTCCTCCAGGCTGCCCCCAGTTGCTCCCTCTCGATCTGGTGATTCCGCAGTGCGAGCCGTGTCTCTGGACCACTCCTTTAGCGCTTTCTGCAGTTGTTTTGGGTCCGTAAATATGCCGGGTACAGCATGACGTAGTCCAAGTTCTGTTCACGTAGCTGTCTCTTCAGAGGTGCGAACTGTCTGCGAGCTTCTTGTACCCTGAGCGTGAAATCGGGATACAAGGATATAGTGGAGCCCTCGTAGTGTAGAGTTTGCTTCTCCCTCGCCGCTTTTAACGCCGCATCTCTGTCTCTGTAATTGAGCAGTTTGGCGATGATCGGCCTCGGGGAAATCCGGGCGGTGGTCTCGGTCCCAGCGAGCGGTGTGCTCGCTCAACTACGAACATTGAGGAGAACTTTTTCCTACCAAGTAATGACACTAGCAGCTCCTCGACAAACAGCCCCATGTTTCCCACATTGGTGGATTCCGGAAGTCCTGTGATGCGAATATTGCTGCGCCGGGACCTCGCTTCCAGGTCTTCATTCTTGTCCTGTAGAGACTGCAGTAGTTTCCCCATCTGTTTTTGATCGGTATCCATTTCTGTCTGTGCCTCTTCGACCTCCATGACCCATCGCTCGGCCATGTCTAACCTCTCTGCATGCTTGTCCAAGCGCTCTGTCAAGTGGTCCATATGAATGGCCAAGGAACGAACTTACTATCAATTGTGGGCAAGCTTTTCTGAAGACTCTTCTGCATTGCAGTCAGCATAGTTCTGATATCGCCTTCCTCCGGGTCTGGCACCTTCGATTGTGAATCCGTGTCTCGAGACGGGGTCGGGTCCCTTAATCTAGACTTCCTTTGCTCAAAGCTCAGCTTCGGCTGCATTTTGTCTACTTTACCCATAGTGCAATCTTGGGTATTCCAGCACAAGAGCGTCGCAGTAAGGGACTAGGCAAGCCTCAAAGTCCGTCAAATTCCACCAAACTGCCGGTAATCCCCGAAGACCTAAAGTGCGTCAAGACAGCATGCAATACGATTCTCAGGGGAGCAGCGTGAGTATTAGGGGTGATCTGCAGTTGCAATCCCTGTAGGCCGGTCGTTGTTGTCTGCGGGGGCCCTGGCATGTAGAATTCCGGCCTGGGTATCTCCTGGGTTGCGACAAATGTTCTGAGGGGACCTAAACACGTGTCTGGAGAAGCGTCAGCGCACCAACCATCCCGGGCCCAGGAGTCCGTAGTACGCACTTAATCCCACGTCAGGTAGGCGTGTAATGAGGCACAAAACAGAGGCCCAGTAGTCCTCCAAGCTCCAGCTGCCTCTATATGGCCGAGGTGTGTACCAGGACCGCCTTTCTTAATGCTTATGGCGTGGTTGTACTGTGCCCGGCCTCCGCTATCGCAAGGTTGACAACCACGAGTGTGGCTCAAAGGCTGCACCAGCCCCCGCACTCCTGTGCAGCTCCCGCTCTCTCCGCCAGTCCCTCTGTGCCGCGTAGGGAGAGCCTAGGCCCCTGGGGTGTTTTTAAACTCACCGCTTGTGAGCCGACCAGCGCGCAGCAGACTCCGATCCTCCAGTCAACCTCAATGACGCCAGCACAGCAGTGGCGGAAGGCCCAGGGATGCTCCCGCAACGTGCGCAGATCCCGCAGTGCACCTCACTGCCGGGGAGGCCGGGGGTGCGAGCGCTCACTCCTGATAGTAACGGCCTGGACCGCCAATAGCGCCGCTCGCACAGCAACCCCCAGCGCTGACTGGAATCCTGGAGCACGTATCGTCGGCGCGTCCGCTACGCAGCGCCGCCGGTCTCAGCCGAGCCAGTCTAGGCCTCTGAACCAGCCTGCAGTAAGGTCACACAGCAGCCGTTCCCAGTGCCACAAAATTAGCCTTTTGTGTTGTCGCAGCCTTCACATGCAGCAATCCATCGGTTAGAAGCACATTTGGTAACTCAGATTCAGGATCTATTCCGGATTGTTAGACGACTCGGCGGAGCTCACAGTCTAAGCCGCCATCTCGGAGTCAGGCAAGCTCTGCCCCCCAATTGAATATCATTTTCTGTATGACATTCCACTGCTATATATATCTCCTATGTATTCTGCTTTTATGTGTGGGTCTGAAGGAATAGAGCTGCGAAAGTGGTTTTATATAAACTTCTTTGGTTTTATGAGGTAATAATTGCCTTAAAAGTCTCTTCTCTTGTCAGTATCTCTGTTACATTGATTTATGAAAAATGTAATATCAACTAATAATAAAATATTTGTTGTTACACACCCTGTGTAAATTCTTTTTGCCCTCTTGTATGTTTTTCTTTATCAACATTAGACTGTAAATAATGTAGTTGCCTAAGGTTTCTACACACTGATGTTATTTTCCCTTCCTTAGGAATTTGAAGTATTAACAGGGGGTCCCTTTTTCTTTACATTATCTGCTGTATCTACTGCAAGCATATCTAAAACTGTATACAAGTGCCTAATTTTCAAATTGTTCATAGCCACTCCTAAAGAAGGAATTATTGCACCTAATATATCTAAAACTACTTGTCCAAAACTATGTCCCACTCTTCTCATTTTATATTTATCATCTAATTCATCCATATGATAAACTCTAGGAGACACTGAGGGGCCTATTATGATTACAGCGGTCCTGGGATTGCCGTACTTGCGGTGGCAGTCCGACCACCAGGGCAGGTCCTCCCGCCATATTATGAGTGTGGTGGTAGCACCCCCCGCCTGTTCCATTCTCATTCTAAGATGTAAACCCGACAATCTAAATTCCTCTGCCTCTTTCACCTGTTCCAATGCAATCTTCTGCACCTCCTAGTTTATTAAACCTTTACTCCTTGCTCATTGTATTGTCTAATGAAATTATGCTCCTCACTATTTAACAGACACATAACATTGATCAGGGTTGGTATCATACTTGTTTTGTTCGATTACTCTAAAAAAATTACAATATTTGATTTCCCTATTATCTTCTGTAATAGCCAACTCTTCTAATGGCACATTAAATCAGTCAAACAAGGAGAACGAAACTCATCATGATTAAAAATCATAATATATATATTACATGAGAGTGGGTAAGAAATAGCAGCCCTCTCCAGCTTATGTGGGAAGGTAGGCACAGGAGTAGCACCCATTAACCTTCATTATATCTCCATGCACTGGTACATCATGTTATAATGAGGGGTGGGTGTGACTCTTGTGATTCAGTGTAGCGTAATCACGTGGAATTACCTGAGAATTCTACGAGATTATGTTTAACTACATGAGAAAAGTATTTTTGCTTTTAGAGCTTTTATAAGCGCAAAAATTCCTCCTTGCATCCAAAATGGGTGAGAGAATGCATTTTGCACTAAGAAATAGTGCTAAATGGAACAGAAGATGAATATCAAGCGAACAGCCATTCGCAAAATGTGCTCTTGGGGTAAGATTGTTACACAGCATACACACGGCATTTAGCACTCTTTTCTTTAACCTAAAATGCCCCCCTCGTGTCCAAATTGGGCACAAGAAGGCATTTTGCACTAAGAAATAGTGCTAGACATGCTGTTGGGGTAGAATTTCCGCCAACTTGCTCATGGCATCTAACGCTATTTTCTTAGTGCAAAATGCACCCCTGCAACCAAAATGGATGTTAGGATGCATTTTGCACAAATAGGAAGCGCAAGCAGGTACTCGCAGTCACTAAGGGGCCGATTCCGATCTCGGCCGGTAGGGCACCGAATCGGATTCGGCTTAACCGGATCCGATTCGGAGCCCTCTTTCCCGACCGATTCGTACGTGCGTCCGGCCAAGCGAGTACGATGCGAGCGCACGTGAAATCGCCGACCGACTCGTACGCGGGCGACCCGCTCCGACCGACTCGCACGGACACGACTCGCACCGCGCAATGGAGACGTTCCCCAGACGGGCAAGTATGATGCGCGCCGCGAGCAGTCCGACCGACTCGCGCCGTCCGGCTCGAAAGAGCAGTCGGAGCCGGACTTGGGGGGTCCGTGTCGGACCCCCCTGTACGCATAGCCGCGCGAGTCGCACCCAGGGCGGACCCATGGGTCCCCCCTACCTGTGCATGTACGGCGCAAGTCGCATCGACGCGTACCCGCTGTGGGGGGCACCCTTGTTCGCCTCGCACCCATTGAGTCAATGGGAGCCCGCGTACGCGTTGTACGACCGGCTCCCATTGACTTCAATGGGAGTCTGACCGAATCGAGTCCGATTGCATGCGTACGCATCGTACTCGTTCGGTCGGGCTGCTAGGGCCCGATTCGGTCGGAAATCTCTCCGGGTCCGGCTCGGTCGGAGTGATTTCCGGCCTGAATCGGAATCGGCCCCTAAATGTGCTCTTGCAGAAGGATTGTTTTCCTGCAAATTACCCTTAATTACACGAGCTGATGTACTCTTGTTATTATCAGTAAGTCAAAGAATAACACAGAATTACCGAAATTACAAAAAAAAATGCCAGCATGATTGAAATTATGCCTGGGCCTAGTTTTAAGTCATTCCTTTTAGTAGTAAACTCAACATTAGCATTATTAACACAATCTGAGGCATATCCCACAGAAGTCAGTAAGCACAACAACAGTCTCACTAAAACCACTAATATTATTCTGAATAATTCCAGATGGACAATTTAAAAGCATTTCCTTTATTTCATCTTCTATAGAGACAAAAACTCTTATAATGGTAAAAATTCAAAATCAGCAAAATTGTCTTTAAAATGATATTTTCCTTCTTATTTTATTAAATTAATAATCAAAACAAAAATTATCTTTTCACTTTTCTTTTCAATAATTCATTTTAAAAGTTCATTTCAGTTTGATTTAGGTGTCAATTCTCTTCGTTCAACAGCAGTTTCAAAAATATTATCTCAAAAAGTCTCTTTATTCAATTCAAGGTGGCTCTTCTGTTTCAAACCCAGTCTCTTATATACTCACAAACTTGTACTGACATTGATTCACCAACATATAGCTATCCAACATAGGGGTGTATTTACAAGAAATGGCGCTCTGCTGTTTTGCCGCAGCAGAGCGTCATAAATGTTATTGCTGCTGTACGACACTTGCTAATGCCATGTTAGCATTGCATTTACAATACGGCGCAACATGGCGTAAAGAAGATTTAGCGGCTGAAAAAACTGATGCTGAAGTGAGCGTCAAGTCGATGAAAAAATACACACTATGGTACAAAAAGTGGCATTCGGCCAATTAGTGGCTAGAAAATACACGCTAGCTGGCCTAACATCACTTTTCTCTGCCTACCGGGAAAGAAAAAAAAACAAAGCTAAGAGAAAAAAAAATTACACTTACCTGAAAGCTGTTATGTAGCAGCCAGGAGTGAGCACAGCACAGGACAACAATCCCACCAACCCCACTACCAGCCAGGATGACAAGCCAGAGTCCCAGGGGAAGAGGAAGAGGAAGTGCAAGTTCAGTCAGGAGGAGAATGAGATCTTGATCGTGTGGTGACCAACACCAGCTCTTTGTCAGTTCCAAAGTGTCATTGGGGAAGAAAAAGACCATATGACAGTCCATAGTGGACAATGTGAACAGCATTGCTCAACTTAAGAGGACAGTGATGGACTGTAAGAAGCGCTGACATGAGGCCAAGCCCAAAACTAAGGAGAAACAGGCAACAAATCTACAGGCAGCATTGCAGACCAGAGGTGGTAGTCCAGCGCCTCAGGAGGAGCTGGATCCCTTGGAGGAGCAGGTGTCCGCTGTCATCTGCGAGGAGTCGGTGATTGGAGTTGTGGGACAGAGCAGTGATGACTATGACGAACTATAACAGCAACAGGGTAAGGGCCAATGTGTGGAATTATGTAATGACATACAGTCCAGGCAGCTATGTCCCAGCTCTTTGCCGCAGTGTCTGCAGGACAAACGGTAGGCACCTGGCTCATCTATGCCTAGACATGACATCAATGTAAGGCTCATTGACATTTTGATCATATGTTGGTGTAGGGCAGCATCATAAGCCTTCAATCTGTGCTATCCTACATCAAAAGGAAAGGGCAACAATGTGCAGTGTCTACAAGATACAGTGCATTCATTTCTTAACTGCCTGCGCTGATGCACAAACAGCAGATGTACACCAAAGCAGGCACCCCTGCACCATGGTTCAAGGGTATCTGCGTTAGTGCTAGTCAGCTGAATTTGCACCAGCAGTAAGGAAAGTACAGGGATGCGTTGTATTGTCATAAACACAGCGCAGCCCTGCACTTTCCTATTCACACAGCTTGGTGCAGCACAATGGTTTCTTGCGCTGTGCTGCACCACATGTCTATGGAAGATGCCCCACTGTCTCACCTGGGCCCATGCACTTTAACCTAGCCTACAGATTCTTAGCATAAAATTGGTATCTCACATGAGAAACAACACACCTGAGTGGTGGGGTATGTGTGGGCCATGGGTAGTACCTACATATAGGGACATTTCAAGAGTCACGTCCATACTCCTCTAAATTAAACTACATGGTACGCAGCTGTCCTGGCATGCAGGCTCACACCACACAGGTGTCAGCTGCCATGATATGGACCACCTGAACTCCACTCATCTACATATATGACTGGATGTGGGGTTGAATGCAAGTTATGTACACCACTGGACCATGGGCCATATTTAAAGTGAAAAGGCACAGGGCGTCAATGCTAACAAATCTGTAGTGCTGAGCTGCATCATTTCACAAATGCATGGATGGGCTATTTTTACTGGAACCCCTGCGCTGCTGCAAAAAAACAGCTGTGCTCCAACATAGGCATCCTTGCACCATGACGTAAGGGTGTCAGTGTTGGTGCTTGGCTGCTATTATCAGTGCCAGCACAAGAGAAAACACATGGGTGCACCGTATCCTTGTGAATACAGTGCTTTCCTGTGTTTGTGGAATGATGCAGGGAGGCGCACCTAAAGTGCTTGCACCACCAAGTTGTGTCATTTCTATGTGAACATGTCCCTGAGTAGGTAGATGTCACCATTCCCAGCACTACTACCATCTGGGGTGCTGCCGGACACATGTCACTCTATAACAGTCTAGTAAAAGTATCAAGGACCCCCTGTACACTTGAGATGCAATTCCTAGGACAGGGCAATTATGCAATTGAAAATAACATTCCTAGGCGATATGCATTAATTCACAATGAAACACATAACACATAAGAAAAAGAGTTCAGTATAACTAAAATATATAGTAAAAAAATTATTTTTTAATTATAAAAGATAAACATCACATTAAAACATATATTTATTAAAAACCATCAATTTTATAAAGATACATTGACAATGATTTAATTATTTTCTTTCATATAATTGATATTAAAAATACAATGCAATCAAAAAACGTAAGTGGCAAAAAGTTTATTCTTCGACGCGCGTTTCGGCGCCAATTGCGCCTTCGTCAGGAAATGCCACAGGTAAACCTATAAATAGTTCAAAATACCATCAGAACTCATTTTCTAGTTACAAAATATTTCTATTTCTTATTAACAAGTTAAATTTATGTACATCCTGCTTGTGATACAGTTGCCTTCAATAAAATTACAAACAATTATAATAGGTATAAGACCCAGGTGCAATAGTCCCATAGTTAAAACAAAGAAAAAGACATATAGAATAGACAGGGTAGAAATATAGTAGAAATAAATAGACCCTACCTCCAATTATTTATTACCCGAAGTGTATTTTACAATATATAAAAGATAACAACATGTCTATACATGTTTGGTAGCTTACTTTTCCCTGTTTTATAAGATGGATATTCTTTAATTAGATGATAATTTCAGGATCCAGGAGATATTTCCTTCTGTAATAATTCATACAGTCAATAGGGACAAGTGCTACATTCATTAATGTTGGTCATTATTAATATATTGTTAAGACCTTAATAACCTACTTTATGTTGACAAAAATCATCAGTGTTTGTCGATCTAAAAGGTAGGTTTATTTTTCTTCAGAATTTCTTTATTAGTTTAAAAATCCTAATGCAAGGAAAAACAAGAAATTCCCAAATAAAAAGGCATATCTATTTTATAACATAAAGGTTACCTAACATTGATTTATTTACCAGCCCTCAATGTTAAGTTATCTAATTAGGAATTAAGAGGATCTTACCAGTTAGTATATATATTGTTGATATATGGCGAGCGCTGCATTGATGGCAACCCTCTAATATGTATATACCTTGATCCTAACGAGAAATAATGAATATAAATAAGCTTTTCGACTCAATTTAAAGCCTAAATATTCTGTAGTCACTATTTATATAGCCCCGCTTACCTTTGGTCTCAGATATATCTTCGAAAATGTATTAGGATTTTTAAACTAATAAAGAAATTCTGAAGAAAAATAAACCTACCGATTAGATCGACAAACACTGATGATTTTTGTCAACATAAAGTAGGTTATTAAGGTCTTAACAATATATTAATCATGACCAACATTAATGAATGTAGCACTTGTCCCTATTGACTGTATGAATTATTACAGAAGGAAATCTCTCCTGGATCCTGAAGTTATCATCTAATTAAAGAATATCCATCTTATAAAACAGGGAAAAGTAAGCTACCAAACATGTATAGACATGTTGTTATCTTTTATATATTGTAAAATACACTTCGGGTAATAAATAATTGGAGTTAGGGTCTATTTATTTCTACTATATTTCTACCCTGTCTAATCTATATGTCTTTTTCTTTGTTTTAACTATGGGACTATTGCACCTGGGTCTTATACCTATTATAATTGTTTGTAATTTTATTGAAGGCAACTGTATCACAAGCAGGATGTACATAAATTTAACTTGTTAATAAGAAATAGAAATATTTTGTAACTAGAAAATGAGTTCTGATGGTATTTTTAACTATTTATAGGTTTACCTGTGGCATTTCCTGACGAAGGCGCAATTGGCGCCGAAACGCGCGTCGAAGAATAAACTTTTTGCCACTTATGTTTTTTGATTGCATTGTATTTTTAATATCAATTATACGAAAGAAAATAATTAAATCATTGTCAATGTATCTTTATAAAATTGATGGTTTTTAATAAATATATGTTTTAATGTGATGTTTATCTTTTATAATTAAAAAATAATTTTTTTACTATATATTTTAGTTATACTGAACTCTTTTTCTTATGTGTTATGTGTTTCATTGTGAATTAATGCATATTGCCTAGGAATGTTATTTTCAATTACTCTATAACAGTCTGCCATGTCAGCCCATTGGAGATGGCCACACCTAATGTAGGTGTCATAGGCACATGAGAGTCAATGTTTGATCAGGGTCCCATCACTGTGTGACAGTAAGTTCACAGCCAGGTCCAAATTTGGAGCAGCCAGAAGGGGCATGTACACATACAAGTGCATGGGTTGGAGGAAAACGATGTGTGACACCCTGCAAATAACCAACTCCAGTCATGATGAAATGGCATGAACGTCAGTGATTGTAATCTGACTACTATGACAGGACCCATCCACTCAGAGTCGGCACACAGTGGTAGTGATGACAATGCTGAAATCCAGTCATCTGAAAGGGAAAATGCAGTACTATTTGCAATCCATACTCTTGTGTAACAGCTGTCCTACGCATTAATGAAGAACTGAAAATCAACATGTAGAAGACATCACCAATAGCATTTCCACATCTCATTGCAGAGTATGAACCCTCACCTCCTGTTCCACACCTTGCCCCCAACATAGTGATGATGGCGATGATGACAACCTACCAACCATTGACCATGACTCCCTCCAAGAACTACTGGACTCCATTTGGACATAATCTCCAGACACAGGGAGGGTCAGCAGCATTGTGACATCTCCACACCCCCACCTTACAACCAACAGGCACCACCTGCCACCCCACCCAGAACCCTAGACTCTGAGGACCCACAGATTACCTTCCAATGTGCTGCGGTAGTGCAGCGGGAGTTGGCAGATCAGGTGCGTGCGGGGATGGAGACTGTGGCAGCCACCCTAGAGGGAGTCCGTGGGTACCTCAGTCCAAATGGGACGAACACTTCTGCCATCAGAGGCACCTACTCTCCGCTCCCTGGCCTCCAGCAGTCCTTGGCTGAGATTGCTGGTGTCATGAGGCAGAGGCATCAACAAGTGCCCTGCCAAAGTGGCACCAGCGGCATGGTCAAAAAGCTGGGGGAATCACAACCATCTTGGAGTCCATGGAGCGAAAGCAGGGCTCCCACATGGCTGCCTACCACAGTGACGTTGCTGCTGTGCTGCAAAACCAGCAGATCCTCCTTGCTGCTGTGCTGGCTGATGTGTTTGCACAGATAAATGCTGCTGCTGGCATGTGATCCACATCTTCTACCCCTGATGTGTGTGTGCCTCCCACGGCTGCTGCAAGTACAACACCACCCTCATGGAGAGACACCATGCACATCAGAGGAGGAAGATGTGGAAAATACCTCTTTCCAACAAAGAAGTGCCCAGTAGCATTCATCTGTGCCATATACCCAGTTTCTTCTTCTTAGCCCTGTGCTGATTAACATGCCAGGGAACATCTGCTGTCACTGTCCTCATTTTGACTTCATGCTCTTCACCTTAACCATTTTTGGACTGTCAATGTGGCCTATCCTCCCTAATGACATTGTGGTCATCCTCCTGACTGAAGCACTCCTCTCCTCCACATGTCCCATGACATGTTTCCCACATGGGCTCTGTCTGGACATCCACTGGCTCTAAACATCCTTTGGGGTTGTTGTCTAATGAACTTTACCTGTGAGCCACTTCAACATCTGCATGCAAATATTTGCACTAATTATTACTACCTGTGTGTTGTGTGTCTCTAGGAGCCAGGACCAAGTTGACCATTGGCCAATCTGGGAGGCAACTACACCAACTACTTGCCAAAGGGACTTCTTTTGTGGAGTTCTGGACAATACTAGGCAGTGAGAGTGTAACATATTTTGTGATCACTATTAGTGTGATGACTAGCAAGTGCTTATTCAAGGTTGCAAGCATTGAGTTCAACTGGTGTTATGCAGTCAATGTAAATGATGAATAAAGTCACCCCACAAATGCCAGTTCCACCCATGGTTACTGTAAGCGTACAACATTGGCCTGACAAGTAAGAGCTGCAAGGGTGAGTGGGTATGGGGCAGCCAGCAGTGTATGAGTACAAAAACATATTAACTAGGCAGATGATTTTGACCACAACATCCATCCAGTGCATGTTGCATTCACAACCCACCGATAGATATTGTATGTGAACACATGATTAACACTGTGTCAAAATTCAATCATGATTGCCAGGTCCACTGCTCAACAATGTCTGATTGTAAGATAATGTAAAGTCATGTCCAGCCTGACAGATCCCTGCTCACACATATTGCCAAACACTGCTAGCAAAGACATATGCATGGAAAACACTTTCCCTGAGTACGTATGCTAACTCCCACATAGTAAATCATGATGTAAACCTGTATGTAGCAATCAATGACATTTAATGTCAATAGAGAAGTTAAATAAGAAAAAACGACCTTCCCGATATTAACTACCTATCCTAACCTATCCTACACTATCTTAGCCTACCTACTATCCAAAACTACCTTAACTTAACTTAGCTTACTCTACACATTTAGCATGACATGATAAACATCAACACCCCCACCCCCCTTAAGACACATCTTCACACAAGGACAACAGAAACTACATCTAAACATCAGCTACCTACACATAGAAACCTAAACAATCATATTTTTTTTGTACATTTTTAAAAATGTTTTAGTTTTTTTGTATTTTTATTTTTTTAACATATAAAACATATCCACCCCACCTCCAAATAACCTGAACTACCCCTACCCACTAACAATCTAACCCACCCCTAAAAAAAAATATCCCTATACTATCACTATAACTACACTAACCTAAACTAAACTGAAAACACAATATATACAATATAAAAATATATGCGCAGGGGGAGGGCTGAAAGTGGGCACTTTGGTCAGGCCACTGCCTGCTTAATCCCCTGGAGCAGGGATAAAGCCCAGTCCATTTTATTCTCCAGGACTGCCACACATAATTTGAGATCCGAAATGTCCTGGTGAATGTCTTTTTCAAAGTTGGTGGGCCCTCCTGTGGCCTGAGGTCTGAGTCCAGGGGGATCGATGGGCATCTGGTGGAGGTGTTGGTAACAGCTGGCTGGGAGGTACCTTCACTGGACTGTCCATGCCTAGAAGATCTCCCCTTGGCGCTGGTTGGTGGTCCACTGGAAAGCTCATGTACTTGCCCTAGGCCTTCTCCTCCTCATGCCTCCTCTTCATGGCCCTGTGTGCTTTGGCGACCCATTGGAGGTGGTGGTAGTGCTTCTTGCGCTTATTGTGTTGTCTCAGATTCTCTGGGGTCATGTTGTCTGTTGAGGCAATGAGGATATATGTCAGTAAAAGGGTGACTAGGAACAGTTATCAACATCATTATTAACATGACATCTGATGTAGCAACCCCTACTGCCTAAATTCATCTTGCAGCTTAGAGTGACAATACACAAACCTATTATCTATCATATCGGATGCCCTCGGCACTAAATGCAAAGGCAGGCCAATTGTTACCCAATGCAATTGCAACTTCATTGGCACTTCTAGGTGTGACCATGTCAGTACTGAGTATGCTTAAGGAATAAAGTTCTTTGACACCATTGGAATGGTACACATTTCAACTTCACTCTATATTAGTGTGCCCGTCTGCATCTTGCAATGGCCTTTATGCCATAGGCATTTGCCACAGTAAGATGTGCAATTTCTTGGCAGTACATGTATTGTCTTACAACGTTGTGTGACTGATATGGCAAGGACCCAGATCAGGACACAATGATTCTTATACTGAAAACTTGGCAGGTATGACATGTAACAATGGACGCAGGATAAGTACCTCAAGTCATCTAGTGGCATATGAAACCTCTCATATTTGAGCTGTAGCATATCCATGGTGGACCATGGCACTGCTCATTACATGCTCCCAATTTCATTGCATGTGCAAGTGACATGCATTCTGTAATCTTCACAAGCACATCCATTTTCAGATGTTTATTCACTACCACATATCTTTGCATGGTCAGCCACTGGGATCATGGCTCCCCTGTCAAGGCACTATCTTGTGGTCCATCCCAGATTGGCAGAGTGTTCTCCTTCACATTAGTAAGAGGCTGATAGACATGCAACTCATTCATTCAAAATTTCATCACCTAATTATCTCCTTCCAAAAGTTCTATTGTGATAGGGATGCACATTGATTCTGGCAAATCCCACAGCATCTGACATCACACTCATTCCTTGCACTACGCAATTAGCATTAATAAAGGCGCTCACCGATGAAAGTGGGATCCTTGAAGTTCGCCACCTCAGGTTTTGTGTATGATGTGGGCCCAGCTACAAGACATAACATGTAGATCACACCAGTAAACTCACTAGACATATTTGATATGCAACAAAAGCACAGTACATATTCATGGCTATTGGCTATGTAACCCTTCAGGTTGTCAGTGATCAACTGACACAGTTTACATGCATGAATGATACACATCGGTGAGGCCGACTGAAGTGAACATACATATGAAGAACCAAAACATGCACCTATAGGCCAATTTGCAGAACCAGGTCATGAGCCTCATCACTACCAAATGCAACTATGGTAGCTGACTTTGATGATGCACTACACCTACATAATTCACATTTCATACTCAGAAATGTGTTTCTATATGGAGGTCCTCTTAAATGCAGACACCAGGAAATGAGTATGCTACATACATCTCACTTCATTCATACTGGTTCCTAAGTAATGTGAGTACTGTACCTGTCAGTGCATGCAGTTGTACACTCAGTGCTTAATTTGAGCCGGTGCTTTCCGGTGCTCAGCACCGGCACTTAATTGATTTCTGGTGCTCGGCACTGGCACCTTATTGTCAACACCATACTTACAACAGTCTACCAAATGGTAGTGCCGCTCATCTAATTTAGAGATGAGCAGAACAAGGGTTGTTTAGGAATACAATATACATTAAAATTGCTAATACCTACCTCCCCAGCCATTTCTTTAGCTTTGGGGACCTGGAATAATCTGAACTGTTGCATTTACATGCGAGAGAGATGGTTAGTAGTTGTTTTGGCAGCGATGACAAGGGCGATGGGTGGTGCAAGCTGCAGTCGCCTCCTTGTCAGAGCCCTGGCACTTAATATTTTACAAATTAAGCACTGTGTACACTTATATTCCATGCATCCCTAAGTTGAAAATTACACATTTGAACTTTAACACATACGGTATAGGTAGAGATGTGTCTGATACTGGCTAGCATACCCTAGATACTGTACCATGGAAATGGGCTCCCATCTGGCATACATTTGGGGTCTCATACTGGAGGCAAGTACTATGTGAGTTTCATGTGTAAATACAGCTCCAGTGGCTCTAGCCTAAAAAATACCTCCATGAGGTCATGCAAATGCAGCATGTGGGATTTGCTATGCAGTCAGAGGTATGTAGTCTGTCAAGCCAGTGTAAAGGACAGTTTAGCCATAGTGGGCATCAAGGAACTATGGGCCAGATGTACAACGATTGCATTTTGCGACTCGCAAATTGCGTTGGTTTGCGACTCGCAATTTGCGAGTCGCAAAATGCAATGTACAACAGTGTCTCAGACACTGTTTGCGATTCCCAATGGGGTTGCAAAGTGCATGCCTCATCAATATTCATGAGGCAAGCACAATTTGCGACCCCATTGGGAATGGCTAGCACTCCCAGGGATGGTGGCCTGCTAGGGTCAGCAGACCACCATGTCTGGGACTGCTTTTTAAATAAAGAAGGTCTTTTTTTTAAA
Organism: Calotriton arnoldi; assembly: GCA_963921515.1. NCBI lineage: Eukaryota > Metazoa > Chordata > Amphibia > Caudata > Salamandridae > Calotriton > Calotriton arnoldi. Next base: position 1,852,280 of record CAWUFW010000615.1, on the reverse strand, counting down.
TGCAGCCTGTTTTCCTTAAAGGAAAATGGGATGCATTTAAAAACAAAAATTAAACTTTTTAGTTTCATTTTTATAAGGCAGGCAGTGGTCCCTGGGACCACTGCCTGCTTTCAAAAAATATTTGCGCACACACTCACAAAGCATTGTAAGTGGTTTACCACCTACTTGAAGTAGGTGGTAAACTGTGAGTATTTTGCGACCGCAAATGCAGTCGCAAAACAACAGTACATGGCATGGTGACTCGCTATTAGGAAGGGACGCCCCTTCCTAATAGCGAGAGTCGCAAATTCTATTTTGCAAGTCAGTGACTCACAAAACAGCATTTGTACATGCCTGGAACCTTTTTTGCGGTCGCAAACGGGCCGATCTCCCGTTTGCAGCTGCAAAAAAGGATTGTACATCTTGCCCTATACCTATTACACAAGGAATGCTGTTCGAGGCCAGTGTTATGTTTATTGCCACATTCAGAGGGTGAGCTAAGCAATGTAAGCCATGGCAGGCCTCATAAATGCTTGACAACTCAGGGGAGGTATGCCAAGGAGTATCATCGGCACATCACTATGGGGCTTCTTTACAAGGCTCTTGCGCAGCCGGTGCATCACTTTTGACTTTGTAAGAAGTGACATGCCAGCAGTGCAAGGACCTTGTAACTAAGCACCTTTACGTATGACATATGTTCTCTGATGGCCCATCACACCTGTACATGACAAATGCCTGTTGTGAAATAAGCAGCTCTGGAGCACATCTGTACTACCTGCTCTATTATCATATAAGTTGTCTGGACAGGCTATGGCAATGTACATCAGCTCCATGCTTCCCTGTGACTCATCTTTGTCACCTACAGTAACACTAATACTAGTGTAGGCTACACAGTGTCACAGATAGCACCGGTGCACATATTCTTCCAGCAGTATAGGCACGCCATTTCCCCCTTTTGCATGGTGGCATGGCAAATTTGAGCAACTCTTTCTTGTGAGCCATACTTAATGGTTTCACAAACTATCGATGGGTGCATGAGAAACATAGGATTGCAGTCACATTATGTGTACTTACATGTTGCTCCACCAATTTCAATCCCCACATAGTCTAGGAGGTCCGACTCCCTGTCAACCACATCTGCCCAGCGATGCTTCAACTGCTGGATGTCACGGTCTACTCCATAGAGCTGCAGCATCTGGAGGTGTATGCATTCCCATCGATGCTTGAAAACCTTCACAGGGTAGCCCTTGATGATATGGCCCTCACTGGCTAACATTTTGGGCAGGTAATGGTAGACCAGCCACAGGAATGCCCCAAACTCCTGCTCATTCATGGGGCGACAACGACAATGCCCCCGAATGATCCCACCCACAATAATCAAACCCAAACACAACAAAACCCCCCAAAACACCCTATTGCCCCTAAAGCAAATATATCCCTAAAGACAAACACCCGACAGCACGCAGGACAATAAACAACAATATACTACAAATATGCAGTAAAATGATTATAGGGACACAACAGGGACAACAGACACGACGCACCAGCTCCAAAAACACCAACACCACTCTCCAGCACAAGCACAACATCACCACTCCCAAGCTCAGACAGTAAAACTGTGACTTAAAGTGAAAATTAAAGTAACTTCACAGTTCCTGGTTTGCAGCATGCAGGATCCATGATGTCACTTCCTTTTATCCATCACTTCACTTCCTGGGCAGATGCTGCACATTTTCAGCCGAATCATGTTTTTTATTTTTACACTACCGCTCAATGCGTTGGTTTCACAAAAAGTCTTACAATGGAAAATACTGTTTAAATCACGCGTCAGCGGGGAAGTGTCATTTTTCACCGATGCAGCGGCTAAAAAATTTCACGCAGAATGGTGTTGAGTCATTTTTCTTTTACTCAATAGGTCAAAATTATTGCAGTTGACCTGCTTACTGTCTTTGCATATGTGTTATATGTGTGTTATTAAGTAAACATATGTGTGGGATCATCCTGTTCAGAGATCATGCAATGCATAGTGCCCAAACACTATCGTGGCACAATGGCACACCTTACCAGAGGTGCTCCGTGGGCTAAATCATTAATAGAACCCAGTGACATTGTATCAGTTTCCCCCAGGAATGCAAGAGAATACCACAGTGTCAGTGCACCCACATCTACGACTGCTCAGACTACTGCCAAACAGTGCCATGTCCCAGAGTGGAGGCATCAGGCTGTGTTGAAATTTGGGAGTGCTGCACCCACATGGAAGGGTATGTATGGCTGGTGCCATTTGTTTGTTAGAGTATTTGCATTCCATATCAACTGGAAATACCCCACATGAAAGTGACAATGTCATATTTTGTGTCAAATATGATTCTCAATCATGGTGATTGTGTTATGGTAGAGCTGTTAGTAAGGATACATAAATTACCCCATGACTACACTTTGCATCAAGGTGTTGTTGCCTGTGCATAGGAGTGGGTGTTCGCATGCAACACTGTTGGAGTGGCAAAGTATAGTATGAAGCATTTGTCTATGTAAGATGTGATCACCTAATGGATTTTACATGTGGATACAGTTGTTGTTGTAGCATATGTTGACTGTAGTTTTGGGACTGTGTTCCCATGCCCAAACTATGTAGAACACTTGAAAGTCATCATACTATGAGTGGCCTCTACTATCGTCCACACGCATGAGGCCGTACACTTGACTAGCATCAGGAGAGACACACACACATAGTCAGTGCACACTATCTATATGACCAGACCATGGTAATTGTGGCTGGCAATGGAGGTCAATCTGTTACAGGTAGTTGCCATGCACCGTAAGTCATTTGTATCAGATGTTGTATATCTGTGTGACAGGAAGTAACAGGTACAATGTAAATGTTTAGGTGTTTACTTTAACTATGGAATAAAAATGCATACACAGTGGTAGTGCTCAGAAATGCATTTATACTTGATGAACAATGTGTGATATATCATCGTTTCATTGTTGGCTATGATTTTGAACATTCATGGTTCAGTAAAAAAATTATTTATAATGTTGTCCCTCCACCGTGTTGCGTCCAGATTGCTGAGGCTCCTCATCTTCCTCCTCCTCATTGTCTAGCATGTCCCGCTCCCCATTTTCATCTGCCCATGGCACATTTGTCATTACACAGATATTGTGCAAAATTCAGCATACCAAAATAAGTTTACACTCCATGGGTGGAGAGTAGAGCAATCTATCCCCAGATATGTTCAAGCACCGGGAGGTGGATTTTAATACTCCAAACGTAAGTTCAATGATGGACCTGGTGTGGCATAGGGCATGATTCTATATCCTGTGGGCTTCTGTTTGTGGGTTATTGTCTGGAGTCATGACCCACAGCATCAGAGCGTAATCTTGGTCGGCTGCCAAGAAAGGAGGCGTCATATTAGTTAAGAGTCATCACAAGGTATAGCCTAATATTTATTTCCAATTTGTTCTGTGTCCTGCTTGTCTCATACACTTTGCTTGCAGTAATAGATGTGCTATAACATAGTGTGATATACATGCAAGTAGTGACTGGAAATGGCTGACACTGAGCTACACATACAGGTGTGATGCCCTCTGTGATTCACTTACTATTTGTTATTCTGGTGAGTACCAATGCCATGCAGGTGATGAATTCTCACCCGTAAGGAGAGTCTATTTGTCAATGAGTAGACATGTCTCACACTCATCTAGTGTGTCTTTAATGGCTACTAAATGCCATTCCTGAACTGATACCTGTGTGATTTGACAACATGCAACAGGAGCAGGTGATGTGTGTTACTTCGGTCACACATATTTTGCATTGAGAATTGGAGTCAATATTGTTCAATGTGCTCCACCATGCAAAGGATAGTGGGTATACATGTGGGACTTGGTGGTATGCACATGGCAGTGCACAGTGTCTACTATGGTGACAGTAAACAAGGGGTGATAGATATGAGTCAATCTTTCACTGCACAGTGCAACTGGTGGACTAACTACACTACAGGGCTTCACGTCTCGTGGACAGTGTAGGCTAAAGCTTCCACATGATTCAGTGTCCAGGGTTCTGTGCTGCACAGACTGAACCAGTGCAGCAAAGCTCCAAGACAGTCACATTATTTCCCTGAGAACTTTATTGTTGGCTGTCATGGGAGATGTAGTTTGTGCATGAGGCTGCACCTTGCTGCACAGTCAGCTGCCTTGGATGAATGCTGTAGTGGTTTCTTCACAAATAAAAATGTTGTGCACATAGTATGTGATGTGTGTATCTGATGAGTGATATGGTGTTGCATGCTAGAGCTGATCCTGTGAGGTTCATATAAGACTATATATCTCAGTTTCACAGATGTGGGATAAATCTTCATGCCTCCTGACCATGGGATTTACATGTCAAACATAGACCAGACACAGGGATCGCCTTGCTTCAACAGGGAATTTGGAAGCATCATTTACTAGTTATTGCATTTGTGAGGGTGTTTGATGCTGTTGAATGCATACATAGGGCCTTATGTAGCATTTGTTGCAACTGGGCAGCAATGGATGTGAAGTGGCTGAGCTGACCTGCATTTAAAGTGAATTTGTGGATCGTGCCTTTCATTTGAAATACAGCACATCCATGGCTTGTCCACATTTGCAACATCACATGATAGTGACTGTCACAGCGCGTAACGATCGAGCGCCGGACATTGTGTAAACTTTGGCATTCTTCGTACCTGAGTTCCATGCAGCCGCCATCTGGTGTCGTTGCTGAGGATGTTGTCAGGGCGGAAGTGTTGAGCGTGCGAGTAAGGGACTACCCGTCCCAAGAGTCAATTCAGAAAACGCACGCAGCACATAGGTGCGGAGCTGCCTACATAAACATTTCCGCCATAGGAAAACGTCGTCAAAGATTCAGAGGAGCTGTGAATTGCAGAATCCTTTCTACCACGACATCGACGGTTGGGTAAGGGTGCGTTTCGCACCGCATGTTGAATCCGCCTGCTGGGATACTATAAAATTAAACACAAAGAGTTGATGGACGGAGTGCTGAAACTTTTCAAACACTCACCCCCAGTCACAGATCTGGGCTGAATCCATCATCATTCTTTAGCTCACTTTGCCACCCCAGTTCAGACACAGCTATATGCAAAATCAGTCTTGACCCTGTGCCTCATGGGAACAGTCCAACCCAAACTGCCAAGCCATGTCTTCCCTGGACCGGAAACAAGCATCCTGGGACCGGTTTCGGGCTAACGGCCCTCATCAGCCAGGCTATCTTGAATCCAGTGGCAAAGTGAGCAAGGGACCCACGTCTGGGCATACCCTGCCAACTTGGGGCGAACAAAGCAAACACAAGGAGTTGATGGACGGAGTGCTGAAACTTTTCAAACACTGACCCCCAGTCACAGATCTGGGATGAATCCATCATCATTCTCTAGCTCACTTTGCCACCCCAGTTCAGACACAGCTATATGCAAATCAGTCTTGACCCTGTGCCTCATGGGAACAGTCCAACCCGAACTGCCAAGCCATGTCTTCCCTGGACCGGAAACAAGCATCCTGGGACCGGTTTGGGCTAACAGCCCTCATCAGCCAGGCTAGCTTGAATCCAGTGGCAAAGTGAGCAAGGGACCCACGTCTGGGCATACCCTGCCAACGTAGGGCGAACAAAGCAAACACAAGGAGTTGATGGACGGAGTGCTGAAACTTTTCAAACACTCACCCCCAGTCACAGATCTGGGATGAATCCATCATCATTCTTTAGCTCACTTTGCCACCCCAGTTCAGACACAGCTATATGCAAATCAGTCTTGACCCTGTGCCTCATGGGAACAGTCCAACCCGAACTGCCAAGCCATGTCTTCCCTGGACCGGAAACAAGCATCCTGGGACCGGTTTCGGGCTAATAGCCCTCATCAGCCAGGCTAGCTTGAATCCAGTGGCAAAGTGAGCAAGGGACCCACGTCTGGGCATACCCTGCCAACTTAGGGCGAACAAAGCAAACACAAAGAGTTGATGGACGGAGTGCTGAAACTTTTCAAACACTCACCCCCAGTCACAGATCTGGGATGAATCCATCATCATTCTTTAGCTCACTTTGCCACCCCAGTTCAGACACAGCTATATGCAAATCAGTCTTGACCCTGTGCCTCATGGGAACAGTCCAACCCGAACTGCCAAGCCATGTCTTCCCTGGACCGGAAACAAGCATCCTGGGACTGGTTTCGGGCTAACAGCCCTCATCAGCCAGGCTAGCTTGAATCCAGTGGCAAAGTGAGCAAGGGACCCACGTCTGGGCATACCCTGCCAACTTAGGGCGAACAAAGCAAACACAAGGAATTGATGGACGGAGTGCTGAAACTTTTCAAACACTCACCCCCAGTCACAGATCTGGGATGAATCCATCATCATTCTTTAGCTCACTTTGCCACCCCAGTTCAGACACAGCTATATGCAAATCAGTCTTGACCCTGTGCCTCATGGGAACAGTCCAACCCGAACTGCCAAGCCATGTCTTCCCTGGACCGGAAACAAGCATCCTGGGACCGGTTTCGGGCTAACAGCCCTCATCAGCCAGGCTAGCTTGAATCCAGTGGCAAAGTGAGCAAGGGACCCACGTCTGGGCATACCCTGCCAACTTAGGGCGAACAAAGCAAACACAAGGAGTTGATGGACGGAGTGCTGAAACGTTTCAAACACTCACCCCCAGTCACAGATCTGGGATGAATCATCATCATTCTTTAGCTCACTTTGCCACCCCAGTTCAGACACAGCTATATGCAAATCAGTCTTGACCCTGTGCCTCATGGGAACAGTCCAACCTGAACTGCCAAGCCATGTCTTCCCTGGACCGGAAACAAGCATCCTGGGACCGGTTTCGGGCTAACAGCCCTCATCAGCCAGGCTAGCTTGAATCCAGTGGCACAGTGAGCAAGGGACCCATGTCTGGGCATACCCTGCCAACTTAGTGCGAACAAAGCAAACACAAGGAGTTGATGGACGGAGTGCTGAAACTTTTCAAACACTCAACCCCAGTCACAGATCTGGGATGAATCCATCATCATTCTTTAGCTCACTTTGCCACCCCAGTTCAGAGACAGCTATATGCAAATCAGTCTTGACCCTGTGCCTCATGGGAACAGTCCAACCCGAACTGCCAAGCCATGTCTTCCCTGGACCAGAAACAAGCATCCTGGGACCGGTTTCGGGCTAACTGCCCTCATCAGCCAGGCTAGCTTGAATCCAGTTCAAAGTGAGCAAGGGACCCACGTCTGGGCATACCCTGCCAACTTAGGGCGAACAAAGCAAACACAAGGAGTTGATGGACGGAGTGCTGAAACTTTTCAAACACTCACCCCCAGTCACAGATCTGGGATGAATCCATCATCATTCTTTAGCTCACTTTGCCACCCCAGTTCAGACACAGCTATATGCAAATCAGTCTTGACCCTGTGCCTCATGGGAACAGTCCAACCCGAACTGCCAAGCCATGTCTTCCCTGGACCGGAAACAAGCATCCTGGGACCGGTTTTGGGCTAACAGCCCTCATCAGCCAGGCTAGCTTGAATCCAGTGGCAAAGTGAGCAAGGGACCCACGTCTTCGGCATACCCTGCCAACTTAGGGCGAACAAAGCAAACACAAGGAGTTGATGGACGGAGTGCTGAAACTTTTCAAACACTCACCCCCAGTCACAGATCTGGGATGAATCCATCATCATTCTTTAGCTCACTTTGCCACCCCAGTTCAGACACAGCTATATGCAAGTCAGTCTTGACCCTGTGCCTCATGGGAACAGTCCAACCCGAACTGCCAAGCCATGTCTTCCCTGGACCGGAAACAAGCATCCTGGGACCGGTTTCGGGCTAACAGCCCTCATCAGCCAGGCTAGCTTGAATCCAGTGGCAAAGTGAGCAAGGGACCCACCAACTTAGGGCGGACAAAGCAAACACAAGGAGTTGATGGACGGAGTGCTGAAACTTTTCAAACACTCACCCCCAGTCACAGATCTGGGATGAATCCATCATCATTCTTTAGCTCACTTTGCCACCCCAGTTCAGACACAGCTATATGCAAATCAGTCTTGACCCTGTGCCTCATGGGAACAGTCCAACCCGAACTGCCAGGCCATGTCTTCCCTGGACCGGAAATAAGCATCCTGGGACCGGTTTTGGGCTAACAGCCCTCATCAGCCAGGCTAGCTTGAATCCAGTGGCAAAGTGAGCAAGGGACCCACGTCTGGGCATACCCTGCCAACTTAGGGCGAACAAAGCAAACACAAGGAGTTGATGGACGGAGTGCTGAAACTTTTCAAACACTCACCCCCAGTCACAGATCTGGGATGAATCCATCATCATTCTTTAGCTCACTTTGCCACCCCAGTTCAGACACAGCTATATGCAAATCAGTCTTGACCCTGTGCCTCATGGGAACAGTCCAACCCGAACTGCCAAGCCATGTCTTCCCTGGACCGGAAACAAGCATCCTGGGACCGGTTTCGGGCTAGCAGCCCTCATCAGCCAGGCTAGCTTGAATCCAGTGGCAAAGTGAGCAAGGGATTTAGTATTGCCAGTATTTAGTACATTGCTGATTTGGGGCCAGTCTTTCCTCCCTTGGTGATCTTCGATCGGAATGCTCTTGTGGAGGGGAAGGCTAAGTGTCTTCAGATACGAGCGGAGACGGAGACTCCCGCTGTATTGAGACACTCCTTTGTTTTCTGGAAAGGATTCCAGAATTTATGATGCCTTTAAAAATATACTTTGGAAAATTGAAAAAAACGACAAAGAGTGAAAGTCCTGAGCAAGTCGTTGTAACAACTTGCGATGCAATGGTTCGCGATGTAACAACGTGGTCGTTGTAATGACCGCGTTGTAATGGCATGCGATGTAAAGCATGCGATGTAAACGCTGTTTCCCATTCTCCTCAGTACTTTATTTTTAACTCGTTCAAGTAATTCTCCTCGCTTAAGGATATATGTGTCTTGCTCACCCTTGGTCGTACATATTCCTTTCGTTCTTTTGCTGCTTTTAACAGGGGTGACCGAGAGAGTGTTAGGAGAGTCCACACTACACCCCTGTGATGTTAAGCATTCGCAAGAATGGGTATGTTATATTTATCGGATTGCTGAATATATAAGGACTGTAGAGCAGAGTTAGGTTGTGATGTTCATATGTTCTTTCTCATTCTACAGCAGAATGTAAAAGAATCGCATCACATGTTTACTTCTTTGGAACCACAGTCTGAATGTGGAACCTGTATTGTTTCTTATTTCCTTTGCAGGTAGAATATAATTAATGAGATGATGTATATATATATATATATATATATATATATATATATATATATATATATATATATATATATATATATATATATATATATATATATATATATATATATTCCTGTGTAGTAGGAAATAGTGAAGGTTGAGGGTGAGAGTCTTCATTATATTTTCATTGTGCCATTACAGATCTCCCTCCCCGCTGTTCCCTTCCTATCCTTCCCTCACTTGATCATCTCACTCATCTGTGCTATTATAGCATTACAGACTTGGGACTATCAAGGAGTGGACCATTCTGAGCCTCAAACCGATCCTGAGGATTTTGCACGGTTGACAGAATCTTCGACACACAACTTTTTATCCTCCTGATTGGTTGTGGCAGAATGGCTACCTTAGAAGACGTGTTGGCCGTCTTAGCTAGTGTAGAAATTGAAGTAGCTGTATCCTGTAACGAAACCGCAGAGTTAAGGGCCAAGGTAGATCACATGCAATGAAATCCCTTTGATGCTGGAAGCCCTTCTACATCCCCATCAAGTCCAATTGTAGTGGAGTTGCCTCTTCCAATACCTCACGCCACACCAGAAAGATTCCATGGAGAGGCAGAAGGCTTTCCCCACCAATCAAACAAGGGTAGCATTTTTAATCTCTTATTTGGCCGGCGATGCAACTCAGTGGGCAGTTCCATTAGTGAGTAGAGATGATCCGCTATTATATGATCAGGGTGCCTTTTGGATTGAGCTTGAAAAAGTTTTCGATAGAAGAGCAGCGTTGTTTACAACAGACAGAGAACTTCTAGAATTACGACAAGGAAACAAGGACTTGATTATTTATCTCAACGTCTTCCGTAGGTTGTTGGCAGAGACCAACTGGCCAGAGTCTAAACAAGCAGCGATCTTCCATCAAGGTTTAAGAGACGACCTCAAGGACGTGATAGCTCAAATTGACCCGCAACCTACATCATGTGAAGATCTGATTAATCTTGTGTTATGCTTAGATCACAGAATTAATGAACAAAAAGGAGAACATAAACGAAGAGATCAACCAACGCCCAGATATGAATGCCAAAGATCTACAGACCACAATAACGGATCTACTCACGAACCCATGGAAATTGGAATGGTGCAAGCAGCATTAACGCTGGCCGAAAGAGAAACATGACAAAAGCAAGGTCAGTGCATGTACTGTGGCCAGAAGGGACATCACATAAAAGGTTGTCAGATAAAACCAAAAAATACCAGATTCAGAGCAGGTAGAGTGGTCACGGCTGCTATTGACAAAACAACAGAAAACTAAAGTGCTCAAAGATTAATGAAAGGGTCCCTTCAAGCAGGTCTTACATCCTTTCCTTGAACAATGGGGTAACTCCCCTTAAAGGACATTTGTTTATATGTATCAGTTTACGGGTAAAATTGGGATAGTTGATGGTATGGGCTATGATTGATTCCGGAGGTACTGGAATATTCATGGATAAAACTGAAGCACAACGCATTGGAGTAACACTAGTAACCAAAAAGGAGCCTGAAGCAGTTTTCGCAGTAGACGGTAGAATACTCGATTCAGGGTCTATCTGTCTTATCTCGGAGGAAATGGACGTGTTATATGAACCCTCTCATTTTGAGATGATGACCTTTAACATAATCCAAGCTCCTCAAAATGGCATAATCCTTGGGTTACCGTGGCTTCAGAAACACAATCCTGATATCGATTGGGAGACAAAAACCGTTCAACTGAACTCTCAGTACTGCCAAAATCATTGTATCATGAAACATGAAGGACCCTCAAAGGCATTGGCATCTGGCCTTTGCATAGCCACAGCAACTGAAAAGGATGTCATGTTACCAGAACAATATCAAGAGTATGTTGAAGTGTTTAGCGATACCAAGGCCGAAGTACTGCCACCTCATCGACAATATGATTGTGAGATTGATCTGGTCCTGTGAGCAGTAGTTCCGTGTGGGAGAATATATGAATTAACAGAGCCAGAAAACAAACATCTGAGACAATATTTAGACAAGTACATGGAACTGGGTTTCACTCGTCACTCCAAGTCTCCTGCAACGTCTCCCCTTTTCTTCATTCCAAAGGCGAATGGCGAGCTATGTACCTGTATCGACTTCAGAGCATTGAACGACATCACCATCAAGAATCATTATCCCTTACCACTAATCTGGTGTTGTTGGAACAGGTGAAGAAGGCCGTGATTTATACCAAACTAGACCTCAAAGGAGCATATCATTTGGTACGTATGAGGGATGGCGATGAATGGAAGACAGCTTTCAAAACGAGATATGGCTTGTATGAGTACTTGGTGATGCCTTTTGGCTTATGCAATACACCAGCTGCTTTCCAGTATTTTCTCAACGACGTTCTTCGAGAAACTTTGGACCATTATGTGGTTGTATATATAGATTATATACTCATCTATTCTGAAGACAAAAGCACCCATGCACAACATGTGAGGTATGTATTACAAATCCTCCAAAAGAATCGTCTCTTCTGCAAACTGAGTAAGTGTGAGTTCCATGTACACACTGTTGAATTCTTAGGGGTTATGCTTACTCCTTCCGGACAGGAAATGGCTGAAAGAAAAGTGATGGCTGTAAAGGAATGGCCACCCCCACAGAACCTTCGAGACGTTCAATGTTTTATTGGATTTGCAAATTTCTACAGGAGGGGCCTGATTCACAGAACTAACTTACGTCAAAAACGTAAAGTTAGTACTTTTTGGTATTCACAGAATGAACTTACTCATTTCGGTATTCACAGAAGTTAGTAGTCCTAGCTTTAGGACTCCTAAATGCCTTCTGTGAATACCGAAAGTCTTAAAGTTGGGATTTTTCTCAGTTTAGGAGTAGTAAAGTTAGGACTCCTAACTTTAGGACTCCTAAATGCCTTCTGTGAATACCAAAAGTCTTAAAGTTAGGATTTTTCTCAGTTTAGGAGTAGTAAAGTTAGGACTCCTAACTTTAGGACTCCTAAATGCCTTCTGTGAATACTGAAAGTCTTAAAGTTAGGATTTTTCTCAGTTTAGGAGTAGTAAAGTTAGGACTCCTAACTTTAGGACTCCTAAATGCCTTCTGTGAATACCGAAAGTCTTAAAGTTAGGATTTTTCTCAGTTTAGGAGTAGTAAAGTACACTACTCCTAAACTGAGAAAATCCTAACTTTAAGACTTTCGGTATTCACAGAAGGCATTTAGGAGTCCTAAAGTTAGGAGTCCTAACTTTACTACTCCTAAACTGAGAAAAATCCTAACTTTAAGACTTTCGGTATTCACAGAAGGCATTTAGGAGTCCTAAAGTTAGGAGTCCTAACTTTACTACTCCTAAACTGAGAAAAATCCTAACTTTAAGACTTTCGGTATTCACAGAAGGCATTTAGGAGTCCTAAAGTTAGGACTACTAACTTCTGTGAATACCGAAATGAGTAAGTTCATTCTGTGAATACCAAAATGAGTAAGTGTATTCTGTGAATACCAAAAAGTACTAACTTTACGTTTTTGACGTAAGTTAGTTCTGTGAATCAGGCCCGAGATTCATTAACAGTTCTCCAAACTAGTCACTCCAATAACGAAATTGCTGCGGAAGAAAACAGTGTTCAAGTGGACCCCAGACGCCCAAACGGCATTCGATGATTTGAAAAAGGCTTTTGTGTCTGCTCCAATTCTGACGCAACCAGATCCATAAAAACCATATATTGTCGAAGCCGACGCCTCCGATGTAGCGGTGGGAGCCATGTTGTCCCAAAGACATTCGTCTACAGGGCAATTGTACCCTGTTGCATATATGTCCAGAAAACTAAACGATGCCAAAAGAAACTACACAATTTCAGAGAATGGTGTGGTACTGAAAATTCTGGACCTGTGTCATTAACATCATTGTAACATGACGATTTTGGTATCAGCAGACCGGTAATGACAGGTATGCTATATCTGAGTATTTGCGTCATATTCGAGTGACGGGATCACTCTAATATTAACGATTCCCTTGTGAACCCTCGGGTTCCATTTTGTGTACGGCAGCCATTTTGTGGTTGCCCTCACATAAGGCAATGACTAAAGCCAAAACGCGCCTTAGGGGACACGTACACTTTCAGTGACCTGGGCAAGCTGACTCCACTGTCCAGAGCCAGAACCTGTTCGGCCAGTTTTAGTTCCCAGTGGCCGATCGAGATTAGGGGCCCAGGTGCAGCATGCCATAAACCCTTCATTGCACACATCTATATCTAAATCTTATTCACACCTGTCACTGCTCTTTCTTTATGACCTGCTTTACGAGGAGGAGGTGCCCGATTTTATTAGGGGTCCAGATTATATCTGTTGCAGGTGTTGGGCCTCACTGGGTATTTGGTTGTGGGCTGGACAAACTGAAAATGGGCTTGTCATCATGAATCTGTCTTTGTTTTGTTGTAAGAAATATGTGAATGACCCACTGTAAAATAAGGAATGTTTGCCTAAAGCATAATATTCTGTATAAAAGAGATAGCTGGTTTCCATGAAAAAGAGCAGTCTCCTGAGAACATACACATTGTTGTACTTCTAGGATACCTGTTGCTGGCTGCAGCCAATAAATTGATCTTTGAAGCCACCAAGAAGACTCTGTGTTTCTGTAGTCTGAGACAGGAAGAACTCGAGGTCATTGGGTGTGTTCCCTGGCACCGCTGGGTCCAATAAAACCCAGTACTTCAATGGAGGCACTTCTTAATTGGAGCCAAACATGTGGTTACAGTCTACACGTATCATAGAAATCTACAATTCACGAAGGCTGCCAGAAATCTGACCTCTCGACAACTCCGATGGATGCTGTTCTTTTTGGAATATCATTTCATAATTACTTACAGACCAGGAAGCGAGAATAAAAAGGCGGATGCCTTAATGAGACAAATGTCCCTAAAAGAACTAGAAAACGTACAAGAATGCTCCATAATTGATCCACAAAAGGTCCTGTGTGTCATACAACGAGACACCTTCCTGAGAAAGGTGGCACACAGTGTTCAAACTTTCGCTTGGAGAGCTTGGCTAAAAAGACATGCAGAGTGGCAAATAAAACAAGGAATCCCAATGAAAGGAAACAGGATTTTAATAACCACAAAACTGTTAAGAAAGATTGTCTTACAATGGTGCCATGAATAACCTAGTGCTGGGCATAATGGAGTGGATAAGACAGTGGACAGAATAACACATCAGTTTTGGTAGCCCTCTATTCAGACAGATATCCATCAATGGGCACGCGAATGCAAGATTTGTGCACAGATGAAAACAGATCATCAATGACCACAAGGGCTGCTACAACCCCTTCCCACTCCAGGATCCCCATGGGAAAACATCTCGTTGGACTTCATTGTTGGCATCCCACGAGACAAAGGAAGCACCGTAATCTTAGTTGTTGTGGATTACTTAACAAAGATGGGGCATTTCATCACCTGCAAACAGATACCCATGGTGGGGCAGTTAGCTCAACTGTTAATGGTACACATTATCAGGTTACATGGTCTCCCAAAAACAATAGTGTCCGATAGAGAAACACAATTCATGGCTCAGTTTTGGAAGGTATGGTGTTCGTCTCTACACATTTCAACAGCCCTGTCCACAAGTTTTCATCCCCAAACGTTTGGTCAAACAGAACGCCTTAATCAAACTCTGAAGCAGTATTTACGATGTTACGTTACTAAAAGCACAGAAGCATGGGTTGACTGTCTATGGTTAGCAGAAATTGCATACAACAGAGCCACACATAATCCCACACAGGTTTCACCCTATTACAGCACTTATGGGTTTCATCTGAGGTTTTTACCGTTCCATTATCCATCTGAGACAACCAAAGTACTCGCAGTATATAAGAGAGTAGCTCATATACAAAGCACTTTAAGTAATACTCAGATACAGTTACAAGAGGCAAAAGGGAGATACAAAGCTTCGACTGATAAACACAGAAGGCCAGGACCATTATACAAAAAAGGGGACACAGTATGGTTATCCACCAAAAACATCCAGTTCAAAAAACACAGTGGGCTTGATTTACAAAAGTTATCTGAGACAAAATCCTAACTTTACGACTTTCGGTATTCACAAAGGGCATTTAGGAGTAGTAAATTTAGGATTTTGTCTCAGTTAAACTTAAGTTTTGGTCTTAAGTTTAACTTAAGACCAAAACTTAAGTTTAACTGAGACAAAATCCTAACTTTACGACTTTCGGTATACACAAAGGGCATTTAGGAGTAGTAAAGTTTGGATTTTGTCACAGTTAAACTTACGTTTTACTTAAGTTAGACTTAAGACCAAAACTTAAGTTTAACTGAGACTAAATTGTAACTTTACGACTTTCGGTATTCACAAAGAGCATTTAGAAGAAGTAAAGTTAGGATTTTGTCTCAGTTAAACTTAAGTTTTACTTAGGTTAGACTTAAGACCAAAACTTAAGGTTAACTGAGACAAAATCCTAACTTTACTACTCCTAAATGTCCTTTGTGAATACCGAAAGTCGTAAAGTTAGGATTTTGTCTCAGATTACTTTTGTGAATCGGTCCCAGTGTCTGGAATCCGAAGTCTATAGGACCCTACAAGATCAGTAGATATATTAGTCCTGTAACTATGAAAATAGCCTTATCTGCACATCTCCGTCTACATCCTGTTTTTCATGTTCCCTGTTGAAACCCTCGTTCACTCCAGTGAAGAACCTACCTGTGCTTATATGGGTAAATGATGAAGTAGAATACGAAGTACGAGGAATAGTAGAATCAAAACAAAAGTGCAATAAGATATGGTACTTGATGGCCTGGAAAGGTTATGGACCTGAAGAAAATTCTTAGGAACCAGCCTCAGGGGTACATGCACCTGGATTAGTGGCCTCTTTCTACAAGCGATATCCATAGAAACCCTGTCCATGTCCGTGCTCTCCATAGGGAGGGGGTGTACTGTCACAGCGCGTAACGATCAAGCACCGGACATGGTGTAAACTATGGCATGCTTTGTACCTGACTTCCACACAGCTGCGATCTGGTGTCGTTGCCACAGAGGCTGTCAGGGGTGGAAGTGTTGTTCGTGCGAGAAAGGGACTACCCGTCCCAAGAGTCGATGCGGAACCTGCACGCAGCACGTAGGGGCGGAGCCGACTACATAAACATTTCTGCCATAGGAAGCGCTGTCGAAGATTCAGAGGAGCTGGTAATTGTTGAGTCCTTTCTACCGCGACATCAACGGTCAGGTAAGGGTGCGTTTCGCACCCCGTGTTGAATCCGCCTGCTAGGATACTATAAAATTGCCAATATTTAGTATATTGCTGATTTGGGGCCAGTCTTTCCTCCGTTGGTGAGCTTCGATTGGAATGCTCTTGTGGAGGGGAAGGCTAAGTGTCTTCGGTTACGAGCGGAGTTGGAGACTCCCGCTGTATTGAGACACTCCTTTGTTTTCTGGAAAGGATTCCAGAATTTATGATTCCTTTAACAATCTACTTTGGAAAATTGAAAAAGATGACAAAGAGTGAAAGTCCTGAGAACCATTTGGGATTCTCCTCAGTACTTTATATTTAACTCGTTCAAGTCATTCTCCTCGCTTAAGGAGATATGTGTCTTGCTCACACTTGGTCGTACATATTCCTTTCTTTATTTTGCTGCTTTTAACAGGGGTGACCGAGAGAGTGTTAGGAGAGTCCACACTACACCCCTGTGATGTTAAGCATTCGCAAGAATGGGTATGTTATATTTATTAGAATGCTGAATATATAAGGACTGTAGAGCAGAGTTAGGGAGGGTGTGATGTTCGTATGTTCTTTCTCTTTCTACAGCAGAATGTAAAAGAATCACATTACGTGTATATATATATATATATATATATATAAAACAACACATTATTGAGATATCCACAGTCGCAACAATTCACAACAAGTTTTCTTGGTTGATTCTTTAAGTTGTGTTTATTCTTCCTTTAACTTAATTCTCCATGTCAATACATTGTAAGTGATCAGACAGAAGCCAACACGTGTTTCGCGCTCCACTGCGCTTCTTCAGGGCTGTCACAAACATAGAATACAATAAATTTGAATCTAAGCAAAATCTTAACAAAATCAGTCTATTTCACAACACACTCCTGAACTTACTAACACTTTTTTACTACACATTAAATAAAATAAGGATACATAGAGTAAATTGACATCCTCATTATCCCCACATGTCTTAACATATTTCAATTGTGATCCCATCACATAATTTCTGGTCAGCCTTCACATCCCCATATAGGCATCTAATATGTCATCCTCCACTTTAGTAAAAAAGCTTTATTCATTTTCTCAAAAAGTCAACAATAACCTTAGATTTAAAGAAGTCTAAGTTTATCGATCTAAAAGTGAAACATAAAAAATATATAAGATATATTTAACTTTTTCAATGTCAGGATTAGAACTTGTGACTTCCACAACAGTCACCCCTCTCTTGTCATTCAGTGCCACCGTACCTCCATGAGAATCGTTATGAAATTGAACTAATCTATCTATCAATTATTGTATACTCAGCTTTAAAATCCTTCCTAAGGCCCAATTGGTCATTTAATCTAAAGTATGATGTTCAATAATAAGTCTGAATCTGTTTAGTTTACCTTCGATTTTGAGTTTTGATAGTTTTATTCTATTCCATCACTCCCATTTCTCCATTTATTCAATTCTTCTCATCTTCCGTTATTACTGTCTGTGGTCTAGGAAAAAAAAGATACCTTGGTATATCTAATCGTATTCTACAGTCCTTGTTTTAATTTCTTAAATAAAATCCTCTCACCTCCTAAATTTCTTTTAAGACATGTAGATCTTCTTCTTTTAGTTCAATTTAAAGTAAATGTCCTTATACATCGTTAGTATTCCAGAACCCCCTTGATATGGGTCTAGACATAGAAAAAGGAAGGAACAGTCACTAGTAAACGAATATGCATAATGACTCCAAAGTCAGCGTATAATATTTCTCTCCCACCAAGTTAAACTAAAACCATACTGGCGCTTTCAGTGTCTCTTAAGGAATAAAGCACCCTCCAGACTCACTCCCGTTCCAACCTCCCAGGATTCGCTATCAACTGAACAGTCCCCATGCTTACCGGCTATAGGCTGCAAGCCTCTTGATCCTTCTCCCTCGCTTCATGGACAAGCAATGGGCTCACTACACCCTTTCTCCTTATATACTTCCGTTTGAACTTGATCACAACCACCTGTGTGCCGCGAGTGTTACCAATTATCTACTTGAGGCTCATTACCCCAGAATACTCAATGCTCTACGGCGTTAATTCCCTTTAGAAATCTATTTTAATCTATTGCAAAGCAGCACACAAACTGCAAACCAATTAATCCACAAATTTAATACACCATTAAATTTAAAAGTAAAAATAAAAAATAAAAAAATTACATTTATATTAAGTCAATGTCAGAGTTTGAACTCCTGACCTCCTCAACAATCATCCCTCTCTTATCAATAGTGCTACCGTACCTCAATGAGAACCGTTATAAAAGTGAACTGTATCTACCTCTATCCCATTTTCTATATAAAAAATCCTTATTGCAATGCACTTTCATGCGCTAATCCTCATAAAGAGTCCGGTTCCAAGGTATTGGATTATAATGCATTTGAAGTATGGCTCCTTGTATACAAAAATATTTATTTTCTTATAAACTTGGTTATTACTCCATAAAGTCATCCTTGACTGGATTCAAACCTGTGACCCTAACCTCGAGTCACCTCTCTCTTAACATTATGTGCAGCAATTCCCTTGTGTTAGTAATCAGACTCCCAGTCTGTATAGTTCTTTGGATTCCTTTGTCAGGCTGTTGCTCCTAATTAACAGTACACCCGGGTCCCTACTCAAAATTTGGAGTCATTGTTATTGTTTAATCTTATGAAAAAAAGGCTTGAGATTTATTAATAGCTATAATCTGCTCTGTATTTTTCTTAGTTACTTCCTAATAATTCACTTGTACATCCCCATTCTTACTACGAATGATGCTCCACAATGTACTGTGTTGTACCATGTTATGGGGAGATAAAAACTAGTTACACTGCCGGGGAATCTGATTCTACTTTCTCATATCTGGTTGACCAATTGGTCTTCCCACAAGCTTGGTGTAACCATATTCCCTCTTACTTACTGCTCACATCACCTTGTCTTAAATTACTGTGTAAAGTTCCATATCAATATTCAAACCGTGTTGAACAGTTTGTAGTTTATTGATCCAAAAAGTTTCTCTCGTGCGTAATTTACTTTCAAGGTCACCCCCTCTTCTGTCTAGGGTAACCTGTTCAATCCCCATAAAACAGATTCCTCCTATTTCTGTCAATTTGTGCGTATCCTTAAAATGCACAGCCATGGGGTATTTCATATCACAATTTTTGATAGCACGGAGATGTTCCATCCATCTGATTTTCAATTTCCGCACAGATGAACCTACATATATCTTCCCACATATACATGACATAGCATAAACACAATTACTAGTGTTACAATTGATGAATGAGCCAATTGTATAAGCCTTATGATGTTTGCTATCATAGAAAACCTGTGTCTTATCTACTACATGTTTACAGCATATACAGTTGTTGCATTTATAAGAACCTGATGGTAATGTACCTCCTGTCATAGTCCCTGTTCTACTCCCACCACTCGGAACTTCATAATTCACAGTGTCACTAGGACTCAGCAAGCTCCTGAGTGTAGGTGCTTTCTTATATACCATAGTGGGTTTCCTGCGCACTATTTTGGCAACATCTGTATCCAAAGTTAACACATCCCAGTGTCTACATAGAGTGTTGAGCACTCTACTATTTCCCTCACTATAGGTAGCAATGTATCGTACTATATCATCTTCATCACTTTTCACCTTACTCTTATCCTGTAATAATATATCCGTCGTAACTTTGAGAGCCCTGTTTCTGGCTCTATCTACGCTGTTCTTATCATATCCCCTTCTCAGAAATCTCTGTGTAATATCCCTAGCTACAGTATCATACTCTTTCAGTTCACTGAGGTTCCTTCTTGTACTTAGGAATTCTCCATACGGAATATTCTCAATTTGTCTTTTAAGATGTCCTGAACTAGCATGCAATATTGAGTTCACTGATGTAGATTTCCTGTGCAGCTTTGATTCCAACCGTCCCTCCCTGACATACAGTTCTACATCTAAAAAGACAATACTTTCTCTGCTGTAGTCTAAGGTTAGTGTAATATTGTATTTTTTATTATTCAGGTAGTTATGATATGATTTTAGTTTCTCCTCATTTCCCTTCCAAATTAAAAAAATATCAACTATGAATCTGCCCCAATATATAACATTCTCTTTATAAACTTCACCAAATTTCCAAGCATGTTCCCTCTCATAGTAGCCCATGAACAGATTCGCATATGAGGGTGCGAATCTTGAACCCATTGCTGTTCCTGTAACTTGATGAAATAGGTCTTTCCTGTAGGAAAAGAAATTGTTCTTAAGAACAAATTCTACTAAGTCCAGAATCATTTTTGAGTGCTGTAGATAACTGACTGATTTGTGTATAAAAAGTATTTAAGAGCCTCTATCCCTTTCTCGTGCTCTATACTAGTATAAAGACTATTCACATCCATTGCGACCATGAACATATCTTCCTCCCAGCTTATATCCGTCATTTGTTTAAAAAAATCCTGTGTCCTTAATATATGAAACCAACGTTCTCACAAATGGTGCCAAATATATATCAATATACTCAGAAATGTGTTTTGTCATGCTCCCTATTCCTGATATTATAGGGCTTCCTGGCGGTAACCTCCCTCCTTTTTGTATCTTGGGCAAAAAGTAGATTATTGATACTTTAGCATTGACAACCCACAGATAATTATATTCATCCATATCTAGCAGTTGTTTATCTACATAAGATTTGAGTTTCTTTTTTATTAAATCTTTTGAATTTGCTAACTGTATCATAGCTGCTTTCTTATAACTCTTTTGGTCTCTCAGTTGTCGTAATGCTTCATTGTGATAATCATAGTGATTCAAAATCACTACATTGCCCCCCTTATCCGCCTGTCTTATAATAATGGTTTTGTCATCACTCAAGTCTTGTATTGCTTTGAATTTTTCTTTATTCAAATTGAAATTGCGTTTCATCAGTACATGTTTGTCAAAGTCCCGCATCACAAGATTAGTAAACACATCCAATGTATACTCACCTTTCATGGGTGGTACAAATATAGATTTGGGTCTCAAATTGCTCGACAAACAATAATCAGTTTCAATATCTAGTTCCAGGGCTATGTGTGGAGTTCTCTGCATGTCATGGAACTCTCAGCATGTTGCTAGGTTAGAATGTTATGCTTTGTTAGTTACTGGATTTTCTTATGAGCTGTGAAGCTAAGCTGGAGGTACCTGCTGTTGCTCTTCAATAAAAATACCCTGTCTTCACCAATTTGCGTGGAAAGTGGATCTTTCCATTGGCGACGAGTTGGTTTGCGCAGGGGGAAGAGGGCTTGAAGGTAGTGTCACTCCAAGAATCTCCAGGTGGATGTTGTCGGTACTCGAATACAACTTTGTTGTTGAATATGTTAAAGGATTAAAAAATGTAGTGGCAGATTATTTATCAAGGATGCCAATTGATGAAGTTACCTCAGATGTAGATGATGTAATTGAGGAAGTGTTTAACACTAACTGCAATGGTGAGGAAGCTGCCTTCTCCAAGCAAGAATGGATGGATGCCATGTCTAACGATGAGATTTTGCAGTGTGTAGTTAGGTGTGTCTCCATGGGATGGAGTGAAAGTGTCATGCAGGATATTCGTTTTAGAAGTTACCATCTGCGGCGTACCCCAGGGATCTTCCCTCAGCCCAACACTGTTCAACATCTACATGGCCCCGCTCGCACGCATCGCCAGACAGCACGACCTCAACATTATCTCCTACGCCGACGACACTCAACTGATCCTCTCCCTCACCAAGGACCCCTCGCCGCCAAAGCCAATCTCCATGAAGGAATGAAGGCCGTCGCCGATTGGATGAAGATCAGCCGACTAAAGCTGAACACGGACAAGACGGAGGTCCTCATCCTCGGCTCCAACCCCTCAGCCTGGGACGACTCCTGGTGGCCAACGACGCTGGGAGCAGCCCCGACACCCACCGACCATGCACGCAACCTGGGAGTCATCCTCGACTCAACGCTCTCCATGGCCAAGCAAGTCAACGCAGTCTCCTCCTCCTGCTTCAACACCCTCCGCATGCTTCGCAAGATCTACAGGTGGATCCCGACAGACACAAGAAGAACAGTCACCCAGGCCCTCGTCAGTAGCAGACTTGACTATGGAACGCCCTCTACGCGGGAGCCCCGGCCAAGCTCATCAAGCGACTGCAACGCATACAAAACGCCTCCGCACGCCTGATCCTCGACGTACCACGCCACAGCCACATCACCCCCCACTTGAGGAACCTGCACTGGCTCCCTGTCGACAGGAGGATCACCTTCAAACTCCTCATCCACGCACACAAGGCACTCCACAAAACTGGCCCAGCCTACCTCAACAGACGACTCTTCTTCTGCGTCCCCAACCGCCAGCTCCGCTCCGCCGACCTCTCCCTCGCCACCGTCCCTCGCATTCGAAGAACAACCACCGGCGGCAGATCCTTCTCACACCTCGCCGCCAAGACCTGGAACACCCTTCCACTAAGCCTACGACAGACCCAAGACCTGCTGACCTTCAGGAGGCTACTCAAGACCTGGCTGTTCGACCAGTAGCAGCACCACCCCCCCTTCCCTCTCCCCAGCGCCTTGAGACCCTCGCGGGTAAGTAGTGCGCTCTACAAATTCTGTGATTGATTGATTGATTGATTGATTGATTGATATGTGATGGAAAATTAATGAGAAGGTGTCAGTTTGTGCCACCGGTTGGATTGAGAGGGAAAATTGTGAACATCGCCCATGAGGGGCACTTAGGAAGGAACATGACCAAAAGAAGAGTCCGACAAGCGTATTGGTGGCCTGGCATGGATAGTGATATTGAGGATGTTGTGAAAGATTGTCATGCATGTGCCCAAGCCAACAAATCTAAAGTTGTTAGACAACCTCCTTTAGCGTGTGTATCATTTCCCAAGCGCCCGTGGGAAAGAGTTGCAATTGATTTTTTAGGACCAATATCTAAACTTGGGTCACGTGATAAATTTATGATGGTTTTGGTTGACTACCATTCCAAATGGTTTGTAGTTGAGACCACAGATTGCGTGAACACGCAGAGGGTAATTGCGTTTATGGAAAGAGTTTTCTTGAATGAAGGGATTCCGAAAGTTTTAGTGTCGGACAACGGGGTCCAACTAGTATCTAAAGAAATGCAAAGTTTTTTATGCAAGTTGGGAGTCAATCATGAGAGAGTTGCTATGTTCAGGCCCCAAGCAAACGGTTTAGTTGAGAAGATCAACCGTTTGATTGTGGAAAATATACAGTTGTCACTTTCAAATGGTTTACCATGGCGTGAGGAACTCAAAAAACTTGTGTGGTCATACAGAGTGACACCGCATTCTATGACTGGTCTTTCACCGTTTATTTCTCTCAAAGGGCGTGAACCTGGCATTAAGGAGGTACCTGGGTGGTTGAAAGACAAGGATTGTGTGTGGGTTGATCGGAATGCTGTAGGAAGTGGGGTAGCTCAACGCCAATTAGCCACAGCAAAGTATTACAATGCCAGGCAGGGTGTGAAAAGTCATGATGTGGAAATTGGAGATTGGGTGTTTGTGAAACGTGGTGGCATTGTTATTAAGGGAGATAGTAAATTCTCTAAGCCAATGCAAGTGAAATCTGTAAAGAAGAACATTGTCATCCTGGATGATGGGTCTGCTTGGAGCACTGGCAATGTCTGTAAGTGTTGTGCTCCATTACCTGTTCTTGACAATTAAATGTTTTAAATGTATCATATTTATTATATTAATATAATATGTGAAGGGGAAGATGTGTGGAGTTCTCTGCATGTCATGGAACTCTCAGCATGTTGCTAGGTTAGAATGTTATGCTTTGTTAGTTACTGGATTTTCTTATGAGCTGTGAAGCTATCTGGAGGTACCTGCTGTTGCTCTTAAATAAAGATACCCTGTCTTCACCAATTTGCGTGGAAAGTGGATCTTTACACTATATCCTCGATATCACAGTTGGTTTCATTGTCCAAATTAACCAAAGTCCCAATGTCCATCAATTCTTTGATGGATGCATGACTCAAATCTCTTTTGATCTATACAGTTTCTTTACTCTCAGGTCTATTAAAAAAAAACTTTTTCAGTTGCAATTTTCGTATGAAACGGTTCACATCAATCTTGGCATTCAAATCATCCCATCTATGTGTGGGTGCAAAGCTTAAACCTTTATTAAGGACACTCTTTTCAGCATCTGTTAGAACTTTGCTGGATAGGTTTACTACCAAGTTCTCTACTTCTTCTGCTCTATCTCCCTCTGCAACTGTAGTCTGGTTCTTACTCCATCTCTGTTTCTGTCTCCTCCTGAAGAATCTGGTCCCCCTCCTTTATTAGCTCTCCCTCTCTCCTGTCCTGTTCTTGCTCTCTCCCCCCTGTTTGAAATTGTAATCGCCGCATCCTCTGTAGTTCCCTTAAAAAAGATGAAGATCTTGCTCCTGATACTTGTTCTCCTGCACTATTTCTTTCCAGATCAGATTCACTACTACTTAAACATATACTCGAGGTGTCACTCAAATAGTATTTTTTTCTTTCACATTAGTTGTCTTATTGTCGTTTCGAACTGTGCCATCGAATATCCTGACATACGTATAAACTCTGCCGTATCTGTAATCTCTCTCATCTCTGGAGAATTTTATATGTTTCTTCTCCTGCAATTCCACCTGATATTTATCCATCACTGTCTCCAATATCTCATAATTCTTGCCTGTGTTCTCTGGGCAGTTCAAATCTTCTATCTCTTTCTTAATCCCCTCTATTTCTGTCAGCAGAGTCTTTCTCTGATCATCCGCAAATTCAATAAGCATTATCATAAGCTCTTTAGATGTTGCATTCGATCTCTCCTCCCACCTTTCAGCCTTTTTCTCATCCAAATCTTCAACAGCAGGAAATATATTTATTCTCAGTCCCCTTGGTGTTCTCTCTGCATCTAAATATTTCCTTAAGGTCATAGCATCCCACCATTTGGCGGACTCTTTTTTCTGCACTCTTTCTAATCTCAAAAACAATTCTCTCAAGCTTTTCGTACTCCTTGTAGCCCCCTCTACTCTGGTAAGAACTCCTGAAAATAAATCCGTAGCTAACACCTCTCTTTCATCAAAGTGTTTTGCCATTGCTAAATCTTTGAGTGGATTTTACCACACCACCCTGCACCAATGTGCAAACCTCCAAGCGCCTTACTACTGATTGGTGAATATACAAAGACAATTTGGGTAACAGTTTTTGCCCGGCGCTTAGTATCCCAGTTACTGGTCCCCACCAGATTTTTAAGAAACATATAAAACAACACATTACTGAGATATCCACAGTCACAACAATTCACAACAAGTTTTCTTGGTTGATTCTTTAAGTTGTGTTTATTCTTCCTTTAACTTAATTCTCCATGTCAATACATTGTAAGTGATCAGACAGAAGCCAACACGTGTTTCCCGCTCCACTGCGCTTCTTCAGGGCTGTCACAAACAGAATACAATAAATTAGAATCTAAGCAAAATCTTAACAGAATCAATCTATTTCACAACACACTCCTGAACTTACTAACACTTTTTTACTAAACATAAAATAAAATAAGGCTACATAGAGTAAATTGACATCCTCATTATCCCCACATGTCTTAACATATTTCAATTGTGATCCCATCACATAATTTCTGGTCAGCCTTCACATCCCCATATAGGCATCTAATATGTCATCCTCCACTTTAGTAAAAAAGCTTTATTCATTTTCTCAAAAAGTCAACAATAACCTTAGATTTAAAGAAGTCTAAGTTTATCTACCTGAAAGTGAAACATAAAAAATATATAAGATATATTTATACTATGTCTAGATTAGAACTTGTGACTTCCACAACAGTTAGCCCTCTCTTGTCATTCAGTGCCACCGTACCTCCATGAGAATCGTTATGAAATTGAACTAATCTATCTATCAATTAATGTATACTCAGCTTACAGGAACAGCAATGGGTTCAAGATTCGCACCCTCATATTCAAATCTGTTCATGGGCTACTATGAGAGGGAACATGCTTGGAAATTTGGTGAAGTTTATGAAGAGAATGTTATATTTTGGGGCAGATTCATAGATGATATTTTTTTAATTTGGAAGGGAAATGAGGAGAAACTAAAATCATATCATAACTACCTGAATAATAACAAATACAATATTACACTAACCTTAGACTCCAGCAGAGAAAGTATTGTCTTTTTAGATGTAGAACTGTATGTCAGGGAGGGACGGTTGGAATCAAAGCTGCATAGGAAATCTACATCAGTGAACTCAATATTGCATGCTAGGTCAGGACATCTTAAAAGACAAATTGAGAATATTCTGTATGCAGAATTCCTACGTGCAAGAAGGAACTGCAGTGAACTGAAAGAGTATGATACTGTAGCTAGGGATATTACACAGAGATTTCTGAGAAGGGGATATGATAAGAACAGCGTAGATAGAGCCAGAAACAGGGCTCTCAAAGTTACGAGGGATGTATTATTACAGGATAAGAGTAAGGTGAAAAGTGATGAAGATGATATAGTACGATACATTGCTACCTATAGTGAGGGAAACAGTAGAGTGTTCATCACTCTATGTAGACACTGGGATGTGTTAACTTTGGATACAGATGTTGCCAAAATAGTGCGCAGGAAACCCACTATGGTATATAAGAAAGCACCTACACTCAGGAGCTTGCTGAGTCCTAGTGACACTGTGAATTATGAAGTTCCGAGTGGTGGGAGTAGAACAGGGACTATGACAGGAGGTACATTACCATCAGGTTCTTATAAATGCAACAACTGTATATGCTGTAAACATGTAGTAGATAAGACACAGGTTTTCTATGATCGCAAACATCATAAGGCTTATAAAATTGGCTCATTCATCAATTGTAACACCAGTAATTGTGTTTATGCTATGTCATGTATATGTTGGAAGATGTACGTAGGTTCATATGTGCGGAAATTGAAAATCAGATGGATGGAACATCTCCGTGCTATCAAAAATTGTGATATGAAATACCCCATGGCTGTGCATTTTAAGGATACGCACAAATTGACAGAAATAGGAGGTATCCGTTTTATGGGGATTGAACAGGTTACCCTAGACAGAAGAGGGGGTGACCTTGAAAGTAAATTATGCTTGAGAGAAACCTTTTGGATCAATAAACTACAAACTGTTCTACACGGTTTGAATATTGATAGGGAACTTTACACAGTAATTTAAGACAAGGTGATGTGAGCAGTAAGTAAGAGGGAATGTGGTTACACCAAGCTTGTGGGAAGACCAATTGGTCAACCA
Source organism: Calotriton arnoldi (assembly GCA_963921515.1). NCBI lineage: Eukaryota > Metazoa > Chordata > Amphibia > Caudata > Salamandridae > Calotriton > Calotriton arnoldi. The sequence goes on along the minus strand of CAWUFW010000615.1, from coordinate 1,824,611 downwards.
GATATGAGAAAGTAGGATCACATTCCCCCCGCAGTGTAACTAGTCTTTATCTCCCCATAACATGGTACAACACAGTACATTGTGGAGCATCAATCATAGTAAGAATGGGGATGTACAAGTGAATTATTAGGAAGTACCTAAGAAAAATACAGAGCAGGATATAGCTATTAATAAATCTCAAGCCTTTTTTTCATAAGATTAAACAATAATAATGACTCCAAATTTTGAGTAGGGACCCGGGTGTACTGTTAATTAGGAGCAACAGCCTGACAAATTAATCCAAAGAACTATACGGACTGGGAGTCCAATTACTAACACAAGGGAATTGTAGCACATAATTTTAAGAGAGAGGTGACTCGAGGTTAGGGTCACAGGTTTGAATCCAGTCAAGGATGACTGTATGGAGTAATAACCAAGTTTATAAGAAAATAAATATTTTTGTATACAAGGGCCATACTTCAAATGCATTATAAACCAATACCTTGGAACCGGACACTTTATGATGATTAGCGCATGAAAGTGCATTGCAATAAGGATTTTGCTCATAGAAAATGGGATAGAGGTTGATATAGTTCACTTTTATAACAATTCTCATAGAGGTATGGTAGCACTATTGATAAGAGAGGGATGATTGTTGAGGAGGTCAGGAGTTCGAATCTTGACATAATATAATTTTTATTTTTACTTTTAAATTTAATGGTGTATTAAATTTGTGGATTAATTGGTTTGCAGTTTGAGTGCTGCTTTGCAATAGATTAAAATAGATTTCTAAAGGGAATTAACGCCGTAGAGCATTGAGTATTCTGGAGTAATGAGCCTCGAGTAGATAATTGGTAACACTCGCGGCACACAGGTGATTGTGATCAAGTTCAAACGAAAGTATATAAGGAGAAAGGGTGTAGTGAGCCCATTGCATGTCCGTGAAGCGAGGGAGAAGGATCGAGAGGCTTGCAGCCTGTAGCCGGTAAGCATGGGGACTGTTCAGTTGATAGCGAATCCTGGGAGGTTGGAACGGGAGTCAGTCTGGAGGGTGCTTTATTCCTGGGGTGGTGGAGTGAGCTAAAGAATGATGATGGATTAAACCCAGATCAGTTGACTGGGGGTGAGTGTTTGATTTGCTCTAACGCTCCGTCCATCGTCCCCTTTGGTTATGTTATGTTATGTTATGTTAATCAAATTTGTAGAGCGCGCTGTTACCCTAGGGTGTCCTGGCGCTATGCACTGCTTGCTTAAAAAAAAGGTGGCCAGAAGGCTTATTGGTTAAAAAGCCAGGTTTTGAGCCCCTTCCTGAAGGAGAGGAGGTCTGTAGCGTTCCTCAGTTGGAAAGGAAGCTCGTTCCAAGATTTGAACGCACTGTTAATAAAGCTTCTGCCTCCCCAGCCTGCTTTTTTAAAAACGCTGATTGTGACTTTCTTCGTCCATATTGATCGTAGCGCTCTCCTTGGGATGTACCACTGAATTTTTCGTTGCATGTAGTCCGGGCCTTTGCCATTAAGGGCTTTAAAGACAGTGCACAGCGCTTTGAAGCGTATTCTGTGTCTGACAGGGAGCCAGTGCAGCTTTTTGATCTCTTCCTTTACAGAGGCAAACTTTGAGGTCCCTGAGAGCAGTCTGGCTGCTGCATTCTGAACCATCTGAAGCTTGTTAATATATTGTTTTTGAGCATTCATGTAGAGTCCGTTGCAGTAATCCAGCCGAGACATAATGAGTGCCGAGATTACTGTTTTGAGGCCATTGTCGTTGAGATAGAACTTAATCTTTTTTATGATCTTTAGTACATAAAAACAGGCCGAGGTAACTGAACTTATTTGGTCACCTAGTGCCAACGTATTGTCTTTTAACACTCCCAGATTTCTGGCTTTCTCAGTGGGTATGGGGCATGAGCCAAGGTCAGCAGGCCACCAGTCTGGAGTCCATACTAGCGGATTCTTCCCAAATTTTATGACCTCAGTTTTATTAGAGTTGAGTTTTAAGCAGTTTGCAGATATCCATCTGGAGATAGCAGCCATGCAGTCATGGAATCGAGCCCCCGTTTCCTTTTCAGAGCCCTCCCTTAGTGACAGCACTATTTGGGTGTCGTCAGCATAAGAGGTCAACTGGAAGCCAAAAGACCTAATCACACCAGCTGGGGGAGCCACGTACACGTTAAAAAGTGTCGGGCTGAGGGAATAGCCCTGTGGGACCCCACAAGGAAGGGTGAAAGGTTTAGACTGGCAGTTGTCCATATCCACGGTTTGTACTCTGTCAGAGAGAAATGTCTGCAGAAGCTTCCAGGCAGACCCCTTTATCCCGGCCCTAGACAGACGGTCCATCAAAACTTTGTGATGGACCGTGTCAAAGGCCGCGGACAGGTCTAACAAGATCAATACAGCATTACCTCCCCTGTCCAGGGCCTCCCAAATTTCCTCCGTGGATTTAATTAAGGCAAGCTCCGTGCTGTGTTCTGCTCTAAAGCCATATTGGGATGGATCAAGAGTCTGATTGGATTGAAGAAAGGCATTAAGTTGTATGTTCATAGCTTTTTCTAAGGCCTTGGCAGGAAGCGGGAGTCGAGATATAGGCCTGTAATTATTGGGGTCACCTGCATCAAGATTCTGTTTTTTTAGGAGGGGGAGGATGGAAGCAACCTTCCACTTCTTGGGAAAAGTGCCAGAGCTGAATATCTTGTTCAGTAAGGGCCGAGCCAATAACTCCAGAAATTAGTTTCAATAAGTAAGCTGGACAGGGATCAGATGGAGCTCCCGAACGAATGGAATTCAGAATTTTAATAGTATCCGGAACCGTGAGAGATTGAAAGTGATCTAATACGGCAAAGGTTGTTGAGCTATCTTGTCCGAGTGTATTTGGCTGCTCAAGCTCCTTATTATCTGCTGGGGAGAAGGAGGAAAAAAATAGATTCCACCTTTGATTTAAAGAAGTCGGCCAGTTGATCGCAGAATTTGGGGCTGCTGGAGCTCTTAGGGGCATTTGGTATGGCTAATTTTTGAGTGTCTTAAAGAGTTCCTTGGAGTTTGATTTGGCTTGATCTATTTGTTCCTCAAAGTATTTCTTTTTAGTTTCCAGCAACATCCCCTTGTAGATAGCGATGCTATGTCTATAAGTGTCCTTGTCTGGCTTATTATATTCTTTCCTCCAAGCCCTTTCTAACTGTTTACAATTCAGTTTTTGAATTCTGAGCTCTTCTGAGTACCAAGGGGCCGAAGGTGTAGCGCGTTTAGGAACCCACTTTTTAACAGGAGCGAGTGTATTGCAAATGGACTCAAGCCATGAAGTGTAGACTGAGGTAGCCTCTTCTGCTCCAGCGGGAAGAGGGCACAGAGATTTCCAAAGCTCTTCTTCCAATTTGGAACTGTCTACCTCTTTCCAAGCTCTGGTTTCAATCTCATAGGCAGTTGTTAAGGGGGTTATGGGATCCGCGGGTGAGTTTAAGTGAAACTGAATCGCCCTGTGGTCGGACCATAGCAGCGGGAGTACCGCAGTACAGACAAGGTCCGAATTATTTGAGTAGATCCCGTCTAGGGTGTGTCCCTTATCGTGGGTAGGATTACCCACCAGCTGCTTAAAATCTCCCACTCCCATGATTTGCTGTAGACGGGATGTATCGGGGTCAGACGCGGCCTCCAAGTGGAAGTTAAAGTCGCCGAGCACCGTATCGCTTTGTTCGCCCTAAGTTGGCAGGGTATGCCCAGACGTGGGTCCCTTGTTCACTTTGCCACTGGATTCAAGGTAGCCTGGCTGATGAGGGTTTTGATCCCGAAACAGGTCCCAGGATGCTTGTTTCCGGTCCAGGGAAGACATGGCTTGGCAGTTCGGGCTGGACTGTTCCCATGAGGCACAGGGTCAGACTGATTTGCATATGGCCATGTCTGAACTGGGGTGGTGGAGGGAGCTAAAGAATGATGATGGATTAAACCCAGATCAGTTGACTGGGGGTGAGTGTTTGATTTGCTCTAACGCTCCATCCATCGTCCCCTTTGGTATCGCTTTGTTCGCCCTAAGTTGGCAGGGTATGCCCAGACGTGGGTCCCTTGCTCACTTTGCCACTGGATTCAAGATAGCCTGGCTGATGAGGGTTTTGAACCCGAAACCGGTCCCAGGATGCTTGTTTCCGGTCCAGGAAAGACATGGCTTGGCAGTTCGGGCTGGACTGTTCCCATGAGGCACAGGGTCAGACTGATTTGCATATGGCCATGTCTGAACTGGGGTGGTGGAGTGAGCTAAAGAATGATGATGGATTAAACCCAGATCAGTTGACTGAGGGTGAGTGTTTGATTTGCTCTAACGCTCCGTCCATCGTCCCCTTTGGTATCGCTTTGTTCGCCCTAAGTTGGCAGGGTATGCCCAGACGTGGGTCCCTTGCTCACTTTGCCACTGGATTCAAGATAGCCTGGCTGATGAGGGTTTTAAACCCGAAACCGGTCCCAGGATGCTTGTTTCCGGTCCAGGGAAGACATGGCTTGGCATTTCGGGCTGGACTGTTCCCATGAGGCACAGGGTCAGACTGATTTGCATATGGCCATGTCTGAACTGGGGTGGTGGAGTGAGCTAAATAATGATGATGGATTAAACCCAGATCAGTTGACTGGGGGTGAGTGTTTGATTTGCTCTAACGCTCCGTCCATCATCCCCTTTGGTATCGCTTTGTTCGCCCTAAGTTGGCAGGGTATGCCCAGACGTGGGTCCCTTGTTCACTTTGCCACTGGATTCAAGGTAGCCTGGCTGATGAGGGTTTTGATCCCGAAACAGGTCCCAGGATGCTTGTTTCCGGTCCAGGGAAGACATGGCTTGGCAGTTCGGGCTGGACTGTTCCCATGAGGCACAGGGTCAGACTGATTTGCATATGGCCATGTCTGAACTGGGGTGGTGGAGGGAGCTAAAGAATGATGATGGATTAAACCCAGATCAGTTGACTGGGGGTGAGTGTTTGATTTGCTCTAACGCTCCATCCATCGTCCCCTTTGGTATCGCTTTGTTCGCCCTAAGTTGGCAGGGTATGCCCAGACGTGGGTCCCTTGCTCACTTTGCCACTGGATTCAAGATAGCCTGGCTGATGAGGGTTTTGAACCCGAAACCGGTCCCAGGATGCTTGTTTCCGGTCCAGGAAAGACATGGCTTGGCAGTTCGGGCTGGACTGTTCCCATGAGGCACAGGGTCAGACTGATTTGCATATGGCCATGTCTGAACTGGGGTGGTGGAGTGAGCTAAAGAATGATGATGGATTAAACCCAGATCAGTTGACTGAGGGTGAGTGTTTGATTTGCTCTAACGCTCCGTCCATCGTCCCCTTTGGTATCGCTTTGTTCGCCCTAAGTTGGCAGGGTATGCCCAGACGTGGGTCCCTTGCTCACTTTGCCACTGGATTCAAGATAGCCTGGCTGATGAGGGTTTTAAACCCGAAACCGGTCCCAGGATGCTTGTTTCCGGTCCAGGGAAGACATGGCTTGGCATTTCGGGCTGGACTGTTCCCATGAGGCACAGGGTCAGACTGATTTGCATATGGCCATGTCTGAACTGGGGTGGTGGAGTGAGCTAAATAATGATGATGGATTAAACCCAGATCAGTTGACTGGGGGTGAGTGTTTGATTTGCTCTAACGCTCCGTCCATCATCCCCTTTGGTATCGCTTTGTTCGCCCTAAGTTGGCAGGGTATGCCCAGACGTGGGTCCCTTGCTCACTTTGCCACTGGATTCAAGATAGCCTGGCTGATGAGGGTTTTGAACCCGAAACCGGTCCCAGGATGCTTGTTTCCGGTCCAGGGAAGACATGGCTTGGCAGTTCGGGCTGGACTGTTCCCATGAGGCACAGGGTCAGACTGATTTGCATATGGCCATGTCTGAACTGGGGTGGTGGAGTGAGCTAAAGAATGATGATGGATTAAACCCAGATCAGTTGACTGGGGGTGAGTGTTTGATTTGCTCTAACGCTCCGTCCATCGTCCTCTTTGGTATCGCTTTGTTCGCCCTAAGTTGGCAGGGTATGCCCAGACGTGGATCCCTTGCTCACTTTGCCACTGGATTCAAGATAGCCTGGCTGATGAGGGTTTTGAACCCGAAACCGGTCCCAGGATGCTTGTTTCCGGTCCAGGGAAGACATGGCTTGGCAGTTCGGGCTGGACTGTTCCCATGAGGCACAGGGTCAGACTGATTTGCATATGGCCATGTCTAAACTGGGGTGGTGGAGTGAGCTAAAGAATGATGATGGATTAAACCCAGATCAGTTGACTGGGGGTGAGTGTTTGATTTGCTCTAACGCTCCGTCCATCGTCCCCTTTGGTATCGCTTTGTTCACCCTAAGTTGGCAGGGTATGCCCAGACGTGGGTCCCTTCCTCACTTTGCCACTGGATTCAAGATAGCCTGGCTGATGAGGGTTTTGAACCCGAAACCGGTCCCAGGATGCTTGTTTCCGGTCCAGGGAAGACATGGCTTGGCAGTTCGGGCTGGACTGTTCCCATGAGGCACAGGGTCAGACTGATTTGCATATGGCCATGTCTGAACTGGCGTGGTGGAGTGAGCTAAAGAATGATGATGGATTAAACCCAGATCAGTTGACTGGGGGTGAGTGTTTGATTTGCTCTAACGCTCCGTCCATCGTCCCCTTTGGTATCGCTTTGTTCGCCCTAAGTTGGCAGGGTATGCCCAGACGTGGGTCCCTTGCTCACTTTGCCACTGGATTCAAGATAGCCTGGCTGATGAGGGTTTTGAACCCGAAACCGGTCCCGGGATGCTTGTTTCCGGTCCAGGGAAGACATGGCTTGGCAGTTCGGGTTGGACTGTTCCCATGAGGCACAGGGTCAGACTGATTTGCATATGGCCATGTCTGAACTGGGGTGGTGGAGTGAGCTAAAGAATGATGATGGATTAAACCCAGATCAGTTGACTGGGGGTGAGTGTTTGATTTGCTCTAACGCTCCGTCCATCGTCCCCTTTGGTATCGCTTTATTCCTTAAGAGACACTGAAAGCGGCAGTATGGTTTTAGTTTAACTTGGTGGGAGAGAAATATTATACTCTGACTTTGGAGTCATTATACATATTCGTTTACTAGTGACTGTTCCTTCCTTTTTTTTATGTCTAGACCCGTATCAAGGGGGTTCTGGAATACTAACGATGTATAACAACATTTACTTTAAATTGAACTAAAAGAAGAAGATCTACATGTCTTAAAAGAAATTTAGGAGGTGAGAGGATTTTATTTAAGAAATTAAAACAAGAACTGTAGAATACGATTAGATATACCAAGGTATCTTTGTTTTCCTAGACCACAGACAGTAATAACGGAAGATGAGAGGAATTGAATAAATGGAGAAATGGGAGTGATGGAATAGAATAAAATTATCAAAACTCAAAATCGAAGGTAAACTAAATAGATTCAGACTTATTATTGAACATCATACCTTAGATTAAATGACCAAGTGGGCCTTAGGAAGGATTTTAAAGCTGAGTATACAATAATTGATAGATAAATTAGTTCAATTTCATAACGATTTTCATGGAGGTACGGTGGCACTGAATGACAAGAGAAGGGTAACTGTTGTGGAAGTCACAAGTTCTAATATTGACATAGTATAAATATATCATATATTATTTATGTTTCACTTTTAGATAGATAAACTTAGACTTCTTTAAATCTAAGGTTATTGTTGACTTTTTGAGAAAATGAATAAAGCTTTTTTACTAAAGTGGAGGATGACATATTAGATGCCTATACGGGGATGTGAAGGATGACCAGAAATTATGTGATGGGATCACAATTGAAATATGTTAAGACATGTGGGGATAATGAGGATGTCAATTTACTCTATGTAGCCTTATTTTATTCTATGTGTAGTAAAAAAGTGTTAGTAAGTTCAGGAGTGTGTTGTGAAATAGATTGATTCTGTTAAGATTTTGCTTAGATTCTAATTTATTGTATTCTATGTTTGTGACAGCCCTGAAGAAGCGCAGTGGAGTGCGAAACACGTGTTGGCTTCTGTCTGATCACTTACAATGTATTGACATGGAGAATTAAGTTGAAGGAAGAATAAACACAACTTAAAGAATCAACCAAGAAAACTTGTTGTGAATTGTTGCGACTGTGGATATCTCAGTAATGTGTTGTTTTATATGTTTGTAAAAAATACTGTTGGGGACCAGTAACTGGGATACTAAGCGCCGGGCAAAAACTGTTACCCAAATTGTATTTGTGTGTATATATATATATATATATATATATATATATATATATATATATATATATATGTGTATACCTGTGTAGTGACAAATAGTGAAGGTTAAGGGCGAGAGTCTTCATTATATATTCATTGTGTCATTACAGATCTCCCTCCCCGCTGCTCCCTTCCTATCCTTCCCTCACTTGATCATCTCACTGATCTGTGCTATTATAGCATTACAGACTTGGGACTATCAAGGGGTGGACCATTCTGAGCATCAAACCGATCCTGAGGATTTAGCACGGTTGACAGTGACTAGTGCTACCCCCAGCCTTCTCTTGCACCATAGTGCACGTGTGTCAGCTTATTGTCCTCACATGATGTGATGCTTTTAGGGACACATTCCAGCACCAATGACACACCATCTATGCAATTTCCTCCATCTATGTGTCATGCAGAATGCTGGACACATAGTTATTGGACATGACAAAGTGTCATCTGATTCTGTATCCTCATTTCACCTCTCCTTGGGAGTCACACTGTTTGCACATTGTCCCAGGACCCCTGAACCTAGGTTATGTATAAATGTGTGAGTTAATCATTAGTGTTGGATGGGACAGGCCACCACAATGCCCATGGTAGACATCCTTAATATAGGGAGAATGAATGCTGCACCTTGGTGTGGTTTGCTTTACTGCATACCAATGAGCCCATGCAATGTCATGCAGACAGACTATGCATTGCCACACTGATGTGATTTGGGAAGCTGCTCTACCAGAGCATCATGCATAGTGATAGTCCAACAGCACAGTTCTCTAGTACTTGTGGCCCACAGTGGTGTAGGCAGTGTCGACATGTGTGACTTGTACGATTGTGTTGCGCATAGGCCATATAATATGGTGCCAGTATGTAGGCCAACGCCAACTATGTATGCACTGTCTCATTAAACCCAAGACTGATATCTCAACGTATTTCTATATATTTGGCTGCCATGTGATCTGTCATGTGTCTGAGCTGTACTCATCAACCAGTAAGACATTCCCATAGGTCCCATTCAGGAAGCACTCATTGATGGTGGAATGCTGGAAGATGAATGAGTTATGTGCACTGCCCTGGTACTTAACAAGGACGTTGATAAAAAGGCCCAGTTGGTCCACGATTGCCTGCACGTTCATGGAATAAGTGTGCTTCCTGTTGCGGTATATGTAGGAAGCTGGTTCTGTATATACTATGCCAAAGTGTGGTATAGTGTGCCCAGAGTCGAGTGGAACCCCAAAGGTAGGCAGAGGTAAAAGTAGATAGCACCTTACTCTCTATTTGTGGTAGTGTGGTCGAGCAGTAAGGCTTTATCAGAGGACAGTGTTAAGCATTTGTTGTACACACTCAGTCAGCAAATGAATTCACATACTCAAAGACTGAACTTCAGACCAATTGTTTTTGTATAAAAATATTTTTTAGTTATTTTATTTTTCTAGAACCAAGCAAACCTGGCACAGGTAAGCAAAAAATACTTTACAGTAGTAATGCAGTTGTAACACATTTTGGATTGTAATTGTATATGCACTTTGTTTTGATTACAGTACTGTTACTGAAAATGCAATGCTTTGGAAATACAGTACATATACTTTGTATAGGCTTTTTAGTAAAATTACCAGTAGATTACTTTGCAGATTACTTTTCTTACACAGTACAGTATACCTGAATACTGGACTGGGACATTTCCTGTAAACAGGTGAGTAAAAGCGTTTTTGTTATTTAGTACAATTTTAAAAGGATTTCTTACGTTTTCCAACTCCACACTTAGAAACTTTTCATAGAAAAACAGTCAATGTTATCCTATAGAGGAAAATAGTGTTATCGGTTAGCAGGTAAGTACTTTGTTGTGGGAGTTGGTATTCTGGGGTTAGACTCAGGGGTCCCCCAGGGTCAAGGATGCACTCTTGTTACACCAACAGCGGCACTAGGTCTGCCGGGTGCAGAGTGCTGAGGTCCAATGTTATCCAATTGGGGATAGGGGGCCTCCGGTTGGTGGCTGCTGACGAGCAGGCTACTGGGTTGTGGGAGCAAAGCTCCTGGACTTAAGCTCAGGGAAAATGGGGGTTCAAGCCAGCACAAAAGGTGCACCCTCAGCGGCACTGGGGCGGCCGGCTGCAGAGTGTTGTTTTGAAGTCGGGCGCCCGGTAGCTTTCAATGGTAATTCTCCGGTTTGCAAACACACTGCTGGCTCAGGGACGAAAGTCTTCTGGGTGCGACCACCACTTGGAGAGGTAAGTTGGAATGCTGGGGGTTGGTTAGGCACCGTTGGTTGGCCACCCAAGGCCATGAGGCTTCGGGTGCAGGGGTGCCTTTTAGGGTCGGATCTTCTTACCAGCTCATGGTCGCGGTTGGGGGGACCTTCCGGTTTGAGGTTGCAGGCGTCTGCTGGAGGCTTGAGGCAGGTCAGGGATCACCGGGTCTCAGGTCAGAATCGCTGGGGGGACCTCCTCTTGGTGTTGGGCCACTCGAACTGGGGCCGTGGGCGTCGGTTGCAGAGTGGCGCAGATCCGCGGATCCTTGCGGAGCTGGAGTCTGTTGTTGAACAAATCCGGTGTTCACGGGAGACAGAGTCTTTAGGATTGAAGGCAGGCAGGTCCTCTGGGTTTCTCAAGGTTGCTGGCTGCAGGACACACCAGGATTTTTCTGTAGCAGGTTCGAGGTGGGGACAGGCCGGTAGGGCTGGGGCCAAGTCAGTGGGTGTCCTCCTCTTGTTAGCTTCGGCACGGCTGTTTGGTCCTTCTTCCTCTTTTCTTCTTCTGGTTTCTTGTCTGAGGAAGCAAGGTTCAGGGGTGCCCCTAAATACTAGATTTAGGGGCGTTACAGGTAAGTAAAAGGTTGGGACCAATGGGTCCCTTCCCTGGGGTGGGTACAACCCTATTATGCCACCCTCCAGTGGGAGGGGGCATAAGCCTTTCCCTGGTTGGCTGAGTCCCCCCATCTGCAAGATGGTGGGGACTGAGAGTTGTGCCTCACCTCGCCTCCCCCACCTGAGGGGTGGAGTTGGCAGAGGTGGGCACACCTCTCTTCCTCACTTGTTTTTCCCGCCAGTTCTCCCACCCAAAGTGGGAGTTAGAACCAGTGGGGACCAGTTGCTGAAAGCAGCAAGTGGCCTGGGGAAGCTCACAAAGGTGGCAAGCCTTTGAAGCTTCCCCTTCGTGGACCTTGCCCATCCTGGGGGAGGAGGCTTGGCACATCGTCCCAGGATGTGCATTGTTTCAGGCCCCCGAGAGCAGCATGCTCTCCACCCAGGGGTCCAGAAACATGTCTGGTGGTGGCAGCTGAAAGCCTGGACACTAGTGGTAGGTCGTTTTTCAAGGGGCATCTCTAAGATGCCCTCTGTGTGCATTTTTCATTAAATCCCACACTGGCATCAGTGTGGGTTTAATGTGCTGAGAAGTTTGATACCAAACTTCTCAGTTTTCAGTGTAGCCATTATGGTGCTGTGGAGTTCGTAATGACAAGCTCCCAGCACCATATACTCTTAATGGCAGCACTGCACTTACAATGTCAAAGAATGGACTTAGACACTGTAGGGGTATAGAGCTCATGCACCTGTACCCTCACCACTGGTATAGGGCACCCAGCTAGAGGGGTGACTGATCTATGCCAGGGCAGTGGGTTGTAGGCACGGCACACAGGGATGTGTGCCAAATCGACTCTTGACTTTGTTCTGCACCAAGACACGCAGCCTACAAAGGCACTGTGTTAGTGTAAAGGTACAGGACCTCTAAGGGTGGCACAATAAGTGCTGCAGCCCTTAGAGACCTTCCCTGGTCACAGTGCCATGGGTACCTGTGGTACCATTTACCAGGGGTTGACCTGTGGCCAGAGATGCCAATTGGGTTTTGTTTCCAATGCAGTTTTAGGGAAAGAACATAGGCCCTAGGTACCTGATTGGCAGGAGCCCAGGGCACACTCAGTCAAAGCACATCAGCAGTTCAGTAAAAAGTGGGGGCTACCATGCAGAAAGAGGGCACTTTCTCACAGTATATATGGGATGTAGCCGCTGGAGGCACAAATTGCAAATATGTGCAGTCCATTGCTCCCAACACATGTGGGAATTGGGAAACATCCTTTTGGACGAAGCCCGAATCACGCTGTGCTAACACAGTGCTGGCAATTAAATGAATGCGGCATGAGCACACATTCGTTCAGCATTCAAGTCATAACCACGACTTGGTTTAAGGGGGCTCATTGGTAGAATGGTGTTGAATTTAAAGCCCAACACCTTCCCTACTGTTGCGCAGACTGGTGTTGGAATAGTAAATGTAACTATTCCAATATCCAGCACCCCCCCTAAGGCAAGTCTTTAAAACGACTTGCACGCTGAACAAATGTGTCCTATAGATGCATTCTTACAAAAGATGGCATTCAGAACACATGTATCCTAAAAGCATGCGGAATACCATCATAGATTTGTGGGATTCCTGCAATGGCATAAAAGCCTTACTTGTTGTCCTTTTGTTGCTGCGCTGTGTTGGGGAAGTAGAGGTACTGGTGCGTGTGGCTTTTGATGGCATCAAGGATGGTGGGGAGGAACCTGTAGAAGGATGCCTGGGATAGTCCTGCCACTATGGCTGTGGTGGGTTGAAAAGTTCCATACACCAGCATTAGGAGCACTGCCAGTAGCTTGGCCTGCGGAGGGATGTTGGTGCAGTGCTGCGATATTGTTTGCAGCCATGGCACAATGTGGTGCAGGAGGTGGAAAATTGACTCCTTTCTGAGCCTGTAATGGGCAATGACCTGCTCCTCCCTGAGGTCAATGAGGGTTATTCTCTGGAGGTATGTCTGCTCCCTTCTCCTGTGCTGCCTCTGTGGTGGTGGTCATCTTGGTACTCCTAGCTTCAATAGCAGTAGAGCCATGGCGTAGCTGAGCTTGCCAAATTGCTTTGGGTCTGTTGTGCTTTTCTTCCAGTGTGCTAGTGTCATTTTTAAGACCAGCATTTCCTTAGCAGTAAAAAACTGCTGCTAATGGGACTTACAGGCAGTTTTTGAATAGTAGTGGTGTTTCCAAAAATCCTTGTACATATGGGAACGTCAGTTTTGTGAGGGATTTTCTGAGGGTACGCCTACCTTGCATATAATTTTTGTAAAATGCCACTAGCAGAACTGGCATTGAAAGAAATAGGCGCCAGCAGTGGAAAAGTGACGCTAAGGTGCTCTAGCGTCATGCTGTAAATATGGCGATAAAACAAAAAAACTGCTGCAGCATCTAAAAAGTAAAGCTGTGGGGGCTTTAACTCTTTGTAAATATACCCAATCATTTCATCTTCTTCTTCTTCAGAAACTGTAGCTAAATGCACCCATTCAGGCAAGGCATATTTATGATTTGGAGCTCTCTTTCTTGCTGATTTCTTGGCAAATGGTGATTCTCTTCCAGTAGTTTCAGAATGTATTTGTCTCTCAGGTTTCTCTTCTGCTTCACAGTGCTTTGTTTTGCAAGTTTTGAACCTAGAATATCTCCCTCAATTTTTCTCTCTCAGCAACAGTCTTTGTCAGAGATTCCTTACTTTACAAGGAACTTTGGTTTGAGCCCAAACTTGAACTCTGATCAGTCCTGTCTTTGTCTGCTGTGTTCATGGTGAACTTCCTCTTTCCTTTGGGGGATTTTGTAACTATATACCTCAGTTGCAACTTCTCACTGTTTGCATCAAAGACTACTTCTTCATGCTACCACTCATGCCATTGTCGTTTGCACTGTCAAATGTCTTCACTGTGAACTCTGTCTTGAAACTGGACTTCAGAAATTTCAGGTTCTTCGTCGGAGCTTTCACTAACCTGAAACTTCACCCAATCAGTTTGCCCTTTGTTCATTATCTTCCCCAGTTTTATATTTTCACTCCCCTCTGGATTCATAGTGCAAACCTGAGATTGGCTCTGAGCTTTACTTTATGTGGTTGACTTTAGAACAGCTGGTTCATCCGCTGCTTCACTTACTTTTACTCTCTTTATGTGAGCAGTCTGGATCCATTGTGGCACATCAGCGCATTTAATGGCTGTGTTTGTTATCAAGATTATCTGATATGGTCCCTTCCAACACTCCTTCAAGCATCCCTTCCTTACATGTTTTGGGATTACGATCCAGTCACCAGGTTTAAGGCTATGAAATGCAATATCCTTGGATTCTTCTGTTGCCACCTTCACTTGATGAGGGACAGATTGCACCATATCAGCCAGACACTTGCAATAATCTAGCCCGATGGCATCAGTTAGTGAAACTAATGCAACTGAAGGAACATATGCAAGCTTCATTGCTCTTCCCATGGTAATCTCATGGGGAGATTAACCATTCTTTTTGTCTGTAGTACTTCTCATGCTCATCAAAACAAGAGAAAGGGCATCAAGACACTTTAAACCTGTTGAAGCACAGATTTGTACTAGTATGTGCTTGCATGTGCCATTAGCTCTTTCCACAATTCCTGAAGACTGCGGTTGATAACTACAATGAAACCTCTGGTTGATTTCAAATGCTGGGCAGATTATTTGGAAAACCTCATTTTTAAAACATTTGTTCCATAATCAGCCACATTACAAGTAGGAAGGTCAAATGTAGGTATTTAGTCCCTCAACAGCAATTTGGCCATTTAATGCTATCTGATCTCCTGGTGGGAAATGCTTTTATACATTTACAAAACAAGCAGATAATTACTAATCCCATCACTGGGGAGTATAAATGGGCTACCAAGGAACTCCCAGAGTATTCCTGGCTCAATCAATTTTTCAATCACTGGTTTCATTCCCTCTTCTGCCTCTTTTGTAATTCTATATTGTCTGTTTCTAGGAAATATTGCATTTGGTTTGAGTTTTTAATCAATTCAATCTCTCTTCCAGTAAAATGTCATACCTCATCATTGACAGTATGTCTGAAATCCAAAGGCAAGTCTTCCTTGATTAGAACTAGAAATAACTCAACTCTCAAAAATGATTTTAAAAAATTGAATATAGAATTGTTATCTTGTGCTTCAATTTCAATCATAACACCATCCGTTGTGCAATAAATCACACAATTCATTTTGCAGAGCAAGTCCCTTCCCAACAAGTTCACAGGACTTGAATCACACTAAATAAATTTGAGCTTTTTCTCCATGTGGCCAGTTTTAACTGGAACATCTGTTGTAACCTGATTAACAATTTGTTTATTGCTGATCCCTACAACTTCCTGAGAAGGAAAAATGTGGCACTGCCACGGAATGCACTGTAGATTGGGTAGGCCCTGTATCCATCAAAAATCAAACAGGATGGTCATTGACTTGTCTGTCATCGTATGAGCCACTTTGGCATAACTCTAGGACTGTTCCAAGTATGCAATCAACCTCCCCCCTCAGGCACCATCATTGTGAACTGCTCCCTGCCAACTCATCATTCAGAATCAATGGATTCTGCTGGAAGCCTGAACTATAGGATATCTTGTTCCTCATCTTTTGTTGCATCACAGGGGCTACAGGCATTGACATTCAAAATTATTTCTGACCCGGCACTTTCTGGTCAGAATTTTGCATGTTCTATACCATCACATTAATTCTCTGCATCTGTGAAAGTTGTTCCACATTCCCCTGAATCCTGTTAGGATTCTGATGACAGTCCCTCTTCAAGTGCCCAATCTTCACATAGAAGTGACAAGCTGTATCGTTTTTCATCATTTCAATATTCATATTCGGCCCATCACTACTGCCACCTCCTTGTATCTCTATTTGATTCACTCCATTCATAGCAGACAGAACAAAATTCATATTTAAACCTATTCAATTCCGAGATCCCTTCTCCAACTGTTTCATATGGGTTGTCATCAACTTCTCCTTGATTCTTTTCTGTTTCGTCTCAAGATATTCACTACTATTTTTGCCAATTTCAAAATCTCATCTATGCTCTGTCTGCCAACGTATTTCATTCTGCAGAATGTGATTTCTAATATCTGGCCTCAGAGAATTCACGGAAGCACACACAAATCCACTTGCACCATCTCTTTCGGGATTTTCAGCTCCACTATTTCTCTTGAAAGTCTGCATAAGCCTCTCATAATTGGCATGGACTGACTTGTCTTGTGAAGTTCTCAAAATTTTATTCCAAGATATATCCTTCTCATCCTGCTCAGGAATTCATTTTTTTTCAAATGCTCAATCACAGTCTTGAATTTGGTAGCTTCCTCTTCAGAAGGGACACCATTAGAAGTAGTCCTTGCCAGTTCTTGTGTAGACCACCCAACAAAAGGCTTACACTCAGCCCACAAATCACTAGGAACCAAAATCTCAACAGCATATTAAAATCAGCTTATAGCATCTGGGAAATATGTGTCAATTTGCACATCTCTTCATACCATTTTCCTGGGTCCTATCTCAATTTCAGAAATTATTAGTAAATGCATTCAAACCAGCTCGAGTCCGTGACACATGCACAAAATTCCCCCCATGAACGTCTCTAAAAGGAAACTCTGAAACTGCTCCTGTCCCAACTTCCGAATCACTAACGACAGCTATCACCCTGCCTTCAGTCACTTTTATTCCATTTTTATCAGTATTTCTTCAAATAACATCAATTTGTTGTTTTCTGAACTCAATCTTAAATATAAGCTCTCAATGTAATTAAAACCCATCTATTTATTTTCATCATGTCTCGGATCTATTTTTTGATTTTGATTCACATTCTTCATGTTGTTGATGCCAACATCTAATTCATCAGCTAATTCTTCCAATTTATCTTGTGCTTCATTTGCACATCTGGCTGCTTCTTTAATCAAATATCTAATTTCATCGTCATTGTAAGTTAACAGTCTGTTTAAGTCAACATTTTCCTGTAGCAGCTCACCAAATTACATTTTTACAATGCCCATATCAATCAATCAAAATCTTTAGTCAGTTTGTTAGATAAAACCGTAAAAGTAAACCCAAAATTGTAACATGTAAAATATCATCATAGCAGCATTGTATCTGACATGTTAAAAACAGTAGAGGAAAAATGAAAAATATGACATAGTTCACACAGTACATTTAGAAAATCCTCATACATAAAAAAGCATTAAAAATGAGTGGCTATTGCTAAAAAGCTGGCAAGTTCATTTCTTCTAAGCCATAGAAAAAAAACCTTACTATTTTCTACAACTCACAGAGCTAAATAAAGCATGACTTTCACGGATATACCTAACATCCAAACAGCAGTCCGAAAAAAGAAAGAGGGAATTGGGTGATTGTGGAATTTCTTGCAAACAGGAGAAACATATGAATTTGTTCACCACCAACTTTGAATACAAAAAACTCTAAGCAGGGTCCGCTATGCATGGAAAAATTGATTGGGAAACCCTCTTGCTATACAAATTTTCATCTCCCCCAAGGCTGACGTCACCATTATAAAATACCACACTAGGAGCTTAGCCACATGATGCCACCCCCTTTAAGTGCTTTTTCCTGCTTGATCACGCTAAGGCAATTTACACCCAAAAACAAAATAAATAAACCAATCAATACACAGTCATGGATACATTTAAGGGTAAAATCAAAATTTATTACAGATCTTAAATACACTTAAAATATGATTCAAAACCGCATATATCGTTTTTGGAGGGCCCAGATCATAAAGGTAACTCAGGGAATGCCAATATTAATTTGTTTGGGATCTTCTTCAACTGCTACTGTTGTTATTGGTGTAGCAGCTTGAGTCTGTACTCTCAATTGTGTATCGCCACTCATACTAGGCACAGCAGCCACCACTGTCTCCGTTGGTGCACTCAGTACTAATACACAACTGTACCATCATATCCCCCAGCACCCGTATCAGGTCCTGAAGTAGTCCCATTTGTCCCCGCTGGTCTTGCAGTGTATAAAGGAGATCTAGAATTCAGATGCTTATTTAAAAAATTATCCTTCTCATCAGAATCATTGTCATTAATTATAGAAGGCAATATTTTAACTCATTTGATCATATCCTCCCTCCAACTCTTTTTCTGCCCATCCATTTTACTCTCAGACCAATGCTTAAATGAGCTTTCCACCTGTTTTGTTTCTTTCTTTCTCTCTTTCTCTGCTGCCATGTGATCCCATTTATTAAAAAGAAGACAAAGATCGCCACCGAGTAGGAGTGCTCGTCGGCTGATCCTGGGTTGGAGATCACCTATCGGCACATATTCTCGGTTTGACCCCACCATCCATCACCTCACCACTCATCATTGAATCAATGACAACATTTGGAATACATCTCTATCTCGCAACTCGTATACAGCAAGCCAGCTCTATCTCGCCATTCGTTATAGCCAGGTTCCTGCTGGGCCCTCGCAGTGCAGCTGCCTGCTCCTGCATCAGCACAGTGCTCGCATTGACCCCCCTCTCCTCACCAATAGTCAGAGGAGCTGTTGAACAATAGCCGACATGACTGCATCTCAGGATAGGATGCACAGCACTTGGAAACCCGGTGAGTGCCCCCGCTCCTTGTTTGCTTCTCTTGTCGACATTCACCAGCTGTCTGCCTCCAGTGCAGGATCACCTCACTGAGGCAGGATCATTGGAGTCTGGATGAGTCCCCCCGCTCCAGATTTGCAGCCCTTGAGGACCAACACTGATGGACTGCTTCCAGTGCAGGATTGCCTCTTTGGTGTTGGCTGCTTTCCCCCCCGCCAACTTGTTGAGCACCTACGCATTGGCTTCAGCATGGCACGCTGGTTGGCGGCCGGCTAGCGCAAGTGACTTTTGAGGTCTGACGGCATTGTTTCCCCCAGTGGCGGTTGCATTGTCTTCCCCAGCCTTGCGGAAAGTGCTACGCTCACTGAGAGCACTGTGAGAGGCAGCATAGCTCTCACCAACTCTCCTGACATTGCGGTCATATCCAAGGAGCTCGGCAACCTGTGGCACTCCTTAAGGCCTTCGTGGGGTCACAAGTCTAGTTTTTTGGGGCCCAGGAAGCTATTATGCCATTTTGTGGGTCTCTCTTTACCTCTTCCCTTACCACACCACTCAATTCACCTCCTAAAGATGGCGGCCCCTCTCCTGGAAGAGAAACAATCAGAGGACTTAACCCATGTGGATTTATTTGAAATTAAAGAAGGACTATGGCTCTGCCTTTAGGAACCTGGATCTCAGAACAGAGCACCCATCTTTGAATGGCTTTAAGGAATCCCTGATCTCAGAAGGGAGCAGCCATCCTTGAATGGCTTTGAGTTTTAATCCTTTACTATATTTTTGGAAGCCCTGACTTTATTCTACTATTGCAATCCTGTTTTACTTTCACCTTGATCTGCATTTGTGCACAAGCAACCCACATATTATAAGCTTTTCTGTGTTAACACTGGCAACCACTCCCTTCTCTCTGAAATTTCCTGAGGTATCCGATCCATCTTTAATTGGTCCAATTTGTGGGATTTCTCTTTAAAGCCTTCACAAATGATGCCTACCTACAGGCGAAGCTCTAGACTTGAAGCTGTCCACCTCTCCCTCCAATCTTACCACAAACCACCTCAAATACTAAAAGAGTAAATAATGAGAGAATACGGAACATACCTGGCCCAGTACTCCCCTGACAGGTCCATCTTGCTTTAGAGCAAGCCGTAATCCACTGCACTGGAGCTACACCTAGTGATCAATTCTCAAATTATTTCCTACTTAAACCCAGGTGCCACTGAACTCTAATTTTCCCTCCTCCCTGTGGATACTCGTCACTCAAGAATCTCAAATTGAAGGCTCTCTCCACACAACCCTCTTAGCGAGGAAGATGTCAAGAAATACATGACAGCACCGCCAGACCAACACACATCACAACAACCTGAAACCCCACGGCCCACACACATTCTTCATCACCTACCCCCCAAACTTTCAGCCAATGCCACTAAAATATTTAAGCACAATTACTCAAGCAACACCCTGAAACACTCAAAGCAGATCTCAACACCTCAAAAAAAAAATAAACAGACCTCATTTTTTAAACCACCCACCAGGCTAAATGGGGAAAGAACCTAGCACGCCACCTTTGAGTTACTATTGCCACCAACATACGCCACAGCCAAAAATTGCTGATCTCCAACTCACCTGCCTTCAAAGGCAACGCCACCATAACATTATACAGAAATGGCAAAGTCATGGTCCAAGCCTACGACTTTAACCTGCACCAATCTGAACACATCTTCCCTAGGCTACGCAACTCCATTTCTAGTCCCTCCAACTATCCAACCACTACCAAACCCACCCCCCAGAACTCAACGCAAAGAATATCACTCACAAAACCTACCAGAAGCTCACACTCACTGCACACCTATCCCTCCCTCTGACTTGAAAGAAAAAAAATCATCCCTACTCCCACCCACCACAGATAACCTCAATACAGATGAGCTCACTACCCTCTACAACTCGACAATGAAAACTGCCCTTGACCAATTAGCCCCCTTGAAACACAAAAGGGTCAGAGATACCTCGTCTAGAGCCTGGTTCAACAAAGACCTCAACGCTGAAAGAAGGCAAGTCAGAGCCGCATTAAGACTCTGCAGAGCAAACCTATCCACAACCAACCTCCTCAAACTCAGAAGAGAATGCAGGAACTAATAAAAAGACAGAGAAAGCTACCTTCTTCTGGAATGCCCTAGATAAAGCTAAAAACCGCCCCAGAGAGCTCTTCGACATCATCAGAAATCAAACCTCCAAACCTGCCAAAGAAAATCCCCCTGCCTCAAAACCACAATGTGACAACCTTGCCAAATTCTTCAATGAGAAAATCAGCAAAATCGATATCTCCCTAGACTATCACCCAGAGACTCAACCCAGCAACTCTTCACCCAAAACAGAGATAAACCCAATCCTAGTTCACTCCATGATCCCCAAAACCGAATCTTCTCCCCAAGAACCACCAAAATAATCCAATAACCAAGACCCTCCTCCACACCCTCACAGAAAAGGACATCTCCATGGTGATTGCTATATCCAGACCCTCCCCCTACTTCGCAGACCCACTACCTGCCTCCCTGGCTAAGAACCTCAACCTCACCTTAACCCCTCTATGGACCAAGATCATTAACAGCTCCTTGAAAAACAGGCTGATACCCGACTGCTTTAAACAAAGTCAAGTCACCCCCCTGCTAAAAAAAACGTATGCAGACCTGAACGATCCTAATAACTTTAGACCCATCACCAACCTTCCATTCCTGGCAAAAATCCTTGAGAAATGTGTTCTCTCCCAACTCAACCAACATCTGGACTCCATCAACCTACTCGACTCACACCAGTCAGGTTTCAGGAAGAGATGCAGCACTGAAACAGCTATACTGAGTATAACAGATGACGTTCACAACTCCTTTGACTCAAACAGATGCTGCCTGCTCGTCCTCCTTGACCTTTTGGCTGTTTTTGAATCGGTTGATCACAAGTTACTTTTGGATGCCTTACAAAAGCGTATCAGAGCTGATGGCACTGTTCTCAAATGGTTCTCTTAATTTCTACATACCCGATCCCAGCTCACAAAATCAGCAACTCGATGTTTGACATCTCTCCCATAACCTGAGGTGTCCCACAAGGCTCAGCCATTTCTACCACACTCTTCAACATTTACTTGGAACCCCTCACTACAATTCTAGAACAAGCTCCTATCACCTATATGCCGACGACACCCAGCTCTACCTAGAAATATCCTCTCTTAACGACATCTACCAACTTACCTCCACACTCTTAAGAGTACAAAACTGGCTACACACAACCACCTCAAACTCAACCAAGAAAAAAATGAAATTCTTGCCTTCTCCAATCTCAACCACCTCCCACAGATCCAAGAATGGTTAATAATCTGGACTCCCTAAACTGAAAGCTTACTCTAGCTGACTCAGCTAAATGTCTGGGGATCTCTCTGGACTCTAAACTAAACATGAGCTGTCACATAAGCTCCACTGCAAAGGGCGCTTTCTACAGCCTAAAACTCCTCAACAAAATCAAGCCTTTCCTACCTCATAATGACCTAAAAACTGCAACACACGCTCTAGTTCTGCTCAGACTAGACTATGGTAATGCCACACTCACTGGATCACCCAAAGCACACGTAGCTTTCGTGAGAACCAACCTAAACGCAGCAGCAAGAATGGTCACAGGAGCTAAGAAACACAACCACATCACCCAGCGCTGCAAAACTTAAAGTGGCTTCCAATCAAATTGCGGTGTTGTTTCAAAATGGCCTGTCTCACCCATAAAGCCCTGCATACTGGCAAAAAAGATTACCTCACAGCCAAACTCACAAAAGCAGAACAATCGAGAAACCTAAGAAGCTCCAATACGCTCCTTCTCTACCTCTCCAAAAGACACAAAGAAAAAATCCTCTCACGCTCTTTCTCAAGCAACGCCACTAAAATCTGGAACTCTCTCCCGATACATATCAGAACCAACCCCTCCATCACGAGCTTCAAGAGACAATTAAAAGAATTTCTCCTCAATCGTCCTCTCTATCCCTCTGGACAATAGCCGATCTATGTCACCTTGAAGTCCCCTTCTAATGACGGTTACCACTGCCGCAAAGCTTCTCGCTGATCCAATCCTCAACTCCTCAATTGAACTCCTCCACCCTGCCTGAACGTAACTTTTTACTACATTTAATTTAATTGAGAACTATCTAGAATCTCTGTTTATTAGTGTTTTGTGACTGTTTATGATTCTGTTGTGTATGTTCCTGTAAAGCATGCTGATACCCCTCAGGTTGTGTCAGCGCTATTAAAAAACTCTTAAAATAAAAAATACAAATAAATAAATACTAAGCACCTGAAACTGTGTAGGTCTAGGCATCAACTTTATATCTTACATGATTTGTCTCAAAAAATCTACCTTCCTAACTTTAAAGATACTGTCCAATGGAAATTGTACAACTTCAGTGTTAGACCTGTCTGCCTTAGGGTTGTCTTCCCCCCAAACCTTTTGCCTCACCTCCTCCTATATTTTTGTTGGATTTAATCTTGTTGGCCTTAGGACTCTGGGAACTTTACCACTTCTAACCAGTGCTAAGCTTGTGCTCACTCCTCTAAAACATGGCTACATTGGCCTATATCAAATTGGCATTTTAATTTACTTGTAAAGTGGTATACTATATACCCAGGGCCTGTGAAATGAAATGCTCCTAGTGGGCCTGCAGCACTTATTGTGCCACCCACTTAACTAGTACCTTAAAACATGTCCCTAGCCTGCCACTGCAGCCTGAATGCAGTTTTAAACTGCCATGTTCACTTGGCATTTGAACCCCCCTGCCCATAGGGCAGTGTTCTGTGTAATTAAAAGGTTGGACATATACTTTTAACTTTTACATGTCCTTGTAGTGAAAAACTCCTAAATTTGTTTTTCACTACTGTGAGGCCTACTGCTCCCATAGGATAACATTGGGGATTCCTTATTACGTTTAATAAGCTGTCATTTCCGATTGAGAGCTGGTAGCTATGTCATGTTTGCTGTATTTGAAATTGTTGTGAAGAGCCCTATTTAATGGTAAAGTAGGGTTTTTATCAAAATTATAAAAATGCTACTATTAGAAAATTTGAAAAACTGGAGGGGTTGGGCATTTTTATGCCTTTGCCCTTTTGCCCTTAGCCCTTTTGTGCTTATAGCCTGGCCTGGGTCACGTGACCGGGTGCAACTGACAGTTAGACTTCGTGAATTCCTCCCAGGCAGTCACACAATAGAGGGCTTAGGTGTGCCTCACTGGACCATCTTCTGGCAGGATGGAGGGGCGGAGCTGAGCACAGCCCTAATTACAACTGACTAGCCTGTGCTCTGCCTTCACACAGAGGGCCTAACAACCCCATATTGTCATTGCAGCCAGCTTGGAGCCAGGGCAGGGGAGTCAAGAAATTCCATGCACTTCAAACTCACAGTCTAGAAGTATCTCCCACCTTCCAGAACCAGGACACCAAGATACAAAAGTAGGACCTCAGACATTAACTCTTCAGTACAGTTTTTGACCTGTGGCTACTCTGCCAGAAAGAAGGACCGCTGTGCTGCTGGAAGGACTGCCATTCTGCTGGACTGCTGCTCGCAAGGACTGCTGATCTGTTGGACTGCTGTCCTGTTTGTCCTGCTGCTTTGCTACCTTCTGCCTGAGGACATGAACTGGATCTTCAACTGTCTCAGAACCTTCAGAGTGACTCACAAAGGGTAGTTTGTTGGCCATCCTGTTCAGAGCCACAGGGACACAAACGGCTTCTTCCATCTTGAACCTATCCCTGTGCCCGGCCTCACTGAGTCCTGACCCTCCAAGTGGTGCCCCTCCAGTCCTGGACCTTTGGGAGTCATGCTAAAGGTGCCCACACAGTCAAAATGCAAATTAGGGGACTTAAAGACATTTTGGGGCCGATTCCGATTCGGGCCGGAAAAAATACCGACCATCTCGGTACTGGAATTTAGTCCGACCGACACGTACCGGCGCCGTCCGACCCGGGTAGTACGATGAAATGCATGGGAACCACGACCGACTCGTACGGAACACAAGGCGAACGACCGACCCGGACGGAAACAAGCTATCCGGCCGGGAAACCACGCGAATCGAACCGACCGACACGCATCAGGAAATAACCCGAATGAAACGTACCCGCGAACTCCGACCCGCGCAGTACGATGCAATGGGTGCAAAATCAGACCGATTCGTACGGAGCCCAAGCCGTACTACCGACATGCATACAAAACCCAGCCGAACAAACACAATACTCCGCGACCGACGCGTACGCCGCATATGAAACTGAGCTGAAACACAGCGGGAACGACTCGGAGAGGCGCGCACGAGACAACTGCAACGTCCTACTCGGTCAGAAGAACGACTCCTACATTCACAATAATCACAAATGAAAAAATACAAAAAAAAGGGCCAAACAAGCAATGACAAAGCCAATAAATACAGGGGGTGAAAAAAATTGAACAAGGACACACCCCCAACTCCACCTACATAAAGCCCACAAATCCCTACCATGATCCTTTGCAAATTCCACTGACCTGCCAGCACAGAACACCATCACACAGCAAACACAGACACACACACAGCTCATCCAACACAAAAGCCACACACCATTAGCACCTCAACAAATAGCACCCTCACACACACCCAGCAAAACCTACACACACACACCCTCACTTGCACACACACACACATCAATCACCACCACCACCACCCATCACCATGCCCCTAAAGAAGAATCCAAAGTTCCTAGATAGTGAATTGGAAGTCATGGTAGACGAGATCCTGAGGGTAGAGCCACAGTTGTTTGGCACATTGGTCCAACAGACCCCCATGTCGCAGAAAACCAAGATGTGGGCGAGGATCGTCGACAGGGTGAACGCACAATCACCATGTTTGCGCACAAAGGAAGACATCCAGAACAGGTGGTATGATGTGCGCAGGAGGGTCAGAGACCTACTCAAGAAGGATTACCTCCTGAGCCAGCACACCGGGAGTGGCCCTCCTGCAAAACCAGTATACCTCAGGCCCTGGGAGGAGAAGGTGCGGGCCATCCTACCACCAGTGAGCGTATATGGACTAACAGACATCCCAGAGCCTGGTGAGTACACAACTAATATACACAATATTGTGTGCCAATACACACACATCACTCTCAAGGGGACAGTCAAACCATCCACCCCTAGCAAATCAACAGCAACCAAAAGATAATCATCCCAAGATGTGTATGTCAGTTAGATAAACACAATACATGCCATCTCATAGTGATATGTAACTGTGTCATGACATGTACAAACCTAACAACAAAGAGAGCAAGGCAGTGGCACAAATATAACCAAAAAACACTGCCTGATATTTTGCCACCACTAGAACACCACCTCACAGGGAAGCTCACTTAAAGGAAGGAATTCTGTGTATGCTGGTGAAGTCAATGTAGCCAATAGCATGATGGGAGTTGTAGTCACAGATACTGCTCACCCTCACAATTAGCCCATCAACACCACTCTGAACCATGCTCACATCACAGGAAGTGGATAAGGACTGACAAGATGGCTGACACTGGCTCCTGCTGTGGGGAGCACAAGGCCCTGCTGGGAACTGTGCACCAACAAACAGCACAACACCACTGCCTGACATATTGAAAGCCAACTTGCACTCTCTGCAATGCAAGCACGTTGCATGGTGGGATATCTGGCTGGGTGGGAAGGAGGACTCACAGCACTGACCATAGTTACAAGCAGCTCACCTCACACACCCCTCAACACAAACTCCACATAACCCACCTGGGAGAATGCAATGCCTCACATACCAAATGAAGATCCCACAAAGAACCACCACCCTGGGTAATGCTGTGTGAAGCACAGGGACACTCTTGGGACTTGTAGCCAAACAAACGCAAGGACAACACTGTCAGCCTTCCTGTCAGCACAGGCACACTACCCCACAGGGAAGCAGAGTCAAAAGGAAGGAAATACGGGCATGCTGGGAAGGGGGGTGTATGCAATAGCATGATGGGAGTTGGAGTCACAGATACTGCTCACCCTCACAATTGGCCCATCAACACCACTCTGAACCATGCTCACATCACAGGGAGTGGATAAGGACTGACAAGATGGCTGACACTGGCTACTGCTGTGGGGAGCACAAGGCCCTGCTGGGAACTGTGCACCAACAAACAGCACAACACCACTGCCTGACATCCTGAAAGCCAACTTGCACTCTCTGCAATGCAAGCACGTTGCATGGTGGGATATCTGGCTGGGTGGGAAGGAGGACTCACAGCACTGACCATAGTTACAAGCAGCTCACCTCACACACCCCCTCAACACAAACTCCACATAACCCACCTGGGAGAATGCAATGCCTCACATACCAAATGAAGATCCCACAAAGAACCACCACCCTGGGTAATGCTGTGTGAAGCACAGGGACACTCTTGGGACTTGTAGCCAAACAAACGCAAGGACAACACTGTCAGCCTTCCTGTCAGCACAGGCACACTACCCCACAGGGAAGCAGAGTCAAAAGGAAGGAAGTACGGGCATGCTGGGAAGGGGGTGTAGGCAATAGCATGATGGGAGTTGGAGTCACAGATACTGCTCACCCTCACAATTGGCCCATCAACACCACTCTGAACCATGCTCACATCACAGGGAGTGGATAAGGACTGACAAGATGGCTGACACTGGCTACTGCTGTGGGGAGCACAAGGCCCTGCTGGGAACTGTGCACCAACAAACAGCACAACACCAATTAATGACATCCTGAGAGTCAACCTGAACCCACTGCAAGGGTGGCATGCTTCATGGTGGGATAACTGGGCCAGGTGGAGAAGGATAGCCGGATGTCCACCAAATACAACCAATGCTGGCCATGCACACACCTCAACATTCATATTGAAATGCCCCAGGTATGCATGACAATGTGCTACACCAATATCAACCTCTTACTGTGACAACTTAGGACAATGCAATGTACATGCCCGCATCCAGAGGTAGTCACAACTGTCAGGTGTGTGAACCATTGATGCCTGTAGAAACATTACATACAATGTGTGTCTCTTCCAAATACAGGTGATGATGATGGGGACACAGCAGCAGGCGAGGAGGAGTCCCTGTCCCAGGCTCCGGGGGACACAGAGCTCACCCGTGTGGAACAGCCTCTGCCCTCCTCGGATGGCGAAGACCTACCTGGCACCTCCGGTGTGAGTCATCATGCAGCACCAGCTGGACCAACATCTGCACCCCCTGCACCCACCCCTCCAACAACTGCCAACATACAGACCACCCCGGCCGACACGGACAAACCAAGGACCACCGCTGACAACAGCACAGGGCCCCAGGCCCACCGTGGAGCAACGGATGACAACACCACTAACAACCCCCAAGTGGGCCTCGGGTCACCTGTGCGTGCCACTGCAGGTCCTGCACGTGTCGCCAGGGGTGGTGGGAGGGGTGGTAGACATAGGTCGCTGCTTGCAGAGGGGTCTGGACTGCATGATGACCCACAACTGGCACGCATCGCTGATGCGTACCAGGATAGCACCCGAGAGGTCAGACAGGTCGTGGGGATCCTCAAGGACATACAACAGCAGCAGGCTGCCCATCATGCCTGCTTGGACTCCCACATGTCCCGTGTGGAGGCACACATGTCTCGCATGGAGCCTTAGTGGGACACATTGCAAGAACTCACAGCGGTACATAGGGACATATTGACATGCCTCCGCCAGATTAGCACCAACATGGCCACACCTCCCTCTGTGCCCACAACATCTGGTGCTGCAACAACTGACACCGCCACAGGGAGGGAGGAGGACTCTGGCGGAGACTCCCCTGCACCGCAGCAGCCTGCACGTGAGGGTTCCCCCCCAAAGAAGAGGAGTCGTCCGAGGAAGGAAAACTGAGAGGTTGATGGCCACGTACATCCCTCAGGAAGCCAACACCTGTTCCGGAAATTCTCCTTTGTGTGCAAACTTTTCACCCTGTCGAATGCAACACAACTCTCCCACATGACATGGGGAGTTCAAGTTGGACTAATGTATCATATGACTGTGGACTTCACTCAGGACATTTCTGCTACCAAGTCTTCCAACTCATCTGGGAACTTTGGATCACAATCCCAATGTACAGCACCCACCATCCTGTGCACTATACACACACACATTTCTGTAAATAAAATCACTAGTACACCATACTTGCCACTGTTGTTATTCAAATGTGGATACTGTTATGGTTATGATGTTCTGCCAAATTACACAGTGTATGCTAACTGCTACAGCAAGTACAACACAGTTGTGTGAGTCATGGTGACGTGACACATATGAGGGAGACACACCACTAGGGCTACACAACACAGACACCAGGGCCATCGGACTCATCGCCCACAGTGATGTTGCCAGGAAATACAGTGGAATGCACAGACACCACACCTATTCAGAGTTTGTGTCAACTAGCCCACAGGTGCAGTAAGCAAATGTCAGTCAGATGTGTGACCACAGACAACGCACATCCCAAAGTGAAGCACAGGTTTATTACACATTAGCAACATGTTGTTTCCACTACAAATGCAAGGTTTACCCACGTGGCAGTGGCCACACTGTCAACAAGTGCAGAAGATATGAAGTCTAGGGGTGTGTGGCACATCACTTGTAGGGAAACTACTGCTGCACCCTGAAAGCTGAATCATGGTGTCGGGGGATCCAAGATGACCAAAGTACACAGTAAGCACCCTGTGAAGGACAGACATGACACACAGTTAAAATCACTGTAGAACAGGACAGTACTGCAATACTCATGCCCAATACATGTCCCAAGACAACTACACAAAACCAAGTTAGCATGTCAGAACTGTTGGTGAGTTCAGACTACCTGGAAGGACACATTGCTGCACGCATCCAGTCAAGTAGCACATGGCCA
This sequence comes from Calotriton arnoldi, assembly GCA_963921515.1. Lineage (NCBI taxonomy): Eukaryota > Metazoa > Chordata > Amphibia > Caudata > Salamandridae > Calotriton > Calotriton arnoldi. The sequence goes on along the minus strand of CAWUFW010000615.1, from coordinate 1,795,133 downwards.
CACTCAAACAGCACCAGAGCACCACCCACACATATCATGCAAACTCACGTCATTCACATTACATCTCCCTGGATACTCACATTCAGCTGAAGAAGTTGGTGATGAGCTGTGTGCGGACATCACCATCATCATCACTGGCATCGTGGTCCAGGCCAGGATCCTCCACAGGTGGCGGACGTTGGTCATCGTCATCCAGGATGAGAGGCAACTCCTTCCGCACTGCCAGGTTGTGTAGCATGCAGCAGACGGTGACAATCTTGCACACCTTTGCTGGGGCATATGGGAGGGCCCCTCCTGTCTCGTCCAGGCAGCGGAAGCGGCTCTTCAGGAGACCAAAGGTCCGCTCTATCACTCTCCTGGTCCGACCATGTGCCTCATTGTAGCGCATCTGGGCTGGTGTCACAGGGTTCCTGAGGGGTGTCAGCAACCACGGCATGTTGGGGTATCCGGAGTCACCTACGGACAGACAAGTGCACATTAGCTGATTTGGAAAAGTGGGTGGAATACTACAGATCAGAACACACACAATGGTACAAAGTCAGTACACACCGACAAGCCAGGCACGCTGGTTCTGCATCTGTGCCATCATCCTCGGGATGCGACTACTCCTCATCACGTAGGCATCGTGTGCTGAACCAGGGAAACGGGCACACACATGTGTGATGCTCCTATCTGCTAAACATACCACCAGAGCATTGATCGAATGGTAATGTTTACGGTTCCGGTATGCCTCCTCATGTGCCTGTGGTGGTATCAAAGCCACATTTGTCCCATCAATGGAGCCAATGACATGTGGCATCCTCCCCAGGGCATTGAAGTCACTCTTGACGTCAGTGAGTTGTTGACGTGTAGGGAAATAGATGTACTGGTTCAGGCATCTCAACATTGCCTCCAAAACATCGCGTAGCACACGGCTGAACATAGTCTGTGACATCCCACCGGCAGTCGCAACAGTGTGTTGAAAGGTACCGGTGGCAAAGAAGTGTAGGGATGCCATTACCTTCACCTTGGGGGTCAGCGCCGAAGGGTACGTCCAGCAAGGTTGCAAATGTGGTGCCAAGCGCACTGCCAAATCCTTAATCAGCTGCCTGGTGAAGCGGTACCGTCGGATGCTGTCACGTTCCACCATCGTTGCCAGGTCAGGGAATGGTCTATGGACAGCTGGAGCCCTGCAGTGCATAGGTTGAAGGAAAAAAGATTGTCAGTCACCCCACATATGTGCCATTCACCATACACAATTTCACATGATACATCATTACGTGACACAAGTACTTGATGTGTGTGCCGTTCTGTCGGACATAACTCGCACCTACATGGCCATCATCTAACTTCTCAGTACAACATGTGTGCACAACAGGTACCAGGTTGTGCTATGGGAAACCATTAGGCTGTGTCACAGTACCCATTTACTGCTGTCACGTTCCACACACACACACACCACTGTGACATGTCTGGACAGATGTGCCACAGGCATCACAGCTCATTGACAGGTAGATTCCCAGTGACCCTGTCTTGCCACATGGACACTGGCATGACATGGCGTATCATGTACACTTCAGAAAAACAAACATGACTCCCACAGGTAGTGGCCCCTGTCGCATCCGCAGGACAGACATGGACGCCAGTGACGCACAACATCAAAGTCCATGCACAAACAACGTTGATGTGGAGACTGTCTCCCATCATGCACATGGAATCAGAGACATCGGAAACACAACATGCACACAGACTGTGGAGGGACATCACTATTGTGGCAATGGGTCATCCTGTGACGTACATGCCTTCCCACATGGGACTCTGGGGGTATGTGACATGTCATACACATACACAACCTGGAAATGTGACCATGCCACATGCTCCAAAATGAACTGTTGCACATCACAGTGGTCATGTGCACAACACACAAAGGACCCTGTCCCCATGAACACATGCACAGCCTGGGTGTGGCTGCCCACAAGTGCCACCACAGAAACCACATGTTAACCCCATACACAGAGAAGGAAATGCAGCCTTACATGCCTTAGGAAACAGTGTGGACTGGGTGTGGTGTTGTAGGTGTGCCCCTGGGTCTCTGGCAGGTATATGTGGCTGGCATACGTTCACCAGTGACAAGCATGGTGACATATGCGACTGACCTGTACAGGGACGCGTTGTACAGCAATGGACCGATCGGTGTGCCCAGCCGGCCCATTGCATGTGTTGTGAGCGGGTACGCGTTGTACAGCAATGGACCGATCGGTGTGCCCGGCCGGCCCATTGCATGTGTTGTGAGCGGGTACGCGTTGTACAGCAATGGACCGATCGGTGTGCCCGTCCGGCCCATTGCATGTGTTGTGAGCGGGTACGCGTTGTACAGCAATGGACCGATTGGTGTGCCCGGCCGGCCCATTACATCTGTTGGGAGCCGGTACGCGTTGTACAGCAATGGACCGATCGGTGTGCCCGGCCGGCCCATTGCATGTGTTGTGAGCGGGTACGCGTTGTATCCCGAAATACGCGTTGTACAGCAATGGACCGATCGGTGTGCCCGGCCGGCCCATTGCATGTGTTGTGAGCGGGTACGCGTTGTATCCCGAAATACGCGTTGTACAGCAATGGACCGATCGGTGTGCCCGGCCGGCCCATTGCATGTGTTGTGAGCGGGTACGCGTTGTACAGCAATGGACCGATCGGTGTGCCCGGCCGGCCCATTGCATCTGTTGGGAGCGGGTACGCGTTGTACAGCAATGGACCGATCGGTGTGCCCGGCCGGCCCATTGCATGTGTTGTGAGCGGGTACGCGTTGTATCCCGAAATACGCGTTGTACAGCAATGGACCGATCGGTGTGCCCGGCCGGCCCATTGCATGTGTTGTGAGCGGGTACGTGTTGTACAGCAATGGACCGATCGGTGTGCCCGGCCGGCCCATTGCATGTGTTGGGAGCGGGTACGCGTTGTACAGCAATGGACCGATCGGTGTGCCCGGCTGGCCCATTGCATCTGTTGGGAGCGGGTATGCGTTGTATCCCGAAATACGCGTTGTACAGCAATGGACCGATCGGTGTGCCCGGCCGGCCCATTGCATGTGTTGTGAGCGGGTACACGTTGTACAGCAATGGACCGATCAGTGTGCCCGGCCGACCCATTGCATGTGTTGTGAGCGGGTACGCGTTGTACAGCAATGGACCGATCGGTGTGCCCGGCCGTCCCATTGCATGTGTTGTGAGCGGGTACGCATTGTATCCCGAAATACGCATTGTACAGCAATGGACCGATCGGTGTGCACGCATTGGCTGGGGCCTGGCATGGCAACGGACACGTTTTCGAAGCTCCAACGAGTCTGATGCAGTGAATTCAGTTGGCCAGCCACAACAATGTTGCAAAATCATGGGTGTCATGAAGTTGAAGATTTGAAGGATGCTGTGGGCGTGTATTAGTGCTGCTATTCCATGGATTGGTCAGATTCAGAAGATGCAAACGACTTGGACCTATCACTTTGGACACATGGGACAGTATCTGCCTCTGCAGCACACATATAATGCTGGCTGTTCCCCTGAGAGCTCACTTGCCTGCACTACATGCTCCAGGACGACATCTGCCACCAACACTGCTGCTGTTGCTGCATCCTCTGGCTACTGCAATGGCACGTACTGTGGAGAGAGCCCCAGCCTTCAGCCTTGAGGAGGACTAGGCTCTGCTGGACAGCCTCTTTCCACAGTACAGCAAGCTGTATGGGAAACCAGGGGAGCAGGTGAGTGTGCTGTCCACTGCCTTACTAATTGTGCATGTTGTCTGACTAGCAGGACTTACAGTGTGCACACCACTGGCTAGCATGCTCACTGAGTAGTTGTCACACCCCAAAGTGTGTAGTTACATGCACTGAACTGGTACAGTGCAGTAACAGTGCATTCCAACTAGGTTTACTTCCCATGCAATGATACCATGTAGTGACTGCTGGCAAACTGTTCATAGCCATTGTTGCACTGCCTGTGTACATCATATGCCCCTGTGATTGAGACATGTATATCCAACTGTGTGATGCACGTATATGTTGCATGTGTAGTAATGGCCTTTTCACTTTGTCATCCTCACAGGTTGATGCCCACCAGAAGCAGGAAATCTGGCTGACCATCGCCCGGGAAGTAAGATCCGTGGGGGTATACAGGCGCAGGATCCGCAATGCCAGAAGAGGTGGCAGGACCTTCGGGCTGGACCCAGAGGATCGCAAGGGTCCAGCTGAAGCTGTCGCCTCCTCGCAGGAGGGGCGGACACCGGACCCTGACCCCCCACATGCTCCGGATCCTGGCGGTGGTCTTCCCTGACCTGGATGGGCAGCTGAAGGGCAGACAGCAGCAAGGAGGGGGTGAGTCCATGACTGCACTGTGCACTTTGTCTGACATGCTATGTGCCCTCCTCTGGCCTGGTTAAACTTCCACAGTACATCAGTCATGTGGTCCAGGACCCATGTCCCTCATTTGTGACATGCCCACTTCTCCTCTGATACGCATATGTGTGGCCCTTAAAGTCAGAAAATTGTGTCATTTGGGGACTGTGTCATTGCATTTAGCTTTGCTCAAGGTGGGGACAGCATTTGTTCCTGTGACTATGTTGTGCGACTCATGGGTGGGTCAATTGCTTACACAATGCCTAAGTTCTGACATGTAATCTGGGTGTAACTTTGATATGTGGTCCACTTGCTGATCTGAATCACCACATGTCCCTGTGGAATTTGGCACACACCCATGCTGCTGGTGGGAACAATGTTTGGGCCTCAGGAGTATGTGTATCAAGTGTGTCACACATGCTTAGCTACCTGCCTACTGTCCAGGACTCATCCCTCTTACAGGTGGAGCTGGACAGTCATGCCTACTCCAGGGCATACAATACACTCTGTACTCCCACTCCCGTGTATCATCTGGCATGTTGTGATCTGTGAAATGTACCTTCAGGTGTCTGTCTCTGTCTCATTATGCTGTGTCTTCGTTGTCAGGACTACTGGTATGTTTTTTGGTTAGGGCTCAGCATGCCATCGGAGATGTGACCATGATAGACGATACTTCGGTGACTTATAGGTGTCTGATCACTTGACTGTGCACACAGGTGTTTGCGACTGTGACTTTCAGGCAGCTGTTTTTCATTCACAGCACACTGTGAGGTGCTCATGTTCAGAGAGTTGTGTTTCATGTCCCCCATATGTCCAGTTGGTATGACGTGGATAAATAGTAGTACAGATGATGTGGTTTTTGGGGGATGGACATGTGCACTTGTCAGTCACATAACTTGCATTCCCCATGCCCTCGGATTGTGACACAGTGCAGACTGTTGTTGGCTGGCTGCCATGGCCATGTGACTGGAGACAGTAATGTATGACTTTGCACGCATTCCTGTGTCATGGCATTAAACTTCCTGAGACTGATCCTGCAGGGGAGTGACATGTGCAACATGCACCCCATTGTGGCATTGACTATCCGGACATGGGTGCATCATGGTTTCTGGTGCTGGTATGCATCACATGCATTTCTATTTAGACTCTGGCCATCCCTTTCATCCGGACACCTGCACTGACTCAGTGGCAAGAGATGTGATGTGTGCATGTTCACATACTTCACCGTGTTCCCTGCAATGTCCAACAACTGTGTAGGTGGTGCATGTGTCCACACTGGGGTTTTACCATCAGACAGGCACCAGACAGATGGGTGCAAGGGCAGGAGGGGTGTGAGTCCCATGGTTGACCATCAGACTGACAATTGGCTTCCCCGAATCTGTGTGAGGACTTTAGGCAATGTTCAACTAAGGATGCCAGGGCTTGCTCTGTGATGTGCTGTACTTACTGTGGTGTGTGCGGTCAGTGCAGGTGACTGATATTTGTCTGTTTCCCTAATTGTTTGCAGATACATCCACGGCCACAGGAGGGGACAGCTCCACGGACCAGGAGGAGCAGCGGAGCCAGACTGGGTCAGCATCCGACGAGTGGTCAGAGGGACCCAGTGGCACGGAGGGCTTGGGGAGCCACACCGAGGAGTCCTCAGCACCATCCACCTCAGCTGAGGACCACAGCAGCTCGGAGGATGACTCCCTTGTGGAGGCGGGTCTCAGCAGCCACCAAAGGCCAGCTAGTCTGTCTGGCCCCGCCACCACCACCACCACCACCGCCCTCCCATTGGCTCCCATTCCTGAGGTCCGTGGAGGCTCCCGTGCTCGGGAGCATTTCTCCTTCATGCCAGGCACCGCACCCCCTGCCCCTGTGTCCCCTGCTGCCCTGAGTGAGGAGTCTGTGTACCTCCTTCGGGAGCTCCATGTAGGGCAGACAGCAATGCTGAGTGTTCTCCATGCACACACCACTCTGTTGACACAGCTGGTGTCGTTCATGGAGGGCATCTCGACGGGTATGTCTGCCCTACAGAGGAGCAATAAGTCCATGGACTCCTCCCTGACAGCAGCAGTGTCCCTCCTCCAACAGTCCCTCACCCCTCCCACCTCTGCCCCATCCACACTTCCTGCCACCCTACCTGTCCAAAGCACATGCACACCTGCACAATCACCCAAGCACACAGACACGAGCAGCACAGACCCACCGAAGAGAAAGGCAAGACGTGCACACAAGCATCCTCAGGGGACTGATACCACACACACAGGGGATGGGGAACAGACACACACACAGGCATCCACAGTCACTCCGCAGTCCTCCAAATCCTCTCCCTCCAAGACCCCTTCCCTTGCCTCACCTGCTACCCCACCTACACAGCAGATCTTCCTGTGTGACCTCGGCCTCTTCCCCTCCAATCCTGCTGATCCAGCATACCGGGGGAAGAGGAAGTCCACCCACACAGAGGGGAGTGCCCCTCGCCCCCGGACACCCTCCCCCAGGCAGACACAGGACCCCATTCGGAAGTCCCCCCGGACCAGGAAGAGCAAGACCCCACCACCACCACCACGCAGCTCCACCACCCAGTCTCTCTCCTCCATCCCCCAGGCCACCACTCCACAGGTTCCCCCGCCACACCCTGCCCCAGGTTCCCCCACACACCGATACCGCATCCCCAGACTGTTTAGGCCCTCCCCCTGCCACTTGCTCTTCCACCCCCAACCAAGACGCTCTGCCTGTTAGTGCCACTGGTGTGGAGACCGGGTCCCCCCCTCTGTCCTGCCCACCTCATATGCCCCCTTCCACTCCCTTGGAGTCATGCACTGCAGTGGAGTCCACAACCACCCCGTCTGACTCGGGCACTGCAGTGGGGACCCAGTCCACTACATCTTACCAGCCCACTGCAGTTGTTGCAGCACCCACACCAACTGACTTGTGTACCACAGTGCTGCCGGCCCCCCCTGAGTCAGACACCTCCACTGCAGTTGCCGGTGACACTCCTGCACCCACCACCCCTTCACTGCCTCCTTTCGCCATCCCCTGATCCTGTCCCTGCGGTGCCTGGCCTGCCCCTTGTATGCCCCTCCAAGGGGGATGTCCCCTGTCCGTACAAGTGCAGGCAAGCAATGGGTGACCAGTTGTTACTTATCACCCTGTTGGGACTGTGATTTTGGACTGGCCATTGGCCTTAGTTTCTTTGGGACTTCAGAGTTTTCCTTGCCATTTGCTGAATAAAGCCTCTTTTTGTTTAATTGTGGCTTTTCTTTTGATGTACATGATGTGGATGAGTAGCATCCTGCATTTGCAGTTGTAATAGTGTTCATATCAGGAAAATGAAGTGTTGCTGTGATGGACTCCATGTGGTCCATGGGATATGTGTCCTGTTGTAGTCTGGATCTATGGCATCCTTTGCTGCAGTCTGAGGGTGTAATGTTCAGCAATTGACCCAGGGATGTACATTTTGCATTTGTAAATGAACATCTTTGTCTTACACTGATGCACATCTGGTGGGATTACCACTGTTCAATGTTCCGATTTCCTTGACTGTGTGCCCAGCTCCACTGGACATGCAGTTTTGCACATCAATGTCGAAGGACTCATCTGTGTATACAGTGCAACTTGCTTGACACGTGTTTTGTGTGTATGCAGATGACTGACGTGACACTCCCGTACCCAGGCTGATGTGAGCAGAGCCTTCTGTGTGTTGTGGTTGTTGACTCACTGACGGAGTGTTCTGGTGACATGTTTGGGTCGTGCACAGACAAGGTTTGGCACAGCGGACCTTCCACAGGAGTGGAGTGCCCTCATGGCAGTGTGTAATCCCATGACATTGCGTGGGCCTGTGTTGTGTGTTGTGTAAGCATGTCTGTGCGTGTTCCCTTCCCTTTTCCTACACAGGCTGTGTCCCTAGGGATGTTCCTGTTTGTGATGCTTGCTGAGTTGTTCTGTGTTCATCCAGCATCTTGGACCTGGTTTCTCCATGATGTGGGTGCATGGCAAACTAATGTTCATGAGGTTGTCATACCAGGTTGTCTTTGTTGTCAGGGCTGGGGATGTGGGCAAACGCAGATGGGACACATTCAGGATTCCCCTTGGCACTTGTTGTTTACACAAGTCATGTGATTTTCAGTTTGTGGTAGCTTTCAGTGATTGTGACACGTTGTGTGTGTGACTGCTGCCACTCCTCAGGGTCAGAGCTGCAATGTTGGAAGTTGTGTACATGTGTTCTTCGTGTGTCACCTTGGCTTCTTCATTGGTGTGTAACTATGGCCAGGATCTCATTGATTGCGGTTGATTTCACATCATGCCCATGTACGGCATACTGTGCTGTGTGTCAGACATTCACGAGTCTTGTTGACTGGCCATGTGTGATGGGTTTCTGCACCTTAGTTCCCACCACCACCCCTGGTATTGTCATGGGTGCAGTCCAATGTCACCAGTCCATGTGAGCTTCACTGCTGCACATTGGTGGAGATCAGGGTGTGTGGTGTTGACTGTGTGCAAAAGTGAGTTGTTGCACGGCTAGACCCCTACCTCCATATTGGCCTTGGCTGGCAGGCCGTGCTGATTGATTGGAGCTTGTGTAGGTGTGATGGTAGTTTGTTGCTCAGGACACATGGCTGTGGTTCACAGTGTGAACGACATCTACCTTTGTCATCACAGTGGGATTATCATGCAGGCTAGTGTCAGCACAATGTGGGGTCCCTGGGGGTAGTGCTGTGGTGGGTCTGTCTCTTGCTGTGTTAGTTGCTGTTCCTACAAGCTTGTGTGACATGTGTAATTTGGGCTCCCTCTCATCTAACAATGCCTGATTGCCCACATAGGGGTATCCGATCCATGAGTAACTTTTGTATGGCACTGTATACACATCTGTGTGGTTAGAATTCAGGCCTCCTCATGTGTTGTGTGGTTGCCTGGGGACACTGGCACACCCCCCATCACCTGTTGTGTTTGATATGCAGTGTGAGTCTGCCTGTTTGTGTTTGTGCCTTTGCACCACTGCATTGGCATATCTTGAGTGTGCCATTGGCTGTATGTTGTTTGGTGGCTTTCCCCTGCTGTCCCTGGGACTCCTAGGTCATCAGTCAGCACAATAATCATGGTTTGTATGTCCCATTGATGCCATGGTATGGTATTTGTTCACCTGACATCTACAGTCTCCACAGGATATCTACATTTGTGTGTCCATTGGTGCAGATATGTGGGTCAGCATTATGATGGTCACTTCTGTCATTGGGTTATTTGTGAATGTTGACAATGTGGGCCCCCATGGGTGATGTTTGTATGCACATGGCCAAAACGATGTTTCAGTGACACTGCACTGTTTGCCTCGACCAATCTATGTTGCTATGGGACACAAGCACTACTATGCCACTGATGTGTTTGTTGTTGTGTGACCAGGATTCATCCATGCAGTTTGGCTTTGGCAGCTTTTACCATGACTACACTTCCCTTTTGGTCACTGTGGTGATGGGGCTTTAGGCCCCATTGCCACACTGTTCAAATTGTGCATCAGCTATGGACACCACACTTCCCTTTTGGTCACTGTGGTGATGGGGCTTTAGGCCCCATTGCCACACTGTTCTAATTGTGCATCCGCTATGGACACCACACTTTCCTTTTGGTCACTGTGGTGATGGGGCTTTGGGCCCCATTGCCACACTGTTCAAAATGTGCATCAACTATGGACACCACACTTCCCTTTTGGTCACTGTGGTGATGGGGCTTTGGGCCACATTGCCACACTGTTCAAAATGTGCATCAGCTATGGACTCCACACTTCCCTTTTGGTCACTGTGGTGATGGGGCTTTAGGCCACATTGCCACACTGTTCAAAATGTGCATCAGCTATGGACACCACACTTCCCTTTTGGTTGCTGTGGTGATGGGGCTTTGGGCCCCATTGCCACACTGTTCAAAATGTGCATCAGCTATGGACACCACACTTCCCTTTTGGTCGCTGTGGTGATGGGGCTTTGGGCCCCATTGCCACACTGTTCAAAATGTGCATCAGCTATGGACACCACACTTCCCTTTTGGTCGCTGTGGTGATGGGGCTTTGGGCCACATTGCCACACTGTTCAAAATGTGCATCAGCTATGGACACCACACTTCCCTTTTGGTCACTGTGGTGATGGGGCTTTAGGCCACATTGCCACACTGTTCAAAATGTGCATCAGCTATGGACACCACACTTCCCTTTTGGTCACTGTGGTGATGGGGCTTTAGGCCACATTGCCACATTGTTCAAAATGTGCATCAGCTATGGACACCACACTTCCCTTTTGGACACTGTGGTGATGGGGCTTTAGGCCCCATTGCCACACTGTTCAAAATGTGCATCAGCTATGGACAGCACACTTACCTTTTGGTCACTGTGGTGATGGGGTGTTCGAGCCCATTGCCACAGTGGCCATGGTCTGCTTGAATTGTGGAAGCCACACACATTTATGTGTGACACATGTGCTAGGGGGTCACATTGTATGTTCAATGTCATGTTCAGTGTTGTAGGCATTTGACACAGACTACACACACTTGTCATGGTGTTGGGGGGGGATGTAATTGTCTGTCATTCCTTATGTGGGAGTATGCTAGTTGTGTCATGCATTACCCATCCTATGTGTAGGGGTGGTGTTAGTGGTAGGCATCCATCCCCCCATGAGTGGGGATGGTAGTAGTGACAGGCATCCAGCCCCCCCTGAGTATGGGTGGTGGTGGTGGCAGGCATCTAGCCCCCCCTGTGTGGGGGTGGTGGTAGTGGTAGGCATCCATCCCCCCATGAGTGAGGATGGTAGTAGTGACAGGCATCCAGGCCCCCCTGAGTAGGGGTGGTGGTAGTGGTAGGCATCCAGCCCCCCCTGAGTAGTGATGGTGGTAGTGGTAGGCATCCATCCCCCCATGAGTGGGGATGGTAGTAGTGACAGGCATCCAGGCACCCATGAGTAGGGGTGGTGGTAGTGGTAGGCATCCAGCCCCCCCTGAGTAGTGGTGGTGGTAGTGGTAGGCATCCATCCCCCATGAGTGGGGATGGTAGTAGTGACAGGCATCCAGGCCCCCCTGAGTAGTGGTGCTGGTAGTGGTAGGCATCCATCCCCCATGAGTGGGGATGGTAGTAGTGACAGGCATCCAGGCCCCCTGAGTAGGGGTGGTGGTGGTGGCAGGCATCTAGCCCCCTGAGTGGGGGTGGTGTTAGTGGTAGGCATCCATCCCCCCATGAGTGGGGATGGTAGTAGTGACAGGCATCCAGCCCCCCCTGAGTAGGGGTGGTGGTGGTGGCAGGCATCTAGCCCCCCCTGAGTGGGGCCAGTGTTAGTGGTAGGCATCCATCCCCCCATGCTTCTCAGCAGCAGCAAATTCATTTCAGTGGTCCTTCGCCAAAGGAGTATCCGACCTTGTGAAACTGTCTTCAGCTTCAGTCCTCGGCCTCGTCCCGCAGAGATTTTTGACTTCCACTTGGACAACTAAGCCGAACATAGAAATCTTCACAGCAACGTAGACACAAGGCCCTCTAATGAAGAAGCGCTATCCTTTACCACCTCCTGCAGCCTTGCCCCGCTGAACTTTACCTTCTCAGAACACTTTTTCTCAGAAATTCTTCCTATTTCGATGGAAAGCCCTGACTTGGCCCAATCCACTTCGTGTATCCGAACCGTGCTCCATCGCGGTCGGCCATATTTTTCAACTTTGACCCAGTCTTGCGCTACTAGATGTCCGCAGTTGGCACTTTGAACTTTTAGGAGCTAGTTTTTATAAAAAAACTTCAAAAATATATAAATCCAGTTCTACTGATTGCATTTATGTTTTTTGGTGTCAAATAGTTTATTAAAATTTGCTATATTTTTATAAATTAGTTTTTTTTTCTTGTGTTGTGTTTTCACTTTATTACTGTTTGTGTGCTGCATAAATACTCTACATATTGCCTCTAAGTTAAGCCTGACTGTTTTTGTGTGCCAAGCTATCCAGGGTTAAGCACAGGTTAATTTAGTGACTTTTTGTGGCTCATCCTACAAGAGATTGTGGCTGTTGTTTGACCAGGGTTCACACCCCAGTCAACCAACAACCCAATTTCTAACATTTATCATGGGCACTGTTTTTATTCCAATCTGAAATCCAAGTGCATGTTTAGTACCTAATCTTCTTCATCATCTCGTAAGCTGGTGTCCCTTCTGAGGGTAATTTCAAATTCTCCCTAGGTACCACATCAACCATAGATTTTACTAACTTTAGTGTCCTGCGGGACACGTTCTAGTGTTCCGATAAGTACACATTGTCACCAGCCACTCCCTGAGGGCTGGCTTCCATACCCACCCCACACCCATCCACCACAGACGTCACAAGTAATTTGGGTCTGCAAATAAAAGGGGCCGGGTGCACCTGCCCTGGGCCTGTTCCAGTAACTACAGTCATGCCTCCGTGTCATTCTACCTGCATGAGGACCTAGGGCCAAAGCAAACACAATGGCGACGAGCGGGTCTGCCCTGCTTGTTACCCATCAGCTGTTTCACAGTTCATCGTGGGGTGCAGTGTAGCCTGCGCCAAAGGCTCCCGTGAGCCTGCTGCCAGCAAGACGGCAACTGAGGCAGCAAAGGGCGAGAAGAAGGCCACCTAGTGCATACACCGGCATCCTCCAGTGAGGCCCCTGCAGCCGCCCGCATGCTGAAGCCCCTGCAGCCGTAATACTGACCGGCCCAGCAGCATGTGATCAGTGAAAAAACAGGGGAAAGCATCGCAGCTAGCACCGCGCTAGATGTGTCTCCTTGCTGCCGACCCTCCAGCAAGAGGAGAGAAGCCACCCCCATTCCGACAGTGCCGACATGAGCAGAAAGAAGACTGCACCGACAGTGAAGCGGGTGAAGTCCAAGTAAGGGAGAAGAGCAAGCGCATCTAGAAAGTAAGAGTCACACTCGCTGCCAGACACATATCCTGTCCCCAAAGTGCCCCCTACATGCTGAAGTGCCTGCCACCATCGGTCCTGGGGGAAAAGGAGAAAGAAGCACTATTCTGACGAGGCAGACCACACACAAGGACAGCTCCTGCAAGCAGTAGCGGGAGTGATGCATGACTGATGCCTGCTGAGGTGGCTGCCCACTGCCTGTCATCTCATTGCCAGCGTACAGGGTGCCATGAGTGGCAGTACCTGCAGCAAGGGAAGCCTTACACCAGTATCTACAGCGACTGTCAAGACCCACAGTTGGAGGGAAGACTGTCGTGGTCTGTGAACAATAGCGCTGCAGTGCTACCTAGTGGCCATTTGCAATTACCGCACCAGTGTGAAGAAAGAAATTTACATAGAAGCGGCCCGCAGCACCGGGAAGGCTGCTGTGGCCTACAGTTAACATAGCAGCTACCTGCATGACTTGAATGCCGTGGCCCCGACTGCTTACTACCCCACCTGCTGCTTTAGCCCCCGCACGACCTGTGAGTGCAGATGGACTGCCACCGTGGGGTTGAAATGTGGACACTAACAACACTGCAGCGCCTGGGAGAAGAAGCGTGACCGCAGCATGACTGCTGCCACCTGGCAGTTGCTCATGGCACTGTGCCTCAGCCCACAGAGGGAGCAAGAATGTTTAAAGTACTGCAGCAGAGGAGGGAGAGGCAGCTCCATGCCCTTCCATAAGGACAAACCCTGAGCACTGCAAGGCCCTGCTTAACATCAGATTTGGAAAAGAGAGACCAGCAGTGCCCTTGCCCCAGGCAGCAAGCATAGAGACAATGCCAGAAAGGAGCAACGATGGGTGCTTAGCCCCCTGCTTGCCGCTGTAGCGCTGAAGAGGTGGTGTGCGTCATGACACACCGGCTGCCCTCTGCCCACAAAGAGGGAGTGGCAAAACATCATTGAAGTGTAGCCTGCATGTGAGGCTGCCATGTGCCTGAGTAGCAAGCATCAGAAGGAAGAGGGGTCCCACAATACTCTTGCAATTGCACCCCAAGCAGCCACAGCAAAAGACTGGTCAAAAGAGTGCCATACGCACCCAAGTGCGCTGCCTCCTTTTGAAGGACAAGAATCTGCAAACCCCCACACAGCAAAGAGCAACAAGATGTCCAAATCTGCCCCAGCTAAGAAAAGTACAGCCAAACTAGTGACGCCAAGGCCACATGCCTAAGAAGGAAACAAGGAGGAAACAGCATGAGCCACAGAACAACAGGCTGCTAGAGAAGGCTCAAGGTGCATTGGCCTGAGAGAAGAGGCCACCCGCAGAGAGGGACCGTGTACCAGACTCAAAAATGAGAGAGCCCACAGAGAAAGAAAAGGAAAGGAACAAGGTCATACTGGTCAACCACCCCTGTAGCAAATGGCTACCGTTTGGCCCATCATTGTGCATGTCACACGGAGTGGCCGACTCTGCCAAGCACGCCTGCACTTAGGCAGGACCAAGTGCTGCAACAGCATAGCCTCGAGGAAGCAAGCACTACGGCCTTGAGTGAAGAAGGGAGGAAGAAAGAGATGTGACCGTCCATCCATGGAGCGGATCCCTGAGAGAGGGACAGGACCTGTGAGAGGTCCATGAGAAAGTGCAAGAGTCAAGTTCTATTATCAGGGCCGTGCCTGTGAGAGGCCATGGAGCAGATCACTAAGAAGATCCCTGAGAGAAGGACAGGACCTGTGAGAGGTCCATGAGGACATTAAAGTGTCAAGTCCTACTGTCAGGACTGGGCCTGTGAGAGGCCGCGATGGAAGAAGAGGAACAGTCCTATGAACAGGACGTGACCAGAGAGGTCCCTATGAAGAGAGCACCACAGTGAGAGGCCTGGCCAGAAAAGGTGAGGGGAAAGGAGTGGCGTGATGCCACAGCGAGGAGAAGAGAGTGGCACAATGCCACATCGAGGAGAAGAGAATGGCACAATGCCACCTCAAGGAGATGAGCATGGCAAGATGTCACATTGCGATGTCTCAAAGAAGAAGATGAAAGAAGAAGAGAAGAGAGTTGCGAGATGTCACGTTGCAAGAGACAGTGATGAGCAGAAGAGTGTGGCATGAGGCCACAGTACCACATCTCAAAAAAGAATATGAAAAAAGAGGAGGAAGGTGTGTGACATGCCCATCACATGGATGACTGACAGTCATCATTGAGCATCATTGTTGTCAAGTGCATCACTAGAACCACCTAAGGAGCACAGTACATCTAGAGTGGAGCCCTATGCCTGCAAGGCATCCCATGCGCATCCCATGCGCTGTTGGAGGCTAGCCACCCAGAAACCATCTGTTAGACACTGTGTACCTGAGACCTGCTGAAGAGAGCATACACAACCATTCTATCATCCAACCTTGGTTTTGCACGAGTGACTTGGACATGGCCCCATTAGGAGTTCCTCCGTGACCCTTTTGTGCCATGCACAGCCCACACAGTCCCATGGCAATTCAGGGGCAAGGGTTTCAAGGGAATTCCAGTGTGAGGGAATCCCATCACGAGAGATTAGTCTGCAGAAGCTTCACAACAGGCATCGAGAGGCACTGAGGTCACAGAGGAAGACTGGTCATCCAAAGACTATCCGGAAGATGCCCGTACACCTGAGTCATGATGGCAAGAGCACACAGACCCTGAGACAACCACCCTTTGTGGCAAAATGGCTAAATGAGGAACTTGGATGTGGTCCTGTTGGTGGTTCCTCAGTGACCCTGTCGCGTGGCCTACAAGAGGCCCAGCACAGCCCACACAGTCCTGTGGCGGCCTAGTGTAAAGGGCCTCAAGGAAGTTCCCATGTGAGGGAGTCCTGGCACAAGAGAGAAGTCTGAAGCTGCTCCACCAACGGGTACTGAGAAGCATCAAGGCCTTCGAGGAAGACTTCCATCCATTGCAATGTTGACCTCTCTCATTGAGGGTTGTCATCCACAGAGTCAGGGCGCCATCAAAGAATTCTCTGCAGGAGGTTCCTCCATCGCTCCTGATGCATTCACCAGTTTAAACTGTTTTGAGTCATTTCAACACCATGAGTGCAGGTGGAATCAAGCAACACCACACAGAGAGACTGTGACCCAACGGACAGGGGATTGAGAGAAGCCTAGACTTCAGGCACATCACATTCGTGCCCAGAGTCATCTGGTGAAACCAAGGATGTGTGCCTTGATGCTGGGTGCAACCAGCTGCACCTATTTGCCGACCTGTATTGTCCTGCGGACAGCCTGAATGGGCTCAGTGGTGTTTTCGTTTTGTTGTTTCTTCGCTCCCACGGGTTGGACTTGTTTATTTCTTTTTAATAAAGTTTGGGACGGATGTAGTGTCCTGCGGTACACGTTCTAGTGTTCCGATAAATATACATTATCACCAGCCACTCCCTGAGGGCTGGCTTCCATTTCCACCTCACACCCATTCACCACAGGCATCACGAATGACTTGGGCCTGCAAATAAAAGGGGCCGGGTGCACATGCCCTGGGCCAGTTCCATTAACTACAATAATGCCTCCGTGTTGTTATTCCACCTGCATGCAGGCCTAGCGCCCAAGCCGCCACACTAGCAAACGTCCCATTATTTTTCTCAAAACAAACTCAAAAATCACTTCAAAATCATAACAAATAATCTAGCGAACAACAACCAATCACAGCTCGGCTATGTCAAAAGTTAACCTATCACAGCACAGCTTTGTTAGTAATCAACCAAACAGAGCACTGCTTTGTGACGACTTATATCCGATACCAGCACGGCTCCCTGTGATGTCATCAATGATGTAATTTGAGATGTCATCAGTAATGTCATAAATTATGTCATAGAACATGTCATGAGTGACGTAATATGTGAGGTCATAAGCAGTGCATGGCGGATGTGCAAGTTATAGTCAGCTCTGCTAACTACAACTGGTGAATTTCTGTGTTTTTTTTTGTTCAAAACGTAAATGTTGTCACTGACAAATTCACCTAACTATAACATCACTTTAACCTCTTGTTATTTCAGTGAATATAACTATATATATTCACTGAAATAACCAAAGGTTAAAGTGATGTTATAGTTAGGTGAAAATGTAAAATTTCAGTGACAACGTAACGTTTTAAACTCAAAAAGTACTGGAATTCACTACTTATAGTTGTCGCAAGTAACTATAACTCGCGCCCTAAAGTAACTTTAGGTCACGCCCCGCTTTAAATATTTTTATATAGTGCATGCTACTGAATCAATGTAATTTTAATTTACTGGAAATAGCAGATATTACACTGATCCAATTAAAGGAAATGCTGAATTGATACTGCTGGTTTCAAACTCATGACTTGAAGTTAACATAAAGGTATCAGCCAGAAGTTATTGCCTCTATGAGCATACTAGACCATGATTACACGTCAGGATTGCAAATTATGCTGTATCACCTCACTCTCAATTTTGTTCCTGGATTCATTTGACAGAAAATTCTGGGGAAACTTGTGCGGCAGATAAAGGTCTGAAGTAAGTGAAAAACGTGTTTGAATAATTGACAAAACATCTGTTCCCTAGTTAGCAGGGGTGTAACGCAGGTTCCTGCAGCCTCTGCAGGCCCTGCAATGCAAGGCAGCTCTGGCCCCTTAATGGAACCCTTGACTGTCCAGGGGGCCCCTATTTAGCCCAAGGCCAATAAATATCTGTGAGATATGCAAGACTCAGGGGTCCCTCATCATATTCTGCAGCAGGCCCCCTCATTACGGGGTCGATTCCGATTCGGGCCGGAAATTTCTCCGACCGAGCCGGACCCGGAGAGATTTCCGACCGAATCGGACCCGTGCAGTCCGACCGAACGAGTACGATGCGTCCGTATGTTATCGGACTCGAGTCGGTCGGACTCCCATTGAAGTCAATGGGAGCCGGTCGTACAACGCGTACGCGGGCTCCCATTGACTCAATGGGTGCGGAGTCGGACAAGGGCGCCCCCTACAGCGGGTACGCGGCGAAGCGATTCGCGCCGTACACGCACAGGTAGGGGGACCCATGGGTCCCCCCTGTGTGCGACTCGCGCGGCTCACGCGTACAGGGGGTCCGACACGGACCCCCAAAGTACGGCTCCGACAGCTCTTACGAGCCGGAGTGCGCGGCTCGGTCGGACTGCTCGCGGCGCGCATCATACTTACCCGGCCGGGAAACGTCTCCATTGCGCGGTGCGAGTCAAGTCCGAGCGAGTCGGTCGGAGCGGTTCGAGCCGGGAGCGAGTCGGTCGGAGCGGTCGGGACGCCCGGACGAGTCGGTCGGCGATTTCGCATCGTACTCGCTCGGCCGGACCCGCGTACGGTTCGGTCGGGAAACAGGGCTCCGAATCGGATCCGGTAAAGCCGAATCCGATTCGGAGCCCTACCGGCCGAGATCGGAATCGGCCCCTTAGTGTTACGCCACTGCTGGTTGGTCCGCATATTTGAGTACAAAAATTGAAATGACCTAGTGATCCTGTACATTGGATTTACCGGACCCAGTGCTATGCAGAGCCTTACTGGTAAGGGCTTATTACAGCCTTATAGCCCGCTGCCGAGAGCTATACCGGCTGTTAAAGGCCCTGATCCCGAGTTATAGGCCCGAGCCGCAGGCGAGGGCCTATAACGAGGGAGAGGGCCTTTAACAGCCAGTATAGCCTGAGGCAGAAGGGCTATAAGGCTATTAGAACATTCCACCCACTAAGGGTAGAATGTTCTAAATTAAAAATGGAGAAACAAAAAGACAATCATTGGAATGTTGGTGCGCTGGGCTTATACCAGCCATTATAAGCCCAGAGCAACTCCATTGTCTTCAATGGAGCTCCCAACATTCCAATGTTCTAATTATGCATAATTGAGGAAGTTTGCAAAAATGTATATAAATATTTTTATAAAAATCCATGAACGTGGCACATCGTTTTACATATCACCATTTGCAAAACCATGTTATTTAAATATGCCCTAAAACGGTATTTCACAAGGGAAAATGCAATTGCCATAAAAACGCACATAAAGTCACAGCAGTTAAAGCATTCCATTCTGCCATGAAATGGTTAACTCGAGCCCTGGATTTGGATGAAATTACATTGCATGGGTCTTATGTTTAGATTTAGTTTTGGGATCAGTGAACAGAGAACACATGTTCTTTAGCTTTAAAGATTAGGCAATGCCTCCCTACAGCATCCGTGAAATTCGAAGATTGGGGTCCAGGGTGAAGGATACAAATGGGATTCCCTGCATGTTTACTGCCAAATTGGAAGGATTTGCGCTGTTACTTTGGCTTTATTGAGCAACGTTATTCCGCCGCATTTAATATGATACAGTAAGCTGACAAAAAGGTATGCTCTGCTTCAACTGATCTGGACAAATCTAATTGCCTCCTGCAGCTAATTCAAGTGGCCTCGTGTGCAGCTGGCTTTAATGCTGCCAACTTTAATCATGATATAGAGGAGTACATTAAAAGTTCCAGAAACAGCAAGCGACAGCATTTGAAAAGCAGAAACAACTCTTGACGATTTCACTCATTACCCACTTCCCAATAACAGGCTTTCCAATAGACGGCCTGCAAATTGCATTCCTGATGATCTGCTTGAGCAGTAGGAACTACATTTAAGGCAGCCTTGCACGCGAGGTGATATTTTTGTACAATGACCTCAAAAAAATTGCTTTTCTGAAGAAAAGGGGGCAGAATGCTTGTCTTTGTTTAATGGATAAATGAAAAACATGAATCATAAATTTGTAGGGGTATGGGAAATGTGGTGTGGAGTAAAGGTGAGTGGCGTGGAGTGGAGCAAAGCAGTGTTGTGATGAGTGGCGCTGCGTATAGTGGAGTGGCGTTGCATAGAGTGATTTGGTGTTGCGTAGAGCGGGGTGGTGTGGCATTGTATGAGAGATGGTGGGTGTAAAACAGATGCGAAGAGGAGGAGAATGGGAGAAGGAGAGAAAGTGTGGAGAGAGTGGCTAAGAGACAGAATAGGAGTCAGTAAGGGCGAGTGCGGGGAGAAATTAGGACAGGAGTGGAAGAGAGAAGGAGAAAATGTTAAAAGGAAAAAAGTGTGAGAGGAAGCAAGAGAAGAAAAGAAGGAAGGGATCAGGTGAGAAAGGTAAATGAATGTGCTGTAAAGAAAGAACAAAATGTGTGAGAGAAAGGTCATTGTGGAGTGGATTTGGCATAAGGGAGAAAGGTGCCGAATTTGAGGTTGGGGATTAAAGTTTAAGTTTTGCTGTGTCCCCAATATCCTATGATCCTGGTCAAATATTTTATTTACTTTGTGTGTACGTAAATGTATTATGGATTTAATTGCTGTTATTTAAAAGCACTTCAATCAGTACTTTTGAATGATTTTTGCAGTAGAAGAGCATGTGTTACATAATAAGTGCCGTGGTGTGTACAGGAAAACCCCAGCTGAAATTAAGCAGTAGTTATAAGTCTAAAATTTTTATATAAATAAGTGAGCACACATTTACACATAGTACGTAGACATGGAAAGGGCTGATTTAGGTATAAGACCCATAAATCGTGGCAGCAACATAATACCTAGGAGAGAGAGGTAACCTTTGACCCTAAAATCCCCAAAGGGATTGTTCCTAAGTATACAGAAGGTAATGACATCACAAAATAGTTCTTTGCATTCGAGAGAGACTGTAGCTCAAGGTCAGCCAGAAGTATTGGGGCTCTCTCCTTTGGGAACTGTTCTCTGGTAAGTGTAGTGATAGACTCCTGACACTGACAGGAACAGAAGCTGATTTTTATGACCACATGAAGGGTGCCCTAATTAGGGCTTTGTACACACCACTGAAGAATAAAGGATCAGGTTCAGGGAGACTCAATTAACCCAGAGTCCCTCCTGGAAAGATTTTGTAGACTTTTCAGTGAAAACACTAGGTGGCTGGTTGAAAGGTAACAATGTGCATGTCTATTTACACAAATGAGACCTAGGCAACGGACTAGTGACACAGCACCTCACAAAATATACTGAAATCCTATTATGGAAATAAAACGTGCACACTTCTCGGCACCCGTTGCCCTTTGGTGCCACTGTTTACAGATTCCAAAGTTATTTTTCATACAGAGCAGTGCACCGAAAAAAACTGTAAGTCTCTTTATGTTTTATTTTCAATTCTTTATTTGAAAAATCCAAATGGTATTTCACTTCAAAAAGCAGCCAACGTGTTTCGTTCTAAACCGGCAAACAAGCCAAGAGAACTTCTTCAGGGCTTTTAAATATAAATGAAGGGACTCAGTAGCTAATGTCCCTAATCCGTTCGAATAACAGAATGATGCATGACCTATAGGATGGTATAGTTCTTGTACAGTATCAAATTTTTAAAAAAATATTCAAAATGCCAATGAGAAATAGATACACAAAAAAAGAAGAGAGGGACAGTACCCTTCTTCCGTAATCACGATCTCCAATTGGATGTAATCCACCTATATGGTGATATACCTCCTGTGCAGCATCAAATATAAAAATCCATTCAGCATGCCAAAAAAATATATATGGACACACACCGAAAAAGGGGGTGGTACCCCTATTCCGTAATCGCAATCCCCAGTAAGGTATAATCCACCCTGATAAGTAGTCCAACACGCTTCACGAGCAGCCTCCAATGCCACTGTTGGCATTGGAGGCTGCTCGTGAAGCGTGTTGGACTACTTATCAGGAGTGGATTATACCTTACTGGGGATTGCGAGTGGCATTGGAGGCTGCTCATGAAGCGTGTTGGACTACTTATCAGGGTGAATTATACCTTACTGGGGATTGCGATTACGGAATAGGGGTACCACCCCCTTTTTCGGTGTGGTCCATATATATATGTTTTGGGGATGCTGAATGGATTTTTATATTTGATGCTGCACAGGAGGTATATCACCATATAGGTGGATTACATCCGATTGGAGATCGTGATTACGGAAGAAGGGTACCGTCCCTCTCTTCTTTTTTTGTGTATCTATTTCTCATTGGCATTTTGAATGGTTTTTAAAAAAATTGATACTGTACAGGAACTATACCATCTTATAGGTCACGCATCATTCTGTTATTCGAACGGATTGGGGACATTAGCTACTGAGTCCCTTCATTTATATTTATAAGCCCTGAAGAAGTTCTCTTGGCTTGTTTGCCAGTTTAGAACGAAACGCGTTGGCTGCTTTTGAAGTGAAATACCATTTGGAGTTTTCAAATAAAGAATTGAAAAGAAAACATAAAGAGACTTACAGTTTTTTTCGGTTCACTGCTCTGTATGAAAAATGTGCATGTCTATGATGGGCTGTATAATTATGAAAGAATATCTGTTAAGTAATGGTTATCAAGAAAAGTTGCACAAGTACTTGGTAGACCTAGGTCCAATTTCTCCCCAAGAATTGGGAAAGAAGGTGAACCACTGAGTCAAGATGGTAAACAGACAGAATATCAAGATTTTTTTTTCGACCTACAAGAATATCGAGTTTTAAATATCGAGGTACAAGACTATCGACATTAAGAATATCGTGGTACAGAATATCGACAGTAAGGTAAGAAATATAGTTTTTTTTTAATATCGAAGACAGTAATATCGTTTGTAAAAATATCGTTGTTAATAATATCGATATTTATATTAGTGTTCTGTATTCTAGTATGTTTGTTAATAGAATATGATGTAATTTTTTTGCATAAGTATAAGTATAGCAATTTTTTTTTAATGTATGTGTTCAATTTTTAGCAATAACTAATTTTATGTTAATTAAGTTTTGCGTATTTTAGTTCTGTAGCAGGTTGTGGGTTTATAGGGGAATAGGGAGGGAAGTAATTTAGGGGCTCATTACGATGGCGGGCGGAAGCACCACCGCCGTGCTGGCGGATGCAAAAAGCACCAGTTACCGCCGGCACGCAGCAGTCCACACGCCCGTCCAATTACGATGCGAAAAGTAGGCCAAACACCGCCGGCAAGCCAGCAACACCGTCCGCCATCAAAGTGCGCCCGTACACGTAGCGGCGCAGCCCAACTGACACACACCGTCCGACGAAACACGTCCCGCCCGGCGCATAAATTACGATGCCGCAAACAAACGGCTCCCACGGCCAAGAGATACCGTACGACAAACCGAAGCGGCAACACGGATGCTGAGCACGGACAACGAAGAAGCGGCTCCCCGAGCATGAATCCAGCACTGCAAGCCCTCCCCATGCTCCTGCTGATGCACCACCAAGGACGCAACGTACCGCGGAGACGCAGGTAGGCACACACACAACAAGTGCATGCAAACAGCGCACACAGTGCAAGAGGCGGAAAAAGCGGACAACCCCCCACCAGCGCGTGTACACAACACATCCACCATTGCATCCACATATGACACACAGGCCAAATCGTAACATCGCGGAACACATGTGTACACACCACCTGGGACTAGGAACCAACCACCCCGTCACGGCCCCAAAGCGCCGATGACGCCGCCACACATGCGCACAACGCAGAGGCCAACCGCAGCGCCATGCATGCGTCGCACACAGACACAGGGACACAACCAAGCAGCACACACATCAGCCCCACCCCGAACGCACATGACACGTGACAGGCCGGCCACAGACATGTCCCCAACGCCCAATTCACGGACAACACCCAACGCCACACAACCGACGCACACATGTCAGTGAAGACACGCAACAGCAGGACACACCCCAGTGTAACAAACATGGCGAAGCACACAGCGGCGGCAACACCAACTAGGAGAAGCAGGGCCACTTCGGGAAGAGGAACGCCAGTACCACACTGAAACACCCATACCACCCTGCACATATGAACAAGACATATTAAACGGAACACCAAAGAGCCCGGGGACCGACAACAGGTGGCCCAAGAATAACATTCACACACAAGGCCCAACGCAGAGCGGAAAGGCAGCCTGCCGCCCACACAAGGGAGAGCAGACAGCACTGAATGACCTTCCATTCCAACTCCGAAACCACAGCCCTACGACAGAAGCCGGTGAATACAGCCATTGTCCAAGAATAGACCAACACAGGCATGCCGAGGAGACCGACCACAGGGCAGATAGCGCATATCACAGAAGCACACAACGGACAGGGAAGAAAGAAGAAAACACTCCCCCATGTCGGCCACATGCAAGTTAATTGGAAGGAGTCACACATCACTGACCTTGAACTGTCTGAGAAGCATGTGGGAAGAGGGCCCGTGTCCTCCAAACAAGCAAACAGAACACTAGTCCTGTCTCCCTACGACTACACAGAGCTCACAGCAACCTCGGAGCGTGCACATTGCAGACTGCACACACAGCCGGAGCACGCCACCACAACGCACCGCTGGGAAATGGCAACCGCAACACACCTACCCAACTACGCCGAACAGCTCAAGCTGTACAAAACCAACCTGTTCCATACATTGGGATGCGATCTCCTGTCCCTGCTGAACGTAAGTTACCGACTGACTTACCGCATCACATTGTTCAGCTGCGTCATGCCCGTCTTCTACTGTCGGAGGTGTCCATACCAGCATCCCGTCGAGATATGCCTCTCCAACCCGGCATGTCTGAAGGCGGACCTGCTACCACTACTCCTCCCTCTGGACGCACACGACAGGGCCTGCTCTGCCTATGGGGGCATGGCGTATGTGGCCAACATCGCACCCGCACTGAAATGGGACCACTGTGCCTCCACACGACGGATCATCGAGAACAGCTACATCGAATGTCACCCAGCATGCCCCATCATGGTCCTCCAAGGGACAACTTACGAACAACACCTTGACAGCCACCATCCGCTACATTGGCTGGCAAACATGTACACCACCAATGACATGGAAGCCCTGCTGGACGGCATCGCATACCTGACAACCTGTCAATTCGTCGGACCACAACGCAGGTTCCCCGAGTGACCTATGATGTCCAACCCCGCACCCATGCTTAGCTTCCGCACGGACTGGCCAGTCACCACCACAACAGCCATACCAAACGACCGGCAACTGTAACCACACCATCAACGACATCGCCATGACATCGGATATGACCGGGACATGCACACTGTTCCCCATCACATCCAGGAACACCGCATGCATCGTGGGAGGCAGTGGCATGGGCTCTGTGTATCGCACCCACATGGACGGAACTGCACGAACAACCAGGACACGACATGGATCCAGCGCCCATGGACACACACACCGCTCAGTGGACATGAATAGGTCGCCTGGAGTCTGTGGGTGCTGCACCCCTCCCACCCCCGCCCCGGGAATCCCATACCAGGACCTTTGCATGGACGACAAGTGCATACAACAACAACACGACCCCAGTGACTGTGACATGTCCAGTAGCCACCACAGTGCAACAACAAGTGGCACGCCGCTGCATGCACGCAAGCACATGCCCTGATGTCATCTCACATGCACGCGTGCATGAGGAACAACCGCAGCAAACCTGTCACATGGAACTGAGATGGACTGTGCCCATGATGCCAAGCGGTCTGGTAGGCTACATGTATACCGTCTGTGTCAAAGTCCGCAGCTCCGCAGCAATACGTAAATGTACATTAGCACAGCCTTGGCCAAGCAGATGTCACTCTGAAGCCCACATCCCACATGCAACAGCCAATCACATGTAACCCCACACCCTATCCCATTTGCAATCATGCTCAGTATATCCCCAACATGTATTCCGCTGCCAGTAGTGTCCACTATACTGCATCACAGAGGACAGAAGACTCAATATAATGTTTGAAACCAAAACTGTCTCCGCTGACTCATTTCACAAGTACGAATGAGAGAGGATGAGAGTATGTGAAGTACACGGCAGTCGTGACATGACCATGTAGTCCACTGGTATTGGATGTCAACGCAAATGAGTAGCACTACTGTGGAAGACACACATGTGTCGTGTGAAGTCGTATGGATGCAGTGCTCAGGTGGGTGGGTGCGACGGGTAGATGCGCACATGCCAAGTTGGAGCACGCCGTGTTGGGAGGGGTCATGAACAGTACACCACCGCTTCCCTGGGCATTGTGAGAGGACACCTGTCGGGGGGAGTGAACACGTGTGTGCACAGCAGCCGGGCACACGTACAAAGCGGTACCAGGCGCACCTCAGCCCACCCTCTGTGGACAAGCTGGATCCTGTTGTGCGCCCGCCATGCCCCTTGACAAGGCACACACAGCCCCAGTCGACCAGGTGTAACCCCAACATAGTCAATCCGCACAGGCGATACAGGGCACGGGATGGCAGTGGAGCATGGTGTGTGAGAGGTCTCCTCGCGCTCCTCCTGGTCATATCACGCAGGCAATAGAACCTCAACGTCTAGCATGGCACAAGTCAGATGGAAGTGTAGGAGGGACGCACCACAGCACGAGCAGCACTGACGTCACGGGAGGTGGCTCGCACCATCCCATCCATTGCCCATCATACCAACCACGCCACATGCCTTTGCGACTAAGTGCAAGCGCGTGCGCCACCACCCCGAGCCCTCCCCAGAGAGGCCAAAGAGTGAATGTGTGGGCCATCAGCCACAGACGGACGCGGCCTGGCCGCAAGGGCAGCCACAGCCACTGGGTGTCGCAGGTGGCGGATCCGGAAGGCGAAGACTGTGATGCATAGTCCATGCAGGCCGGGTCTCCATTTGGGGCACCACGCAGGTGGACGGCGTCCCGCAACACATCATACCCTGAGACAGCCCACTCGTACAACTGGACCCACACATACACTCCTTGCCCTCTCTGGTGCGAGCTTGGGGCTGCCTGTGCAAGCGCTAGCCTCGCAGGTGAGCATGCATATTGGGGGAGCGAGGGGAGGACATGAGGGCTGGGGCGAAGATGACTGTATCACTGTCAGTTAGTACAAGGGATGACCCAGATGTGGAAAGGAAGACACGTGTCCCGTGTGTACTGCAACTAGTCGCCAATCCAACTACCCCCCATGTCCTGAATGTAAGCCCGCACCTAGGCCCGCCCATCCGCCACATCGAACATACCACCAGCACGACAACCTTCCCATTCGAAACACTGACTGGGGGTGGCGACCAGTGTACAATCATGTGTAGCCTACCCACGCGTACATGTGGGCCCTCCATGATCCATGTCACCTGCGGCAAAGTCATGACATGCGCAATGAGGGAAGTGAGGAGAGCTGTCCGCCCCACGCGCAGAAGGTGCATCAGCTCCACAGACCCAGCAGCGAGTCCAGCAGGGGTCACATGTGCAGGGGCAGCTGTGCCTGGTGTGAAGGCACATGCATATAGACAGCACATCGACCAATGTGTAGTCTGCCCACATCTACAGTCCATCATCATGCGGACATAGGAATTGAACACAGGGCAACACATCTTAGTTGGTGCACCCACCGTGACCAACAATGCGCAATCATCGACGTACCCGCCCTGTGCATGGCCCCCCACCCAACGGAGGCACATCCAGTGCCACCATCCCACACACACAAGCCTTCCACGGAACATGCTGTGTCCAATGGTCAGTACAGAGTCAGCGCCCATCTGGTGGATCCTGAACGGGAGACACATGCACACACATGCCAGCTCCCACTATGTACGTCTGCCACCTGGCACGTGCAATGTAACCTCTCACCTGTGACGTGTGACTGCAAGCACACAGCCGTCTTGGCATGGGGCTGTCAATGTGGACACCTGTCAATGTTTCGGGAGGTGTGATCCGTACAGTGCTGTACATAGGGTGCAGTGCTGACACCTACTACTGTCTCATATCCCCTCGTGCCACAGGTCCCACTTGTTTTGGCCGCTCAGCCTGTGCCCACATCGTCGTCGTCGTGTGCCATACTCATCCAGCCGCGGAAGCAGTTCCATGCTCAGCAGACATTCATGTTGCCGTGGTGTTGCCGCTTGACGGATATGCAGTCAGTCCCCATCAGCACGCCCCGCAAGTCATTGGGGCCTAGATCCCCATGTGCATGCACATGGCAGTGGTTTGTATCACTAGCCATTGCCATTGTTGGGAGACCTGTGTAAGTGTATTGTGGCCGTGCCGTCCCAGCTTGACAGCTGGGCTGTGGCTCATGTGCTTGCTCAGTCATGTCAGTGATGTGTATGCGAAATTGCTATGTGTCGTGTTGCTTTGACATGTGTCCTCTGCCATTGTCCCTAGGCGGAGACCGAACATTGACCGCCCATACCAATTGCTGGCGGACATGGACGATACAGAGGTTATTAGGAAGTTTCGGCTGGACAGGCCAAGCCTGCATCGACTGTGTGCCATGTTAGAACCCCATCTCCGTCCCCGCAGGGTGTATCCGACTGCTGTCACCCCCACGGCTAAGGTGATGGCCGCCATGCATTTCTTCGCCACTGGGTCATTCCAGCACACAGTGGGCATTGGAGGAGGGATGTCCCAGCCCATGTTCAGCAAGGTGCTGAGGGATGTACTGGCAGCCATGATGCTGTGCCGAAACAGGTACATCCGCTTCCCCAGGGCTCGTGAATTGGCGGCAGTGAAGGGTGCATTCTATGCCCTTGGCAGAATCCCACACGTCGTTGGAGCCATTGACTGCACACATGTCGGCCTTGTTCCACCACAGGCCACTGAGCACCTGTACCGCAACAGGAAGCACACGCACTCCCTGAATGTGCAAGTGGTGTGCCTTGCGGACATGGTGATCACCCACGTGTGTGCAAAGTTCCCAGGCTCGGCCCATGACGCACACATAATGCGCAACAGCATCTTGCCACGACTGATGTCCAATATGCAACAGGATCGTGCCTGTATTGTCGGTGAGTATGTGGAGTGGTGTAGCGTGCTGGTTGTGCGATGCTGTCCCCTGTCCAGTTGGAATTGCAATGGTTCTCTGTGTCCCTCACACCCAGGTGACTCTGCGTACCCGAATGGGGCATGGCTGCTCAGTCCATTGAGGAATCCTCGCACCCCAGCAGACGATCGCTACAATGAGGCACATGGGAGGACCAGACGTGTGGTCGAGCGTACCTTTGGCCTCCTCAAGTCCAGGTTCAGGTGCCTGGACCGCACCGAGGGTGCGCTGGCGTACTCCCCACAGAAGGTGTGCCAGATAGTGGTGGCGTGCTGCATGCTGCACAATCTGGCCATTCGGAAGCAGATCCCCCTCATCGTGGATGACGGAGATCAACCAGGGCCCCAGCCCGCAGACCAGGACAGCTCGAGTGAGGAGGACAGCGGAGAGGAGGAAGCTGGTAATGTGCGGCAGCAGCTCATCGCCCGCTACTTCACTTGACGGTGAGTGTCCATGTACGACGGCTGATGTGGCTGTATCTGTGCAGGTGTGTGTGTGCTGTGTCAGGGTGGCCGTTTGTTCACTGCGTGCTGTGTGTCAACGCTCCATGGCCAGGGTAGTATGCCACTGTTGGTGGCTGTGGCATTGTGCCCTATTGCTCTGTGCGATGTGTGTACATTGCTTGTAGTTGTTGACATGTACTGTGTGATGGGTGTGTGACACACTCATTGAATGTGCTCCTGTTCTGTCTCCCACCCCTAGGTCCCTACAGGCCCTCCGGATTCAATTGCCATGCCACGCATCAGGTGCCTTTCCGCCCAAGGTGGCCGTTGTATTCCGTACAAATAAAACACAGGGCACAAACAGCAGTTAGTGAAAAAGGTGCATTTATTACAAACTGTGACATGTGATTGTGTGTAAGGTGATGACAAAAGTGGTGCGTGCAGTGACAATGAGCTGTCGGTCATGGCTGCGTGATGATCAGGGTGTACCCACTGGTTCTATGTCCATAGTCCAACACACACATGCCATCCAGATGGCTGTGTGGAGTGGGATCGTAGTCCAAGTCAATGCAGTGGCTGGTCAAGGAAGGCTGGCGGAAGGCTGGCTGGCTGCCTCACTTGCGTTTGGAGCGTGCGAAGTCCTCCCGGGAGATCTGTTTCCACTTCGGACGGCCCCTTCCACGTTTGCGAGGGGGTGCCTGCTTGCGACATGCTGGTGGTTGAGGTGTGCTCACTGGCTGTGGATGCAGGGGAACTGGACACTGCTGCTCCACCCTGCGCCCCGGCAGGTTGTGGCGGAGGTGGAGCTGCTGTCCCTGGCAGTGACCTCACCGCCACCACCAGCTGGCCCATGAGGTCCACGAGTTGGCCCATACGGGCGTCCATGGACCTCAGCACCCCCAGCACCTCACGCGTGTCTGAAGCAGACCTGGACCCATTGTCCTTGGGCCTCTTCATAGGCCCCAAGGACTCTGGCCATTTGAGGCAGGGCATGGCTCCCAGGGGAGGCTGGCGTTTCCCTGACCCTGCTCCTCCTACCAGTCCTGCTGCCACCGGCCTGCCCACTAGCCACATTGCTCACCACGGTCCTCGCTGTGGCTCCCAGGGTGGATCCAGTCGGCCGGGCCACCACCTGCGCTGGGGCTGGTGCCAGCGAAGACGTGGTGGTGGTGGCGGCGGTGGTGGTCGGTGCGGCGATGGTGGCGGTTGCGGCAGTGGTAGTGGCCGCAATGACCGTGGGTGTGGCCGCAACGACAGTGGCAGCAGGGGGCTGGGAATGTTCAGCAGCCCTGGATGATGGGTTGGTGGGTAGGAGGGGTCCTGGGGAGCGGCTGGGCCCTGCCACACCAGATGGGCCTGCTTGGTGGTCCGTGTCCGAAGAGGAGGACAGATCCTCCAGATCCGTGTGTCCTCGTTGGGGGCTTGTAGGCTGGCTGTGCTGGCTGCTGGCTCCATCCCCAGCATCCAGCAGTTCGTCACCTGTGGAGAGAATGAGATTTGTTATTGTGTTGCACCTGGCGAAGTATGTAGTTGTCGTCTGACATTAACAGTTCGTGCAATCTCGTACATGGGTTTCCCGGAGGCGTGTGTGTGGCTGTAGCATTTGTAGTTGTGTGTGCTTGGCAATGGGACTGTGTGCTGTGCACATGTGGCATGGGACGGATTGGCCATGCCGATGGGTGTGTTGCTGTGCCCCTACTTATTGTGACTCTGGTGTATGCGGGCTCCTGGCCCATCCTGGGTCTGGTTTGTACTTTGCTTTTGGTGTTCAGATGGGACGCTTAGGAACGCATATGGCAACATGGGGGCCATGCCCCAGATTCACATTTGGGAGGGGATATGCTTTTGGGGTTCAAATGGAACGCTTAGGAACGCATATGGCAACATGGGGGCCATGCCCCAGATTCGCATTTGGGAGGGGATATGCTTTTGGGGTACATGCTGTGAGCCATGGGTGCCGAACGTGACATGTGTTGTGGCAGCATGACAGTGCATGGTCTGAGGTGTGTGCATGCTTGACATGGCCTGCATATTTGCTGTCTGTTGTGATTACTGGACATGGCATTGGACGCATCGTTATGAGTGAGTGATGGTTGTGTGCCAGCCAACGTATTGCAGTTGTCCCATCTCCTTGGTGTGCGTGCTGCCCTGTGCCATGTGCATCACTGCAGTGCTCGGGGGGTGTGGCCCATGTTGTGTGTTGTTGCTCACAGTGTGTCGTGCGCTTCATTGACTTCTGGCACATGGTTGGTTATGGGCATGTATCTTAGCGTGACTGCTGTATGTGTGGCAGCTGTGCAGATGACATGCCTTTCATGAGACTGGGGCTGACGGATGGATGGTATGTTGAATGTGCATGGTGTGTCTGTGTGTTTGATGGGTTCAGTGGTGTTCGTGTGCATATATGTTGCTCCGCTCTGTTGCGTCTAGTGTTGTTTGTCTTACATGGGCGTAGTTGTGGGGTGTGTGGTTGACAGGCAGTAGGGGCTACATGGACAGGACTTCAATGATGTTTCGGTTGTGTGTGATGAGTTGCACAGTGGCTGCCGTGTGGTACTATATTCAGTGTGGCTTGTGCATGCAGACGTGGCTCCTTGGGTGTTGCTATGTATGTGATGGGTCATGTGGGGTGTGAGTCTGTTGTTCATGTCCGTGTGCACATTGTTCACTTGTTCGTGACGGTGGGCTGTGCTGCGTGTTCGTCTGCTACGTGACATGTCCCATGTGTTGGTCGTGTTATGGTCCTCATGCCTCCAGTAATCCAGCCCTGTCCAGTTTCCCACCTGCAAGTTGTTCGTGCGTGCACTGTACTGGATGCCACATGGCTCTAAGCGGGGGTGCTCCATGTTGCAGGTCTGTGGGGGTGGGGGGGTGTTGTGGGTCGTGGGGGTGGCTGGACACCCACTGACACCGATTGCTGTGGACCGTGATGTCTGCCTTTCGGCTGTCGTTGTGCACTGCGGTGGCTGACACGTGGCTGTGGGGTGTGGGGGATGCTCCTCCTTGCTGTGCTGTGGGACTGGGGCCTGGTGTGTGTTGTACTTGGGCTGTCCACCCTCCCACCCACTGCACTTTGTGTTCCTGCCACTTACCTGTTACTTGTCGGTTAGTGCAGCTGTGGCGGACACATGGGTGTGGTGGGTGCTCGTTGTGGCGCTTCTGGCATATTTGGGGACCTGTTGGTGGTTACGTGGCTGGCTGAGTGTACACATGTCCCCACGTATGTTACAGTTGTTCGGTTTGGGCTGTGTGTGGTGGTGTCTGTTGCATGTGTGTGTGATGTGTTGTGTATTGTGTGCTGGACATGGGGGTGTTTGTCCCTGGGAGCTGTGGCATGGTGGTTGCGCATGTGAGTACATAGCGGTGTGCTGGTATACATTAGTTTGTACTTACCAGCCTCCACTCCCCCTGCTAATCCGGCGAGGATCTCCGGATGGATTACGACTCGCACCTTCTCCTCCCACGCTTTGAAGGTCTTAAAGAGCGCGGGATTCCCTCCGCCAGTGACGGCAGCCAGCTCTCTGTTTTTGCCCTCCTTCTTCTTGACCAGGCTCTTTACGTCATTCCAACGTTTGTTTATTTCTCCTCTGTTCCTGGGCAGGGTCCCGACTGCATTGACCTGGTCTACGATCCGGTTCCACATTCTGTTTCTGGTGGCTAGTGGTGTGTGCTGGACCATGTTCCCATAGATTTGTGGGTACACCTTGATGATCTCGTCGACCATGACCGTCAGCTCAATGGGCGTGTACTTGGGCATTCTTTGTGGTGCCATGGTGTTTGTGGTGCTGGTGCGGTGTGTGTTGTGTAATGTGCAGGGGGTTTGTGGTGCCGGGGGTGGTGGTGGTGGTGGTGGTGGTGGTGGTGGTGTTTGGTGGTGGTGGTGGTGATGGTGGTGTGCGTTTCTGTGGTGTGCTGCTGTCCTTGCTGTGTCACTGTGTCCTCTCCTCTCCTCTCTGGTTTGCAATGTAGCAAGGGGTTGTGGTCTGTGGGAGTGCTGCTTTTGTACTCACCTATGTGGGTGTGTCCTCATGGTCTGTTGTTTTCAGGTGTGTTGTGTCTGGGGTTCTGGCCTTTGTATTTTTTGTTTGTCCGGGGGTGTTTTCGGGATGTGTACTGTGCTTGTGTATTTGTGCGTGCCTTGCTGTGTGGACTTGTTGGCCATGTTGTGTGCTATTGGTTTTAGTGTGCGGATGGTTTCTGTGCAGGTACGTTGGCGCCATGGCTTCTGCCGTGTCGATTCTCATCGGCGTTGTTTGCGCTGGCGGGCGGTATATTTGTGGTTTTTCGCGCTCATGGCGGTGCGATCGTAATTTCACGTGCGGTGTGTCGGCCGTGTGGGCGGGCGGTTTTGTGTTGTCGTGCGTGTTTCCGTCCGTGGCGGGCGGTTTGACTCCGACTCGGACGATGGCGGGCGGTATTTTGTGTGATTTTTCCGCCGATGGCGGTTTTCGGTTTGTGTGATCATAATGGCGTGGTCGGTGTTCAGGCGGTGTGTGCGGGCGGATTTTTGCCGCTTCCATGCCTGGCGGATTTATTTACGCCGGGTATCGTAATGGGCCCCTTAGTTGGCATTTTAGAATATTTCTAGTGTGTTATTGATGCAAAGGTTCTCTGTCTAACCCTGGAAACATCTGAGAGTTCCTCTTTGTCCTGCATAAGAGCTAGAGGTGGAGGCCGGTCTTTTCGTTTTAATGTGGACAAACTCTGGAATTCCCTCTCCTTGCCGTTCGAGCCATAAACAATGTGCTGGGTTTTTCAAAAATCCCTCAAGACCGTGCTTTTTAAGAAATGTTTTTCTAGGTGACATTTCTGCTTTTTCTGGAGTGGTTCTCTTTCTCTGTTAGTGCTGGGATGCCTATGGGTCATCATGCACTCTATAAAACATATAGGGGCCGATTCCGATTCGTGTCGGTAATTTCTCCGACCGAGCCGTCCTCGGAGAGATTTCCGACCGAATCGGACCCGTGCAGTCCGACCGAACGAGTCCGATGCATTCGTATGCCACCGGACACGAGTCGGTCGGACTCCCATTGTACTCAATGGGAGCCGGTCGTACAATGCGTACGCGGGCTCCCATTGCCTCAATGGGTGCGAGGCGGACAAGGGCGCCCCTACAGCTGGTACGCCGCGAAGCGCTTCGCGGCGTACACGCACAGGTAGGGGGGACCCTTGGGTCCCCCCTGTGTGTGCCTCGCACGGGTACGCGTACAGGGGGTCCGACACGGACCCCCAAAGTACGGCTCCGACAGCGAGTTCCGAGTCGGACGGCGCGAGTCGGTCGGAGCGGTCGAGGTGCGCATCGTACTTACCCGGCCGGAAAACGTCTCCATTGCGCGGTGCGAATCGGGTCCGAGCGAGTCGGTCGGAGCGGTACGATCCGGGTACGAGTCGGTCGGAGCGGTCGGGTCGCCCGGACGAGTCGGTCGGCGAATACGCATCGTACTCGCTCGCCCGGACGCGCGTACGACTCGGTCGGAAAATAGGGCTCCGGATCGGATCCGGTAAAACCGAATCCGATTCGGAGCACTACCGGCCGAGATCGGAATCGGCCCATAGTATAGTACAGTATAGTATAGTATAATTTAAGTATGACTCAAAGCTTGTTAGGCCTTGCCCAGTGTTTTCTGGGTATCTAGCTCACGAATAACTCTACTTCTCTGAAGAGATCCAACAAGAAGGAACCTTGTGTGAATGCCTGTTGAGGCTAGATATAGATGGTGCTTTAATAATCAATGTATTAAATGTTTTTTCTATATTTTCTGTTTAAAACTCTTTCTGGCTTCCATAGATAATATTTTGCTAATCGAAATGCATTATGCTTATGACCCAACCAGAAAATAGATGGTGGTGTTAGTAGTCCACCTGACACTGAGAACATCACACAGTCCATTTCTGGTTTGCATAATTTATAGAAATCTTTACGCTTCTGATGGATTGTTTCACTTCTCACAGGTATCTTTCTCAGGTGTGGATTAGCTTCATCTCTTAACTGCAAAGAGTGCAAACCAGTTGTCAGAAGCTGCTTTATTTCAGTGTGGCATAAAGGGCATTATACCAAGGAGGAACATGGCAGCTAGCTGGGAGAGCTGGTCTGGTGCTAACCCCCTCTGGTGTCTAGCGTGTTAGATCTAGCGCACGAGCACACAAAATGAACAAAGGCGTTACCTTTCAGCCTTAATGGGTCTCCACACTCTCTCAGGAAGGATTTGAAGAACACGTGGATGACCTCTGGGGGCATGGCTGTGGATCGGCAGTTCTTGGGGCAGAAAGGAGGCAGTGAAGTCAGCGGGTGGGCTATGGAGAGCGGCAGCCCTGAGGCTCTGCATGGATCGGCGGGACTCAGCGGAGATCTCCTTCCAGGGGACACCAGGTGTCAGCACAAGCTGGCGGCTCCTCGAGGACTCGCCAAGGGGGGCACAGAAGGAGACTGCAGATGATAGATGCCACATAAGCCTGACATGAGGTGGTAGAGGAAAAGCCTGGGAGGTGTCTACACTCTCTTCTTCACTAAGAAAATCCAGAGGAAAAAGGTCAGTGTACCTGGGGGCAGGGGAGGATGCAGGAGCTGAGTCAGGGAAGGTAACAGACAGATATATGCTACGAAATAGTAAAATAAGCTTATAGGCTCCTACTGAAGGAGGAAGTGGCATTAAGCCACAGAGCATGGGTGAAGAGTTATCCCTGAGTTCCCACCTTACCCTGATTACTATTACAAAAGGAGTTAATGACCTAGCAGCAAAAGATACAGGAATCCCTAATTCCCAAACGGAGGACCCCGATCTGGCCCCAATTTCATTACCCCTCCCTGGGAGCAGAAACAATCAAGGGGAACATTGGGAGGTGTGGCAAAACCCACTGACCGTGTTAAGATTACTCCACCCATGGGGTCTTTCTTTGAAGAAGCGGGTAAACTTTCCCTATCCTAGCAACACTGCTCACTGAACTCTTTAGACTCTTGACAGGAAAAGACTTTTACCATGCAAGCTGCTAAGTGAGCACAAAGGGAAGTATAGCAGGCATTGAGACTTAAAATGGATTCCAAGCAATAGTGGAGAAAGTTTTTGAAGTAGATCAGTTTGGAGAACCGCAACCGCAGGCCCAGTGTGCACAGGTGAAGTTACAGGATCCATTGGGGCAGCCAGGGGTAGAAAATCTCTTGGCAGCATTGACGGAAGAAATTAAAGCTAAATTCGCAACTTCAGAAAAAAAAGAGACAAGGATACAAGAGGCCTGTGAGACTCTAGAGGGCAAAATTAATACTATAATTTAGTGAATGAGCACTGCGGAAGCCTCACAGTAGGAGCTCAATGGAGAGGTCGATGGTTAATCACGATGAGATACAAAAATTAAAAACAGGGGGAAAAGAGCCCTGAAAAAAGATAGAATCTTTGGAGAATAACGCAAGACATAACAATGTCAGAGTATTACCCATCCCTGAAGTCGCTGAAGGAGATAACCTCAAAGGTTTTATGATCAGTTTCTTTAAGGAGTTTATTACATCAACAGACTCTAACGAGCTGGCAGCAGACATTCAAAGGATTCATTGAGATCCCTTTATGAAAAACCAGAGTAGGAAAAACCCTAGGAGGATCCTGATTAACTTAAAGTCCTACTCCTTAAAGAGCAAATCCTATCAGAGGCCCTAAAACAGGCAGTTTCAAGAAAGGTGAATGGTCCTTTTATGTCAGATCGGATATCTCAAGGGTGACACAGGATAGACAATGGGAGCTAAGAAAATATATTCAAGAACTTACAATGCTGGAAGCCACTGCCCAGATAAAGTTCTCTGCAACTCTGTAAGTCATGTGGAACAATAAAATGCACAGTTTGAGAGAGCCAGATGAGGTGGAGAATCAAGTTAAACAGATTAAAGCGCACCCGAAGTAAAATCAGACACCGTGGGGGGAAGAGGGTTCAAATGGGTATAACGAGAATAGCCAGAATGGATTTAGGGAGGGTTCCCCAGGGAGAGTTGTTTGTGTTCAGACACTGTGAGGTAATGTGTGGGGAAGATGGCACTGGGTGGGGAGCATATGGGAGAAAAAAGAAAAAAAAGAGGTCCTTACTTGAAAAAGGTTGTGGCAAAAAGATACCTGAACAAAGGGGTCACGCTTCAGGGAAGTTGAATTTTCTGAAATACAATGACAAATTCAAATAAGACTTTCCCTCTGAGCACCTTAACATGGAATGTGAATGGTCTCAGGGTGACTAGTAGTAGGAGGAAAATCTTGGAATACTTAAGAAAATCAGTGGAATAATAATATTATAGGAGACACAGCTATTAAAAAAAGCATGTGAGAGCATCCTGAAGAAACAAAGATGGGTTAGTTACTTTGCATGCACTGATCAAATGTGCTGTGTAAACGGAGTGGCCATTCTGAATAAGAGTTTGTTCAAGACAACCTTAGTAGAATATATAGCAGGGGTGATTACTAATAGCAAAACCTCTGATACATAGAGATTGGTATGCACTTGTAGGTTATTATGGTCCAAATATTGATGACCCACACCTCCTCCGGGCTTTATATTGTCAGTTATTGGAGGTAAAAATCCCCATAGTGATAGGGGGAAACCTTAATGTATTACTGGATCCTGCCCTTGATAAGCCCACCACAAGATGTACAGCATACACCCCCAATATGAGGGCACATGTGTGTCAGCTGATGAAAGGCCTGAGGTTAATTGATATCTGGAGACAACGAGCTAGCACAGGTAAAGATTTTACTTTTCATAATAAGAAATATGGCCACACCTCCAGAACTGACTTCTTTCGTGTAGACACCAGGCTGAGTAATAAAGTCAAAGAGATAATCCACCTTCCTGAGCATCTATCAGATCACTCTGCAATGAGGTTATAACTATTTCTGGATAAGGTATGAGTTCCTACCAGATGGTCTCTGAATAGGACATTGCTGCTGTACCAGGCAGAAATTGGTCAGCTGAAACAAGATACAATAGACTTCTTTGAAGCGAACAATGATTCAGCTCCCCCACATTTTATATTGAACACTTACAAAGCATTCATTAGGGGAAGGATAATAATTCAAGCTGCATATAAACACAAAGAAGCAAAGCATAGACTGAGGGATCTAGAATTGAGAATTGAAGGCTGGAGAAAGATTTAGACACTCATTGCAATGCTCAGGACCAGATTACATCAAATAGTAAAATTAAAGGGGCAAGAATCGAATTAGCAGAAATCTGGAAAGAATGATGCGGGGAAAATGGGAGGTTAGTACGCTTTCTCACTACAAATATGGGGAGGGCTGTGGTAAACTATTAGCCTGGAAATTGAAGGTGGACGATGCTAAAAATATTATTAAGGGAATTGAAGTTAAAGAATCTGGTAAATGGGGTGTAGATGATTCAGATATAGATCAGACTTTCACAAGTTTTTTTCAGGAATTATACATGGACGATTTAGAAGCCTCTGAAGATCAGATAGGGAGCTGACTGAGGAAGAGGCGAGGGGACAATAAAAGCATTAAAGAAAGTAAAAGCATCAGGCTTCAATTGCCTACCAAATGAGCTATAGATGGTGCTAAAAAATGAACTGACTTCAATACTAACCTCTCTACTAGTAGGTATTTTCTCTGAAGGCAGCATCCTGCCACAATCCTGGGATGAAGCAACAATTAGTGTAATTTTAAAACCTAACAAGGACCCTAAAGACTGTGAATCATACAGACTGATCTTGTTGCTAAATTGTGACTATAAGATCTACTCGCATGTGTTAGCAAAAAGTTTGGAGAGAGTGATTGGGGGTCTATTTCACAAAGATCAAAAGGGCTTTATCAAGGAAAGACAATTACACAAATTAACACATAACCTGGTGGGTGCATAAGATATGGCTTAAGAGAAAACCCCATTAAAGGTACTAACATTTGATGCTGCTAAGGCTTTTGAACGAGGGAGATGGCTTTTCCTACATAGTTGTGATTAAGCAGTATGACTTGTGAGAAGAATTATTAAGGATAGTTCAATCAATTTATATAGAGCTGACAGCAAGAAATGTTCTAAATGGGAGACTGACTAAACAGATTTCTATAAGAAGAGGGGTGCAGCATGGGGGTCCGCTGTCCCCCCTGCTCTTCCATTTGTATATTGACCCCTTAGCATGTAGAATAAGGAAAACCCAGGATATTGTTCCCTTCTAGTGTAATGGATGGGTGAAAAACATTGTACTGTATGCAGATGACTTGATGACATTTACCCAAGATTTTGTAGGCTCTTTTTCCGGCCATTCTGCAAACCTGAAGGTGTTTGGGAAAGTCTTTGGGTAGTTGATGAGCGAACAAAACACAGAGCTAATGATGTGGAGCACCCTAGGAGATTGTCCCCTTGTAAAAAGGAAATAAGGTATCTAGGGCTTCAGATATTTTAGGAGCTGGATATGATGGCCCAGGTGAGTTTTGATAAGCTTATGACAGAGACTAGAAATTGCTGAGATCATGGGGATATCTCCCTCTCACAATCCTTGGAAGAACAAACATAATACAAATGACAATACTACCAAAATTTACTTACATTTTCAATGCGATTCCGCTAACTTTTAGAGCAGAGTGGTTTAGGAAACTACAGGTTGAGATAAGCAGTCTTCTCTGGTCATTTAAAAGAGTCTGGGTCCTGGAGGAAACTACGCAGGAATAGACTTGAAGGAGGCATAGCAGTCCCAGACTTCCAGTTTTACTGTTTGGCTTTTCAGATTAAGAATATAAGAATGCTGTTAACTGGAGTCTCCCAGCATGTTTCTCCCTTACTTCAAGCTGTGACAAAAAATCTGCCTTACGGGGTGAACATTTTCTATTATAGTTTGGTCACCCCAAGTTTTTCAAGAATATTAGATTGAAGACCCTGAGTGCTGCTTGCAAGCATTGGGCCCAGAATAGGCAAGTGCTAGGGATACCTTCTTAAAATGACTTTGCCCCGATATGAAACTCACTCGGTATGCCGGAATGTCTGCAGGATAATCTAGCAAGACCTTTGAAAGAAGGTAGTGTAAATAGATGGGACCAGATTATAGACAAAGGTAGTCTGGTGTCCTGGGAAACAGTAACTCAGATTACGAACAATATGCTATCCAAATGTAAGTACTATTAGTTGGCTAGTTGGGCATGCGGATTGGGTAACAATGGGGAAGGGAACATGAAACGGGAGGAAAAATGACAAGGGAGTTTCCCCCCAAAAGGAGAGGTGGCAAAATTGTAGTGGATGCTGGTGCAAGCATCGATGGGGCCTTTACCTTGCCAGCCGAGACTTGGAGAAGGGACCTGTCAACGCTGGAGTTAACACACTTATGGCAAGTATCTATGTCTATTCTCTTGGTCTCAATAAAATCTGCACCTCTCAAGAAAAATTACTTATTCACAATACACAGAACTCATTGTACCCCGAAGAAGCTGTCAAGTCTATGAGTTAGAGCGGTTAAGACCTGCTCTAAGTGTGGTTTGGAGAGGGTGGATGATGTTCACATGTTTTTGCAGTGTCCCGCTAGCCAAGTCTTCTGGCGAATGTTGGGTAAGGCTCTATCTGACATTGTGGGTAGACAAATCAAGGTAAGCCTTGCACTGGTGATCTTTGGCATCTTTGAGGGTGACTGGTCTTCAATAAAACTACATAAAAAACAGTCATCACTGTTATTTTTATTAATTTTGCTTGCATGACGGGAGATATGCATGCAGTAGGTGTCACTTGTACCTCCAGTCTTTATGGACTGAGTAATCTCGGATCAACAAGTCAGCAGGCTTGACAGCTGTTGCCAATCTGGTAAAAGAGGTTTGGGAGCGTCTGGAGATTTGGTGTAAGGGATGGTATAGTCAAACATGAGCATTCACACTGGTAGTGGCTCTGGTGCCCAATGATTACGACCCAAGAACCAATAAGTGAGTATTGTGTTGGGCTGTGCTGAGCCTTGCTATGCTATGTTATCTTATGTTATGTTATGCTATGCTATGCTATGCTATGTTATGCTATACTGGCACTGAGCAGGAGTGAGTCAAGACAAACCTAGGGCCTCAGTGGACTAATCAAAGAGCCAGGCCTTCAGCTTCTTGAGTAATTCAAGAAGTGAGGAGGGGGCTCTTATGTGTAGTGGCACATCATTCTGTTATGTTTCATATAGGTACCCTAATATAGGCCCGGGTAACATCATACCCTTTCACCTACATCACCTCCCCTACATTACACACTAACGAGTCTTTTAAGGATTGAACGCCTTTTATGGACTGAACCTTTTACCTAGTTCCAGGCCTGGGTGCAGAAGGAGGGTTTTTCCCGAACAATAGTGTTCTATGACTTCATCTTTAGACTGGCATTGCATGAATAAAATATTCATGAGGCTACTTGGAAACCAGGCAGGGGCTATACACCACCTTCCTAATATCTACGCACAAGGTTCATCCCATACGTCATCCTCATACCCAACAATGGCTAACACAAGAACAAGGGACAAAGGGACTCTATATACTTTTCTGTATAAATACAGCACCTCTTGCTATCAGTAGTTAGAGGGGCACCGACACTTCTAGGCTGACACACTGACCAGAGACGCTGAGGCTCCTGCATGCAGACGCTCCAGCTGACAGTGGTCTGAACATCCCTTGCGGGGTGTCCAACTCGAGACCAAGAAGGGCTCCTACTTTCACACTTCAGGTAATGGGGTTCGACTAAATCCTAAAGGGATTCTTGGCTGCACACCTACTCACATCCTAGGTACACTTAGGTACATCTAGACAGGCATCGTAGGAGTACGCACTCTCTTTTATAAATGCATTTTATATTCATGTATTTATTCATGCTTGTTGCAAGATGATAGAACTGTACTATCCTTTTATATTCATAGTACTGCTAATTATATATCTCTGCTGCTGTCTAATGGTTGTTTCAGCTCATATACTCTACACGAGAATAACAACTGTTCAATAAATCCTTATTGACACGCCCAGACTGTTTATTCTGTGTACCTCTGAGATAAACTAAATAAGCACGAGTGACTGAGCGAGAAGTAGTACATTGTTTCCACGATCTTGAGGGATCAGGGTTGTCATGTTCTGAGGATGCCAGAAACTAATCTCTCCCCGATAAGAGGAGACACTAGTGGCACTGTGAGCTAGCTAATGCAAACAGGCTAACATTTCTTGGTGGGGTGTACAGAATCAGTCTGCCACCAAGCCCACAGTTTATGTTATCCAAACGCGCAGGTCCTGCATGGGTACTATAGGAACTACATGACATGGCGCCACCAACGATGGTTGGGCTCTTATTTTACAGTAGAATCTGAGTAGTTCAGTCGTGCTATTCTCAGAAACCCCTACTCACAAAACGCCAGAGACGTCTGAAGTGGGTGGGCACAAAACTCCGCCACAGCTGAGTAGGAGAGGAATCCTATTTATTGGCTGTTGGTTAATCAAGCTTGAAGGACATTTTGTTCCTAAAATTGTGCATAACACCTTATCTTAGTTCCCTTGAACAAAACTTCTCCTTTTACAAAAATGACTGAGGGCGAAAATAACCCAGTAGTAAATCTACACGTCTCAGACGAAGAAGAAGATTCAAATGCAATACATATTGCACAAAAATTAAGACGCACTATCACCCTGAAACTAATGGACTATGGTGTAACATCTAGGGGTGGCTTAGTAGCTTTCGTGATTGAGGCACACGAATCAAACAAAACAGAGATATTTTATTCGTGGATTACATTCCCAGCAGCAGATGGAAGAACACAGACATTTCACTACTACACAGAAGGAGATGCACCACGGGAATATGGTCCTTGCGAGGACATAGAAGTTCCACTTAATTACCAGGAACACCTATACTGGTTTAAAGGCACCCTACCACATATAAGACACAGAGTAAGGTTAGGCCCGCTCGGAGGAGACGGTGCAACATGGCCAATATTAGCGGCCTACACACCACATCCTGACATTGACAAAATGCAACAGCCAGACTTACTCTTACAACACAAGGATTTAATTAAAATCTACAGAAACCTGACACAGTATGTCATGAGGACTTTCACAGTCCAACCAACATTAGTTGCAACAAATGGAACTCAGATTCAGGGTACAGCAACTAAAATTACACCACAAACATTACACGCAGTAATGGGCAAGATGCCCACGAAACGTGAACAAATACCATTCTGGGTAGCTCAGAAAGTAACTCAGCTCGAGGCAGTATTCCCGAATACTACCCCGTTTGAAAAACACAGGATGTTAACCATCTGCTTGCCCATGGGGATAACACCACAAGTGAGGACTGCACCTCTTGGGGTACAGTCTTTGCTGGCATATATACCAGAACACATGGTATTCCTTCATTAGCAGTAGTACCAGACGTATTAAGACAAATACAAAACGAGTACGGAGCAGAACCTGCCCTAAATTTAGGGATGAAGTTATTAAATAACTATGACCAGGTATCAGCCATAATACTAGCTAATATTAAAGGGGAAGCAGCTTCAGTGGCAATCCGCCAACGCCTAAGGGAGTTCAGTCCGTTGGATCAACAACACAAACTGCCCAAAATAATTGAAACTGCATATGCAGAATTAGGCAGAGACAGTTTGGGTGGGAAAGCATTAAAACCACAACTGATGGGCAGTCCTGAAAAGGACACTACAAAGCAGACACCTGCTTCTTCTAAAAAGAAGTGAGAAAATAAAAAACAACAAAACTTTAAAAACAGATCTCAATCCCGGGGCAGATCTCCTCCACAGGGGCCCTCTGAAAAGAGGTATAACCTCAGGAATAGGGATAATATTAGGAAACCTGACAGGTATCAGGATACTGATACACGTTCCTCTCGTTTCTTTCAGGGCTCGACGAAAACTTCTGAGAGAGAAGGACGGTCAGAACACAAAGAAGAGCATACAAAGTCCAGAGATAAGCAGCACGCTCAAGACTATACTTCCAAAAAAGACGCTATTCCAAAATCAAAACCTCAATTTAAGAAAAAGAAAGTTGCAGGCATAAAAATCAGACATGCCCAGAATTCTGAGGACACAGCTTCTGAATGGGGAATGGGCTCTGAAGATGCTAGACAGTGCGGCAGAGGTAACAATAGCTCGCCAGAACCTGAAGGAATTTCTGGTGACAGCGGACTTGAATGATTACATCACAGTGGAAACACCAGACACCAGGGTGAGCGTCCCACATAAGTTACACGAAATAACACTCCAAATGGAGGGGGACAAGCCCAGGAAAGTCAAAGGTCACTTTTGGGAAAACAAAGCAAACACAAGGAGATGATGGACGGAGTGCTGAAACTTTTCAAACACTCACCCCCAGTCACAGATCTGGGTTGAATCCATCATCATTCTTTAGCTCACTTTGCCACCCAAGTTCAGACACAGCTATATGCAAATCAGTCTTGACCCTGTGCCTCATGGGAACAGTCCAGACCGAACTGCCAATCCATGTCTTCCCTGGACCGGAATCAAGCATCCTGGGACCGGTTTCGGGCTAA
Organism: Calotriton arnoldi; assembly: GCA_963921515.1. Classification (NCBI taxonomy): domain Eukaryota; kingdom Metazoa; phylum Chordata; class Amphibia; order Caudata; family Salamandridae; genus Calotriton; species Calotriton arnoldi. Next base: position 1,750,263 of record CAWUFW010000615.1, on the reverse strand, counting down.
CAGCCCTCATCAGCCAGGCTAGCTCGAATCCAGTGGCAAAGTGAGCAAGGGACCCACGTCTGGGCATACCCTGCCAACTTAGGGCGAACAAAGCAAACACAAGGAGATGATGGACGGAGTGCTGAAACTTTTCAAACACTCACACCCAGTCACAGATCTGGGTTGAATCCATCATCATTCTTTAGCTCACTTTGCCACCCCAGTTCAGACACAGCTATATACAAATCAGTCTTGACCCTGTGCCTCATGGGAACAGTCCAGACCGAACTGCCAAGCCATGTCTTCCCTGGACCGGAATCAAGCATCCTGGGACCAGTTTCGGGCTAACAGCCCTCATCAGCCAGGCTAGCTTGAATCCAGTGGCAAAGTGAGCAAGGGACCCACTTCTGTGCATACCCTGCCAACTTAGGGCGAACAAAGCAAACACAAGGAGATGATGGACGGAGTGCTGAAACTTTTCAAACACTCACCCCAGTCACAGATCTGGGTTGAATCCATCATCATTCTTTAGCTCACTTTGCCACCCCAGTTCAGACTGTCAGACTCAATCTGTCATCCGGTTATGACATCCTATTAGCAGAACAAGATTGGCCGCCAACATTCGTTATGGAGTGCCCCAGGGGAGAAACTGTAATTTTTCCTTCATTCTCCGACCTCGTTCCCATACATCTTAAACATGCTTATGCACAGGAGTGGGCGGTGGCCCTAGCTCCAGCACTATACAAAAATCATGCTGGTTGGGATGAGGATTCAACCCACCACGTGATCCCGTTAAAAGTTTCACCAAATGCTCAGAGGCAATACCCAATAAAGCAAGAAGCTAAAAAACAAGTCAGGAGATCTTAGATCAACTTGAATACCAAGGGGTAATTGAAACATGCACCTCACCAATGAACAACCCTTTGTTTCCCGTATCCAAACCAGACAACTCATATCGTCTAGTTTTAGATTACAGGCATTTAAACTCATGCACGAAGACATTCGCTGTCCAAAATGCACACAGTGCTGCATTAATGAATAACATTGTGCGGAAAAAATACAAAACTACATTAGATATCTCAAATGGATTTTTCTGCCAAAATATAGCGCCTGAAAGCAGGTATTTGACCGCATTCTCAGCGTTGGGGTCCCAGCGGCAATTTTGTCACCTCCCCTAAGGGTATAAGAACAGCCCGGGGATATTCTCAGCAAGAGTAACAGAGTTTACTCCAAAATTTTGATGAGGAAGCATTGTCCTATGTGGATGATATTTATCTGACGGACGATGACTTAAAAAAGCACTTGACAAGGGTGAGCACCATTATAATGGGATTCGCCTCTGAGGGCTACAAATTTAATTTAAAAAATAGCCCACCTCAATGTCCTATTTTTAGGATACGAGCTTTCAAGTGAAGGGAAAAGCATGGCCTTTCGACGCTTATGGACTTTCAACTTATATAAACGAACTCAATTAGGACTGTGGCTTAAGTGACAATTCCAATCAACTAATTTTCATGGACAAGCATTTTAATTGTTTACCTTTTTAAATCTGTTTTTAAAATAATTTTTAAACAAGATTTTAACAAAGCTCTTTTTACATGTTCTAGGCACTACTATCTAGTAAAGAGAATAGTCCACTGGTATTTTTTATCATTGTTGACTGTTCGGAAGAGGAGTGGGTGTTATGTTTCATATAGGTACCCTAATATAGGCCCGGGTAACATCATACCCTTTCACCTACATCACCTCCCCTACATTACACACTAACGAGCCTTTTAAGGATTGAATGCCTTTTATGGACTGAACCTTTTACCTAGTTCTAGGCCTGGGTGCAGAAGGAGGGTTTTTCCTGAACTATGACTTCATCTTTAGATTGACACTGCATGAATAAAATATTCATGAGGCTACTTGGAAACCAGGCAGGGGCTATACACCACCTTCCTAATATCTACGCACAAGGTTCATCCCATACGTCATCCTCATACCCAACAATGGCTAACACAAGAACAAGGGACAAAGGGACTCTATATACTTTTCTGTATAAATACAGCACCTCTTGCTATCAGTAGTTAGAGGGGCACCGAGACTTCCAGGCCGACACACTGACCAGAGGCGCTGAGGCTCCTGCATGCAGACGCTCCAGCTGACAGTGGTTTGAACATCCCTTTCGGGGTGTCCAACTCGAGACCAAGAAGGGCTCCTACATTCACACTTCAGGTAATGGGGTTCGACTAAATCCTAGAGGGATTCTTGGCTGCACACCTACTCACATGCCAGGTACACTTAGGTACATCTAGACAGGCATCGTAGGAGTACGCACTCTCTTTTATCAATGCATTTTATATTCATGTATTTATTCATGCTTGTTGCAAGATGATAGAACTGTACTATCCTTTGATATTCATAGTACTGCTAATCATATATCTCTGCTGCTGTCTAATGTTTGTTTCAGCTTATATACTCTACACGAGAATAACAACTGTTCAATAAATCCTTATTGAAACGCCCAGACTGTTTATTCTGTGTACCTCTGAGATAAACTAAATAAGCACGAGTGACTGAGCGAAAAGTAGTACATTGTTTCCACGATCTTGAGGGATCAGGGTTGTCATGTTCTGAGGTTGCCAGAAACTAATCTCTCCCCGATAAGAGGAGACACTAGTGGCACTGTGAGCTAGCTAATGCAAACAGGCTAACATTTCTCGGTGGGGGTGTACAGAATCAGTCTGCCTCCAAGCCCACAGTTTATGTTATCCAAACGCGCAGGTCCTGCATGGGTACTATAGGAACTACACAACAATTCCATGCTTTAAGATTGGTGTAGGAGAAGGCTCGACCACCGGATTTGGTTTTCCATATGTGTGTGATGCATACAAGTAGGAGTCTGGATGAGCGGGGTTGTGTGGAAGGTTAATGAAAGCAGATGCGGTTGTTGAGTTATGCTGGGAAAGTGTTATGTAGTGCTTCGAAAGTGTTGGTGAGGAGTCTGGATTGTGTTTGTCTGTATATGGAGAGCCAGTGGAGCTCTTTCAGTTGTGGTGTGAAGTGAGCAAGCGTGGGAGGTTGAGAGTGACTCTAGCTGCTGAGTTCTGAATGGTCTTCCACCTTCTGGTGAGTTTTTTGTTGGTCCCAGCAAAGAGGGTGTCCCCATAGTCCAGCTTATGTTTGACAAGGGTGTGCATGAAGGTTTTCTGGGTGCTGATTGGGAGACATTTAACAGCCTTCGTCAGCATCCTCAGGGTACGGAAGCATGAGACACTGACAGCGTTGACATAGGCGCTGGTTAGAAACTGGGTCTCTAGTTGGCAGAGGTATGCACCCTGTCCAAGTAGGGACCACAATCCTAGTCAGGGTAAGTTATATGCACACTTAAAATTAACCTGTGCTCACCCTCCGGTTGCTTGGCACAAAGCAGGCAGGCTTCACTTAAGAGGCAATGTCTAAAGTATTTGTGCAAAACACACACACACAGACACACATACACACAGAGTAACACAATAAATACACCACAAAAAGACTCCACACAGGTTTAGAAAAATAGAGTATATTTATCTGAGTAAAACAAGACCAAAATGACAATAATCTAATCAGTAGAAGTCGAGATATTGACTTTTAAAGAATTAATGCAAAAACAGTGCTTAGAAGTCAATAGCACTAAAAGGTTACTTCGATGGAAGACAGGCCAGCTAGGAGACTCACACAGGTCCTGCTGAAAAAGGACCATGGATGGAGCAAAGCCTTGATGCTGAGGGCACGATGAGTCATTCTTTTCCACGCAGTTGGGTAGCTGCATCGTCTTCGAGCTCTGTTGAGATGCAGGCAATGCATTGTCATCGAGCTGCACAGAGCATTGTTGGTGGGCTGCGCAGGCTGTAGAACCGCTGTTGACGAACAATCTCTGCATCGGCGTTAAAAGGCGATGCATCAGTTCTGACCGGCGCAGTGGTGACAATCCATCACTTATGTAGCAAAACAGCTGCAGAACCCACTTCTGAGGCCCAGGATTGGAGGGGGCACCTCAGGCAAGGAAAGGACTCACAGATAGTACAGTCCAGCAGCATCAGCAGAACTGAAGGTTTTCTGTGACCCTGAGACTTCAGAAAACAGGAGGCAAACCAGTAAGCCCTTGGCATCACTCTGGATTCAAGCCAGATGGGTTCAGTCCTTGCCCTCAGCAGGGCAGAGCTCAGCAGGCAGCAGGGCAGCTCAGCAAAGCAGAGAAGCATTTCCTGAAAGAATGAATGAATTTGGGGTTTATAAAGTGCTCTGTCACTCCACATGGAGCATCCTGGCACTGAGGTTGCTACTAAAACTCAGAGTTGAAGGAAAGAAAGAAAAGAAAGTGGCTAGATGAGGGAATAGCAGAGTGCATCTGGGGCCTTGAAGAGCCAGGTCTTCAAAAGCTTTTTGAAAAGGGCTTCTGATTCCATGAAGCGCAAGAGGCTGGGGAGTTGGTTCCATGCCTTGGATCCTAGCACCGAAAAAGATTTGCTGCCTCTGGTTTTTAATCTAAATGGAGGAGGCTTTGGGAAGATTTGCATAGGAGAATCTAACAATTCTTGTGGGGGTGTAGTGCGTGAATCTGGTGGTAAGGTATTTGGGTCCCGTGGCTTTGAAAGTTCTGAACACCAGTAAGAGGGTCTTGTAGAGCTCCGTCTTGGGAGTTTTAACACAAGTGTGGCAGCTGCGTGTTGCACCATCTGGAGTTTGTGGAGGATACGCTTAGAGGCAATAGTCGAGTCAGGAGAAGATGTGAACGGACACAACTGTTTTCTGGTAGCTAGAGGGAGAATGTAAAAAAAGTTTCTCAGAGACTAGATTAAAGCACATGCATGCCACTGCAATGGCTTGAGGGCAGAAGAAAAGGGCAGTGTCAAATTTACTCCCAAGTTTTGTGCAACTTCTACTATGGCAGGAGGTGGGGGCACAGAATTCGGCCACTGTTGGGTAGGTGAGAAAAGGTTACATTTTCCAAATAACAGGATTTCTGTTTTATCTGTGTTGCATTTTAGATGATTTGATTGCACCCACAAGATAACTTCAGTAAGTCAATTTTTAAAATTATGTTCTGAGCCTAGGGACCCTTTGTCCAGCGATCGAATCAGCTGCGTGTCATCAGCGTATGATGTGGTGGCAGTTCCCGAAAGACGTTATCAGGAAGATTAAGGCGGCCATGTAAATATTAAAATGTGCGACTCTAAGAAAAGAGCCCTGTGGAACTTCTGATGTTACTGATCTTTCTTTTGAGGTGAAAGGTCCCAGTATGATGACTTGTCTGCGCCCAGGCAAAGAAGATTAAATCCAGGCCAGAGATTTGTGGGAAATTCCATAGTCCTTGATTCATCAAAGTAGTATGGCATGTGAGAAGTTGTCAAATGCGGTGGAGAGGTTGATTAAATTCAGCACTGTGTTATTTCCCCCGTCCAGGGTTAGTTTTATGGTGTCCGAGACTTCCAACAGGGCAGATTCTATGGAACGTTTACAGCAGAAGCCAGATTGGCAGGGATGGAGAACATTGGAATTTTCCAGGAAGGATATTAATTGCCTTTCACAACTTTCTCAAGCATTTTAGTGAAGGCAGGAAGCAGTGAGATGGGGCGGAGCTTAGACAGTATGGTAGGGTCGGCTAGTGATTGTTTTTGCAAAGATTTCACAGCTACTAGTTTCCAGCCAGAGGGAACCTCAGCCATTGACAGTGAGGTGTTGAGGATATTAATAATAGAAGGGTTGGCAATGTTGATGACTTTGTGAGGGATGGTTGTGGAACAGGAGCCACAGGGGGAGCTAGACTTACAAGAGAGAATGGCCTGTTGTGACTGTAACAGGCTAATCTCCTGAAAGGATGCCAAGGTTTCGATCCCTTCCTTTGAAAGTGTTTCTGGTAGGACCCCGACTGAAGGGGATATGGTGGTTGAGAAGCCCCATTGTATGGCCTGCATTTTCTCTTCAAGAAAGAGAGAAGAGCTTGTTGCGCAGAGTTTGGGATGAGGAAAGTCTCTAACTGATGCCTTTTGTTGTAGGAAAGATTTAGAGATTTTGAAGACTGTTTTTGGATCAAAGTGGGCTTGTTCAATATGAGTATTGAAATATGTCTTTTTTGCTACCTTAATCTGGATGTGGTAGGCTTGTTGCATGATTTTAAAGTGAGCCAGGTCTTTGGGGTTGTAGGCTTGCCACCATTTATGTTCTGCTTGTTTACAGCGCAGCCGTTGCTCTGCTACAGTTCGGGAGAGCCATGTGTAATTCTTAGCAGATACTGCAGGGGCTAAATCAGTGGCTATGTTCATAATCCAGTTGTTAAATGAAGAGAGGTCTTCAACGAAGTTCCCCATGGGAGTAGGAGGAGAGACAGAAAGACATATGGCTAAATTGGGGTAAGTCATCATCTTGCTCCATTTGCGTGGCATGTGTGGGCACCTGATAGTAATGAACAAGGGAGATTATCTGGGTTGATTGGGATTTTAAGGGAGATAAGGTAGTGACCTGACCAGGACTGTTGGGTTGGTACTCCTACTACCAGGTTAGGGTGATTGAAACAAATTCCATCTAGAGTGTGACCTGCGGTATGCGTAGGAGATGTTACTAACTAATTGAGACCAATGATGTTTAAAGTTTTGATGAAATTCGATACATCAGAGTTCCTCAGAAAAGTCAGTCATGGCAAACTGGCAATCCTTATAGCAGAGCAGTCTTTACTCCAAAATAGTTTTTAACAGGTCCAGTAGTGTACTGATCTGGTAGAGTCACAGTCCCAGTACTTATACCCAAATGTGTCTTTGAAGTGGGGGGTGATTTTGAAGCAGCTCCTTGAAGTGCACAGGTTCCCTTTTATCCCAGCCCTGTATGCCAAGCTACCTGTGGGGGTAATGAGCCCTTTGTGTGGGACACAGGATACTGCCTATTCAGATGTAACTGTTAACTCCCACTCCCCCTTCCTACCCAGGAAGGCTATTAGAATAAAGATGAATGCAGATGAGCCCCTTGTCACACCCACCCTTCCTGTGTTTGGGGCTGTATAGAGGGAATGCTCAAAGTGTAGCTGTCATCCAGCCCAGATTTGTATTGCAGACAGGCTTCAGGCACACTGAGCTAAGTTAAGAGCAGAGAAGTGTCCACTTTCTTAAAGCATCACCAAATACTATTGTTAACTTTGGACAGCCCTAGCCTAAAAAGGACTAAGGCAATAAACATAAATGAAATCACAAATGGATTAATATGGTACATAAGCCTAACACAGGTAGCCCCAACCACCGGACATGTATAAACACCACACAACAGTAAGCATAAAAATACACAATTACTCCTGTGGTCAAAATATTACTAAAAATGACACTTAGCAGAGTGAACGATAGGTCACAAAGGAATTTAATCAAAAAGACTTAGAGACCAACACAGATACTGCTGATTTAAACTATACAAAGTAATAGGCTGTCATGAATTTCAGCAAATGAACAACATTTATTGGCTCAGACAACAACATAATATTAGAATATACAAATAAATCAAATCTAAAAAGCAGTGCATATTACATAAGTACAGGTCGATGCTTCAGCTCAAAGGTGAACTTGACCAGGGCCACCATCAGGACAATGTGTTGCAAAAATAGTCATGTAATAAGTGTACAATTTTAACACAATTATGAACCTTATTAAATGAAGAACAACACCTTGGACATGAGTGATATATGTCCAAAAGATTGAGAAGATGGTGTGGAGCTTAAATATGAACCAGGAAATTAACCAATGTACAACAGGTCACTTTGAGAAAATGACACTTCAAGGCAGAAAACAGTCAATCCGGGGTGCGTGAAACTGAAAAAGGACTCACAACACTCGTCTGACATCATCATAAAAAAAGGAAGAGAAACTTTCACAACAGAAGCCTCAATTCAAGAAGAAGGTGGCAGGTATTTCCTTTAAATATGCCAGACATATTGAGGACGCTACTTCAGAATCTGGAGTGGGTCCAGACTCTGCTAGACAGCGTGGCAGAGGTCACAATAGATCGCCAGAATCTTCAAGAGTTTCTAGTGGCCAGAGCAACTAATGATTTTTTTTCAGGTGGAAACACCAGATCAGAGAATTACATCTCAAGGTAAATTATGTGATTTGAGCATACAAATTGAGGGTGATAGACCCCCGTACCATTAAAGTCCTTTTTGAGAAAATTTGACACTAACATGTGGCATTCCCTTGCATGAAAGGGAATGGCCACCTGAGTGTGTTGGAAAAGTCCTGAATGGGGAAGAAATAATTATATCGTCTTTTTGCGTCCTCGTTCTTGAAGGAGTTAAACATGTGTATGCCACGGAGGGGGCCCTTGTACAAGCCCCAGCATTATACCACAACCACACAGGCTGGGATCAAGATTCACCTTATCATGTTATACCAATAAGATCCAGCCCACAACACAATATCCTATTAAGCATGAAGCTAAACAACATGTTTGAGAAATGCTAACACAACTTGAATATCAAGACATAAATGAGCCAAAGACCTCACCAATGAACAATCCTTTGATTCCAGTAGCGAAACCAGATCATTCATACCGCTCAGTCTAAAACTACAGACATTTAAACAGTCATACTTGCACATTTGCAGTACAAAATTCACACAGCGCAGCACTAATGAACAACACTGCGCATAAAAAAATACATAACAACATTAGACATTTCAAACAGCATTTTCTGCTAGAACATAACGCCTGAAAGCAGGGATCTAACCGCATTCACTGCGCTCGGTTGCCTCAGTGTTGTTTTCACATGTCTCCCCATTGTGTCCAGGCCAGAAATATTTGACCACCCTACCCAGATTACATATTCTACCATCCTGTGTCTTGATCACATTGTGAAAGAGCTTTCTGACTTTCATGGGTTCAGTAAATTTTGACCATTGTTTGTTGCCAGTTGTAGCTTTCACTCTTATCAAATCACCTACTTTAAACTCGATAACCTTAGTCTTATGCAATATTCATCTTCTTCACCATTCTTGTAATGCTGGTAACAATGCTTTTTTTCCTTCTACTGATAATTGCAGCTCATGTATTTTACACAAGAATCCAATTGCTCCAATAAATATTTGAAATGCCAATTTGAGTATTTCTTGAGTCTCCCTTTGGGCATATCTATGGTAACCACGAAAGGGTAGATTTGTTTCTACGATTTCCTTGGGAGAATCAGAGTGGTCATGTTCTAAGGTTGCAGACACTATCCCGTACCCTGTCAGGTTTAGGGGTCCAAATAGTGCACTGCGAGCTAGCCAGTAATTGGGCCAACATATTCTAATGATATCCGTGGACTCAGTCCCCATATTTTAATGCATATGTTGTCCAAACGCACAGTCTTACTTGATTAGTAGGAACCGTACGTCATGACACCACCAGGTCACAGGTTACAGGTCAGGTACTTATTTAATGGGTCTCCTGATTAGTTGTTACATGTACCCAAAGAAGTTAGAGTTGCAGTAGTCATACCTGTTGATTGATGAGAAGTTAAGCAATAAGCCTCTATTCACCTCCACACCTCCTCTTTCCAGATCATCCCATTAACTTTTGCCAGCTGAATGACTGTTTTGTTAAATCTTTCTACTGCCCCATTGGTTTGTGGGTGATACAGGGCACTAGGGTTGTGTGTTATTCCATTACATTGCAAAAATCCCTTCATTTCTCAGGAGTAAAATTGAACACCATTGTCAGTTAAAAGGGTGCTGGGTAGCCCCTATGGTAAGACAACCCCTACCAGGAAGTTTATAACTGAGGTTGAGCTGAAGTCAGAAACAAATTTGATTTCTGGCCTTCTTGAATACATGTTGATTAAAACTAGAATGTATGGGGTATTCCTCTTTCCCATCAGTGACCCAATTATATCCATTGCAACCTCCATCCAAAGACCTTCGGGTAGGGTGGGACAACACATGGGAAGTGTGCAGTTTTGCTACCTTATCACTGGTGGAGCAGGCTATGCAATTCCTTATCACTCTTTCCACCAAGAACCCATCCCAGGCCACCAAAAGTCTAACCTCAACCTTTGCTTGGTTTTGGTGAACCCCAGATGGCCTTCATTTGCTATGTCAATCAGTTTTCCCCTGAGGGTTTCAGGAGGTATGCATTTTGTGCCTCTGAAGAGACATACTTCTTCTTCTGATAATTAGTCTCTGACCATCCAATATGACCTCCGCCGCTCTTCATTATTTACTACACCATCCCACCCCTGGTTAACAAATCTTGTACTTTACTTAGAATGGGATCGGTGTCTAACTCTATTTTTCCAATTTTCCTCCTTTGGTGATCACACACATTTTCTTTGTGCAATTGTATATCTTAATTTTGGTTGTAACAGACTTCCTCTTCCTTTTCTGTTTCATTAACCAATCGTGACAAGCAATCTGCTGCAAAGTATTGTGTACCAGGGTTATATTCTACGTCAAATGTGTATTCTTGTAGATTAATGACTCATCTTATAATTCTGCTGCAAATTTCCTCCAGCCCATTTTTGTAAACACCTCCTTGTGTGGCTTGTGGACTGTCCTTAACTTGAACACAGTCCCCAATGTAAAGTTCTTGAATTTGTTTGGTTTCCAGTATGTTGCCAATGCTTCTATTTCGATTACAGAATAGTTGACCTCAAATTGCCTAATTGCTATTGAGGCAAATGCAATGGTTTCCTCACCTTTTCCACTTTCTTGTAATAGTAAAGACCCAAGCCCTTTTTTAAACCGGCATTTGTTGTAATATTTTTTTCCCCTGGAAAAATGCTTTCAAGTCTGGTGCAGTGGTCAGGGCATTTTTAACATCTTTAATTCTCTCTCACAATGCCCATCCACTCAAGGGCCACCCTATTTTTCAACAATTTGGGCATATGGCACTTTCGGTTGGCAAAGTTGCTGATGAATTTACTATAAAATTCTATCATTCCTAAAAAGAATCTCAGCTCGTCCTTGGTTTTAGGTGTCAATCATTTCATTGTGGAGTTCGCTAGGTCTGCTTTGGGTTGTACCCCTTCAGAAGTGAATTTATGCTCAAGATAGTTTATTTCAGTACATTGAAGTTTACATTTGTCTTTCCTTACAGTAAGACCATACTCTTTGAACCTGATCAAAACCTGTCTAAGTCTTTCATTATGTTGTGCCTGAGAGTTACCAAATATCAGCACATCGTCCTGATTACAGAACATCCCCAGGATTTCTGACAGTATAACAGACATGGCTGTCTGAAAGCCTGACAATGCCATTACCAGATCGAATGGCATTCATTTAAATGTGTATGCCCCTGTGACAGGAAAAGAGATATAAGGCCACTCAATTTGCTTTGCCGCTTCTGCTTTTATTCCTCAACAAAAGTGAATATCATCAATCAACTGTACATAATTATAGAAACACTCCTGGAGGCTCCTGGGTCTGTAATTCAACACCTTCCGGTCTTAATCCATCTCTCCAGCACCCTCGGAAAATCAAATTACAAGGCCATTATTGATCCGTTTGTTACCTCTACTTAAACCCTTCACCAAACAAACACCGTGAGTAAAGAGGACGTAAGTGGTTATTAGGCAGGACCATGATTCGGGTAAGCCAAATCAACAAACACACTCATTAAGCAGTTTTCTGTGCACAATGTGTGGCATTCAAAATCTTTTCTTTTGGTGGTAGTAAAACCTATGCTCGCCCATGCAGATATATCAGACTACTATGTCCTTGAGTTACAGATGGTGAAAACGTCCCACAGACCCAAAATCACCCATACCATAAGCCCTAACCCTAGAGTGCATGCGTATGTGAGCCACACTTGTCTGAAGTCGTGACTCCCATCCAGAGTTTCAGCGGCCTCATCCAGCGTGTCCTCCCTAAGGTGTTCTTTATCCCGGCCACCAGAATCCGTTCTTCCTCTTTCTTCTCGATCCGCGTTCTCTGAACCTTCCTCATGTTTCGCCAAGCCTTCAACCTCGGGTACCACGTCCGTTGTTGTCTCCACCTCCGTGTCTCCTGCAATGCCAGCTACCGCCTTCTCAGCTGCTGTCATTGTAAATGAAGCCGCTGGTCCTTCTTTACTACCAGAGCGCATCCCCACCCCCGAATCCAGCCAATCACGGGACAAATGTGGAGGAACAACAGGCTCACATACTAGAAGAGCACCAGCATGTGTCTCCAGTGCCCCCGGGGTCCTCGCTCTGTTACCACATGTTCGGCATGCTACAGCCTCCATGGGCGTGATGAAACCAGTGAGCTCTTGAGAGTTGGGGTATAGGCGAATCAGGGAATAGGCATTGTATTTAAAAACTGAAGATATGTATTGTGGAACAGCTAATTGTGGTGAGATGTTCTGTTATCATCACCAGGCACACCATTATTTACACAGAGCTAGTACTCCACATGCAGTTTTTAATTAGACACAATGGAAACATTGTCCAGCACCACCGATGAGTAGCTCAAAAACATACCTGCAAAGGTTTGCATATTTTTCTTGCAACAACCCTGTAGACCCAATGTCGTATTATTTTAAAATTTCCACTTCCCCGGCAAAGAAAAATATGCTGACCGAAACTAAATTCATCTATTTGGCTTCCATTATTTCACAGTTGTTTTTACAGGGTTACGACTTTTGGAAAGACAATATTGATTTGAAATCTGTTTGGGGAATTAAAGATTGGCAAGTTCAGGGCAAGGCTTTGTTTAGAGCATGTCTAATACCAAGACAAATTATTATTCTGAACAAAACAGTACAGCAAACATTGTGCTGAGGCTTGGCTAAAATAAAGGACATGAATACACCAAACATTCCCACAATTTTTTCTTTGATAATTGGCAATGGTTTACAAATTACACAGAGGAACAGCTCAACAATATGATACTTAATGGTACATACAATTCTTCACATAGGTTTGTTTTTAACAAAATTAATTTGAAATAATAGGAAGTTTGTTGGTGAAGCCTAAGGTTTCCTAGGGAGGGTTGGAAATTACTGGCAGAAGGAACGCCAGGATACGAGATGACGAAACAGCTTGAGTATTGGACGTGTACCTAGATTTTAGATTGGAATACATATACTACTCATGATGAAGTTTTGCAATTTCCGTTAGAGGGCAAGTTAGATTTCCGGAGACAAACCACGTATGACATGTAGTCGATGCCCAGACTTACACAGTTTGAGGCACTTAATAAATAAGATCGCATAGGGGCAGAAAAAGTGAGAAAGAAAGCATCAAAGCAGATGAAGTTTTCATTTAGGAATTGGTTTGAGAACAAGATGGATCGTTAGGAAAAGAGTTGGAGGGAGGAAATGACTGAATGTGTAAAAACATACCCTGCTATAGTTACTGTGAAAGAGGAAAATGATTAAACTAAATTGAAAGAGAAAGACAAACAAGCAGATAATTCTGAAGATGATGAGAAATGTTTAAGTGAGCTTTTGAATTTTAGACCTCATGCATAGAAAGACAGAGCAGGAGATGCAACTCCTACTACTGAGGGAGTGGACACAGGTGCTGTAGTGAAGGCTCCACTGGAGTATTACCAAGAACACAAACAGAGTTGGTGATGACAGCAGTGCCTAGTATGAATAGGGATGTTTCATCTGATACCCAGACTCAGGCTGTTGCACCTACAAGAACAGTGGTAGTTGAGGAATCTCCTAAAGAAATTAGCATTGGCATTTTAAACATTTAATCTGGTGAGATGCTTCAGGGTAATGTGGATTTAAATAGGTTGTTGACTTACAATGCAGATGACATGAGATATTTGATTAAAGAAGCAGCCAGATGTGGAATCGAGGCAACCGAATAATTAGAGGAACTAGCTGATTAATTAAAGATTGACATTAGCAAAGCGAAACATGTGAAACAAAATTATAAAATGGATTTACCACATGAGGAATTCAGGGAAATGGGCTTGATTACGCTAAGAGCTGATATTAATGATATAACTGAGAAATTCAAGGATTGGAATGATTTGGAAAAATATTGAGAAAGATGGACAGCAAAGACAAAAGTGAACGAAAGGAACTGAAGGTAGGGGGATAGGTGTTGCAAGTGATTCAGAAGTGGTAATAGGAACAACTTTGGAATTTCAGCTGAAAGAGGTTCATGGAGGGAATGTTGTGCATGTGCCATGGACATGAGTAAATTTATATGCATTTATACATAACTTTCCAAAGTTCCGAGAGGATCCAGCAAAATGGCATGATGAAGTACATAACTTGGCATACATTTCTCAGATGTTGTGTACAGATTTGAATTCATAATTTGAGATTGTGGATTTTGGAGATGTGTGGCTAGCATGTAAAGTTAGATGGCGACATAAGAACCAGCTAGAATTGGTCCTAACAATGCACCAGCTATGGAAATAGCTGACAAATATAAGCCTGTATTTAAAAAACCGAGGGCATATTAGCAAGACCCACGTTAAAATTATCGCCGTTTTAGCGGCAGGAAACTGCCGCTAAAATGGCGATAATGGAGCTTGCTAATATGCGTTATAGAATTCAATAGAAGCCCAGGTTAGATGTGCAGGACATCTAACCTGGGCTTCTATTGGAATTCTATAACGCATATTAGCAAGCCCATTATCGCCGTTTTAGCGGCAGTTTCCTGCCGCTAAAACGGCGATAATTTTAACGTGGGTCTTGCTAATATGCCCCCGAGTTCCTGAAAAAGATATAAATTTGCATAAATGTTTGAAAACCTCACTAGATCCAACACAGTCAGTGCATCATTTCTATGAAAGACTGATGCATATTTTTAAGAAACAAAGCTAATTTGAAAATCCCCCAAAAATGTGGTTTTTTATTTCAAGTCTGCTATTGTGAATGGATTGTAGCCAGAAATTAGTAACCACATTCAATAGAGTGAGTTGTGCTTGCAGACATAGGGCAAAGATGAGATTTTGATGTTAGTGAAAAATAGTAGTGATTATTTAGTGACTAACCTGAAAGAAAAGCTTCTGATTACCCAGACAAAACAGTTTGGAATAGGGTCCCAAAATTAAATGGATTTAAATATGAATTTTGTGCAAACAGGCATGAATGGAATGAATTAGGTGCAGATGCAAAGTGATGGTAGAGGTGATGGAATGAACGTGAGCCTTGAAATGATGAAAAAAATACAGCTTGTCACTTCTGAGGGAAGATCGGGCACTGCAAGTGAGAGTGTCATCAGAATCCTAACAGGATTCAGGGGAATGCAGAACAAAGTTCACAGATGGACAGAAATAATGTGATGGTTCCAAATATGCAGAATTCAGAACATAGGGGCTCATTACGATGGCGGGCGGACATAAGTCCGCCCACCATTGTTGCGGTGCTGGGACCGCCCACCAGACATGCGGCGGAACCACCACTGCAATTAGGATGCGCCCGCCATACTGGCGGGCGCATCCAGGGCCTCCAACATTGCGGACGGTGCTGCAGGCTGCAGCACCGTTGGCAATGTGAAAACGGCATGCACTGCATTTCCCTGCACTGTGTGGCAGGCACCATGCAGTGCCTGCCACGCAGTGCAGGGAAATGCAGGGGGGTACCATGGGTACCCCCCAGTGCACCCCCCCACACAGAGGGGGCCCGCAACGGGCCCCCGAATCCAGCCTCCGCCTGTCTTTTTGTGGCGGGATGACCACCGCAAAAAGACAGGCGGAAGGGATTTCGTAATCCCTACGGCGGTGCCTGCAAGGCACCACCGCAATGCTGCCCTGTGTCCTGGTTCCGCAAGGCGGGCGGAAAAGGACCCCCTTGCGGAACCGTGGCGGACGGACTTTCCGTCCGCCGCGGACACATTGGGATTCCCACCGCCATCCTAATTTGGCGATGGGAATTTCCTGTGTGATGGTGGAAGGACCGCCACTGCCGGCCCGGCTGTGGCAGTCCTTCCGCCATCATAGTGAGCCCCATTGTGTGCTGAGTCAGAAATCATTTTGAATGTCAATGCTGACAGATCCAGTAA
This sequence comes from Calotriton arnoldi, assembly GCA_963921515.1. Taxonomy (NCBI): domain Eukaryota; kingdom Metazoa; phylum Chordata; class Amphibia; order Caudata; family Salamandridae; genus Calotriton; species Calotriton arnoldi. The sequence continues at coordinate 1,734,362 of CAWUFW010000615.1, read as the reverse complement.
TGCAGCAAAACATGAGGAACAAGATGCGCTATAGTGGAGGGTACAAAACACAATCCATTGATTCTGATTAATGATTTGGCAGCAAGTAGATTACAATGGCCATGCCTGAGGAGGGAGGAGGATTGCATACTTGGAGAAGTCTTAGAGGTAGACCAAAGTGGCCCATATGTTGACGGAAAAGTCCATGGCCATTCCATTTCATTTTTGATTGATACTGGAGCTGCCCGTTCTGCAGCTAGTTCAGTGGAAGTCCCAAATCTACCCCTTTTAGGAAGAAAAGTCCAAGGCGTAGGGATCAGCAATAAACACATTGTTAATCAGGTTAGAGCAGATGTCTCAGTTAAAAGTGGCCAGATGGAGAATAAGCACTAATTTATTTTGTGTGATTCAAGTCCTGTCAACTTATTGGGAAGGGACTTGCTATGCAAAATGAATTGTGTGATATATTGTACACCGGATGGTGTTGCAATAGAGACACATGAGTAGGATTCTATATTCAAAATGAATTCTTCAGACTCAAGAGTTGAGTTGTTCCCTGTTTTAAACAGAGAAGAACAGCCTCTGGACTTAATACATAATGTCAAAGATGCGGAATGGGATTTTTCTGGTAAAGTGATTGGATTGATTAAAAGAGCAACCCAGTTAAAATAAAGATTACGGGGCTCATTGCGATGTCGGGCAGAAAGCCTCCGCCCGACACCGACTCGAAATCGGGACCGACCGACTTGCGGTCGGCTGTTCCGACCGCCAGATTACAATGCGACCGAACACTGTTCGGTCGGAGTCCCATTGTACCCTATGGGAGCTTGTGTTCCACCCAACAACCGGCCGTAACACAGCGGGTTTGCAGAAAACCCTGCACCCTGTGGCAGGAAGCCCATGGTGCCTGACACACAGTGCAGGGATTTACAGGGGGCTCCCTTCGGGACCCCCTCGGCCATCAACCGTAGGCAGCGGGGCCAAGGGGGCCATGTCAAGGGCCCCCAAATACACTTTCCGACAGTCTTTCTATGTTGGATAGGCCGATGCGGAAAGGCTGTTGGAAAATGACATTGTAATCCCGTGGGCGGAAACGCTGTCCATAGGGGTGTACGATGCGGTTCCGACCGACACGAACACTCCGCGAGTCACTCGGAACTGATTTGGAATGACCGCATGGTTTACAATTCGACCGCGAACATCGTAATCGGGCGGTCGCAATGTAAACCGACCGAGTCGGTCGGAAGGGCTCCGACGCGATCGAGGAGATTCCGACTGTCGGAAGGAGGCTTTCCACCCAACATCGTTATCGCTACCTAAATCTGATGCACTATTTCCCAGAATGAGACAGTACAACCTTACAAAAGAAGCAGAGGAAGGAATGAAGCCAGTGATTGAACAGATGACTGAGCAAGGAATCCTCCAGGAGGTACTTGATAATTTTTGTAACTCTCCTGAGACAGGAATTAAAAAGCCGAATGGCAAGTGGAGAATCATACAAGATCTCTGCAAGATTAATATGATTTTTGTTCCATGTTGTCCTGTGGTACCAAACGCAACAGTGATTTTATTTAAAATTCCATCAGAAGCAAAATGGTATACAGTCATTGATTTATGCCAAGTGTTCTTCTCAATTCCTTTGCACGAGGAGTTGCAATTCCTTTTTGCATTCCAATTTTTAAATGAAGTTCTAGTGTGGTGCAGAATCCCACAAAGGCATTCAGAAAGTACTTTGAACTTTAGCCAAGTTTTGAAGAAAGGTTTAGAGAGTTTAAGGTTGCCTTGCAATTCAGTCTTAGTGCAATATATTGATGAGCTACTGATTGCATCAAAGACAAAAGAGGACTGTAAACTTGATACCATTACCTTGTTTTATAATCTAGCTTATAATGGACATAAGGTTTTCCCAACTGAATTGCAGTTTTGTAAAAAATAAGTCATCTATCTTGGACACCATATTGAATAGATTTCTGTAATTCTGAAAAATTGAGTCAGACAACCACCCAGAGAGGGGTTCAGGTATTTCTGGGAATAGTTGGATATTGTTGTCAGTAACTTCCAAACGTTTGCTTGTTTCCCTGTTGGCGAAGAATGTAGGAAGGCTGACAGGCAGTGATGTCCAAGATCTGGTACCATTTGACGATGAAAGCACTGATGTGTAAAAAGAGTTTGTATCATGCACCCACACTTGGGATGCCTGATTACAATTTGATTTTTGCTTACTGTTTTGTCATGAGAGACATATATGTGCACTTTTAATACTTACACATAATCGTGGAGGTGTAATGCACCCAGTGGCATACCTATCTGCAGTATTGGATTCAGTAGCTGGAAGTCTTCCAGGTTGTTTGAAATCAGTTGCAGTTGTTTGCCTTGCCATTAAATAGAGTGAAGGGTTTGTGATGGGTTATACCTTAAATGTCTATGTCCCTCATTCATTTGAGATCCTTTCAATAAGTATGCAGATCCAACACATCACTGTGAGAAATTGTGTTGTTGGTCGAATGGAGGTTGACCCCTGCACATGCTACAGCCACAATCCCTGTCACGGTGAACCCCAAAAGTCGCTAAAATAACGTGTGCTTAACCATCTGGTAGCTTGACACAAAAGGAGTCATGTTTAACTTAGAGGCAATGTATAAAGTATTAATGCAGTGTGCAAACAGCAATAAAATGAAAACACAACACAGGCAAAATGACACATCCATTTATAAATAAAGAGTACATTTTAATAAATTATATGGCACCAAAAATACAGAAATCCAATCAGTAGAACTGGAGATATGCAAGTTTAAAGATTTCAGGAAAGCATAGCAACAAAAAGTACAAGGTGCCACTCGCGGTTATCTGGTAGCGTGAGAAGGGGTGAAAGTCTTAAGTTCAGGCTGACTGCAATGGAGTGCAGGTCAGAAACAGGAACCAGGTTAGTCTCACTGAAAGAGTTACCTCCAAAGTCCAGCGTACAGAGTTCCGTTCGTAGTGGAGTGGGCCAGGCCAGGCATCGGGAATGGCCATTGCTGTAGCATGAAGGTCCTCTTGTGTGTTGCGGACGGTCGTTGCTGAAGCTTCATGTTGGCGGTCACCGCGAGCTGTCAATGCCGTAGTGCAGATCTTGAGCTGCCGGGCATCATTGGTGCTCACTGTGTTGGGCACATATCTTATATAAGGCCCTTGTCATTTTGATGAATCTTTTGATTAACTTACACAAAGAAACAGGTCTGTATTAATGGATATGTTTTTTTTTATATAGCATGTATTAAAATAATTAGAGAGTAATTATTCAGAAATTTTTGATATGTTAAATGGTGCTGCTTTGTTTAATTACACTATTGTGTTTTGTAAAATAGGAGAAAATCTGAAAGATGCAAATTACACATTTAATTGTGGGACTGTAGCAATACTGATTGAATATGTGCTTTATTTGTTTTGGATAGTTTGTATATTGTTTAATTACTTTATTATATATTTCTCTTTTATTAGACTCCCTTGCAATTTTTTCTAATGACTTGAGTTGATACTATATTACATCATTTGCTATAATCTTTGGTCCAGATGTTGGCAAATGTGAAAGTGGAGTTTAACTACCAAAACGTACATTGACGTTTTTTAATCTGCTCACTACTGTTGGCAATACAAGGAGGGAAGAATTAATTTTGTCTCCTTTCATATGAACTTTGTGACTACAGCAGGGGGTCTGTTTTTAACTAACGGGACTTAATTGTTGTTTGAAGTAAATGTGGGGATTTGGGAGGCCTTTTCTATTACACTAGCTTTATTTCTGTTTTTGAAGCTCGAATTTTGAATTATTGTTGATGACTATATGTTGTATTGCTTTGCTAGATTGATCTTTTCGAAAATGTTATTTGAAATATTGAGACATCTATTTATCAATGCAATTTGAATGAATACATTTATACATACAAGAATAATTTTCTATGAAGAATAGGTTGCTTCGGGTTGGAAGAGTTTTTGTGTTTGGAGCTATATGATAAGAGGGGTCTTTTTTGCCATAAAAATAGCCCACTTTCTTTTGATGTGTTTGCAGTAGATTGTTCAGCTCTTTGTAGCTAAGGTGGTTTGGTCTGTTATTATGACCCATTTGGGCATAGAAACATTACCAACATTCGGCTTCACTGTGGATGATTTAAAAAAAACTCTTAAGTACTTCAGGTGGGCCAGCTAGGCTTGACTCTATTGCTAATTTTGAGAATAAAGAAAGGATAACGTTAATGAATCTAAAAGATAAAGTTAAAAGATCAGAAGCACATACACAATTTTTGCTAGAGTACCTAAAAAGCTGGGTTTATCCCAATTGGGTTACAAGTAAATAATGTCCCTGTGCTTTTTATTGAATTGAGGGTTTTTTAGAGAAATGGACACTCACTGCAAATAGATGCTCCTATGACTGGATAATGTTATTAATAGAGACAGCAAGGGAACTAATTGTTATATTCTTAAAAGAAGTGAAGGAACTTCAAGGAAAACAAAATGAAATAGGAAGAGATCAATGGAGAATTTAATAGGTTTGATGATTATCTATTGAAATGGAAAATAGTGAAATTACTTAAAGATATCAAGAACTTCAAAAGAGAAAGCCTATCCATATCTGATGCTGAAATTGAGCAGCAATAAAATAGAGCGATGTGTAAAGCAGACTAATAAAAATGACCCTGCCCTCCCAGAAATTTCAGAATTCCAGCTTGTCACAAATTGTTTAAAATCACTAACATTTAGGCAGTTTTGCAGAGTGAAATGTAGGCAGAGACCTGAGCATTGGCATTAAATGCCAGTCCGCGCTCCGGGCTTCATTAAATACCGGCTGGATTGTTGGGAAAAAAAACACAGCGCCAACCTAAAATGGCGGCTCTAGTTGGAATGATGGCTCTGAACATGTCCAAAACAATGAGGTGCACAAAATAAGAATGCCCTCTTACTGCTTTAATACATTTACAGTTAAAGTTGAAGTTTAGATCAGGCAGAGTGCAGCAATAAAATATGGGGCTGTGCAAAGCAGATTGATAAAAACAACCCTGCCCTCCCAGCAATTCCAGAAACCCAGCTTGTCACAAATTGTTTAAAATCACTAATATTTAGGCAGTTATACGGCATGAAATTTAGGCAGGGACCAGACATTAGTCTTCCCAGTGCTCTGCAATGCAGTTCATATCAGAACGGTCTATTGTGGTCAAAACCCACTCTCAAAACATAACTCACGTTTTCAGAATTTCACAGATGCAGTCAAGAAAATACTGCATTTCTTATTTTAAAAACAATACTTTAAATTGAAGTGAAACTGATTAAGAAAGTTTGTTTATTATCCTTCGTGTTTCCTTGATTCATTTTTTAGAACAGACAATGCAGTTTACTCACCCTAATTGGCATATGCAACTGAGTCCCAAACTTTCAAACATAAATTTAATAGTTGGGGCGGGTTGTTTTTTTATCTGTTGCACCCGGAACCTGATCATTTTGCAAAAAGAATCAAGTAGAAGGTTAAATAACGTTACAGGAAGAGCTGGTTTACATTTCCTGGCCAACAGATAAAGCGTTGTCACACTAGGAGGCATATAACATACCTATTCACCCCAAAAGCGATATGAACAATAGTATGATAGAAATGTCACAAATAAAATAACTGATGCAAAATAAATGGGTAGTGGAAAAAAACACATATACTTGAAGATTTATATCATGCGCTGTTCTAATCGTCTATTCAAGCACAGAAGTTTGGAAATGGTAGGCTCAGAAGGGGAGATTTTGGAGAAGGTTGTTACAAAAGGTCTTGAAAAAACCTTCAACTTTTTACCTAAGACAAATTTAAATTAACACAAGCCTTGGTTGAACTAGCCAAAGATGAGAAAATAACAGAAAAACTGTGTGATAAAGGGGGAGGGATTGTTATCTCTGACAGTCTCTGTTATATTAAGAAGATGAAAGAGATGTTGAAAGCCTCTGACCATTATATCAAGCCTCTTCTGATTCTCTAGAAGAACTTTCCTCTCTCATAGATAAGTTGGTAACAGAAGCTAAGGAGAAGGGTTATATTTGCAAACAGGAGTTGGATTTTCTTATAAATTCTGAACCCAAAATGGCAGTGCTATACGGTCTTCCAAAGATTCAAAATAATGAAGTTGACCCTCTGCTTAGACCTATTGTGTCAAGTGTTGGTTCAATAACTGAACCATTCCCGCAATTGGTATGTTGATACCTTTCTGAGGCTGATTCTTTTTTCCTTGAAGTCTTATCTACGTGAAGCTACTGATATGATTAAGAAGGTAGAGAACTTGATGTTTGATCCTAACATTGACATTTTGGTGACTTTAGACGTTGAGTATCTCTATATGAATATTCCTCAGAAAGAAGCTATAGAGATAGATTCTCTAACGTTGTCTAATGATGACAATTCACTACCTATCGAATGTATAACAAAGCGTACCAAAGTGGTTTTGTTGAATAATTATTTGTTGTTCAATGGATGCACATACAAACAAATATAAGGGGCTGTCATGGGAGCTACCTGTGCTCCCTATATAGCAAATCTGTAATGGGGTCTTTTGAAGACTGGCATATTTACAACACAGTAGCTCTGTTTTATGAGAATGTTCTCTATTTGTCAAGATATATTGATGACATTTTTTTCATCTGGAGAGGTGAAGAAGAGATTTTAGAAGAATTTTAACAATGGCTCCATTTAGTCGATATGAATTAGAAGTCTACATCTCACAAAAGCAGATCCAGGATAGAGTTTTTAGATATCTGGATTTTCATTGCAGACAATCACCTGCAAGTACAACTCTTCACAAAATCCATGGCTAGAAATATGTTGCTTCGTTTTGTGAGTTGCGATCCTAAAAGCCAACATGAATCGTTGCCATTTAGCTACTTTCTCTGGCTTCATAGAAATTGATCTAATATGACTTACTTCACTAAACTCTCATATTCACTGAAGCAAAAATTGTTTGATGGGGTTTCCTAAGAGATTGATAAATCACTCATACAAGCAAGTGAGGTTTTATTATCGGGAAAATATGTTTACATCAAAAGGCAAAAAAACAGGAAATAGATATTATTGTATGTGTGACTAAATTTATTAACATATTTAATATATTAAAGAATCTTATTTTGTCTACTTGCCACATTTTGAATGTTGATGAAGATACCTTTTTCCAGAAACCAATTTTTATGTTTCGCAGAAACAAGAACATTAGAGACAGATTGGTTTGGGATCTTCTACCACTAAAACAGATATGACAGACTATCCTAACTGACAAAACTAGACTTAAAAGTAATTACAAATGTGGTAAATGCCATGCCTGTGAAGCAGCAGTTGAAACAAGTTGTTTAATTTGTCTGAATAGGAAGTGGTTTCTAAATTATGTTACTAACTTCCGCTTTTATAGCAATATTTACCTTATCTTTCACCCGTGTGATAAAGAGGATATATTGGCGGAACTGGTAGAGAGTTTTGTATATGCTTTACTAAACACAAATAAGCTATAAGGAATAAAAAAGAAACAGCCCCTTTAGTGAGTCACTGTATGGAAATGGCACATAAGGAGACTGAACAGAAATGGATTATTATTGAGAAAAGTAAGGGTGATGTAAGACGTAGCAATCTGATAATAAAATGACTGGCCAGAGAGACTTTTTTGTTTTTCAATCTAAATACCCATAGTCTGGGTTTAAATTAAAAATTCAATGGAAGAACTTGGGACCGTTTCCCTTTTCCCTTCTTTGTAGTTTTTAGTAGCAGCTTTGATAGCTGTTGAGCAGTCCTTTGCCTTTTTCCTTGGCAATTGCTGGAAATAGCGAGATAGGTAAGCAATATGTCTATCTGTTCTGTATTTTTAGCATATCTTACTTTAGGTAATTTTTTATTTATTCTGTAACTATGTTTTCTATATGCATTAGGAGAATTCCTTAATGTTTCTGAATCCTTGAGGATATCAAGCGTATAAGGTTAGTGTTGCAGCTTTTTGATCAGATGTAGTAGTATGTCAGGCCATGCCCTGCCCCCTCTTTTTATAACTGCGTCAGGCTTCTGTGGCCAACTCTGATGAGGCAGGTTCATAGCTATGGCCGTATATTTGTTTGCTCTTGGGTAAGTGTTTTGACTATTCACCTTGTTCAGTGTACTTTTAGGAGCCGTCTGTATATTTTTTTTGCATTAGGGCCCTTTATCAGCCTGGGCCAAATCCATATTTGGGTGGATTCATGTTTCCACACAAAATATGCACTGTTGTGGACTATCAGGTCAGGAGATTTGCATAGATGTTGTTATTGGGAAGTCGAAGCGGATCCAATTTCAACTTTTTTTGGGTGGAACTGCATGAATATTTTGTCGTGCAATTGTGGGACCCGTTTGTATATTCTTGCACTAGTGTATTTTACAATCTTATGCAGAAGCCTTTGTTCATGTGAAATTGTGCTCCCAGGTGATTTTTGCAGTTGCTGCATTATATCTTCTATCTGTGATTCTGAGAGCCTCATATACATTTGACATTGGGCAGCTTTAGCAATTTCACTTAGCATTATTTGAATGGAACCATGAGACCATGTTGCTGCGTTATGTTGCACTCTGCTATTAGTTGTATCGATGGCGCCCAAATTACATTATGATCGCTGACTCGGTTGGCTCTAATTCAATTTTCTTTTCCTATTACGCTCTATATTAACTTCCACTTCTCATAGTGTGGGTTTTGTGTATTATGTCTTTGAGCATCTGTTTTTTAACCCCTTAACTGCATGGCCCTCCCCCAACCTCTCCCGCACGTGCTGAACCCTTTTTGGCTATTTGGGGTAGTTCGTGTTCAGGCTCCATAACTTTTTGTCCCATAAGGTATCCACGCCAAATTTGTGTCCTTTTTTACAACATTATATTGATTCTAAAGGTACCCTGGCTTTATAGATTTCCCTGTAGGGGACCGGCAAAATAGCCAAAATATAGCTTAATTTTGAGTTTTTGGAGAAAAATAGGAACAAAGTGCTTTGGATAAAAGTGTCTGTTTTTTCATGAAAATGGCATCAATGAACAGTTTGCTGTGCTAAAAACACTATCTTCCCCAGCTTTCAGGAACATGCAAAGCTGAATAAAAATAAACTAATTTTTTTCCACAGTTTTGTCATTTTTCAATGAAGTAGCCCATTTTTCCTATTCTAACCTGCTACCAGTTTGTCGGGGAAACCAGTGTGAAACCAATGGGTGATCCAGGAAAGCTAGACATTTTTGGAATGTCGACAACATTCTGAATTCAGAAAGTGGTTATATGTAGAGCCCTCAAGGTTTTGCTAAAGAAACTAACTGTTGAAATAAAGAAATTTTGAAAACAAGTAGGAAAAAAAACAGCCATTTGTGACAATGTTTTCCTCTGTAACATTTTCACATGATGGCCTATTTACAAAAGCAATGTACCATTAAATTTGCTAGACCCTTTTGGTTGTGGGGATATATAGGGTTTGTAGGGTCTCCAAGAACCGAAGGTTCCCAGAGCCTTCAACTGAGCTGCACCGTACAATGGTTTTTCATTGTGTACTCAGTATAGATCAATTCAGAAGGTGAATTGTGTAGAGTAAAAATAGGTATCGAGGTACCCTATGTATTTCTGAAATGGGCAAACGATATGGAGTTTAGGAGCAGCGGTTATTTGTACATCTCTGACTTTGTGGGTACCCGCACGTGCATATGATTTAGAGGGTGCTTTTCAAAATGTCTTCTTTCTTACATACTGGCTTACATTTGGAAGGCACAAATGCAGCAAAATCCAATAGGTAATAACAAATATCCTACTATTCTATGCTCCCACATGTCTTTTGACATAAATTGTACCTCACTTGTGCGGGTAGGCCTAGTGACTGTGACAGGAAATGGCCCAAAACACAATATGAATACATCACATTTTTTCACTCAAAACTGACCCTTTTTTGCAAATTCGGTAGCTGTGGATTTTGGGCACTTGCTCAGCCGACACCTAGAGAAACTTAGCAAACCTGTACATTTTTAAAAACTAGACACCTTACGAAATCCAGGATTGGGTGACTTCAATCAATCAATCAATCAGTAATGTTATAAAGCGCGACTACTCACCCATGAGGTTCTCAAGGCGCTGGGTGGGGGGTGGGTCTGCGGTTCAGTCAGGTCTTGAGGTCTTTCCTGAATTGCAGCAGTGATGGTGATTGCCTGAGGTGCAGAGGCAGGGAGTTCCAGGTCTTCACAGCAAGGTAGGAGAAGGATCTTCCTCCAGCCGTGGTCTTGCAGATCCATGGGATGGTGGCCAGGGCCAGTTGGGTAGAGCAAAGCTGTCTGGTGGGGGTGTACAAGGAGGGGTGGTGGTTGAGGGATGCGGGTCCGGTGTTGTGGGGGGCTTTGCAGGTGTGAGTGAGAAGCTTGAAGGTGATTCTTTTGTTGACAGGTAGCCAGTGAAGGTCTCTCAGGTGGCTGATGATGTGGTTGCAGCATGGGATGTTCAGGATGAGACTGGCGGTGGCGTTCTGGATAATCTGCAGTTTTTGGGGAATTTCTGGGTGCTGCCAGCATGGACTGTGTTGCTGTAGTCATGCATGGCTCTCACCAGGTTGTTTTACCCAGAGTCCCTTGCAAACCTCAAACTTTGACTAAAAAAACACATTTTGCTCAAATTTCTGTGATGGAAAGTTCTGGAATCTGTGAGGAAATGCAAACTTACTTCCATCCAGCATTTCCAACACAAATGGTACCTCACTTGTGTGGGTAGGCCTAGTGCCCACAGCAGAAAAGGGCTCAAAACGCAACATGGATACATCACATTTTCCCACTCAAAACTGACCTGTTTTTTTACAAACTGGCTAGCTGTAGATTTTGGGCCCTAACTCAGCGAGCACCTAGAGAAACCTACCAAACCTGCACATTTCTAAAAACTATACACCTGGGGAAATCCATGGTAGGGTGACTTGTGCGGCTCTCACCAGGTTGTTTTTCCCAGAACCACTTGCAAACCTCAAACTTTGACTAAAAAAACACATTTTCCTCACATTTCTGTGATGGAAAGTTCGGGAATCTGTGGGGAAACGCAAACTTCATTCCACCAAGCATTCCCCTAAGTCATCCAATAAATATGGTGCCTCACTTGTGTGGGTAGGCCCAGTGTCCACACCATTTAATGGCCCAAAACGCAACATGGATACATCACATTTTTCCACCAAAAGCTGACCCGTGTGTTTGGAAAGTGGATAGCTGTGGATTTTGGACACTAACTCAGTTGGCACCAAGGAAAACCTAGCAAATTTGCACATTTTTGAAAACTAGAGAACTAGGGCTCTCAACAACTCCCACCAATGCCTGAAAGATGCTAAAAAGTACAGCCTGACCGCCCGCCCGCCTCGAAGCCAGCTCCAACCACAGCAAAGAACTCTTCAGCATCAACAAAGAGTTCTCCAACCCCTCAGCAACCGAGATCACCATCACCCCCTCAAGTTCTCCACGACACCCTAGCAGACTTCTTTCTCAGCAAAATCTCCACCATCTACAAACACTTCGACCCTAAATCACCCATCACCAGCATCCATAGCCTCCCCAACCTCACCAACTCCCACTCAAACCCAAGGATTACAACTTGGGACCAACTCACCATGCAAATCACTGCCACCATTAGGAGCTCCATCCACTTAGGAGAACCCAGGGATCCCTGCCCCATCACATGTTTCACCTGGGGTACAGCACCATCAGCAAAGAACTCACTACCATCCTCAACACCTTCATCACCTCTGCCACCTTCCCAGAGAAATGGAAATCGCAGAAGCCAAACCACTCCTCAAAAAAACATCTGCAGGCTCGGAAGAGCTCAAGAACTACCGGACCATCTGCTCCCTTTCCCTGCTAAAGTTTTAGAAAAAGGTGCCAACTCACCAGCCACCTAGAGAACAATGACCTCCTGGACCCATACCAATATGGGTTCTGCTAAAGTCACAGTACAGAAACCAGCCACTGACGTCATCAAGTCTCTCCTAGACCAGTGTGAAACCCCAGTCCTGATCCTCCTCGACCTATCGGCAGCTATCAACACTGTGTCCCACTATATCCTCCTAAAACGTCTCCACCAAATGGGGATCCAAGGGGACCCCCTCAAATGGATCGCATCTGTTCTCACCAGAAGAACTCAGAGCGTCCACCCTACACCTCGGGCCCAAAGGACATCATCTGCGGTGTACCGCAAGCGTCCTCACTAAGCCCGCTCTGTTCAACAGCTATATGGCCCCTGTGGCCACCCTGGTCAGGAACTATGGACGAACATCAAAACATATGTTGACGACACTCAGCTCATCCTCTCCCTATCCGCAGACCTTGCAAACACCAAGGCCAACTTCCACCTGTGCATGACCAGCATCCCCAGCTGGATACAAAGCAACTTCTTCAAAGTCAACACCGACAAAACGGAGGTACTCATCTTCGGGAACAACACATCTCTGTGGCATGACTCCTGGTGGCTGGCAGAACTGGGACCCACACCCACTGAACACACCAGGAACCCAGGCATCATACTTGACAGCAAACTCACCATGAAAAAGCAGATAAACACAGTACCCTAAGCCTGCTTCCTCATGCTCTGGAAAGTCTTCAAGTGGCTCCCCACCAGCACCAGATGCACCATCATCCAGGCCCTTGTCACCAGCCACCTGGACTATTGCAACACACTCTACATAGGTGTATCACCTCACAGCTGCTAAACATACTTCAGACCATTTAGAACTCAGCGGCCAGGCACGTCCTTGACCTCCTGAGGCAGGCCAACAACACCCCTTATCTAAGAACACTTCACTGGCTCCTCGTCCATAAAGGTGCCAATTCAGGATGCTAAACCACACTTACAGGGCCCTGCACAATCAAGAACCAGCCTACATCAACCACAGGTTGAACTTCCACCAACCCCTCAGACAACTGTGCTCAGCCTCCCTCTCCCTCGCCCACACGCCCCACTTCCACTGAGGCAGGCTTGGTGTCCGCTTCTTCTACCTGGTCGCCAAGAACAATGAACAGCCTCCTCCTGGACCTCCTGGACCTCCCCTACCCTGCAGGAGTTTAAAAAAGGTCTGAAAACCTGGCTGGTCAACTAACTACAGCCAGCAACAACAACCTCCAATGCCTAGATACCCTCCCGAATGATAAGCAGTGCTTTACAAATCCAGTTTGACTAATTGATTGAGTACAGGGTGGTGTGCCTTGTGTGGATCCCATGAGATTTTGTTTTTATCCACAATGCCATGCAAACCTCAACCTTTGCCTAAAATCATGTTTTATCCTTACATTTCTGTGATGGAATCTTTTAAATATGCAGGAATCCACAAACTTCCCACCACCCAGCATTATCCCATTTGTGCTGATAAAAATGCTGCCCCACTTGTGTGGCTGGGCCTAGTGCCCACGACAGGAACAAATCAAACCAAGGTCAATGGGGACTCCTATTGAACTCGGTTTGATCTGTTGCTGTCGCCGGCACTAGGCCCAACCAAACAAGTGGCACAGCATTTTTATCGGCACATGTGAGGCAATGCTGGGTGATAGGAATTTTGTGGATTCCGGAAGTTTTGTCATAAAAATGTAAGGACAATTTGTGTTTTCAGGCAAAGTTTGAGGTTTGCAGGGCACTGTGGGTAAGAAAATCTGATGGGATTCATGCAAGGCTCACCACCCTGGAATCCCCTATTTATCTACTTTTCAAAAATATCTATGATTATGGTTGGTAGGCTTTTATGGGTGGGGGCCGAACACCCCCCGAAATCCCCCAGCTACCTCTATTGCTGATCTCTCCACAGAGCACTTAGGGCCTTTTGTGTCAAGGTCTCTTTGCCCACCCACACAAGTAAAGTGCCATTTTTATAAGGAGACTAGGGGGAATGCTGTGTGGTAAGAAATTTGTGACTCTCCACAGATTCCAGACATTTCCTCACAGAAATGTGCCACACTCTCCTGACCCATATGTAGAAACAACAACCATAAGAATCAAATGTCCTGTTGCTTGCCATTGGGATGGGATGCTTTAGTTCACAGGGGAGCAGAAACACTGTTGAGGTTTTAAGTGTGAGGGTGGGGCCTGATGTTAGGATGAGAGGACCTACCCTAATATTTTATTAAAAAATATTGCTGCCATACAGTGGGCCTCCTGCCCCCCAGGGGCAGATCAAGGGTAACTAACCTCATCTGCTGCCAGGGGGGCAGAAAAATTGTTGCCCCATTTACTGGGGGGTAGCCATGCCCATGAGGGCAGCCCCAACACCCATATATTTAAACATATATTCCCTGGTATGTAGTGAGCGTTCTCCTGTCCCAGGGGGCCTACCAGTGGTAAGTAACACAATTTGCCCCCGGTGGAGGCAGAAAGACGGTTGCCTGATGTAGTTGGGGTGGGGGCATAGCCATGCCCATGGTGGCCAGCCCCCACACCTATATTTCCAAAAATAAAAACTTTCCCTGGCGTCTAGTGGACATTTTGCCCCTCGGAGGGGGCAGATCGAGGGTTGTTACTCCCATCTTCCCCTGGGGAGGCAGAAAGACTGTTGCCGTATTTACTTGAGGTGGGGGCATGTCCATGCTGGACAGCCCCCCTCAATATATTTTGTTAAATCCCTAGCAGCTAGTGGACTTTCTGCCCCCCCCAGGGAAGATGGGGTAATTACCCTCTCTGCCCTTGGGGGGGAGCAGAAAGACTGTTGCCCCATTTACTTGGGATAGAACATAGCCATGGCCATGCTAGGCAGCCCCCACCCCTATATTAAAGAAAAAACATTCCCTGGCTTCTGGTGGGCTTTTTGCACTCCTGGGGGAGCAGATCGGGTTAACTGCCCCATCTGAGGCTGAGGGGCGGGGGCAGAAAGACTGCAATATCACAATTGGCAAGTGGAGCATAAGCCCTTGCCCAAGTGGCCACTCCCAGCATTCCTGGTGGCTTTTGGGTGGATCCTTGTTTGGGGATAACTCTCATGTGGTGATTCCCAAACAGGGATACACTGGAAAGATGTACCTTTGGAAAGGGGAGATTCTCCCCTTTCCATCTATACCTCTCTCATGAGAATCAGTGCTCAGGGGCTGTGAAATGCCTCTGAGCACTAATTCAGTGAAAGTAAAACAAGCCCATTGGCTCGTTTTACTTTCACATTTACTGGAAAGACATCAATGCACCCTGTGCGCTTATTGTCATTGCAGTAAAAAAAAAAAATCAGGCTGCTCGCCCATTCGAACAGCCTAATGTAAAATAAAAATAAAGGACTATCTCTGGTGCAGGCCTTTACATATACCCCCAGACACATGCACTGGGTAGGTAGTGCGCGAGTCAGCCATTGGCCGAAACCCGCACTTCAAAGGTTCAGGTTAAGGTGGCATTTGTTTATTTGTTAGGTATTGACAAGGCCTCTGGAATTATGGGACTGCAATTATAGATTTGCCACATTTGCCACATAATCCATCATCTGCTGCATAATGTGCAGATTTTAACAAAAAAAAAATTTGTTTCTAGCTCAAACGGTTCAAAAGTTAGTAAAAACCCAGCAGTACGTGTTGCCGCACAGTGGAAGGCCATTTGCAAAGATTGACTAGTCACCTTTCTGTAGCTCATTGCTATATTTGGGTGTTAGACTGGTACTAATGAGGAACAACTAATGCCCAGACATTGTTAATAACCTAAAAAAAGACAAAATAATACAGTAATACTATCACAAAATGTTCCACATAATGCCGCGTATGCCTTTCCCTGCTGCATAATTTAATCAATCCTGCCACATAATTTGACCCTCCTCTGCAACATAATTCGGGTGGGCCTGGGTATTGAAATATCCTACATTCCCCATTTCGTACGGTACACCCTCTTGGATCAGTCCTGTAGGGCCTTTTTAGTATCTTTTTGGTCATCCGTGAAATTTCCGGTATGAACTGTGACATAAGGCTATTGTTGTTTATTTCTTGAATCTACAGTAGATGTATGTGTTGAATACTTTTTTATGTTGTCTCTTTTGTTACAGTGCGTCTTTTAGATCTGATGCTCACACCTTATTTCTTTTGTCTTACCTGCCTTTTTAATTACATTTGAGGAATCTTTATAAGATCAGGATGATGTAACAAGAACTTTTTTTTCACTCATATTTTGTTAATGAATACCAGGACTATTGGTAAGTCTAGAAATGAATGTTGGCCGTGTATCTAACGAAAAACCCTTGTCCTTTTGAAGAACCTTTTGATTAACCTACACAAAGAAACAGGTCTCTTTTAATGGAAATGTTGTTTTGATATAACATATATAAACATAATTAGAGAGCAATTAATAGACAATTTTTTAAGATATGTTAAATTGATGCAGCTTTGTGTAAATACCTTATTGTGGTCTGTGAAATAGGAGAAAAGCTGAATCATGTCAAAAACACATTTAATTGTGGGACTGTAGTGATATTGATTAAATGTGTGCTTTAGTTGGTATTATTATGTTGTATAATCTTTAATTACTTTATTATATATTGTTCTTTTGCTAGACCCCTTGCTATTTTTTTCTAATGACTGAAAAGTTGTGTCAGGCCTGCCGTGGTCCGGCCAGGGGGGTGTGGCAGGGGCAGAGCCAAATCACATAATAGGTGAGCGGACGTGGCAGGAAACTGCTTGGCGTTCTATTGTTTACGTGCCTGCAGTTTCCTGCCGTCGGACTTTCACCTACCTTAGTTCCACGTCACCTCTCTGTACCCCATCATCATCTGCGGGTTCTCTGAAGCATCAGCTTTCCTCTTCATTTCTTCTCATACGTTTCTGGCAACTAGGTGGGATTTCTGGAGGACCGAAGAGGAAAAGAGGCAGCTAAAGGACATTGAAAGTATCGGGGACTATACAGAACATTTAATACTCTTAGCGCTGCATGAAAATGTTTCAGGATGTACTTATCTGATATTGCAAACTCTGTGGTTAAACCAGGTAGACTTTCATGATATATTTTCTCCTGCAAAACGACAGAAGTTAAAGACAAACGCACTCTACGCCGAAATAAACAAAAACCTCACCCGCAAGCTACAGAACATCCAGAATGCCGCCGCAAGACTGGTCCTCGACCTGCCAAGACACTGTCACATCTCCCAGCACCTGCGCACACTCCACTGGCTCCCCATGGAAGCTAGAGTCATCTTCAAGATGCTCACCCACGCTCACAAGGCCCTCCACGACACCGGACCAGCATACCTGAACAGCCGACTCAAATTCCACGCACCCCAGAGGACCCTACGATCAGCCCAGCTCTCCTACGCCATGGTCCCCCGCACCAGAAAGACCAGATCGGGAGGCCACTCCTTCTCCTTCCTCGCGGCCAGAGCCTGGAACGCCCTTCCGCTCCACCTCGGACAGACTACATCGCTCCCCATCTTCGCAAGAAACCTCAAAACCTGGCTCTTCGACAGACCCCCCCCTTAATGGACTGGAACCTGCTACCCCCCCCCCCCAGCGCCTTGAGACCCTTACGGGTGAGTAGTCGCTCTTAACAAACGCCTGATTGATTGATTGAAGGCAAATTAGTGAATGTGCTGTGCTATACATATTTGAAGAAACAGTGTTCCATTTCAATGTTCTACAGAAAAGGTCCAGTATTTTTATTTTCGCTTTTGATTCCTATTTTTGGTGAAAATCATTAATAGCGGACTAACATGAAGTTAATGAATGTCTTAAGTAATGTCCCTTGATTCCTGGGTGGGACATATTTGTTCCCGATTCACAGACTAGTAATAGGTAATGTGGTAAATACTTATAGACTTACCATCAAGTGGTTTCCTTTTTTTCTTTTCCTTGCTTATATGTTGTCTTTCCTGTTAGAGGAGCATATGCAGACACTGATAAGCAATCCAACCTATCATCAAGCGGGAGAGGGGAGTAAGCAAGGTATTCATGTATAACTTTGTTTTAAGAGTATTAATGCCCATACAGACACAATTGCTATTATCTTATACTCTCTTACCTCTTCTTAGGGGAAGAACCTCACTCGGCAGCTATAGACAATCGCATTCCAGAGTTGCCTGTGAGGGGCATTGTTTTCTCTCTCTTCCCATCCCATTTTCCCCGTTAAGCATGGAAAATTTAGATCAAGTTGGGTTTTCTAGTACGAGTGTGAAGTTGGGAATTTGCTTCAAGACCTTCTGTTGCTTCTATGTAAAATATAAGGTGAGATTTTGACAAGTTTAACCGCTGAAACATACATCAATTTTTTAAATCTACTCACCGCTGTTGGCCATACAAGGAGAGAAAAATCCATTGTGTCTCCTTGACATTTAGACTTTGGGACTACAGCAGGGGCCTTATATTTAATGGGACTTGATTGTTATTTGAAGTAAACGTGAGGATGTTTGGGGGCCTTTTCTATTATACTAGATTTCTTTCTGTTTTTGGATCTGAATTTTTGATTTATTGTTGATGACTATATGTTGTATTGTTTTGCTAGATTTATGTTTTCAAAAATGTTATTTTCAAATAGTGAGACATCCATTTATCAATGAAATTTGAATGAATAAATTCATATATTCAATAATAATTTTCTATGAAATATTGATTGTTTGGGCTTTGAAGAGTTTTTGTGTTTGGAGTAAAGAGTCGGGTTCACCAGAACTTCACTTTGGTGGGTGGCATGGGCAGCAAGATCCTGAAGCAAACGGACCCGTTGCCGTTTGCACAGAGCCCAGAACTTCAGGATTTCTCCTTTTCTTTGGGAAAGAGCTCAACTGAGGTGACACCATGGGTCCAGGATCTGAGGGACAGCTCTTTGTGGTCAGATACTCACTCCAGCAGAGGTCAGCAGGTCTCAGGCAGGTCTAGTTGCAGGTCCAGGAAGCAGGTCAACTGGGCAGTTGCAGGGAACCTCTGGAGTGTATGCCATGTCCCTGTAGCTCAAAACAAGAGATCAGTCTTCTGACCCTTGGAGTCACTTCAGCGTGGGATGAAGAGTGCAGGTCTAGTCTTCCTTCTCAGCAACTAGGGCAGCAGGTCAGAGAGCGGCAGAGTAGCAGGGTAGCAAAGTGGCAGTCCTTCTGACAGCAAAGAAACACAGCAGTCCTTCTTCTGTAGCATCCACAGGTCCAGGAGTGTACTGAAGAGTGGGCCTGAGGGACCCCTTGTTATGCCATGGTGGCTTCTTTGAAATAGAAGTTTCTAGAGAATTCCCTTTGAAGTGCTTGGCTCCCTTGCCCTGGCTCTAAGCTTGCTGCATGAACAATGCTGGGGTGATAAGTCCTTTTTGTGAAGGTGGAGCACAGCCTAATCAGTTGCAAGTGAGGCTGTGCCCAGCTCCGCGCCCCCATCCCGCAGGTTGATGGCCCATCTAGGCACACCTTATCCACCTATTGTGTAGCTGCCTGGGAGGAAAAGAAAAGTCCACTGCCAACTACACCCAGTCATGTGACCTAGGCTGCAAGCACCAAATAGTTTAGGGCAGAAAAATAGCAACTTTATGAAAGTGAAATTATCCAAATTGTAACTTAAAATCCGACATTACGATAAAGCAGGATTTTAAATGACAATTTCTCCATAAAGTTTTTTCCTGTTCACAATCAAAAATTAGCACTTATTTAATGTATTAAGGCAACCTAATGTTATCCTATGGGAGAGGAAGCTTTCACGGTAGTGAAAAAGAAATCTAGGTGTTTTTCACTGCCAGCACATGTAAAACATAAATGTACATGTCCAACCTTTTAATTACAATACACCATGCTCTACGGGCTACCTAGGGCCTCTCGTAGGGGTGACTTGTATGTAATAAAAGGGGCGTTTAAGGCTTGACAAGGGGGTTATATTGTCAAATTAAATTTCAGTTTAAAACTGCATTAAGGTTGTAATGGCAGGCCTGGGACATGTTTTAAGGGGCTACTTAAGTGGGTGTCACAATAAGTGCTGCAGGCCAACTAGTAGCACTTAACTTACAGGCCCTGGGTACATGGTATATCCCTCTGCAAGGGACATATACGTAAATTAATTAAGCCAATAAAGTTTAAGCCAATTTTCCCATGTATAAAAGAGAGAGCACAAGTATTTAGCATTGGTTATCATTAGTAAACTGCACAGAATCCTAAGGGCATCAAAAATGGATTCAGCAAAATTAGAAGGGGTGAAGGCAAAGATTTTGGGGGAAGACCACCCTAAGGCTGACAGGTCTAACACATGTACCCCCAGCTGAAAGTGAGGAGAACTACCAACCTCCTGGGAGTTCTCATCACTAAGGCAGAAGACCCTGGACAGACCATCGGCACTGGAGTGTTCCACCGTAAAGTCCATTCCCTGTAGGGAGATGGACCACCTCAACAGTTTTGGAATCTCATCCCTCATCTGTATGAGCCATATGTGGGGCCTGAGGTCTGTCTGAACCTGGAAGTGAGTCCCAAACGAGTATGGCCTCATCTTCTTCAGTGCTCAGACCACAGCAAAGGCTTCCCTCTCAATTGCACTCCACCTCTGTTCCCTGGGCAGTAGCCTTGTAGAGATAAAACCTACAGGTTGGTATAGACCCTCCTGCTTTTGGAAGTCAGCTTTGTCAAGGGGCAACAATGGTGCCTTAGCTCTTGACAAAACCTCCTGCAATATACAGTGAGGCCTAGGAAGGTCCTCACTTCTGTCTGTGTTTTGGAGGGGTCCTAGGCCAGAATAGTCTCTATTTTGGCATGGAGGGGCTGCACCTTAACCCCGGCCACAAGGTGTCCCAAGTACACCACAGAACCCTGCCCTATCTGGCACTTACTGGCTTTGATAGTCAGGCCTGCCTGTTGGATGGCCTGAAGTACCTCCTACAAGATGAAAGATGTGGTCCTCCAAGCTACTTCTGAAGATACCTATTCCATCCAGGTAATCAGCAATGAAGGCCTCCATCCAAGCTTAGACCTGGTTTACCAGCCTCTGGAAAGTGGCAGGGGCATTCTTCAGTCCAAAGGCATCACTTTAAATTGAAAGTGGCCTCTGGGGTACAGAATGTTGACCTATCTGTAGCCCCCTCAAGGCAATTTGCTATCTCCTGGAAGTCAAGTCAAAGGTACCTAAAAACTTGGCAGCCCCTAAACGATCTGTGAGCTCATCAGCTCTGGGGATGGGATGAGCATACATCTTGGTGACTGAATTGAGCCCCCTGTAGTACACGTAAAAACTGAGTTTTGGGGCGGAGCTCAGTTGGGCGGCCTTGGGTACCAACATCACTGGGCTGGACCAGGGACTTCTGGAGTGCTCAATCACTCCCAACTCTAGCATCTTAGAATCTTCCTCTTTGAAGCTGGTCCTCACTTTGTCTGACAGGTGTATATTTTGTTTTTGACAGGCAGGCTATCCTCTGTGTCAATATCATGGGTACACAAATGTGTAAGCCCCGGAGTGAGGGAAAACAGTGAAGCAAACTGTCCCAGCAGCTGGCGACAGTCCCTCTAGTGTTCTGGGGTCATGGTAGGAGAGAGGTTGAGACTTTCCACTGACCCATGTTTTCTTTTGGATGACAGGAGGTCAGGGAGAGGTTCACTCTCCTCTTCTTCTCAATCATCAGTTACCAACAACATGGTACCTCAAACTTCTCATAGTTGAGATTGAGGCGATTGATATGGAAAACCCTTAAGGGGTTGCTGGGGGCCTTGAGGTTAACCAGGTAAGTGTCTTCCCACTTCCTCTCAATCACCACATAGGGCACAATTCAACTGTTTTGGAGGGCCCTGGGCTCTACTGACTCCATCACCCACCCTTTCTGGCCAGGCTGAAACTCGACCAGAGTGGCCGTCTGTTTTGCTACCTTGTGGCTTGCCCTCAAATTCTCAGAAGCCTTCTTTTAGAACTTTGCCTTCTGGTTCCTTCTTGTTAGCATGTAGCTAGCATTATTCGGGGGGTTTCTTGGGAGCTCGATCCCAGCCCTGCTTGACCTCCCTTAACACTGTGACCATACAGAAGTTCAAATGGGCTAAACCCAACTCCCTTCTGTCAAACCTTCCTGTAGGCAAAAAGTAGCCATGGCAAGAAGACGTCCCACCTCCGCCTCATGAGCTTACACAGGCCCATAATCATGGCTTTTAGAGACTTGTTAAACCTTTCAACAAGCCCATTGGTTTTTGGATGGTAGGGTGTAGAGAACTTGTAGCTTATCCCCCGCTCCTTTCACATTGACTTCATGTATGCAGACATGAAGTTGGTGCACCTGCCAGACTCCACTTCCTTCAGGAACCTCACTCAGGTGAAAATCCCCAGCAAGGTCCTAGCCACTGCAGGTACAGTCACAGTCCTCAGAGGATTGCCTCTGGGTACTTAGTGGCATGGTCCACCAAGACCAGGATAAACCTATTGCCTAAGGCTGTCTTGGGGTCCAAGGGTCCTACTATGTTGATTCTCCCCTTTCAAAGGTGGTGCTAATGACAGGTAAGGGATTCAGGGGAGCCTTCTTCTTTTTCCCTATTTTCCCATTCACCTGGCAGATGAGAACTGAGACACCCTCCCCACTCAAAGGGAATCAGAGCCACAGGAAAGTGGCTCTCCCGGTTTCCTCCTACCACAACCTGGTGGAATGTAGTGGGTATCACTTGCTCTGAGGATACCAGATGACTCCCAACAGTAGTCATACCGGCTCCTGTGTCCTTCAGAGCCTCCACCCTCTCCCCATTGATGGTGACCCACTGCTTATACTTGAAAGCATTGGAAGGAATGTGGGCTTTGGGCACCATCTCTCTGTCACCCAGGGACACTAGGGCAACCTCAGCTGTCACACCCACACTAATAGGGACTATCTGCTCCCAATGATCCACACTGGCCAACCCCCGGGTCTGCCTACCACTGGGGGCTGTGCCCTCTTGAGACACCTGCCATCACCCTTGGAGCGCCCATGCTGCTAATGTTAATGGCACTTGGGGACAAACTCACCAGTGTTTTTGTCAACAAAATCTTTCTTCTGGTGCTTAGATTGAGAATGGGACCCTTTCCCCTGTCAACTATATTGGAGAGCTTGAGAGAACTTCTTCTTGTTTTTAGCTCCACCTTTTGTTGTAGTGGGAACCCTAACCACCCTTTTGGAAGTCCCTTCCAGAGACCTTCTTGTGGACACAGGTGCAGATCGAGTATTCCGCCTCCTTAGCAAGCTCCCTGGAGACAGTGACCTTACTATCCACAAGCTGCTGGTGCAGCTCTGTAAAACAAAGACTAAACAGAGGTGATCTCTAGCAATCAAGTTGTACAACCCTTTGTAATCACTCACTTCACTGCCCTTCACCTCACCTTCCAGTGCCTTGCATAGGTGTTCCACACAGTACACCCAGGTCGTTTGGGGCAGTTTGTGACCTGTACCTTTATGGGGTGAGCCCACCTCTAATGGTCAGGGCCTACTTCATGAGAGGATACTTCATCCTGTCCCCTTTCCCTAGGGCTAACAGGGCATCCCTCCGTTCATTGCGAATATGCCTCCAGAGAGAGTCCCCCCAATATTCTTCAGAGGCACTATTCATCTACAGGGCAACCTCATAGGCCTCAAACCAGATGTCTATGTCTTCCCCACAACAAAGTTAGGCACTGGATCCTTTTGGATGGGGGCCCTCCTTTTTCCACTGGACACTGGGATAAAACTGCCACCATTGCTGTTTGACGCTGGTGTCTGCCTAGCTTTGAGCTCTAGCTCTATCAGACCCATCTCATGTGTCAGCAAAAGCTCCTCCTCAGCTAAGGTCCTTTCTGCCTTCGCTTTCTCTTGCGGCTCTCTCTGTCTCAGCCCTCCTCTCTTATGCTTCCAACTTCATCTTGGCCAGCTGCAGTCTGAGATTTCTCTCTAACTTCTTGTCCTTCAGCTCCTCTGGTGACAGACCCGTGGCAGACACACTCTTACCTGCCCCATACTGGCCATCCTGGGTGCCCTATGGGGGTGGGGTGTGCTCATCCTGCCGCTCAGAACCCAGATACGAGCCATCAATAGCCTATCCCTCAAGCTTGTCCACTCCTCCTTTGGGGTGGCCAGCCACATCTGTACCTCCTCAAAGGCTCTGAAGGGCTACCTGGAGATCAAGTTTGATAGCCTCCCTGCCTGCCTTCATCCCCTTCACTTTGCAGAGCTTCAGCAGCTCAGCCCTGTTGAGGGTGTCATACTTGATCAGATCAATCTCCATGGTACAAAAAGGAAGGTATAACACTTACATTTGGAAAAAAGGAGAAAACAGCTAATAGAAAACTAAGAAGAATTTGAAAAGAGGTCATCCCTGGGGTCTAATTATAGATATGGGATCTTTGTGTTATACAAATCACTGCATGGTACCACATAAACACAAGTCATGGCCCATGTTGCTGATCAACTATTTGAGAAAATGGGTTGTTAGTCGAACGAGGGGTGACTCCTGCTGAAGCAACAGCCATAATCTCTGTCAGGGTGAACCACTAAAGTCACTAAATTAATCTGTGCTTAAAACAACAGAAGTCAGATTTAACTTAGAGGTAATGTGTAAAGTATTTATGCAGTACACAAATAGCAATAAAGTAAATACACAACACAAGACAAATCCCACACCAATTTAGAAAAATAAAGTACATTTAAAAAAATAATTTGACACCAAAACAACTCCAATCAGCAGAATTAGAGATATGCAAGTTTAACAATTTCTAGTAAGTATAGCGCCAAGAAGCACAAATCATCATTCGCGGTAATCTGGTAGTGCAAGACCGGATGAAAGTCACAAGTTCAGTCTGATCACGATGGTGCGTGGGTGGGATATAGGGGTCAGGTTGGTCCTGCAGAAAGAGTTGCCTTCAAAGTCCAGCGTGAAGAGTTCCGTTCGCCATGGAGGGGGCCACGAGGACAAGGGACAGCATCACATATGCCAGGCATTGCGAACAGTCATCGCTGTAGTGTGAGGATCCTGTCAGGCATCATGGATGGTCATTGCTGGTGCTTTACGTTGGCGGTCATTGCGAGCTGTCGATTCTGTAGCATGAAGTGCATATCTCGCACTGTGGACGTCATTGGTAGTTGCTGTGGTGCAAAGACACAGGTTCACCAGTACTTTGTATTAGTGGGCAGCGCACACAGCAAGAGCTTGGCACAAACAGGTCCGCTCACATTCGTAAAGAGCCCCAAGCTTCAGGATTTTTCCTTTTCTGTGGGGAAGAGCTTAACTGAGGCCACACCAAGGGTCCAGGACTTGAGGGGCATCCCTTGGAGTCACTTCAGCCTGGGATGAGGGTAGCAGGTCCAGTCTTCCTTCTCAGGAAGCAGGGCAGCAGGCCGCAGAAGAGTAGCAGGGCAGCAGAGTGGCAGTCCTTCTGGCAGCAAATTAGCACAGCAGTCCTTCTGTAGCATCCACAGGTTCAGTAGTGTACTGAAGAGGGGAAACAGCCTTTACAACGATGTTTTTACCACGTTGTACCATAACCACGCATTTTTTACCACGCATGTTTTTAGAACGCATATGCTTTTACAACGTATGCCTTTACAACGCATTTAAGGTACGTTTGGGGGTGTGGGGGGTCTCTCCTCACAAATACATTGTTTATATATATATAAATATATAAACAAAGCGTGGTAAAGGCATATGTTGTAAAAGAATATGCGATCTAAAAAAACGCGGGGTAAAAAATGCGTGGTAAAAGCATGCAGAGTATTTCACTGCGTTGTTTCGTCATACAGCCATAAAGAGTAGGTTTGAGGGTCCCCTTTTCATATATAGTGCCTTCTTTGAAGTAGGAGAAGATTCTAGAGAATTCTCTTTTAAGTTTTCAGACTCTCCCGTACTGGCTCCAAGCTGGATGCATGAACAATGCAGGGGTGACAAGTCCTTTGTGTGAAGGCAGAGCACAGCTTATTCAGTTGCAAGTGGAGCTGTGCCCAGCTCCACCCCCCCACTCTGTCAGTTGAAGGCCCATCCAGGCACACCTAATCTCTCTATTGTGCGGTTGTCTGGGAGGAATACACAAAGTCCAACTGCCAACTAAATCCAGTCATGTGACTCAGGAGTGGCTGCAGACACCAAATAGTTTATGGCAGAAAAATGGCAGCTTTCTAAAAGTGACATTTTCAAAATTGACCACAAGCATGAAATGCTTACCTGTTCCCAATCAAAGGTTAGCACTTATTAAATGTAATAAGGCAACCTAATGTTATCCTATTTGAGTGGTAGGCCTCACAGTAGTGAAAAACAAATATAAGCATTTTTCACCACTAGGATATGTAAAACTTAAAAGTACATGTCTAACATTTTAATTACAATGCACTGTGCTCTATAGGTTACCTGGGGTCTACCTAGGGTGACTTCTATGCAATAAAAGGGGAACTTAGGGCTTGGCAAGAGGGCTTCATTGCCAAGTCAAATTGACAGTTTAAAATTGCATTAAGGCTGCAATGTCAGGCCTGGAACATGTTTAAAGGAGCTATTTAAGTGGATGGCACAATAAGTGCTGAAGGCCCACTAGTATCACTAAACGTATAGGTCCTGAACATATGGTATACTACTCTACAAGGAATCTATAGGTAAATTAAGTATGTCAATCAGGTATAATCCAATTTTAACATGTTTAAAGGAGAGAGCACAAGAACTTTAGCACTGGTTAGCAGTGGTAAAGTGCACAGAGTCCTAAGGCCAACAAAATTGATTTCAGTAAAAATAGGAAGGTGGAGGCAAAAAGTTTGGGGGAAGACCACCCTAAGACTGACAGATCTAGCAATACCAAACAGTAGACTTACTCGCTATGAACAGGTCATACTTGCAGCAGAGAACATTTCCATTCAGAGATACAATGTCTTGAAACCAACAACACTGCTTCCTATTTCAGACAAGGGTTGTGAAGACAGGGAGAATGATGATGAAATGATGAACCAGATCGCAATTCAATTGACGACCAAGTTATGCACAAACAAAGCAAGACACAATATTAAAGAAACACTTTTGGGAATGGCTATTCTGGCATTGTTTGATGATGGTTCTTGTTTGAGTGACCAATATGGAGCATTTCAAGAGTAGCCTATGCAGTATGTTCTATTTCCGAGCCACTAGATGTCATAAGCCACTCACCTGAACTCCAGGTGGTTCCCATGGGGCGACGGCAATTCCTCAATCCCAAAAAGACTTAACGGCACAGCTCTGAATTTACACAGCTCTTCCCCATCAACTCTCAAGGGGAAAGGGGAATGGGAATGAGAGAGACAAAAGAGAAATACTGGATCGTCTTCTGCTTCCAATTTCTAGGTTTCAGGAATAACGTGGGAGTTGGGTTCGGGATACGGAATCAGCAGACAGTTATTCTGCGTACCTGATACAGCTCTTAAGTTTGCTTTTCTGCAAGTAAATGCACACTGATTATTCATGGAGCTATTTTGTGAGCAAGAAGTGTGAATAAACATAGGCATGGAAGACATCACATACCAAAGCTCACATACCAAGGCTGAGTACTTATTACATAACTGCTTGTATCATATAATGTGGATGAGCTATGCAGTGCTCTGTAACAAAGAAGGTTTGTTAGTACTGAATACACAGGGGACTCTCAACCATGTACAGGTGTATTATCATACATACCAACAAGACTCTGGAAGCACTGTTGCCTAAGGATTCTGTACTCAAGATAGTTCCTGGGAGTGCAAACATCACCTTACAAGCATAAACTATCACTCTGACACGAGATATATAAGTTCTTAAGGTTTAAACAGCACTGCAACACTCTGAAATGTCACTCTACAATGAGATATGAGTCTTGCTTCAAGTGCACTGATGAATTCTCTTTGTCCGTTTTTTTAGTGCTCCTCTCTCACTGGAAATACGTCTTTCCTAAAACAACTCGTAGTTCTTTATCATAAATTGTGCTGTCACAATTAAACGCTGCAATCATGAACAAATATGTATGACCGTTTTGTAAAAGGTTCATTTTTACCTTATGTCTGTGCACAGGCACAGCACGCTGTACGTTGTGGCAAAACAAAGAGTTGAGCTCCTGCGCATTTATTACAGGTACCGTGGTGTCGTGTCTTGTCTGGACAAATGAAAACAGACTGGAACATTCAGGAGCGGGTGCCAGGAAGAAGGTAAAGTCGCTGTGAAGAGGAATCCTGGAAATGAGGAGCCGTCCAAGGGAGCGCCGAACGAACTGGAGCCAGATAAGTGCGACTGCGATGAAACGAGGCTAAGCCCCGGGTGTCAAACTGCAGTGGTTTAAATACCTGCTTCCACAGGTGCTGATTACACATGCACCCATTCAGCAGTTGGTGCACGTTGTCAGCGGTTGATGCACGTTGGTTTCTGGGGGGTAGGTGCTTACGTGCAGGAATGTGCTCGTGACTGCACGTCTGCTCCAAAGAGAGTTAGTGCTTGCAGGCAGTTTACAAGTACATGTGCACTGTATTAAAAAACAGCGAAGCAGTTTTCAACATGTGTCCATAATATCCTTGAACAGACAAAAGAAACCCTCGGGTCTAAAGTGCTAGACTAAACAAGAAAGAGACACCAAAGATTGTCTCCAGGTACTTATGGGGGAGTCCCTTAATTAGGACGAAATCCCATCACCCACGGAGGTAGCATGCTTCATCATCTGGGATTCTCCTCTTGATGGGGACCCCTAGCCCAGCCAAGGGCTACAACTCCCTTACTGAGAGGGAGGAGCTCAGGGATGTTTTATTTCTACTCTGTTAAGGATATACTAAATCCTGCAGATGAGAAGACACAGAACTATTTGGGTAAAAGGCGCAGTGCAAACAAACTAATTTGAAATCTGGGGATAGTGATGCTAAAACTAGCTACCAAGAGCGAAAAAAACTTTATTGACTCGTTCCCAGTGCCAGGAATAAAAACAGTGCACCTGCAGTGTGAAATAATAACTGCGTGTGACAGATGAAACTAGGTCTACATGTTTCAGCCTAAAAGACCCAAAAAGGTGTCATGGCTTTCGTCAGGACCTTAGAGAAAGTGCTACTGCGGAAAAGAAGTGATAAGTGAAAAGTAATGAAAGGTAAATACAACAACAGTAATCCCACTCTTGGTGTAGTTGATTTACTGGTCGTACCTGTAGAAAATATAAGCAACAGGAGAAATCAAGAATGCATGTGGCTCTAAACAGGTTAGTGAGAGAACATTCTTAGGAACGTGTGCGACACTGTCCTCATCACTTGTCTGCTGTACTAAACTGTGAGTAAAGTAGAACTTTTTTATGCTTACCCATTTCTTAAGGATAAGAGGCCTCACCTCAACCTGGCAACAGCTCAGGGGAGAGGCACCGCTCTGAAAAAAGGATGTTGAGTGTGTCAAAATATTGCGAACATTATTCCGACACACCTCCATAAATGCAGTTTCTATAGAAAAGAACTGATCACATACTCAGCCAGGGCACATATGTGCCAGTCAGTTAGCTATCTAGTGCTATCAAGCGTAATCTACCTGGAAGAAGACATATAAGGTAGCTTATGAATAATGTTAATTTGATCCTTGTCTGTGTAAAAGACACAGGCTATGTATTGCTTCAGTGACCCCAGAAACTGGTGGTATTAATACTAGCCCAATACTTGGTCTGAGAGACCTTGAAGGGTGAGTGAAAACGTCTCTGGGGAGCTAACTGGGTAGGATGGACAAACTTGTAGTTATCACACAGTCGGTCATATGCATGAATGCGTCACGCAAAGGCCATGATTTATCATGGTAAACTCAAAGTATGCGCACATGCCTGAGCGACACTATCTGAGTGCACATGGAAAAATCACAGTTCTTTGTAGCACAGCCGATGACAGCCTGTGTATGTGAGAATTGTTGCGTGCCCCTGGATGGTGAGCTAAGCTGTGGCTAAGTTCCAGTGGCAAATATAGGGTCTATACAAGTGTAGCATAGGTGTACCTGCTGCACATGTTGTACCGCGTTTGACTGGTGTATTTTATGCAAAGCCTGGGAGATACTCAATTACACACTCCCAGACCATACATGCAGCGATAATTTGTGTCCCAAAAATCCCAGGAAACAGTTGCGACCCCTTGAAAAGAGTGAGCAGCTAGAGACAGGTTAGGTATCCAAACTAGCCAGTAATGCCTGTACCACTAGCCAGTATCGCGTACGCCTGGTGCCTTAGACGTCACAGGAGGTGATACTAATAGCCCAACGGGACCTACCAACCGTAATTACCCCTTAAATATGTTAACACCTTAAACCAGGTTCGCGGAGTAAAACATAAACTAAGACATGGATGCCAGTGTTAATATAGCGCCACATGTTAAAATTCTTCAGTAGTTGTCATAGGCTCTATGAACCTCGGTAAACGTAAACACTTTGCCCATGGATGTTATCATGCTCTGTCGAGCCACTCACCTCTCCGTCAGTACACCGGGCGGTATGAGAAATGAAACCGGAGATATCTGGCGGACGCTCTCCAGAGGTTTAAATTGCGTTCCCTGCCCACCGTAACGCGTAGACGTCATCACGCATAGACGTTACATGACTGTACTATCTCCAACCATATACAGAAGAGTATTTGAAAAAATTGGAAGATTCTGAGCATAGGAAACACTCCCATTCCCGAACCCTTGCTCGCCTTTAAAAGGAGCGCCAACCTCAGGGACAAACTGGTTCACACAAGACCAAGGAACAAAAAAACCCTGAATCAGGATACACTGTGGGGTCTGCCAGCGATCAAAGGACATTTTCCGTGTGGTGCTTGTGCAGTGTGCCCACAGACTAAACATACCATCTCCATTGACATTGGAACGGACAGACCTTGGATGCTAGTTCGCCATACCAACTGCAACAGCGAAAGGCTTATTTATCTGGTGACATGCCCGTGTGGACTTCAGTATGTGGGCATGACCACGGGTAAGATCAAAACGAGAATAATGGAACACAAGAGCACCATTCGCTGCAAGAAACAGGCAACTAAACTTACAAACCACTTCCTTGAAAAAAATCACTCAACAGAAGAGCTGAGCTGGACAATGTTGGAACAACCTTACATCCCCGCTCACATATCCGACATAGGCAAATACCTGTTTATTAGAGAACAGAGTGTAATGACCTTACCTGTTTGTTACGAGGTGTCATTGTTCTCCATTCTAGAGTGCCGGTTCCCTCGAGCTTACGCTTGGTTCCGGTTGTCAGTTGCCCTGAGATCCGTGTGGGTAGGACGTACCTTTATACCAGCTTTCCTTCCCCTTCAAATAAACCTTCCTCCGCCAACTTCTACCAGTGTACGTACTTTATTACACTGGCGACGAGGATGGGATGATCTCGGCGTCATGTTAATTCCTGGTGGTAATCCTTGCATAGTCTTGAGAGAAGCACCTGTTGACCCTCTCAAAGGGGTACCTGCGTCCTCCCATGCTTCTTCCTGTACACGTGAGCTCACTGATGTCGTACAAGTGGACAGTCTTCGCCAAGAATTTAAAGAAGTCTTCAGTGAGCGATTGGGCTGTTTATCCGACTACATCCACAAGATTATCTTGAAACCCGATGCCATCCCTATAACCTGCAAAGTGCGTAATGTACCTTTGGCTCTGAGAGATTCGATGGAGAATGAATTAAAAAAATTACTCAAGGAAGGCATCATCGTGAAATCAGAGGCAAGTGATTGGCTAGCCCCCGTGGTTCTTGCCCGAAAGGCCTCAGGTGAGGTTAGGCTTTGCGTAGACTTGCGCTTTCTCAATCGTGCTGTCACAGCTGACAGATACCCCCTCCCCAACATCACAGAAATGCTGACGCAATTGGCTGGGGCTGAAGTCTTCTCCACACTTGACCTCAGGGCCGCGTACCATCAAATTAAAATTGACCCTGAGTCACAAAACCTCACAGCTTTCATAACGCCGTTCGGCACATATAAATTTACTAGGCTTCCCTTTGGACTCAATTCAGCTGCATCAGTATTTCAGAGGGCCATGGAAGATGTCTTGCAGGGTTTGCCTGGCGTTAAAATTTATCAAGATGACGTCTTAGTTCATGGCCCATCTCAAAGTACCCATGATGAGAGACTCAAAGCAGTACTGAGTCGTTTCAAATCACGTGGTTTGACACTGCATGAAAGTAAGTGCAAATTCAATCTTGATGAGATTGACTACTTGGGTCACAAACTGTCTAAAAAGGGAGTCAGACCCAAGGACAAGCTAGTCAAAACTATTGATGATCTTCCCGTACCCCAATCCAGAGACGAGCTAGTTACCTTCCTAGGGATGGCAGAGTACTACAACAAATTTGTTCCTCAATTTGCTTTTCGTACCTACACACTCAGAACTCTTCTCAAAAAAGGTGTGAGATTTACTTGGTCGCTGGAGTGCCAAAAAGAATTCAACGATGTGAAGAAGGCTTTGGGCGAGGCTCCTTCACTCCATAGCTTTGATACCTCTGCATCCTCCATACTCATCACTGATGCCAGCTCAAAGGGACTAGGAGCTGTTCTCAAACAGGTCAAGGGTGGACACGAAACGACCATAATGTTCCTGTCAAGAGCTCTCGTTGGAGCT
The DNA here is from genome assembly GCA_963921515.1 of Calotriton arnoldi. Taxonomy (NCBI): domain Eukaryota; kingdom Metazoa; phylum Chordata; class Amphibia; order Caudata; family Salamandridae; genus Calotriton; species Calotriton arnoldi. The sequence continues at coordinate 1,702,008 of CAWUFW010000615.1, read as the reverse complement.
GAACTACAATATTCAGTGATAGAAAAGGAAACTCTCTGCATATTCTGGGCGATTAAAAACTTAAAAAATTCCTCTGGGGAAGTTCCTTCACGGTCCAGTCCGACCATAAACCCTTGAAGGACCTATTTACGAAAAAGAGTCTCGATGCTGTATCCTCGAGAATCACCAAATGGATTGTGGCCTTGCAAGACTACGACTTTGTCGTCCATCACATACCTGGTGCACAAAACAAAGTATCTGACTGTTTGTCCCGCCTTGTTACTAATGACTCTGTTGACACGAGTGATAGTTCGCGTGCGATATGTGATGATGATGAAGATTATAAAGTCTGCGAAGTCACGAGTGGTGTTTTGAGTGAAAATGAGTGGAAATCCTCCTTGGCCAATGATCCCGTCATTATTGAAGTTTGTAAGTTGGTGACTGAAGGGTGGAAGGGCATAAAGGGCCTTGATGAGGAGACGAGGAAATTCTGGAATGTACGGCATGAGTTGTCTGTCTCTTCAGGCCTACTCGGAGAGGTACTAGGCTAGTTCCACCCCTTTCCCTCAGGGAGAAAATTGTTCAACAAGCTCATCAGGGACACCAGGGGATCTCTAAAACGAAAGAGAGAATTCGTTTGCACTTCTGGTGGCCCGGAATTGATCTCTTGGTTGAGCGCATGGTGAGGGACTGCCAAGAATGCAATGCCTCTGACAAGATTTATAAAACTAGAGTACAGCCTATGGTTGTACGAGAGGGGCCCACTCGTTGCTGGCAAGAAGTAGCTCTAGATCTTCTAGGCCCCGTTTCTAGTAACTCTGGTCAGTCATTTGTCCTAGTATTAATTGATCTTTTCTCAAGATGGCCGGAGATTAAAATCTGCCAGAGTATCGAGACTAAGGATGTCATTAAATTTTTAGACGAGGTTTTTTCTCGTGAGGGATTTCCCAATTGTCTCCTTACTGACAATGGGGTTCAGCTAGTTTCTAAGGAGATGGAGACATATCTTACAGAGAAAGGGATCAGACACAAACGCTGCGCTCTCTACCATCCTGAAACTAATGGCATGGTAGAGAGGTTCAGCCGTGTGTTGAAAGACTCCATTCAGCTGGCCAAATCCCAAAACAAAGACTGGAAGGCAGAAATCCAAGAAAGAGTAATGGTTTATCGACTGACTCCCCATTCAACCACATCCATGGTTCCCTTTGAACTTTGTCGTGGTAGGAAACCCAATACCAGTATGTTTCAATCATGGATGAGAGGTGGGAGTGCAGGGTCTCAGGACATCATTTCAGCACCTGGTTTACCTTCTTGGCAAGCCAGTCAGGATTTGAAAATCGCTAAGAGGAAGACATATTTTGACTCTAGACATGCCGTCACACGCACTCGTGTGCGTGTGGGTGACAGAGTGCGAGTTCGTCTTCCACAAAGGTATTCTGGTGCTTCGAAATTTTCCTTGCCTTACATTGTTAAAAAGGTTTTCCTAAATGCTGTCAAGTTAAGTGATGGTCGCATTTGGAACCTTAATAGGATTGCTCCTGCACCTAATTTGTTTGTCCCTCGCCGTGATTCCCCTGATGCTTTGCCAAAGTTAAGAAAGAGTGTGCGTGTTGGAAAGCTCCCTGTGAAACTGAATGACTTTGTTTTGCATTAGAGCTGAAACCAAATGTTATTATGTTTTGCATTAATGCATTGTGCTATGGGTTCTTTAGAGCTGAAACCAAATGTCTATGTTTTGCATTTACGCATTGTGTTATGTTTTTTTTTTTCTATCTCTCTCTCTCTCTTTCTCTTTCTCTCAATCAATCTCAATCTTCTATCCAGACCATTTTTTTTTTCTTTCTCTTTCTCCTCCAAAAGGGGGAAGATGTGTAATGACCTTACCTGTTTGTTACGAGGTGTCATTGTTCTCCATTCTAGAGCGCCGGTTCCCTCGAGCTTACGCTTGGTTCCGGTTGTCAGTTGCCCTGAGATCCGTGTGGGTAGGACGTACCTTTATACCAGCTTTCCTTCCCCTTCAAATAAACCTTCCTCCGCCAACTTCTACCAGTGTACGTACTTTATTACACAGAGATAGGTCCATAAACTACACAGTGATAGCAGGGGGTTGAATGACGACATCCCTTGGACTGCACTGTAATTACAGCAGCCCCTGTAGGTTTCCTGACTGGATGGTGGGCATGACAACTAAACCACCACAACCCACCCCCAACATATCCCTCCTTTTTGACTCAGATTGACTTAGCTGAGATCCACCCCCAACTACGCACAATGGAGAACACACATCGTAGAGGCACGATGCACGGCGTGGATGCGGCACATTCCCATTTGATAGCAATATACTATGTTCCGTACTGAATAAACGCTGCTTGCCACTCTCAATAATGCTTGGTGTGACCATATAACAGGTCCACTATGCAGAAAAATCAAGTACTTGACATACAGTACACTCTGTTAATTGCCCTAGGTATGCCCTCAGGCTAAGACTCACTCTAGCCTGTTCTATCAGCTCCACGCGGTGGGGTTAATGTGTAGCTCTGTGACTAGGCACTCTATCATAGAACATTAATTAACACCCTATTGAAATTCATTCAAATATCACATAGCATGAGTGTATCATGCTCTGCATGACTGTGGTGTCATTATTCACTGTTTGACCTATTAATGTAGTAACCATTCTGCCGGTGTATAGGCGCACTAACCATCCGCACGAAGCACAGTGAACCACGAGCATACCATGCTCTGCCTGACTGAGATCTGTTAGGTTACTTTATTTTTTTTAACACGAAACTTTCCACCATACGTGGTGCGCTTTATTATGTGCAGGGTCAACTCTTTGTATGCAGCACCCACCTTGGTGCATACAGAACTACTTTTCTCAGCATGCCTAGCCGTCGCGTAACGTCTATGCGTGATGACGTCTACGCGTTACGGTGGGCAGGGAACACAATTTAAACCTCTGGAGAGCGGCCGCCGGGTACCTCCGGTTCCAGCTCTCATACCCCCCGGGGTACCGACGGAGAGGTGAGTGGCTCGACAGAGCATGATAACGTCCATGGGCAAAGTGTATACGTTTACCGAGGTTCATAGAGCCTACGGTAGAATTTTAACATGTGGCGCTATATTAACACTGGCATCCATGTCTTAGTTTATGTTTTACTCCGCGAACCTGGTTTAAGGTGTTAACATATTTAAGGGGTAATAACGGTTAGTAGGTCCCGTTGGGCTATTAGTATTGCCTCCCTAGGCTACACTTGTATAGACCCTACATTTGCCACTGGAACTTAGCCACAGCTTAGCTCACCATCCAAGGGCACGCAACAATTCTCACATACACAGGCTGTCATTGGCTGTGCTGCAAAGAACTGTGATTTTTCCCTCTGCACTCAGATAGTGTCGCGCAGGCATGTGCGCATACTTCGAGTTTACCATGATAAATCATGGCCTTTGCGTGACGCATTCATGCATATGACCGACTGTGTGATAACTACTATGGGTTTGTCCATCCTACCCAGTTAGCTCCCCAGAGACGTTTTCACTCACCCTTCAAGGTCTCTCAGAGCAAGTATTGGGCTAGTATTAATACCACCAGTTTCTGGGGTCACTGAAGCAATACATAGCCTGTGTCTTTTACACAGACAAGGATCAAATTAACATTACTCATAAGCTACCTCATATGTCTTCTTCCAGGTAGATTACGCTTGATAGAACTAGATAGCTAACTGACTGGCACATACGTGCCCTGGCTGAGTATGTGATCAGTTCTTTTCTATAGAAACGGCATTTATGGAGGTGTGTCGGAATAGTTTTCGCAATATTTTGACACACTCAACATCCTTTTTAGGTCGAGCATTCGAGACCTCTTGTATATACTTTAGTATATACTTATTATATACTTATATGTGTATGTACTTTGTGGGCTCTGGAGATCAGCCCTAGGACTTGTCTGCTTCCACTTAGGGACTTTTTTTCTGTTCAACTGCCTCTTTATAGAAAACGACCAGCAGAGGTCAGTAAAATACCAGAATTGCTTTCTGCTAAGGGACTTTCTTTTTTTTCTTTTTCTGGCAACTGCCTCTATTTAACTTTCTTGATAGAAAACAACCAGCAGAGGTCAGTAAAATACCAAAATCACTTAAGCATTCTCTAGATTCCAGTCCATAGAAATTGTCTTCCACGAGCAACAGTAGACAATACATTTTTTTTCAAATCTTGTATTTTCAGTGATATGACCACCAAAGGCCCTGATTTTATATTAAAAACAGAGCTTTGGACTATACCATTTCCCGCTAGAAGGCAATATCTCTCTCCATGTGTTCCCATAACTGACGTGTCACGCAGTTGGGTCCTTACTTTCCCTCCATGTTAAAGAACAGTAGATGTTTCAGCACCCAGGCTAATGTGCTGCATAGCTAAATACATATAAGGTCCCAAAGGCGAGACCGATTACATTGCAAATGCTTGTTTCAGAGTGGTGCCTCTACCCTGAGCTGTTGCCAGGTTGAGGTGAGGCCTCTTATCCGTAAGAAATGGTTAAGCATAAAAAATTTTCTACTTTACTCACTGTTTAATACAGCAGACAAGTGATGAGGACAGTGTCTCACACGTTCCTAAGAATGTTCTTTCTAACCTGTTTAGAGTCACATGCATTCTTGATTTCTCCTGTTGCTTATGTTTTCTACAGGTACGACCAGTAAATCAACTACACCAAGAGTGGGATTACTGGTGTTATATTTACCTTTCATTACTTTTCACGTATCACTTCTTTTTCCACAGTAGCACTTTCTCTAAGGTCCTGACGAAAGCCGCAACACCTTTTTGGGTCTTTTAGGCTGAAACATGTAGACCTGGTTTCGTTTGCCACATGCAGTTATTATTTCACACTGCAGGTGCACTGTTTTTAATCCTGGCACTAGGAACAAGCCAATAACGTTTTTTTCGCTCTGGGTAGCTAGTTTTATCATCACTATCCCCACATTTCAAATTAGTTTGTCTGCACTGCGCGCTTTACCCAACTAGTTCTGTGTCTTCTCATCTGCAGGATTTAGTATATCCTTAACAGAGTAGGAATAAAACATCCCTGAGCTCCTCCCTCTCAGTGAGGGAGCTGTGGCCCTAGGCGGGGCTAGGTGTCCCCGTCAAGAGGAGAATCCTAGATGATGAAGCATGCCACCTCGGTGGGTGATGGGATTTCGTCCTAATCAAGGGACTTCCCCATAAGTACCTGGAGACAATCTTTGGTGTCTCTTTGTTGTTTAGTCTAGCACTTTGGACCCGAGGGTTTCTTTTGTCTGTTCATTACTGTTTGGGGACCTAATCCTCGCTGGTCTATAAACTTCCCTTGGACCCCCACTTCTCCTCTGTATTCATCCATAATATCCTTGCCATTACGTGCATTGTTTTTACATATGTATATTACTGTTGCCTTCAGGGATTATATACATAATGAAAGACAGTTACATATACAGTGGTAATGGCATAACGCTAACATATAATGCATATGCGTCAACCTCTATATACCTTAAACATCTATGCATTATGGAGAAGACAAGCAACAATGGTTGGTGGGTTATGTGCTTTCGGTGCCCATGACTTTAGAAGCTTCTTCTTTGTCAAATGTAACTTCAGCACAAGCAGCAGAATGTATTGCCTTGACTAGAGCCTGCTTTCTATCAGAGAATGTGAATGTGACAATTTACACAGAAATCCAGTATGGCTTAGGTATTGTTCTTGATTATGGACAGCTATAGTCACAAAGGGGGTTCATGACATTTTCAGGAACTCCTATAAAAAAAAAGTATGTGCACATTTGATTTACTGAAAGCTAAACAAAATCCAAAAGAAATTGCTGTTGCAAAGTGTACAGCCCATAAGGCTGTCATGGATATGAATACCCTTGGGAGCAAATATGCAGATCAAGTGGCAAAATATTGTGTAATTCAGTACAATGTGCTGGCAATGTGAATTGTTTCTTTAAGGATTCAATGCATACTATTTTAAGTGAATTGAGAGATTTGCATGAAAATAGCCTAGAAAATGAGAAAAGAAAATGGGAGTCTAGGCTACAAAAAGAATTTTCAGGATTTGTATGTGAATGCAGGGCATAAGTATGTGCTTCCTGATTCGATGCTACATCTTATGTGCAAGTATTTACATAACTAAATACATGCAGCTAGAGACAGTCTAGTGAGGAATTTAAAAAAAAAACATCAGGAGAATTAAGGATTTCAAAATGTTGTTGAGGATGTTTGCAGCCAATGTTTGGAATGTCATTTAAATAATCAAGGCAAAAGAATAGTTACTGTCATGAATCATGTTGGCAAATTAGAAGGCTCATTTACAAGACTCCAAGCGGATTTTATTGAGAGGCCAAACTGTAATGGTTTAAAGTACGCTTTAGTAGTTATCTGCTTGTTTTCTAAATGTGTGGAAGCATTTCCCACAAGGAGAGCAGACAGTCTTACAGATGCTAAATTGTTGCTGAGGAGGTTGATACTCCAATTTGGTCTTCCAACTTCCATTGAGACAGATCGTGGTGCACTTTTTAAAAATGAAGCTCTGCAAATAATCTGTACAGAATTTAATATCAACATGAGATTTCATAGTAATTATCGGTCGCTATCCTCTTGAACTGTGGAAAAAGCAAATGGCACTCTTAAAAAACAAGCTGGCAAAGGTATGTGCTTCGACTGGTTTGAAGTGGCCTCATGTTCTTCCTCTTGTTTTGGTGAGCATGAGAAATACTCCTAAAAGAAAGACTGGTTTATTGTCCCATTAAATCATCATGGGTGGAGCAATGAGGCTTGCAGCTGTACCTTCAGCTGCATTAGTTTCAATAACTGATGACATTGTGCTCGATTATACAAGGTTATGGCTGATATGGTGAAATCTGTCTCTCATCAGGAGAATGTTGCAACAGAATTCAAAGATATTTCGTGTCATGGATTGAGTCCTGGAAATTGGATTGCAATCCAAAAGCACATCCACAAGGAATGCCTGGATTAGTGCTGGAAGGGACCATACCAGGTGATTCTGACGATGAACACTTCTGACAACTGCACAGCCGTGCCACAATGGATCAAGCAAAATACACAATAGGGGCCCCCCCACTTATTGCATTTTCAAATTAGGCATAGGACTGAGGGAAAACAAAGAGGAACAGTCCACATAAGAGGTCCTACTAGCCTAAACTTATATTCACAAAGGAATAAATCCCACTAGAACAGATCCAGATCACACTCTATATTTCCTAATCTCCGATTTCTTAATTTTTAAATTTCTTTTCAACAATTTACTGCCAACATCTTGTTACAGTTCCTACATATATGTTTATTGGTATTTCCACATTAACACAATTCATTTAGTGTGACTTTTCATTTGTTATTCAGCTATATATATTTATTTTCCTCCTTTATAAACACGTATTTCAAATTGTAACCACCCCATTCTCCCTCCTTATACAAACTCCCCTCTGACATTCACACCACATCCCATACACTCATCATACAACAATCCGGGGAGACAACTTTTGAAATGAATTGTTGAAAGAAGAACTGAAAAGCTTATTTTTGATTTTTGCTTCAATTATAGGCTTAATAAAATAATTTTAAAAAATACATATTGTTTTATAGAAAATGTTTGTTGATTTGTTTAATTTTTACCACAGTAAGAATTTTTCTCTCAATAGAAGGTAGATTACTGCAAATACTGCTAAACTGTAGGGCTGATAAAACTAAAGATAACATTGGTAGTTTTAGTGGGACTGTTGTTGTGCTCTTTTAGGATATGCTTCATATTGTTTTAATAATGCTAATGTTGAGGTTACTACTAAAATAAGTGAATTGAATATGATGTACCAGTGCATAGAGAGCATTTACTTAATGCTTTTAAAAGTAAGGTGCATACTTACATGATTAGAGAATATGTAGCTATAAAGAAGGTTAGTGAGTGCTACGTTTGCGCCTGCCTTCCTGCGTCTGCTAGGAATGGTTCTACTTACGTGCAATTACCAATTTCATATTCTTTGTCATGTAGTGTTTATGTTTACATTTTTAATCAAGCCAAATTTCGTTCTCTGTATTTGACTGACTTTAATGTGTCTTTAGAAGATTTGCCTCTTAGGGAAAATAATAGGGAAATTAAATTTGACAAGTTTTTTTGAGTGATTGCACAAAACAAGTATGGTACTATTACTGCTTATAGTTATGTGTGTCTTTTGAGTACAGCGGAGCATAAATTCATTTGAATATATTGCAAAAGAGGAGTAATAGTGGTGAGAAACTGGAAAGAACAGAAAATTGCAATGGAGGAAATGAAGGAAGAAGAGGAATTTTGATTGTTAGGCCTACATCCTTGGTTGAGAATCGAGCAAGAAAGGAGAGGTGATTTGTGTATGGTAAGGTGTAGCTCCTCAAAAGAAAGTAAGTTAGAATTTGCTGGAGAGGGTGTGTGTGATAGAATTTATGAAGTTAGTGGAAACTCTTTGCTCAGTGAAGAAAATATTTTGATGGGAATTTATTGTATGTGGAAGATTGCTTATTTCAATTTACCGTGAAATTGGGTTGGCTCTTGTTATCTAGTTTTAGCGTTTCCTAGAGCCTATCATATGGATGAATTAATTGATTAACACAGATAGAAAAGTGTTATACGTAGTTTTGGACAAGTAGTTCTAGTTACATTAGGTGCTATCATTCCTCTGTGCAAGTGGTGATGAATGATGTACAAATTAGGCGTTTTCTACAGTAGTAGATAGACATGCTGTAGATAGGGCTGGATCTTTTAAGTTAGTGAATGTACAAATGGTAGCAATTAGAGATATTGTAATGTAAAAGCATTTTACTTTAGATATTCTTTTGGCGAAAGAGGGCGAAGTCTGTAAGGTGATTAAGCTAAGAGGTGTTGCACATTTATTCGAGAGAATAGTAGGGTTAGTGATTCTATTATTACTAACATGACTAACTTATCTCATGAGATTAAGTCTATGGAGGAACCTTGCTTATGGGAAGCTCTACGCTCATGGTTTAGAGAATTAGGGAGGAGTTTTGGTAAGGGAGGTGAGCGGTTAGGAAGTACAGGTGAAAGTTTTTTTCAGACAATACTATCTCCTGTAATAATCGTAATCATTTGTGCAATTGTTCTGTTTCTTTAGCTAACATTGTTAGAGTGTATGATTAGTAGATATAAAAGTAAAAGTAAAGGTGAAAATAGGTTGAAGAAAGGGAGAAGATCGATAAAAAAGGAGATGGACAATTTTATGGATCATGTTTACAACTAGTTAAAGATGGTGGAAGAAAATGCTTTGAATCACCCAAAGAACATGAGGTTGTCTACTAATTAATGGCGGATTAGTAAAGATTATTACTGGGTTTTAAGTAATTATTTTAAATTAACCAGATGAGGAGGCTGTCAAAGTTTTTTAATGTGCAATTTTGGATAACAAATAATTTGTGCATACTAATGAGTTTTATGATTAATGTAGTTATAACCGATGAATTAATGATGTTGCACTTAAAACAATTTAATTATAATGTTTATGTGTGATCATTAACATAGTTTAGTTATGCCACAATTTTGTGGACAACATTTTATTAAGATGGGTGCAGTTTTGTTCTTCCTGCTACTGTTCACTCCCTCCTCCCAATAAATGTCCCCTGTGAGTCTTCTCTCCCCACAGTTTTCACAAAGCACTGCACACTGTGATGCCATTGGTTATTTTCCTCAGAGAACATGTATTGTGAATTAAACTTTTCAATGTGTTCTTGGTGCACCTTACTGAAGGGCACGTCCGCTGGAAGTTCCGATGTAGGCTTGCTAGCACATTAGTGTATAAGCCTTTCTTTAAGAATGTTTGATATTCTGTTTCACATCTCCGCACTGCTGTTGCTGTGGAGGATAATGGAAAATGTATTCTACCATAGAATTGGGTTAGTGCTATAAGACTATTAATGACGATCTTGATTCTGATAAGTCCAATATGTGCTATCACTTGTCAAGCCAAGCTGAATGCCCAGTTTTTGCTCATTGTTTATGCAGAAAATATGTATAATAACAACCATGGTTTTGGGGGTGAGCCAGATGGCTTCGCTTTTCGACCAGGGATTCTGTCTTGTTTTATTTTCAGAGAGACTTGTTTTTCCTCTGAACCGTAGTCCATTTAATTTTTTTACCATTTATCCTATTATGATTTTTGCTGCTTATTGGGTCTTGGATTTATTCGAATACCATACTATGTACTATGTATCTGAGCCTTCATGGTATTTACTGAATTTATCTGTATTGTCTATTTTTAGATGTTTGTGATAAAGCTCTTCAACACCTTATCGATCTAAAACTCAGTTACTGAGTGGTCCCAGTCACTATTGATTTATTCTGCTAATTTGTTGGGTCTGATGTGTGGTGACTCTTATTGCTAGATCAAGGGTGCAGGAGCCGAGCTACCGGAGGTAAATTTTGGGGTGATCAAAATATTGGGCTTCAGTAAAATATCAGGGTTTGGCTCCTACAATTCTACTATAGTATGCAGAGCCTCTATAAACGATTTCATACTCTAATATATCCCTACAACCGCTGCAACACATACCATGTCAGGATGCACATTTTTCAAAAGTGAGAATTTACCACTCAAAGGTGTGTTCAATTAACTCACAAAATGTAGAAAAGAACCATCTCCAATGACTATGGCAGGCTGTTTGTGAATGCTCTTAATTTGCTGCAATATATATATTTGCTATTTTCTATTATGACGTGCCACGTTGATGACTACTTTTGTTTTTATGAAATACCATAGCTGCAACATGACTAATTGCATTATAGGATTAGTATATTATTGAGGTATTGTTTTCAAAGATAAAGGCCCTGATTTTGAATTCAAGTATAAAGTCTGAGTTCTTATAAACAGGAGCTTGCACAGGGATTGGAATTCCGAGGGCAGGAGTATTGACCCCCCCTCCCCTGCAGTTTTCTGCTGACAAATGTTGTTAGGCAGAACCTAGTGATAGTCTGGATAGATCTGATGAAACATGTATTTTAGTGGGCTAAATAATGAATCTGCATGTTTGTTTCATTCTGAGTTTTAAACTTACGGATGATTATCTGTATTTACCAGACACAGCATATATACACCACTACATTCCACCCGACTGGGAATCAGTGCCAAAGAGTAACAGGAGCTCTTTGTAATTTAGCAGACCCAAAAGTGCAATAGTGTATATGTATGCGTGTCTGTATTTTTTTAAACAATTAAAACACTATTTTATTAAATAAAAACAAGTTTACATTTCATGAATATCACCTTCTTGCAGTTTAACCTTAGTGAAATTCTCAATATATAAGCAAAGTGAAAATTACGATGTTTGTTCCTTAAGCTTCAGGTTAGTAGTGAGACCTCAGCAAATACTATGCAGTTTTTTATTCGTTCGCATGCCATGAATTCTGGAAACAGACCAGGGTCATCTCGAGAGCCCAATGAAGTTGCAGCCTATTTAAGCTGCACTCTGATGGATAGCACAGCTGCACCTCACCGCACCACCACACTTTTATTGGCTTGTAAAGGTCTCAGTCCATCCAGGACAACCTTTATTTTGCTGGAAGTGCTTTGCAATACATCTGTTTTACTAGAAGTGCTAAAATATGATCTGAAGCATAAACACAATATCTCACAAGTTATTACAGTGTTTTACTTAGCACGGGTCTTGTTATATCCTTTGGGATACAGGGAATAATCTACCATACCTGTAGTTTATAACTGTTTGGCATTTATTGTCTTGCGGTCCCTCTCCAGACAAGGAATCAAATCAAGTCTCGGCAAGGACGCGCTACATCCTGTGATTCTGGGCAAATCACTTAATCTCCCAGTGCCTAACAAAAATGAATGTGTCCGTATGTAACGCAACTGGTGCTCGTGTAAAGTGCTCTGATACCCGATACCTTAGGGTCAAGTTCGCGCTATATAAAACTCCCTTAAAAAAAAAAAAAACAAAGACTGGCGTTTCACCATTGAAACCGATATCAATTTATGAATCTACTGCCTTTTTGACATCACTTCCAGAAAACAGAAGGGGCCCGATCAGAGGCGCAACTAGAGCTAAATTTCAGGGGGGGCTAAGAAACAATTTCAGGGTTGGGGGCTAATTCTTCCAGCAATAGGCAGAGTGGAGATGCAGGGGCTCTAAGAAGGGGTGAAAAAACAACAAAGCCTCATTAACAAGCAAATGGTCTTTTAAAGACTGTGTGTGTGCCCAGGAAGCTGTCTCCAGCCCGGGCTGCCACACACGAGGGGGGGGCTGAAGCCTTTTGAGCCTAATGGGCGTTGCGCGACTGGGCCCGATTCACAAAGGAGAAGTTAGACGAAAATCCTAAATGTCCTTTGTAAATACTGAAAGTCGTAACGTTAGACTTTCGTCTAACTTTACCTTTGTGAATCTGGCCCAAGATATTTAATGAGACAGGTTTCTGTGGGGAGGCAAGAGCACGTAAACGCATGAGGTGAAACCAAGGGCAAACGATGGCCGTTTGAACTGGTGGAATCAGTGCCTCTTTCAGCGAATGAGGAAGTAATGGCCGTAAATTTTCCAACTGCTGTGCAAAAAGGATTCATTAATTCGTTACGTATCCCTCCGCCCAGTTGAAGCGGCGTCAAATTGCGTAGATAAAGCAGCCAAACACGTTTAAGATGGAGGAAAAGACACTGAAGGGGTTTTATGTGCCACAGACACAGCGGTCTTTCATCAGATAGCTTAATCTAGCTTTTTCGAAATTCCATGACCGAGCATGCAGACAGCTAATTGCTCTGTACAATGAATGGAAAGGCTAATAGAGCCCTAAAAGAGATTTGCCGTTTTAGAACAAAACAAATCTCAAAAGCTCTAACTTTTACCATGTGACCAATAGTGTACACATTGTTAATGGCTTTTCTATGCAAAGCCATCATTATGTTCGTTCTTTGTGCAGTTTGCTCTCTGACTGGAAATGGCAAAGCGTTTAATTCTTTCTTTCGGTAACTGAAAGAGGCCTGCGCTTTTAATATTTGAATTTCCAGCTCTGGATTCCGTTTTTGGGAAAGGTGCTTAATCATAATTCGTTTTTTATTTTCTCAAAACATTTATTTAGCTCTGTAGGTGGCAGCGATGATGCTTTAAGCACGTTTCAGGGAAAGTTAGAACGAGCTGTGCGTATCCTGTTGCATATGCTGTTCTTTTCTGAAGACAAGGTACTGGAAGTGGAATTCGTAAACAACAACTTCGGGCTTCTGTTTCTTTATAGTCGTCACGAAATAATCATAGGTTTCTTGGCAGTGACAGGGCCAGCCTTGGTCCAACAGCGCCACAGGCTAGCAAAAATTGGCCCCGGCTATGAAGCCATGTCCTGCTCTTCCTAAACTGAACCTCTGCCAAGCTCCTTGGCAAATGGCTCTTTGTGCCACCCAAAAGCAGCTGAAAATTCATCGGATGATTTCTTTGAGCTGCCTAAAGCACTATAAAACGTATCTCTGATCAATATACTTTTTGCAGTGGGAACTATTTCCTATTTTAAAATAGATGCACTAGCTTGATTTGAAGTGGGAGTTGGTTAAATGCCTTGGTGCCCCTGGGCATTCCTTAATCAGCAGTGTAAAGCCAGAGGGCCATATTATCAAGAACGGCGATAACATTATCGCCGCTTTAGCGGCAGGAAAAGCGGTGATAAGGGGCTTGATAATATGCCCTATAGAAGCCCAGGTTTGATGTCCTTGACACCAGAACCTGGGCTTCTATTGGAATTCTATAGGGCATATTATCAAGCCCCTTATCGCCGCTTTAGCGGCAGTTTCCTGCCGCTAAAGCGGCGATAATGTTATCGCCGTTCTTGATAATATGGCCCAGTATATTTTGTTACAATAACTAAACTGTGAAGGTATGAGCTACGAAGATGTGTTTTGAGTGAAGCTGTAGGGTTACCTAACAGAAGAGGTACACTTTTTGGTAGTATCTGCAGCAAATTGAAATAGAATACAGATAAGGTTTTCAACACCATTTTACCCACACAACCATATAGGGCGTGAATCACAAAGGTAATTATTTAGTATTCACAAACTACAAGTTAATAGTAAGTTTACGACTGCAGAGACTCTGCAGTCGGGGTGGAGAACTCTGCAAAGATAGACCTGTCCTATCGTTTTATGTGCATATTTCTATGCCCTGACTGCGGAGTTTCCACAGTTGTAAACTTACTACTAACTCGTAGTGAATACCAGAAAAAGTAAACTTACACAAAGGTGTTAGTTTACCTTTGTAAATCAGGCCTTTATGATATAGGTGTGTGTGAAGTTGCAAGGTATTCTTACTTGCAACTTCGTGATATTTTATGGAAAAAAAACCAAAAATTTGCAAGCTAATAATAAGAGGGACTGTTTCAGTGGGTATTTACAGCTACAGGTACCAAACGAGTTGGGCAGCAGAAGGAATGCGCTTGTCATCTGTTTCTGGCCCTCACCTACATGCAGAATATTGCTTCCTTGAAATACTTGTTGTTTTTCTACCCCTCCCCCCGCCACCCCCTGTAATAACACAAGCTCCTGACTCAGACGTAGACCCCAACCCTCTTTTATTGAGTCCTCTTCCAGGGAGGTAATGTAACAGGACGTTCTGCAATATTTGGTGAGCACACTGGTATTGCTGTCTTTAACAATACTCAATTGACATAGGCCGCATTAAAAAAACTTTGATTCACCCAAAACAAAATCCTGTCTGCGCCTTTCAATGCAGGTGTAGTAACAACTTCACTCACACCTGAATACTTATCATTGGTAGGAAGCTTGAGATGCTCTCCATAATAGATGGTCAGACCATCACAGTCTCAAAAGCTTAAATCTGTGCTTACAAAAGGTGGTGGAAATTGGGTTACTGGTTGACTGGGATGTGAGCCTTGGTCAAGTAGCAACCACAATCCTAGTCAGGGTAAGGTGCAGGCAAATCCTGAATTAACCTGTGCTCACTCTCTAGTAGCGTGGCACAGAGCAGTCAGGCATAACTAGGAGGCACTGTGTAAAGTATTTGTGCAACACTTCCAACAGTAAAACAGTGAAACACAACACAAATTTGTTCGATTAAACAAGACCCAAACAACAAAAAACCAATAAGTAGAACTGGAGTTATTGAGTTTTAAAGTTTAAAGTGAGAATTAGCGCAAAAAAGCACAAAGCACTATTGGGAATATCTGGTCTCACCGGACTGGGACAAAGTCACAAATTCAGGCCAATGGCGATGGATTGTAGGACGGCTACAGGGACCCAGTTAGGCCCTCTCAACACAGTACCTCAAAACTTGGTTCGCATTGAAGATGCTTTGTGCAGCTGAGGCGATGCATCGGTTCCGAGATGTGAGAAGACTGTGGTGCGAGGTCCTGTTGAGTGAACGTTGAGGATCCCAAAGATTGGGCTTGCAATACAAAGTCTGGTGTCAGGGCTGCGACGCGCAGCTGAGGCGATGTGTAAATTCCGATGAGAGGTGAAGCTGCTATGCAGAGTCTTGCTGTCGTTGTTGAGGCTGCTGTCAATGAGAGATGTGAGGAGCTGTGCCAGGGAAAGCTTCAAGCACTGGTGGTTACAAAGGCAATGCGTTGGTCCCAAGATGGGCGTTGCAGTGGCAATGTGAGTCTTTTGCAACGGGTCCAATCCACGCAGCAGTGGCGATGCGTCAATTCTGCTTGTGGATGTGCGCTCAGCCAAGGAAATGCATCAGTTCTGCTCGGGGATGTGTCGCTCAGCAGAGAAGTTGCATGGGTTCTACTTGCAAACCCTTTAGGCCCACTTCCAAGGGTCCAGGGCTGTGGTGGCACCACATGACTGGGTAGACTCTCAGATGGCAGAGTCCAGGTGCAGGGGTTGGAAGCCTGTTATAGCCCTGAGGCTTTAGATCAGGAGGCTAGCTAACTAGCTCTTGCAGTCACTCTGGGTTCTGGGTTCAAGAGGTGCAGGTCCAGTCCTTCTCACTCAGGCAAGAGGGCAGCAGGCAGCAGATCAGCAAAGCAGGAATCCAGCAGAGTGCAGTCCAGCAGATTGTGAGTCCTTCAGCCGCACAGCAGTCCTTCTTCCTGGCAGAGTATTCACAGGTCCAGAAGTGTACTGAAGTGGTGGTGTCTGAGGTCCTTCTTTTATACACATTTGTGCCTTTGAAGTGGGGAAGAAACATTTAGAGGCATGTCTCCGAAGTGCACAGATGCTCTGCCCTGCCAGCCATGGCTCCAGACTAATGACAGGGAATATGCAGACCTTTGTGTGGGGACAGGACTCAGCCTATTGAGGTGTAAGTGAGGCTGCGTCCAGCTCCTCCCTCCCATCCTGTCAGTGATGGCCCATTCAATCACACCTAAGCTCCCATTGTGTGTGCCTGTCTAGATGGAATACACAAAGTCCAACTGCCAACTACACCTAGTCATGTGACCAGAGACAGGCTGCAGGCACCAAATGCTAAGGCAAAAAAATGCCAACTTTCTAAAAGTGGCATTATCAGAACTGTAATTTAAAATCAGACTTCACCATGAGTTAGGATTTTAAATTAGGATTCCAGAGACACCAAACTTGAGCCAATTATATCTTTCCATTTGGAAATTACACTTATAAAATGTAATAATGCAATCCCAATGTTATCCTATGGGAGATATAGGCCTTGTAGCGGAAAACGAATTTAGAAGATTTTTACTACCAGGACATGTAAAACTTAAAAGTACATGTCCTGCTTTTTAAATACATTGTGCCCTATCCTCTGAGCTGTCCACGGCCTACCTTAGAGGTGACTTATATGTATTAAACTGGAATGTTTTGGCATGGCAAAAAGTTTGTTTTGCCAGGTCAAAATGGCAGTTTAAAACTGCACACACAGACGTTGATTAACAGGCATGAAATGGATAGGACAATCAGTGCTGCAGACCCACTAGTAGAATTTAATTAACAGGCCCTGGGCACATGTAGTACACTTTCACTAGGTACTTATAAGTAAATTAAATATGCTAATTGGGGATAAGCCAATATGATCATTTTTAGAGGAGAGAGCACATGCACTTTAGCACTGGTTAGCAGTGATACAGTGCTCAAAGTCCTAATGCCATCAAAAACGATGTCAGAAAAGTGGAAGAGGAAGGAAAAAAGTCAGGGAGAAGACCACCCTAAGGCTGACAGGTCTAACATGCTGAAAGTGGAGTGGACTACCCAACCCCTTGGGAGTTCTCTTCACTATGGCGGAATAACCTGGATAGACCGTCAGCATTGATGTGATCTGACCCAGGATGGTGTTCTGTGGTAAAGTCCATTCCCTATAGGGAGATGGACCACCTCAACAGTTTGAGATTTTCGACCCTTTTCTGCATGAGCCATCTGAAGGGTCTGTGGTCTGTCTGAACCCAGAAGTGAGTCCCAAACAGGAATGGTCTCAGCTTCTTCAGGGCCCGACCACAGTAAAGGCCTCCCTTTCAATTGCACTCCACCTGTTTTCCTTTGGAAGTAACCTCCTGCTAATGAAGGCTACCAGTTGGTCTAGGCCATCCTCATTTAACTATGCTAAGACTGCCCCTATGCCATGCTCTGAAGCATCTGTTTGCACTATGAACTCTTTGGAGCAGCTAGGAGTCTTCAGTACGGGTGCTGTACACATGGTCTCCTTGAGGGTAGCAAAGGCTTTCTGGCAGGCCTCTGTCCAGATCACCTGTTTTGGCTGCTTCTTCGAAGTCAGATCAGTTAAGAGGGAAAACAATGGTGCCATACCCCTTAACACACCTCCTATAGTGTCCTGTAAGGCCCAGAAATTCCCTCATTTCAGTCTGTGTATTAGGTGGTTGCCTGGCCAGTATATTCTCAATCTTAACCTGGATGGGCTGCACCTTGCCCCTTCCCACCATGTGGCCCTGATACATCATGAAACCCTGCCCTATCTGGCACATAGTGGCTTTGATAGTCAGACCTTCCCATTGGAGTGCCTGAAGCACCTCCTGGAGATCATACAGGTGTTCCAGCTGGCGCTGTAGACAGTGATGTCGTCCAGGTAGGCAGCACAGAATGCCTGCTTTCCAGCTAGGACCCTGTTGACCAACCTCAGGAAGGTGGCAGGGGTGTTCTTAAAGCCTGTCTATGAGCTCATCAGCTTGGGGGCTGGAGTGTGCCTCAATTTGAGTGACAGAGTTGAGACCTCGATAGTCCACACAGATCCTAAGTTCTGGAGTGGCATCCGGCAGAGCAGCTCGGGGTACTAGCACCACAGGGCTGGACCAGGGACTGATGGAGGGCTCAATCACCCCTAACACCAGCATCTTGGATACTTCCTCCTTGATACTGACCCTCACCTTATCTGACAACCTGTACATTTTGCTCTTCACAGGTAGACTGTCTCCATTGTCGATTTCATGGATGCATACATTTGTGAGTCAGGAGGTGAGGGAGAATAGCGCACCAAACTGGCCCAGCAACTGTTAACAGTCATTCTGCTGTTCTGGGATCAGTGTAGGGAAGAGGTTGACACCTTCCCCCGAACCACCATATTCCTGGGCAGACAGGAGGTCAAGGAGAGGCTTGCTCTCCTCTTCCACTCCCTCATCTGTCAACAGGAGCAGGCTCCTTTCGTGCCTCTCAAAGTGTGTTTGGGGCAATTCATGTGGAGCACCCTTAAGAAGTTCCTAGAGGTCTTGAGGTCTACCAACTAGGTGGATTCCCCTTATGCTCATTCACCTCATATGGGCCTGTTCAGTGATCCTGAAGAGCCCAGGGCTCCACAGACTCCATGACCCACACCTTCTGGCTAGGTTGAAACTCCATATCTGTATGTGAAGTCAGTGCACACCTATTAAGTGAAAGATATGATAATACTGAATAACTACCACAGGATTGCGTGCTACCCAGTGTGAGGCAGCCAGCCTCTAATTGCAAATAACTTGTCTGGTGAATGATCACCAGTGTACTGGATGCACAGCTTAGATATATGAATCAATGCTTAAACAATCATAAATGACCAACAATAAACAATATCTTTCAGTATCTTACACTCGGATTTAATGTTGAACCACAAAATCCTTGAAAAAATCTTTTTAGTTGCAGCAACACATGCTGACTAATTGAATGCTCAACAAAGTTCAAAGCAATTTATGAAAAAAATCAAAACATGATACACTCTCATCATTAATATCGTTGCGAATTACAACTCTATTACCCAGCCCAGCCCAATGCATTTCGGGATTGATTCCATCCCTTCTTCAGGGGCCACTTTAAGAAAAACGTCATATCAACCATTTTAAACTCAATGTTGTGAACATAAGCAATCTGTTTCAAGAAACGCATTTAATGCTCAGTGGAGGAATGAACATGCCTGCACATGTGTTTGCATACGGCAATACAAGGAAAAAGAAAACATAGATCAAACTTGTGATCCAACATAAAAATAATTATGTTAGATGGCAATAGTGTGCATAGCAAGATCCAAAAAGTTGTGCTTAAAACCACTTCACCAAAGTGAAAAAGCCAGAGTGGAAAGAATTCACCAGTCACCCGTGATCGAAGAAAACTGATAAACAAAAATATGGTGTGACCATAGAATCTACACTACACCTGTGCTTCAAACCCAATGAAACGTGAAACTACAGTGAATGTCAAATCGACAACGAATAAAATAAACTGTACTCACTTACTATGAACTGAGGTATCAAAACCACACTAATCTTGAAGTTAAAAACGAAGAACGATGAGTGAAAAGCTGGAAAAGACAACAGCAATGTCTTACTGCCACAAGCCTGATAATATAAAATACATGGTTCACTGAATGAACATGTTATAAGGCCATGACTAAATACTTCAGTCACAACCTACACAAACTCCACTGTTGTGAGTACCTACAAACCTACCTACTACAAACTCCCAAGAGAAGCTTACCCCTATACTCAAAATAGCGGCCCTTGGGTGTATTAATTGCCGCGTTTCAATATTCCAAAATATTCACTCATAAAACCAGAACATGATGCCCAATGTGAACTCCAGCTCGCAATATGATTCTAAATTGTAGACTATGTCACGTGCATCCAATCACTAAACTTACATTTGCCTGGATGTTCCGTGTGTAACCTT
Source organism: Calotriton arnoldi (assembly GCA_963921515.1). NCBI lineage: Eukaryota > Metazoa > Chordata > Amphibia > Caudata > Salamandridae > Calotriton > Calotriton arnoldi. Next base: position 1,681,952 of record CAWUFW010000615.1, on the reverse strand, counting down.
CCCGGATGCTGGAATTAAACGTTCCAATTCACCTCGTCTCGATACTCCAGAAATATCCCCACCTGAAACCAAGACATAAAATCTAATCTAAATTTAGCTCCTCACTGTATACCGAAACTGATCTCGGTCTCGCTCCTCTCTGTAAACCAAACTTATAGAACTGGACGCGTAGATACCACTCACCTATAAATCGGAAACTGAAGCGCCTAAAAACTCCACAGGGCTATCGCGTCTTCCAAACTGGCGCATTGCATGCCAGGTGCCTATCTGCTGTTATTTAAAAGCGTTACCTCAATTCTCTTCCGGGTGAAAACATGCCCGCCTGTGAGTAAAAATAAAAAAGAGACTGACTCGGAAAAAACTGTAATCGCCATCTTGGGCCAGTAAATACCGAAACTAGTATGAAAAATACGAACAAGGTAACACCACAGACTGCTCGAGATTGTATCCGTAATATGATGACTAGCTAGTAAAAATGTCACATGTAAATTACCAAGAATCAACAATTCTCGTAGACACGCACTGCCATAAGTGTAATCAGACCACACTACTCGTGATAGTATCCAAGAACAATTCTTCAAATGTACTGTTAAACAGCAAAACCATAGTGAAGATATTCTAATCTTTACCAATACCTCCATAACCACAAGCCTTGCGAATACGTTAAAAGCAACAAAGTGAAAAATCTCCAACGTGCCAAAAAGTGAAACTGATAAAAGAATAAAAATGAAATAAATAATAACAAGAAACCACCTAGAGAAAATTAAAAAACTATTATGGTTGCCGTACGAAAACCATGTGTTCACAATCTGAAAAGAACAATGAAACAAAGTACGATCATCAAAGAAAACATAACATCTCCAATTTGTCATTGAGACCACCTGGCATCATTGTCTGTAACATTTTAATCCACCACACCTCCCTTTGTGATAACAGTTTGGAATTGTCACAGCCAGTTTTACAAGTTAATGATTCTAACACAGTAAATCTTAATTGCGCGATTGTATGCTTGTACTCTAGCCAATGTACTACCAGGTGGGATTTGATGTTCTGTGTGCGAATTGTACTTTTATGTTCTGATATGCGTACCTTCACTTTTCGTGTTGTTTTCCCTACGTATAATAACCCACACGGACATTTGATCGTGTAGATTACATAGCTAGAATTGCAATCTCCATTGTACCTGAGTCCAATGTGTTTCCTGAATGTGGGTGATTAATACTATTGCCTGGGATTACATTGTTGCAATTGACACAGTTATAGCATCTGCGCATCCCCATGTATTTATCAGAATTCAGTTCAAATTTGTGTGACAATATTTCTTTGATGTTTTTACTGCGTGTGTATGCGAACAATGGCTCGATCCGCAAACAAACCATTGAAGTCTGGTTCATGTTTCAGCAATTCCCATCTAGATTTGATGATCTTTTTAATGGTGGATGATTTGGTTGAGAATTTAGATACGAACACATGTCGATTTTGTACAATCTTCGGTTTCGACAGTAGTAACTCATCACGTTTCAAGGGTTGCGTTGTAATCAATGCTTTAGCCAATGATGTTTGTGGATAGCCTCGTTGTCTAAACTTCTCGCATTGATCATCCAAAACCGATTCCAACTCATCATTGTTAGATACTATGCTCTTAGTTCGTAACATCTAAGAATATGGTAAATTTTGTAGTAACAATGGTGGGTGGAAGCTTGAAAACAACAACAAACTGTTCCTATCCGTAGGTTTGGTATACACAGTCGTTTGTAGTTTATTATTCACTTTTGTGATTGATACATCAAGAAATGCCACACTCGTATCACTGATGTTATGAGTAAATTTGATGCGCTCATTTTTTGAATTCAGTTCGTGAATTTTGAATCGCAGATGTTCTTCTGTACTATTCCAGATAAGAAAAATTTCGTCAATGAATCTGGTATAGAAAGCCAGATTGGTGCTCCATGCATCATCTGTAAAAATATGATCAAGTTCAAATTTGGACATGAAGGTGTTTGCGTACGAAGGAGCCCCGGAAAAACCCATGGAGGTTCCGCTTATCTGGAGATAAAAGTCATCCTTCCATTGTAGATAGCTATGCTGTAGACAGAACATCAATAATTCCAAAATGAGTACTTTGTTAACACCAAGTTCTGGTAGTTGCAACAACGCCCACTCACACGCTTCTATGCCTTCTTGGAGAGGTATTGAAGTGTACAATGCTGTCACATCAATTGTACACAATATCCATGTTGCAGAACAATGATCTTCTACTGCACGAAGTTGTTGTAAAAAATGTGTGGTGTCTTTAATGTAACTTCTCCATGTTTGAACAAATTTTTGCAAAAAATGGTCTACAAACTGACCAACAGGTGAAAAAATAGAATCACAGCCCGATACTATCGGTCGGAACGGAGGATTCCGTAAATTTTATGCACCTTGGGAGCATATACAGATTAGGCCTCCTAGGGTGAAGAACACTCAAAAATTGACGTGTTTTGTTAGTAATCCATTGCATATTCTCTGCATGATCTAGAATTTGATTGAGAGTCTCCATAATCTTGAATGTGGGATCACAATCCAATTTGATATAGGTTGTAGTATCCTGAAGATGTTGAAATACACTCTGTTCATAGAATACTGTATCCATAATGACCAACGCACCCCCCTTGTCAGCCATTTGAAATGTAAGCCTAGAATCCTTAGTCAATTCTTTGATGACATTCATCTCATATTTTTGAAATTTGTTCTAATTGATGGCCTAAAATTTAACTTGGAGAAATCATTCCGAATAAGAATCTCGAAAGAATCAAGTAATTTGTTGAGACAGGTGCCATGTATGTACTCTTGGGCTTGAAAACCCTCGCCTCACTTTCTTGTTCAACATCGATAGTGTTCACAGATTCCATTGTCGGTACTATGTTCGTGAAAAAGTGCTTCAAACGCAAATTTCTCAAAAACTTGAAAGTAGACACTTCAAGTTCTAGTGCGTTGGTATGATAAACAGGAACAAAAGACATTCCTTTATTGAGTACCTGTTGTTGTGCCTGTGACAATGTGATACTAGAAATATTGATGATCAGGTCTTCGTTTTGCTTCTCAGGTTTCGAGCCTCTCCCTCCTTGTCTTTTACTCCTCCTTGTTTTTTTTAATCTGGGGGTCGCCCCGTGCTTTGGCCGCTCGCTAAAAAAGACGTAGACTGGGTCGGTGCTCCTGCTCCACTCGGCTGTATGTTCGACCCGGATGCTTCCTGTTGAGCTTCTAGAGGCGCTCTTGTTGGTTCTATTTCTTGATCTGAAACTACCGATTCCTGTGAAGAAGTATTAGGTTTCTGAAATGGACGCCTACGGGCGTACACCTCTGCCCAGGTGTACACCTCGTTGAGTTTATAGTCAATTGTATCACGGCGGAATTTTCTAAGTTTTCTCTCTTGTATTTCCTTGCCGTACACATCCAACTTGTTGTTGAGATCTTCAAGTGTGTTTCTCCAATAATCTGCTTCACAGCGTGTAGATAGTTCAGATTTAATGACCTCTGCCTCTTCCTCCAATTCTTTAATTGTTCGAGATAACTCTTCTATTAATAAGAGAATCAAATCCAATGAGCATTTATTAAGAATAGCCTGCCACTTCTCCATAAATGTTTTATTAAACTGAAATTTGTATAGTAGCGGTTTAATGGGTAATAGAGTAATGGGCTGGGCTGGGTAATAGAGTTGTAATTCGCAACGATATTAATGATGAGAGTGTATCATGTTTTGATTTTTTTCATAAATTGCTTTGAACGTTGTTGAGCATTAAATTAGTCAGCATGTGTTGCTGCAACTAAAAAAGATTTTTTCAAGGATTTTGTGGTTCAACATTAAATCCGAGTGTAAGATACTGAAAGATATTGTTTATTGTTGGTCGTTTATGATTTTTTAAGCATTGATTCATATATCTAAGCTGTGCATCCAGTACACTGGTGATCATTCACCAGACAAGTTATTTGCAATTAGAGGCTGGCTGCCTCACACTGGGTAGCACGCAATCCTGTGGTAGTTATTCAGTATTATCATATCTTTCGCTTAATAGGTGTGCACTGACTTCACATACAGATACGAATTCATTGCCACTTCAGTCAGGAGCACCCGAACACTGTTCATAATGTCATTTGAAAGCATATCTAATCTCACGGACAACAGAGCTGATACTCGCACATACACATCTACACAAGTTAACGAAATATATGCTTTGATTCAAGATACAACGTATTTTAATGTCCAGGGAGGTTCAATATCACAACAAGTACGTCAATTAGAGTTCATTACACGAAGAGCATTGAGTCAACGCCTCCACGCTTCAACACTCATACAATATCATAAAGTTCAACGTATTCCGCGTGGACTGCGATTACCCATTAAACCGCTACTATACAAATTTCAGTTTAATAAAACATTTATGGAGAAGTGGCAGGCTATTCTTAATAAATGCTCATTGGATTTGATTCTCTTATTAAATGAAGAGTTATCTCGAACAATTAAAGAATTGGAGGAAGAGGCAGAGGTCATTAAATCTGAACTATCTACACGCTGTGAAGCAGATTATTGGAGAAACACACTTGAAGATCTCAACAACAAGTTGGATGTGTACGGCAAGGAAATACAAGAGAGAAAACGTAGAAAATTCCGCCGTGATACAATTGACTATAAACTCAACGAGGTGTACACCTGGGCAGAGGTGTACGCCCGTAGGCGTCCATTTCAGAAACCTAATACTTCTTCACAGGAATCGGTAGTTTCAGATCAAGAACTAGAACCAACAAGAGCGCCTCTAGAAGCTCAACAGGAAGCATCCGGGTCGAACATACAGCCGAGTGGAGCAGGAGCACCGACCCAGTCTACGTCTTTTTTAGCGAGCGGCCAAAGCACGGGGCGACCCCCAGATAAAAAAAAACAAGGAGGAGTAAAAGACAAGGAGGCAGAGGCTCGAAACCTGAGAAGCAAAACGAAGACCTGATCATCAATATTTCTAGTATCACATTGTCACAGGCACAACAACAGGTACTCAATAAAGGAATGTCTTTTGTTCCTGTTTATCATACCAACGCACTAGAACTTGAAGTGTCTACTTTCAAGTTTTTGAGAAATTTGCGTTTGAAGCACTTTTTCACGAACATAGTACCGACAATGGAATCTGTGAACACTATCGATGTTGAACAAGAAAGTGAGGCGAGGGTTTTCAAGCCCAAGAGTACATACATGGCACCTGTCTCGCACAAATTACTTGATTCTTTCGAGATTCTTATTCGGAATGATTTCTCCAAGTTAAATTTTAGGCCATCAATTAGAACAAATTAAAAAAAATATGAGATGAATGTCATCAAAGAATTGACTAAGGATTCTAGGCTTACATTTCAAATGGCTGACAAGGGGGGTGCGTTGGTCATTATGGATACAGTATTCTATGAACAGAGTGTATTTCAACATCTTCAGGATACTACAACCTATATCAAATTGGATTGTGATCCCACATTCAAGATTATGGAGACTCTCAATCAAATTCTAGATCATGCAGAGAATATGCAATGGATTACTAACAAAACACGTCAATTTTTGAGTGTTCTTCACCCTAGGAGGCCTAATCTGTATATGCTCCCCAAGGTGCATAAAAATTTACGGAATCCTCCGTTCCGAACGATAGTATCGGGCTGTGATTCTATTATTTCACCTGTTGGTCAGTTTGTAGACCATTTTTTGCAAAAATTCGTTCAAACATGGAGAAGTTACATTAAAGACACCACACATTTTTTACAACAACTTCGTTCAGTAGAAGATCATTGTTCTGCAACATGGATATTGTGTACAATTGATGTGACAGCATTGTACACTTCAATACCTCTCCAAGAAGGCATAGAAGCGTGTGAGTGGGCGTTGTTGCAACTACCAGAACTTGGTGTTAACAAAGTACTCATTTTGGAATTATTGATGTTCTGTCTACAGCATAGCTATCTACAATGGAAGGATGACTTTTATCTCCAGATAAGCGGAACCTCCATGGGTTTTTCCGGGGCTCCTTCGTACGCAAACACCTTCATGTCCAAATTTGAACTTGATCATATTTTTACAGATAATGCATGGAGCACCAATCTGGCTTTCTATACCAGATTCATTGACGACATTTTTCTTATCTGGAATAGTACAGAAGAACATCTGCGATTCAAAATTCACGAACTGAATTCAAAAAATGAGCGCATCAAATTTACTCATAACATCAGTGATACGAGTGTGGCATTTCTTGATGTATCAATCACAAAAGTGAATAATAAACTACAAACGACTGTGTATACCAAACCTACGGATAGGAACAGTTTGTTGTTGTTTTCAAGCTTCCACCCACCATCGTTACTACAAAATTTACCATATTCTCAGATGTTACGAACTAAGAGAATAGTATCTAACAATGATGAGTTGGAATCGGTTTTGGATGATCAATGCGAGAAGTTTAGACAACGAGGCTATCCACAAACATCATTGGCTAAAGCATTGATTACAACGCAACCCTTGAAACGTGATGAGTTACTACTGTCGAAACCGAAGATTGTACAAAATCGACATGTGTTCGTATCTAAATTCTCAACCAAATCATCCACCATTAAAAAGATCATCAAATCTAGATGGGAATTGCTGAAACATGAACCAGACTTCAATGGTTTGTTTGCGGACGAGCCATTGTTCGCATACACACGCAGTAAAAACATCAAAGAAATATTGTCACACAAATTTGAACTGAATTCTGATAAATACATGGGGATGCGCAGATGCTATAACTGTGTCAATTGCAACAATGTAATCCCAGGCAATAGTATTAATCACCCACATTCAGGGAAACACATTGGACTCAGGTACAATGGAGATTGCAATTCTAGCTATGTAATGTACACGATCAAATGTCCGTGTGGGTTATTATACGTAGGGAAAACAACACGAAAAGTGAAGGTACGCATATCAGAACATAAAAGTACAATTCGCACACAGAACATCAAATCCCACCTGGTAGTACATTGGCTAGAGTACAAGCATACAATCGCGCAATTAAGATTTACTGTGTTAGAATCATTAACTTGTAAAACTGGCTGTGACAATTCCAAACTGTTATCACAAAGGGAGGTGTGGTGGATTAAAATGTTACAGACAATGATGCCAGGTGGTCTCAATGACAAATTGGAGATGTTATGTTTTCTTTGATGATCGTACTTTGTTTCATTGTTCTTTTCAGATTGTGAACACATGGTTTTCGTACGGCAACCATAATAGTTTTTTAATTTTCTCTAGGTGGTTTCTTGTTATTATTTATTTCATTTTTATTCTTTTTATCAGTTTCACTTTTTGGCACGTTGGAGATTTTTCACTTTGTTGCTTTTAACGTATTCGCAAGGCTTGTGGTTATGGAGGTATTGGTAAAGATTAGAATATCTTCACTATGGTTTTGCTGTTTAACAGTACATTTGAAGAATTGTTCTTGGATACTATCACGAGTAGTGTGGTCTGATTACACTTATGGCAGTGCGTGTCTACGAGAATTGTTGATTCTTGGTAATTTACATGTGACATTTTTACTAGCTAGTCATCATATTACGGATACAATTTCGAGCAGTCTGTGGTGTTACCTTGTTCGTATTTTTCATACTAGTTTCGGTAATTACTGGCCCAAGATGGCGATTACAGTTTTTTCCGAGTCAGTCTCTTTTTTATTTTTACTCACAGGCGGGCATGTTTTCACCCGGAAGAGCATTGAGGTAACGCTTTTAAATAACAGCAGATAGGCACCTGGCATGCAATGCGCCAGTTTGGAAGACGCGATAGCCCTGTGGAGTTTTTAGGCGCTTCAGTTTCCGATTTTTAGGTGAGTGGTATCTACGCGTCCAGTTCTATAAGTTTGGTTTACAGAGAGGAGCGAGACCGAGATCAATTTCGGTATACAGTGAGGAGCTAAATTTAGATTAGATTTTATGTCTTGGTTTCAGGTGGGGATATTTCTGGAGTATCGCGACGAGGTGAATTGGAACGTTTAATTCCAGCATCCGGGAAGGTTACACACGGAACATCCAGGCAAATGTAAGTTTAGTGATTGGATGCACGTGACATAGTCTACAATTTAGAATCATATTGCGAGCTGGAGTTCACATTGGGCATCATGTTCTGGTTTTATGAGTGAATATTTTTGGAATATTGAAACGCGGCAATTAATACACCCGAAGGGCCGCTATTTTGAGTATAGGGGTAAGCTTCTCTTGGGAGTTTGTAGTAGGTAGGTTTGTAGGTACTCACAACAGTGGAGTTTGTGTAGGTTGTGACTGAAGTATTTAGTCATGGCCTTATAACATGTTCATTCAGTGAACCATGTATTTTATATTATCAGGCTTGTGGCAGTAAGACATTGCTGTTGTCTTTTCCAGCTTTTCACTCATCGTTCTTCGTTTTTAACTTCAAGATTAGTGTGGTTTTGATACCTCAGTTCATAGTAAGTGAGTACAGTTTATTTTATTCGTTGTCGATTTGACATTCACTGTAGTTTCACGTTTCAATGGGTTTGAAGCACAGGTGTAGTGTAGATTCTATGGTCACACCATATTTTTGTTTATCAGTTTTCTTCGATCACGGGTGACTGGTGAATTCTTTCCACTCTGGCTTTTTCACTTTGGTGAAGTGGTTTTAAGCACAACTTTTTTGTATCTTGCTATGCACACTATTGCCATCTAACATAATTATTTTTATGTTGGATCACAAGTTTGATCTATGTTTTCTTTTTCCTTGTATTGCCGTATGCAAACACATGTGCAGGCATGTTCATTCCTCCACTGAGCATTAAATGCGTTTCTTGAAACAGATTGCTTATGTTCACAACATTGAGTTTAAAATGGTTGATATGACGTTTTTTCTTACAGTGGCCCCTGAAGAAGGGATGGAATCAATCCCGAAATGCATTGGGCTGGGCTGGGTAATAGAGTTGTAATTCGCAACGATATTAATGATGAGAGTGTATCATGTTTTGATTTTTTCATAAATTGCTTTGAACTTTGTTGAGCATTCAATTAGTCAGCATGTGTTGCTGCAACTAAAAAAGATTTTTTCAAGGATTTTGTGGTTCAACATTAAATCCGAGTGTAAGATACTGAAAGATATTGTTTATTGTTGGTCGTTTATGATTGTTTAAGCATTGATTCATATATCTAAGCTGTGCATCCAGTACACTGGTGATCATTCACCAGACAAGTTAGGTTGAAACTCCACCAGATTGGCCTTCTGGTCATTCCAGAGCTTCATAACCTCTTGACTAGCAGCAAGGCTACTTTTTGTCTTTTTCCAGAAGCGGTGTATCTGATTGCAGAGGGCCAGCATGTCGCTGACCACATCCTGAGAGGGTTTCCTGGGAACTTGCTCCCACCCCTCCTCGATAAGGCTAAGAGGTCCCCTAACATGGTGGCCATAAAGGAGTTCAAAGGGGCTAAACCTGGCTCCCTTTTGTGACATCTCCCTGTAATCAAAGAGTAGGCTTGGAAGGAGGACATCACACTTGCGCCTCATGGGCTTAGCTAGGCCTATAATCATGCCCTTCAAGGTCTTGTTAAATCTCTCCACAGGACCGTTGGTTGGGAGTGATAAGTTGTGGAGAACTTGTAGGCAACCCCACACTCATCAGTCAGTGCCTCTGTCATATACTACCACTTTGGCGAACCCCACACAGGAAAAAATCTCCATCAAGGCCTGGGCCACTGCAGGTTCAGTCACCGACCTCAGAGTGATGGCCTCTGAGTAGCGAGTGGCATGGTCCACCAAGACCAGGACAAATATGTTGGCTAAAGCTGTCTTGGGGTCGCAAGGGTCCAACATTGTTGATGCCTACCCTTTCAAAAGGAGTGCCAACTACAGGTAATGGGGTCAGGGCACCTTGAGCTTTTTCCCTGACTTCCCACTGGCCTGGCAGGTGGGACTGGACCTACGGAATGCATCTGAGGCCATCTACATCCGGAGCCAAAAGAAGTAGGCAACAAGCCTGGCAAATGTCTTGTCCCAGATATGTTGCCTGGGGTATGTCTTGAGCCAACCCCAGTAGGCAGGTCCTGTAACACTGGGGGACCACCAGCACACTGGCTGCCCCAGATCTAGGAGCCTTAGGCTCACTGTATGGGAGGTCTTCTCCCAATAAATCAGGTGATCTCCAGAGGTGTCACCTGCTGCCTGGGCCTCAGCTTGCCACCTCAAGCACTCTAGGGTGGGGCATTCTTTCTGCGCCTTACATAATTCCTCCCTGGTGGCCCACCCTCAACTTGCAGCAGTATTCTTCCCAGTTGGCTCGGGGCAGACTCCTCAAGTGCCCCATCAACCTTGACAGTGGGAACTTCGGAGGCCGGTTTTCCATACCCCTTACCCGTCTCTTTCTTAGCAGCTATCTGTTGCATTGTTCCAGGCACCCTTGACCTCCTTCATGGGCAGCCATGGACCGTGTGGTCATACAGACCCACTCAGGCAATCCCAACATCTCCAAGTGTGACCTGAGCTCTACCTCCCTCCAGATATTGTGCTCCCGGTCGTTGCCCAACAAACAATCTACAATGAATGGCAGAACTCGCAGCTATTTTCAGAGAACCTAAGATCCCCCCCCGACTCAAAGGGAACCAGAGCCTCCAGTAGATGGCTATCACGATTGCTGGCAACTGTGACTTGGTGGAATGTGTTAGAGAGGACCTGCTCTGAAGACACCAGCTGATACGTGACAGTAGTCATGCTGCTCCTGTGTCTCTAAGAGCCTGCACCTGTTACCCATTGAAGGTGACCCACAGCCTGTACTTAGAAGTATTGGCAGGTATTTATGCTTCTGGCACCATTTCCTTATACCCCAGGGAAACTAGGGTCACTTCTGTCTGCTCCCCAAAGCTAACTGGGACTACCTCATCCCAGAGCGCTGCACTCGCCAACCCAAGTGTCTGCCCACCTGGGGGAGGCTGTGCCCTCTTGGGACATTTGAGTTGCCCTTGGAGTGCCCATACTTTGTGTGTAGAAAAGTGCCCTTTTCGTATGGTCACCCCCACACTTTTTGCCCCAATGCTGATGGTTATGACTCTGAAAGTGCACTGGAGCCTGCTAACCCGGCCCTAGTGTCAGTACTCCCTCCCTAAATCTGATACATGTGAATTGGTAACCTCAATTGGCAAGTACTTTAACCCCTTATATGTACCTGGTAAATGGTACCAGGGGTATCCAGGGCATGAGAGCGGAAGGGGTCACCAGTGCCTGACACACTGTTTGTGCCACCCTGAGTGACCCAAGTAAACAGATTACAGCAGTCCTGCTATTGCAGACTGCAAGAGCAGTGCAAACTGCTCCAGCTCGACTTTGCCCTCACCATGTGTGGCAAGGTCACAGCACTATATTTAATATATGCCAGTTACCACTAAGCTAGGCCTCCTGAGCCCAGGAGGCAGGGTGCATTGCATTACATGTGTGGGCATATAAGTGCAAGCTTACATGTTCCTATAGCAGCCTCTTTCCATTAAGGGCTACTATAGGTGTTCAGGGGGCCATAGGATAACAGAGGCTGGCATCCGGTCACCCCTGAGGTTGCCAGCTCTATTATGGTCTCACTGAAAATAGTCATGCTTGGTATCAAACAACTTGTCTCATCAAACTTAACATGATTCCCATGTCAGATTTGATGTGACATGCACCCAGGTGGCTACCCTAGAGGTTGCCCACCTAGTTGCCCCATCCTTTTCTGTGCCTTAACAGATAGACTGCAGCTGCTGCCTCCAAGACAGGAAGCTGACCCCCTGTCAGGAGGTGTGAACACTCCCAGGAATCAGAAACAAAGGCCTGGCCAGGAAGGAGGTGACACCTCGCTCCCTGACAGGATGGCTATTGAAGTGGCAAATTAAGTTGGGAGCTTCAAAGCTTACACCGCCTCTGATACGAACCCAGGTTGCCTCCCAAAGGAAGAAACAACCCACCCCTTGCTCCGGGCAGGCAGGAAAATTATGTAGTCAGGAGGTGTACACCCCAGAAGGCTAGTCACACCCCTAGGGTGGGCTACCTGGTCTGTACAGCTAAGGAAGGCTTCTGCCATTTTTATAAAGTGGCAAAATGGAGGTTTCTGTGTAGAAAATGTGGCACACACCCCCAGATGTGATCACCTCAGGGCAGACTTAGCCACTGGGGCTAGTAGCCCAATGGCTACTTGCACCCACACCCCTAACACCCCTAAAATCCGGGAATTAAGGGGCACCCCTGGCAGCAGAACCTCAGATTTGATTTGGCTTGCAACCAAGGTCAAAGAAGAGACCTGAGTCTGCGACCTCAAGACCTACATAAAACAAAGGCACAATACTCTGCACCTGTGGCAACCACCCTGTAACTGCATGACTGCGACTTGTCCTGGATCAAATACCAGATCGCCAGACAGAGGGATGCCTTTGAGAGCCAAAGGAAACTCCAGATTTCTTTGGACTAGTGGCACTAGTCCCCTGCAGTCCTCAGGTAAAAGCACGCTCCTGGAACCAAAAAATCACAGGCCATTGGGCCTACCGAGGGATCCGGTGAATTGTGGGAAATGTAGTCCTGACCTCCAGCAAGTTTTAGGTAGCTACCTTTTTATTTCGGAATTCTGGATGTCGAAATATCTTCAAACTGACCTTACTGCTGCCAATGCTTTTTGGTGGCCAGTCCAGCTACCACTACCTTTGTTCGAAGCTGTAACTCAAGAGAACTCCATGGCATCTTCAAGTCACCGCCTCAGTGGCCCTGTTGTCGACTTTTTGCATCTGTTTCCTCCCCAGCACCACCTGAGCGGTAAAACCAGCTCCCCCACAGCTTCCGCTTCAGCATCAGGGACAGCCAGGACAACTCTGCACCCGGGCCGTACGAGCCAGGTAAAATTCAACTGACTGTCTTGGCCTGGGACCTGCAACACCTAACCCCTCAGTGGGTTCCATGCAACTCGACCTGCAAGTGACCAATTGATTGTCACTAGTGCTTTTTCCTATTGACCGCAATGTTAAAGTGTTGTGGTAATGAAATGCATTGATTTATTTTTCCTTTGCAAATCCATAACTCCAGAATATGATTGTCTATGTTTAGGTGTCTAAATTTACATAAAAATCGGCTTTATTTTTATAAATTGGTGTTGGATTTCTTATGCGTCACGCCAATTCCTTATCGTTCATGTTGGTACCCTAAAATTCTTGACAAATGATCGTCTAGTAAAGCCTGACTGCTCTGTGCCACACTACAAGGACTGAGCTAGGGTTTAATTGGTGTGAATCCAAAGGACCTACTTTGGGTCTTTGTGAGAGTGTTGCAAAGTGAAGCCTAACCAGCCTCCCTGCATAATACTCCACTTTCCTACACTATGCATTGGGGTACAAACCTCCCTGTCTGCTTATCAAAGAACCCCTTCTTCTTCGGTTCAGGCTGGACTGGTTACCACAAGTCCTTTTTGGAATTATTTTGGGGGCCTTTAGAGAACTCATTATTTTTACGTCTTTCTTCCTCCTCTTTCTTGTGGTGGGACCCCTGACCACCCTTGTGGGAGTCGACCCAAGCTGCCTTTTTGGACTCTCTGGTGCTAGCCCAGAGGTGCACCTCCTCAGCAAGCCTCTTGGGGTCAGTCAGCTTGCTGTCAACTAAGTGTTGGTGCAGTTCTGGAAAACACATACTGAGCGGGTGCTCTCTCAAAATCAGATTGTACAGCACATTGAAATCATTCACTTTACTGCCCCACACCCAACCTTTCAGTGCCTTGATGGAGAAATCCACAAAATCTACCCAGGACTGGTTGCGGAGCTTCTGACTGTCCCTGAACCTTTGGCTGTACTTTTCAGGGGTAAGTTCAAACTTAGCTATCAAAATGGTTTTCATGTGAGTGTACGTGGTTTGGTCCCCAACCTCTAAAGTGAGAAGTGTGTCCAGCCCCACTGTAGGAATGTGTTTCCACAACCACCCCGCCCCTCCCTCCCCCAGGCTTTTCTTGGATCTTGTGCACCCTCAGGACTATCTCACAGGCAGAAACACATTTGTCAATATCATCCCCCACCACAGAACTGGGCACCAGATCCTTGGGGATGCGAACCTTTTTGTCTCTTTCAGACACTGCAGGTATGCTGCCACCATCACTGCTGAACTCTGCCTGCCTGGCCTTGATGTCCAGCTCCTTCAAAATTAGTTAATGAGCAGTAGTAATTTTTTCTTCTCCAAGGCCCTTTCAGCCTTTTTCTCCTCTGCCTCCATCTTTTTTTTAAATGTGTATTTATTAAACAGTTGCACAATACAGTACAGTACAGGTTATCAGACAGAAAAAATGTACAGATTGATGAGCGCATATCATCTTATTGGTAGCAGTATAGTGTAACTAGGTCTTACACTGAATTTGTGCAGTACGCTGGTGGATTTGGTAAATAACATCTACAGTTCCACATCAATAACTCAATTGCGTAGTGCAAAACATCTGGGAATGAACCACCCAAGGAAAAACATAATAACCATCAACTATGGCAGCAGAAGGAAGGCAGGGGAATGGTCACTCACAACATTCAGGTAATGATAGGGAAGCAGCAGGCATCCAGGGCCTGAGCACTCAAGAGAGGCCAGCCACCCCCTCTAGACAGGGCAACTGGGGGGTGAGAGGTAGGGAGACGGATGATGGAAGGCCCAACTCGCCCACGGACAGCTGCCACCCATCCAGGGACTAATAGTCTCAGCAGACCCAGTGAGCCGTCCCATCTCAGTTGGGCCCCCCCAACCACACACGGGGTACTTTTGCTTCCACCTGTAATATCTATGGGGGCTGGCCCCCCACCCAACAAACAGTCCACACCTGCAAGTTCTGCCTTTACACATTCAGGCATTTGAGGATTCGGAGGCAGATCCAGCAGTCCGAGAAGAAACAATTGGCATAGCCCCAGGTTCGTCATTCTTCAGCAGTCCTTCTAACATATCTCCCCAGCTCTCTAAATCACATTCCACGTTCTAATTGGTGTAGACCAGTTTTAGCTGATGCTCTTCAACTACCGCCCCACTCAAATCATTCCTCCATTTATTTAGCCAGGGGGCAGGGGGTCGGGGTGTCCAATGAATTGCAAAGTCCCAGGAGAGTGAACCTATACCGCATTTGTGATCTAGCTTTTGGGATCGGGAGAATGCCCAATAGACAGTGTCTAACTGAGGGCTCGATATGTAACCCTATAACATCTCATAGTGCTTGCAGTACCACTGCCCAATAACCCTGCAACTTTGCGCAATTCCAAGTCATATGGAGGAACTTCGCTGGCTCCAGACCACACCAAGAACACGCCGGAGTGTGCGCTGCATTGAAACGAGATATACACTGAGGTGTCAAATATGTGTGATGTAAATAGTGAAACTGCATGAATTTAAAGCAAGCATTCCTGGCAACCTCTCGGACCTGCGCAAATGCCCGCCGCCACTTCTCCTCTGTGAGAGGCAGTGGCAGGTCTGCAAGCTATCTGTCCGGATTGTTGTCACATCGACTGCGCGGTCTGCCATCAGGGCTTTAAAATTGAGTGAAATCAGCCCCCTAGAGCAGCCCCGGTCGAGGAACAACTGCAATGACTGTGATTCCTCCGGCTCATCCAGAAAAGTCACCCATAATTCGCGGGCAATGTGTGAGATTTTCGCATATTGTAGAAATTGACCAGGTGGCATTTGATAGCATTCCCTCGAGTCCTGAAGGAAGAGGAAGGTTCCATTAAAACACATATCCCCAGCCGCAGAGCATCCCCCAGCAAACCACTGCATAGGGTCATCACGTTCTGTACTTGAAGAAAGCTGTGCAGCCAGTTAAGGGGGAGCAATCGGGCATATGGGGCCTTGCGGAGCACTAAGGTAACCGTCTGATCCCAGACCCTGGCAACCTGATGCACTATGAATGGTTGGTCTGGGGGGACTTGAGATCCCATCATCAGGCAGGGCCGCCCCTTCATCCCTTTCTGCTAGGAGGGCTTTCTCAGAATTAGGACCCTCGGCACACCACTGCGCCGCATACTGCAGCAATCCTGCAAAATAGTAGAGGTGAAGGTCTGGAAGACCCAGGCCGCAAGACTCCATATCAAGCTTTAATACCTCTAGTTTCACCCTGCTGCACCCACCGGCCCACACCAAGGAAATCAAAAGTTTATTTAAGGTTGCGAAAGTGGAACGCAGGATGCAGAAAAGAGAGTTTTGCTGGACATTGAGACAACGTGGGAGTAAAGCCATCTTACTAAGGGCCACTCTTCCAATATTAAAGAGGGAAGGTGGTTCCAAAAACGAATGGAAGCGTCCAGTCCTGCAATGACCACGCCCATGTTCAGTGTATAATTAGCCCCAAGCGTATAGGCAATCTAGATGCCCAAATAACAAAAATGGTCACACGTCCACCATAGATCGGTTATAGGAAGTGTGGTGGCATCCACTCCAACTAGCCCGGCCAGTGGGAAGAGAACCGACTTTTGACTGATAACGCATAAGCCCGATATTAACCCAAAGGAGGACAATGTCTCCAAGAGCGCGAGGATCAATCTCTCCATGTGGCAAACATAGAGCAACACTTCGTCGGCATATAGGGAGACCACATGAGAGTGCCCCCCATCCCAGAATGCCCCCCTGGGCCATATCTGGTCACAGCCGTATCACTAAGGGCTCCATCGCCAGGGCAAAACGGAGCTGGGACTGTGGGCACCCCTGCCTTGTGCCTCTCTCTATGGGGATGCTCTCAGAAATCACCCCCCCCCAGCAAATGCATGCCATCAGTTGGATGTAAAGTAGCCGGACCTAGGCGATAAACTCCTGGCCTCATCCCATCCTCACCAGGACCTCCCAGAGATAATCCAAATTTAGTGTATCAAATGCTTTTTTGATGTCTAAGGAGACCACTGCCGCCGACACATTGAAACCTGTCATTTAGTGAATGACATGGGAAAGTCGCCGCAGGTTCATGTGTGTCCCTCTGCCTGGCATAAACCCACACTTGTCCTCATGGACCAGGTGGGTCACCACACGGCTAAGGCGCATCACCAAGGCCTTAGCCAATATTTTTGTATCGACTCCTTGCATAGCAAGGGGATGAAGTTGGTCTCTGCCCGGCTTGGGAAGCATGACAATCTGGGCCTCTTGCATGGAAAGCGGTAGGACAGCCACACATTTGGACTCCCAGAGAGTCTCCAGCAAATGGGGCAACAGGGGGTCCGTGAACATCTGGTAGAATTCCACCGACAGCCAATCTGGGCTCGGAGCCCTGCGGCGGGCCATGGACTTCACAGCTTCCTGCAGGTCTTCAAATCTAAGCGGCTCTCTGAGTCCCTCTCTCTGCGCCTCTGTGAGGTGCGGGAGCAGTATGTCATACAAGAATCCCCAAATCTCAGCTGGGTCAACCTGCGGGGCCATTGCATACATGGCAGCCAGATGGTCTTGTAGCAAGGCATTAATATGGATTTGGGTGTTAGCTTCCCTCCCATCGGGGAGCCTGATCATCAGTATTAGCGGGGGAGTTCATTCCCGCTTTAACAGCCATGCCAAAACCATCCCGGACTTATCGCTTTCCCGGTGTAGCAGTTTCTGGTATTCGTGCCTAGTCAGGCAAACCAGTCTGTCCCAAATATCTCCCACCCAGCGCTGCACATTCAGTAAGGTCGTACATTGTGTTTTCTTCACAGGTCCCGGTCCCTGTAGGTTATCTAGTAACCCCTCTGCTTCGGTGAGCTCCAGACACCTCCGCATACCACTAATTCTAGACAGACACTCCCTGCGTGTCACCACTTTGAGTGCGTCCCACTCCAGCCCGCTACTGGAAGTGGACAGCCAATTAGTCTCAAAGTATCCAATGGTCAGCCCCTAAGCTCCTCCGGAAACATGGTGCCTCTGAGTGTCTCTGGGTGGAGATGCCACAGGGGGACCAGTGGTTAGGCCCCACCTATTCCCCAATCCAGTATGACCAGGGCATGGTCCGAGAGGAAGCGTCCCAGTGTGCTCGTCTGCAGCACATCAGCTGCCACCTCACTAGAAGCCAAGAATCTATTGAGTCTACTATATGCATCGCAGGCCGGGGTATGACACGTGCATTTGTGTACCCCAGGATGCTTCACACACCACACGTCAATCCATTGTAAATGGTCCATTACTGTGCGTAGCGCATCAGTCATGTGGGGCTTAGTATATAACCTGGGATGGTGTCTATCCAGTCCACCACCAAGTACACAATTGAAATCCACGGCCCATAGTAGAGGCACATATGGAAGTAGTATCTTTTCCAAATTCAAGTAAAAGGCACTGTTGTCTACATTTGGCGCATAAACGTTCAGTAGGCAGATCTCCACTCCATCAAGTAGACCATGAACAAGGACATATCCCCCCTCTATGTCCGCCATAAACACTCAAATCTAAAAGGTAACCTGTGAGGCCACCCAGACACTCATCTCCCGGGCATAGGTGGAATATGTGGCAGAAAGCATCTGTCCTCTCCATTTCTTATGGATCTTTTGAGCCTCAGAGTCTGACAAATGCATCCCTTGCAACATTGCTAAATTTACACCATGTCTATGGAGATTGGTCTGCACCCTATATTGTTTCACAAATGAGTTGAGCCCATGAACATTTGATGCTAGAAATGTAAATTGGCACATCCCTCTGCCTCATACCCCCATCACCCCTCCAACCCAAATCCTCGGCACCACTGCCACCTAGAATTTATAACAGTGATAAACAGAGATTCTCACCCACTGAGTAAACACATCGAAAAACAACTCGTGCCTTCCCAATCATCCTCAACACCCGCAACCCCTGCGTTAAAATATAACAATCAGTTCACGCCTATCAACTATTTCCACTAAACGAAGGTGAAAAGAATAGAAGAGACCTATAATAAAGATCACTATAGCCACTCACTCACTCACTAACTACAAATTGTGCCACACTCAATCAATGCAATATTTAGCCCCTGGGGGGAAGAGCATTGGCACTGACCCCTCTTGACAACGCCAAGTCACCACCCCTAACTCACATCACTCTTACTCTACACTCACCTCCACACCTCAAAAAGTCACCACATCCCCACACTAACAGGCGCTACACCATGCAATGCACATCCCCCACCATGAGCACCACCCTGCAGCCACAACCATGTGGCCCCCCTCCACCCCGGCAGCCATCAACATACCTCTCGCCAGTTCTCCTGTACTTCAGGATTCATCAGGTTGAGGAGCCTCTTCCACAACATCAGTGACACTATTGTCCGAGTTAGAGGCAGTTACTTCCTCCAGAAGTACCCTCGCTGCTTCCCTTTCAGATCATAATTGTGATGGGTCCATGGGGTACAGCCGCCTCCCCTCACTGTCCAACTCCGGCTGGTCCAAGTCTAGAGAACCACCCTGATGGACCTCCACCTGTTGGGAAGAACGAGATGCATGGCCACCCCTCCGCTCCTGTTTCTCTTTATGCCGGTGGTCCCCAAAGCGAGCTCTCCGTCCACCTTCGGAGTCGGAGTTCGTCCATCCCCCCTCACCTCAAGCCAATTCCAAGCTGCTTCAGGAGTTGTGAAAAAATGGGCACGGTCCCCATGAAGTACCTTTAATTCGGCTGGGTATAGGAGCATGTATTGAAGTCCGATTGCCCTAAATTTTTGCTTCACACCCCCAAAAGATGTTCTCAACTGCTGCACCATACGGGAGTAATCAGGGAATATATGGATGATATGATTCTCGAAAGTGAGTTCCCCATCATGTCGGGCAGCATTAAGAATATTGACTCTGTCTCTGTAGTTGAAGATTTCCACAATAAGAGTGCAGGATGGCTCTCCCGTCGGGGGCGATGGTGCAAGGGCACCACTGCCCTTGCACCACTACTCCTAAATGCCCTTTGTGAATACCGAAAGTCATAAAGTTAGGATTTTGTCTCAGTTTAGGAGTAGTAAAGTTAGGAATCCTAACTTTACTACTCCTAAATGCCTTTTGTGAATACCGAAAGTCGTAAAGTTAGGATTTTGTCTCAGATTACTTTTGTGAATCGGGCCCCCAGTTTCTTAGTATACTCACTAAAATATGGTATAGTGAGAAAGTTATGGACCTTGAAACAAGAAGTCCTGCTGAGTGATGCTGGTACTCCTGCCTCACCAAATGGTTTGGTGAGAGTCAAAGCATTTCCTTTCTTTGCACTTGCCCCCTTAACTGCCATTATGTTATAAAGGTGAGTGAGCCACTGAAGGCTTAAGCCAAGTGCCTGGCTATGGCTCATCTTCAGATTCTCTTTGACCCTGGAGCCCAAAATGAGCTGAATGTTCATGTAGCTTGTTTCTGCCACCCACGCTCTAAACTCATGGACCAAGAATGAAAGACAAAGGATTAACTTTTGATGTAAAACAAGAGAGAAACAGAGATAACCATGTAATGGATGAATTGCTCAATGTGAAACCAGAAAACCAGGGATCAGTCCCAGCTTCCTTGGTTGACCAAATTGTGTGATTCTACTCAATTATTTTATTTTACTTTGCCTCCTTTTTCTTTGTTATCCCATATGAGATCCCTTTAAAATACGAGCTCAGAAAGTGCACTGTACAAAAACTTCTCTTGTGTTTGATTTATTAAACTATGATGCTGTCCATGTATAATAACAAACGAGGCCACCCAGAGGGTGCACATGACAACTGACTTGCCTCTTGGTTCACTATTAGCATTATTGTCGAGGGAGTATGAATATTTCTAATTTCATGTTTGAAATCTATCAGTTTTCAAAAATACCTCTCAATGCAGTGATATGATCTTATGCACATAGGTGAAACGCTTGCGTATGTTAATAAAATCTATTGTTTTTAATTTTGAAGAGGCTATCATATTTTTACAAATTTGTTCCAACATGTCTTTAAAAATGAAGACGGTCCTAAAGTTAAAATGCGCAGGACACTATCTTTGCTTCTTTTCTTTTACTTCACTGTAAATAAATGCTTGCCCGTTTATTTACCTTCTTTCTCAAGGCTAGTGCTCAGTCAATTAAACAGCAGACTAGTGCTGTCAACCAGGAAGCCACATGTCAGGGGTAAAAGGTCAGGAGGGCCGCAAGCAGCACCCAAGCCGTACTTTGAGTATCACTGCTCTAGTGTACAGGATGACGAATGGAATACAATTGAGGGCAGTATCAGTTGGCGATGTTAAAAGACAAACAAAAGCAGATGATACAAGCAAGGATAGAGATGCAGGGAATGGTGCCACACAAATAAAATGAAAGATACGGTGGATTGGAGAATGTCCAACATGGAGAGTATAAGGAGGGAGATAGGGTGTAGGGATATTTCTTGAAGCCCATCATCCAAACCTAACAGAAATATTAAAAGGACAATTTATCCTTCCATGAAAAATCATGGGCATTATGGACAGCCCATCGAAGCAATGACAAACCATGAAATTAATGTCATGATGTTGCCCAGAGCTAAACATGGAATAGCAAGGACTCCACAGCAAGGTCAACGACTGAACACTGTTCCTCTCCCGAAGAATGATAAGCACTTTCTTCCATAGAAAGGAACAGGAAGAGAATATAGGGGAAGCTCAGGACAGGATAGAAATAAGGGTATATAGTGGGAGACTTAGGGCCTGATTTAGATCTTGGCGGACGAGTTACCCCATCACAACGGTGACGGATATCCCGTCTGCCGAAATATATATCCCATAGGATATAATGGGATTTATATTTCCGCGGATGGGATATCCGTCACTATTCTGATGGAGTAATCCGTCTGCCGAGATCCAAATCAGGCCCAGAGTCTTCCAAATTCAGAACCAAGGATGATCTTGGGGTGCAAAGGAATGAAGTAGTGTTCCGAATCCTCATCCGCCTCCTATGCTCCTGATCATGGTCTAGTCATAGTCCTGCACCACTCTGAGACCACAGCAAGATGGATAGCACCATCTTTCTGACTGAGTTGTACACATCCTCCTAATTTGCAGGCCGCAGCACAATCCTAGGACAATACTAACAACAGCACGCACCACACACTCGGTGTTACAGTGTTAATACCTGTATCATTACCCTTATCGAATTCCTCCAGCCACTTTGTCCCACAACTCTGTCACTGGGCAGTTCTGCAACTGTGAGGTCCTCACATTGGCCACCAAGATGCAGATCAGGGTGGGTGGCTACAGTGAACGCCAATAATACTCTGTACTGCGACGTCCGAAATCTATGAAAAACTGAAACCTATGTAAGAGGGAAAATCTGAAGGCATGGCTTTTCACAGATAAAGACTGAATCTCTATCTCTGAAATATACTTTCTAAGAGGGGGATATTTAACCAGACGATGTACAGAGAATTACAAACACAGTGGAAACACTGTCTCGTTTCACCTTGCTCATCTGGCTGCCACCACTATATAGTTGTCCTTCTGAACAGTAACCGCCCATCACCATGAGAGGAGCATCCATGGGGGTGGGTTTAGGAGACAGTGGTTTGAGGTTTCTTGTGTTTCCGTTCACAAGATTTGTGGGCTGGCAGTTTGTACAGTAATATTCGTGTGGGAACAACACCATCACTGAGTTGCATATGGCTGCTAGCCATTGAAGCGGCACATTGGGCCAAAAAGATGTATTGGACTATGACCCGAGTGATTGCTGGTGGCTAACACTTTTGCATGCTATACACCTACCACCTTTTTATATAAATGTGACTCCCTAAGTATTATGGGTACATCTGGGTGAGGGTCCCATGCTCACTCAGTTGCAGGATCCTAGTTGCACTTGATACTGATAAGGACCAACGAGGCTGAAACTATTCTGAGGTTGCTTGAGCTCCCATTCAGGTGGATGTGGCCTGGCAAGTCAGATGGGCTGTCTCTACTGGACAGGACCAAGACTAATTTGCATAATGATGCACAACCGCAAGGAATTGGATTGTGGTCCTGGGCGATGGCCAGTGTTGGTGACTTTTGCAAGCATTTCACTTACCACATTTATTTTTTTATTTTTATCATTACATAGAAGAATACTTTCCTTTCACTTGGTCTTTTGCACCCTGGAATTGAGAGTGTTGCCTTCCAGCATAGGAACATCAATCCATGATTCTGGGAATAATATTGATCATGGCAGTGAATGGTTTGTTTATGGCCCCAAGAGTTGCAGTTATGCTGTAATAAATATTGTGGGGCCGATTTCCTAACAGTTTGCATCAGCCTTGCGTCACAAAAGTGACACAAACTCAGCACAGAATTTTGGTGGGATTTATTTTCCAGTGCAAATCACAGTTTGCTATGCTAAAGTTGTCTAAAATAACGCAAAGTAGCGCTATGCACTTCTGCTACTTTTCGACATTGGGGCGTACCATGGGTGGTACATGTGCATTCGCAGGCAACCACTCATGGGTTTTAACGCAAATCCTTATCCACAAACATTTGGAGACTAGGATTTGCCCAAAAAATTACACCTCCACCAGGCAGATGTAACTATCGAGCAAGTTTTAAAAGTCTCCACATTTTTCTGACTTTGCATGTGTGCTGCACCTTACAAAGTGGGAAAAGTATTAAGTCATTGTTTTTGTACTGGAAGAGTTCCCTTCCGGTACAAACCAAATGTTTTACGTAGCACACACACTCCCTTGCACCTTTGTACATTGGTGCATGGAGACCTAAAGTGCACCAGCTCTGAGGGAGAGAAAAATAGTGCCATATATCTTAGAAAATATGGTGCTGTTTTTCACTCACCCTTTGACGCAATGCAGCGCAGTCCCTTTGGTGGCTGCGCTGCTTTGCACAGAAAGTTGGTACATCTGCCCCTCAGTTTGCTGTAGGAATGCTGCACTTGCATGTATTGGCACATGCGCAGTCCATCTTCCTAAACTTGAAAGATCATGCCACACATTTGCAGGCATGATCTTTCAAGGTGAATTTGGAAAAGGCGAAAATTTACAGGCATGACCTTTCCAGGTGACTTTGGATATGACAGACATTTGCAGGCATGGTCTTCCCAGGTGCCATCAACTTTAAGTGTTTGTGCCTCCGTAAGTCATTGTAGAGGAATGTGTTCCAAGGGCCTCTTTGATTTGTCTTTAGAAACACACTGAAGCAAATGCTTAAACTTGAGTTGATATGTTTTCAGGACATTTACCTTCCATTGGTTGTTGACCGCTCTTTCGAATCAACATTCAGTTAATTTCCTTGCATTCATCTTGGTGTGTTTGGGAATCAGTTTTCTGGTTGACCATCACTGTAATAGACCACCCATTGTCCATATCTGTTATTTCTGTTTATTATTTATTGCAGTTCTGGCACCTGGCTTTCACTTCTCAGTTTGTATTTTGCTTCAGCCTAATAATCATGGCTCGGACCTGATTTATAATTTTTTTCTCCCATGATAAAATGTGTTCCATGTGCAAACCGGATGTTGGTTACCATAGACGGTCATTCTCTGTTGTACATGTTTTGGACTGGGAATATGTGCCCACTCACTGTTGGTGCTAGTCTATATGAAAGACAATATAACTGTAATGTATCGCTGTCAGAGAGAGATATAGTTATTCACTGCTATTATGCCGCAGAAGTGAAAAAACGAACGATTTTTGGGGAAATGCTGTGACAACACCAACTGAGGTGTTGACTTCCCTGGTCTTGCCGCAGTTCCCTGTGACCTCCAGAGAACGGAGCAAAGTTACAGAATGTTGGCTTGCCTGTCGTGTCACCACGTACTCCTGCCTCTGGAGTTCCGAGGGAGGCAGAGGAATGAACACAGGTGCCATCTACCTCCACCAAGTGCCATCTCCCATGTCAGCCATGATCTGCAGAATCACGCTACTGGCAGGGTCATCCTGAACTGCAACCACCGAGACCACTGCCCCCACAACCACCAACCGCCTGCTCTCCTGGACCAACATCAACGACGAGGACACCAGCGAGATCATGAACACCATCCACTCCGGTTCACCGCTAGACCCGTGCCCTCACCACATCTTCAACAAAGCCAGTACAGCCATCGCGCCCCATCTCCGGAAAATAATCAACATCTCCTTCGAGACAGCAACCTTCCCGGAAAGCTGGAAGCACGCCGAGATCACCGCCTTACTCAAGAAACCCAAGGCAGACCCCAAGGACCTCAAGAACTTCCGACCCATCTCTCTGCTCCCGTTCCCCGCGAAGGTCACCGAGAAAATCGTCAACAAACAACTGACCCGCTACCTCGAGGAGAACAACATCCTGGACCCTTCCCAGTCCGGCTTCCGCAGCAACCACAGCACCGAAACCGCCCTCATCGCCGCCACCGATGACATCAGGACCCTGCTAGACAACGGAGAAACAGCAGCCCTCATCCTCCTGGACCTATCAGCCGCCTTCGACACGGTCTGCCACCACACACTACGAACACGCCTTCACGACGCCGGGATCCAAGAGAAGGCCCTGGACTGGACCACATCCTTCCTTTCCGGCAGAACACAAAGCGTCCGCCTCGCCCCCTTCCGATCCAAGGCCACCAAGATCATCTGCGGCGTACCCCAAGGCTCCTCCCTCAGCCCAACGCTGTTCAACATCTACATGGCACCCCTCGCCCACGTCGCCCGACAGCACAACCTCAACATCATCTCCTACGCCGACGACACCCAGCTGATCCTCTCCCTCACCAAAGACCCTCACACCGCCAAAGCCCACCTCCATGAAGGAATGAAGGCCGTCGCCGAATGGATGAGGACCAGCCGCCTGAAGCTGAACTCAGACAAGACAGAGGTCCTCATCCTTGGTTCCAACCCTTCAGCCTGGGACGACTCCTGGTGGCCAACATCACTGGGAACAGCCCCGCCACCCACCGACCACGTACGCAACCTAGGGGTCATCCTCGACCCCACCCTCTCCATGACTAAGCAGGTCAACGCCGTTTCCTCATCCTGCTTCAACATCCTCCGAATGCTCCGCAGGATCTTCAAGTGGATCCCCACCGAAACAAGAAAAACAGTCACCCAGGCCCTCGTCACCAGCAGGCTGGACTACGGAAACGCCCTCTACGCAGGAACGACGGCTAAGCTCCTGAGACGGCTGCAACGCATCCAGAACGCCTCTGCACGTCTTATCCTCGACATCCCCCGACGCAGCCACATCACACCCCACCTGAGAGACCTGCACTGGCTCCCTGTCAACAAGAGGATAACCTTCAAGCTCCTCACCCACGCACACAAAGCACTCCACAACTCCGGACCAGCCTACCTCAACAGACGACTCAGCTTCTACACCCCCACCCGCCAGCTCCGCTCGACCAGCCTCGCCCTCGCCACAGTCCCCGCATCCGGAAAACGACCGCCGGCGGCAGATCCTTCTCCCACCTCGCCGCCAAGACCTGGAACACCCTCCCCACCAACCTCCGACAGACCCAAGACCTACTGGCCTTCAGAAGACTCCTCAAGGCCTGGCTCTTCGATCAGTAGCAGCACCACCCCCCTCTTCCCCCAGTGCCTTGAGACCCTCGCGGGTATGTAGTGCGCTTTATAAGTGACATGATTGATTGATTGATTGATTGACGTGGCATGCAGAGAGCTTCTGTCAGCCTATGCTGAGGATGAAAAGGGGCGGGAGTATGAAGGCATAGAGAGTGGGGAGGAGGGTGACAAGATTCCAGGTACTCTTTATATTTGGATGGGTGTCAAAGATAGCTTTATTCGATAACAGGTATCTTAAAAGCATTAACATTCATACAATCAACAATAAAAATACGAGTTATCAAATAAGCGACAGTTAAAAAATATGCAAATCCATAAACACAATGGATTCTCATTTCCAAATGATAGTGAGGACAAGCCATTGCAGATAAAAACTTGATACAACAATGAAATTAATTCAGTTCCAACTTGTGTGCCTAATATTATATAAAGTGACAGTGCAATATAAATGAGTAGACCAATTGAGCTCGGGATGAAAATAATATAGAAACATGATAATTCATTGGGATGTCCCACGTAAGAATTTAAACCTTACTATCCAAACACGGCCAAGGTACTTGGCCACGCCACAAGCAAAGAGGGTCCTTGCATCCGACTTCAGAATGCGCAAAGCAACGCTATGTTCATGGGTACCCAATTGGCTGCAGATGGGTTTAAGCCATCTTGTTCTAGCCCTCTTACAGGCGGGGCAAGCAAACATAAGGTGGGCCACACTCTCAGTCGGCGCCTTACAGCAGGGGCAGTCCGCTGTCGTCTGGTATGGGGCACTCCCCTTTACAGTTAACACTCGTACCGGGAGTGAACCTACCCTAAACTGTATGTAAAGTGCCCTATCTCATGGCGTCTGGATAAAATCTAAATATGGTTCTAAAAGTATGTGCTGCTTGTGGAGATAAAATTCTTCTGTGAGCCTTCCCAATCTCGAATTGCTAAGCTCTTGGGCATCAACCCATGCCCAGTATCGCCTTTTGAGTTCAGCCTTACTAGGTGGGGTTTGGGTATCCCACGCATCCTTGAAACCAAGCGCAAGAATTGCTGTCTTGACATTAAGCAACCAACTAATTCTTTGATTGCCATCTAAGACCATCAATTCTGTGAGCGCAGAGGCGTAGCTGGGAAGCTCAGGAGTCCGTCGCAGGCGGGCCCAAAATAACAAGGGCCGCAGCCTGGCTATGTCTCTAAAAGAACGCCTGCCCATGTCGCTCATCAGGGGCTTCAGTGGTACATTGCAGGGGAGCGTCACTAGATCTCTTAAAAATGTATGTTCAGATCTGCTGATTCCATCTACATTGTCGAAGCCCCATAGTTCAGCACCATAGAGGGCTGAACTAACTGCTTTAGCTGCGTAGATCGTAAGAGCAGGAGCCACAGGTCTGCTCTGCGAGGAGCGATGTTCCCTAGCTAGTGCTCCTGCCGCACGTTTGTGGCTCAAAAGCATTTTATCGATGTGGTATCTCCAATGCATTTTCTCAGCGAGCCGAATGCCTAGATAATCAAACGTTATGACTCGTTCTAAGTGGGTTCCATCTAAAGTAAAGTTACCTCTATATGGCCTGTAGGGGTTAAACACCATGAGCTTGGTTTTGGAGGTGTTGACAATCAGCCCCCTAGACTCATAAAAAAGATGAAATCTGTCTAGGAGTTTTGGAGCCCAACCGGAGTCTTAGATATAAGAAGTGTGTCATCTGCGAAGAGCAGGGTAGGAACCCTGTCTCCTGCCAGGGCAGGGGCATCAGATGGAAATTCTTGAAGGAAGCTAACCACCCGTTCATATATAGGGAGAACAGGGTGGGCGCCATGACACAACCCTGGCGTACTCCTCTATTTACAGGGATCCTATCTGTCTTCTGTTCTTGGGACCCCCACCTGACTTGGGCATAATTGCCCTCGTGAAGACGAATCAACAGATTCAGGACCGTTGGTGGGATCCCCATATCATCTAGTAGATGCCACAACCGCTCACGGGGGACCAGGTCAAAGGCAGTCTTTAGGTCAATGAAGGCCAAATAAAGACTGCCCTTGCCAATTACAACAACCTTCCAGTAGATTAAAAGCAACCTAAATGCTTGATCCACCGTCCCTGTACAGGCCCTGAATCCCGCTTGATACTGAGAGAGAATATTCTCATCATCCACCCAATGATGAATTCTCTGCAGCAACACCCTGCCAACTACTTTCTGCATAGCATCAATCAAACTGATTGGGCGGTAGTTGGCAGGGTCATCCCTTGGGCCTTTTTTAAAAATGGGAACCACCTCTGCACCTTTCCATGAGTCAGGTACTGCACTACCTTTTGCAATGGAATTAAGTAAAAGCATAATATAATCTGCCCATTTGGGGGGATCGGCAAGACAAAGATCTCCCGGGAGGCCATCTGGTCCCGCGGCTTTTGCTGGAACTATTTTCTTTATGGCCGCCTCTACTTCTTCTGAGGTGAAAGGGTCAGTAGCATTCAAAATGGGACAGGCACTTAAATGGTCATTTGCTCCGCCTTGGGAAGTTGGATTAGTCCCAGAATAAAGTTTCCCGAAATGGTTATACCAATCCTGGCTCGTAATATGATTAGGAATTATATCAGGGTCTTTATTACCTGACCGCCTAACCATGTTCCAAAAAAGGTTGGGATCCCTGGCTACACTTGCATCCTTTAAGTTCTGCCAATGAGTCTCATCCCAGTCAAGCTTTGCATGGTTAACAGCAGTTTTGTAGTCCTTTCTAGCTTTTCTTATTAAGGAACAATTTCTGCTTTTTATTGCTAAGGTCAATGCCTTTTTCTTCTGTCTACAATCCCCATTAAACCAAGTCTTACGATTTTTACGACATGTACCTGATTTACCAGCATGGTTCGCTACAATAAAAAAAGACCCCATCTGGGCTATCATTCTTTCATATAATTCTGGGATCTTTGACAAACCATCTGTTTCGCTAAGGGCCTCCCGCATTTTGAGGGTATTTTCACTTAGGGTATGCCTAATGTCAACCATTTGGGATTCTTGTGCGGCAACTCTAGGCCATTTAAGGTACCTTCTGCAATTCAAAGGGACCAATTATTTTGTCGTCATGAGCGAGCCTACACCCTGGTTTAGGGGAAGAGAAAAAGCCCAGGGGGTTTCCATAATCAGACTTAATATATTATGATCACTATCAGTAGAAGGAATCACTTCCATATCTAATATGGTTCTCCAAAGTCTAACGTCAACTAATATGTAGTGAATTCGAGAGGGACAAGACACTCTGTTATATGTGTTAGCCCCTGCAGCGTCAGAGGGAGTTCTACCATTTACAGCGCTTAATCCAATTTCTAAAGTGAGTGCACTGATCTGAATTGCTACTTGGGACCATTTCTTAATGGGAGGTATATTTAGCAATGGGACACCCCACTTAGTCTCATCTTCCTCTACCCCCAGCAAATCTTCAGAACTTAATGGCTCGAAAGTGCAATTAAAATCCCCAGCGATCATAACGTATGAATCTGATGGGAAGCTGGATAACGCCTGCTCCAGTGACAGGACAATATTTGATGCTGTACCCCCGGTGTCCCCCTTACATAAACATTAAACAACTCAAGGGTTTCCCCTCCTCTTATTCCCTTGATCGAGAGCCACATAATATCTGGGCTCGCACATTGATGTTCAGTGATTTTGCAGCCCATATCAATCTTGGCCCAAACAATAAGACCTCCAGAGGGCCGCCCCCTCCCCATAGGAACAGCAGAAGTCAAAAAGCAAGAATAACCAGACTTATGTAGTGGAACTAGGCTCCAAGTTTCTTGGAATATACAGATGTGATGTTCCTCAATCAACTCATTCCAATCAGGTATCAGCATTTTACTATGGAGACCTGCCACATTCCAAGAAAGGATTTTAAGCTGGGAAGCTGAAATTCCATTACATGGTGGGATTTGTTGGGCCAAGGGGAGTAGGACAGAGGATGGAACAGGAGTGTTTGGCAAATGTTGCAGCCCCCTGATCCCTCGAGCTACAACCAGGATGGCCACTGTAACTGTTAAGTATTAACGAGTTTGGAAATTGTTCAGGAATGGTACATGGTTGGGTAATGCTAGGGGCGTTTTGGATGCTAGTGGTTGGGGTGGGTTCTGATTCCTGCCGAGGCTGGGAATCATGACATAGTCAATCAACCGCCTCAAGTAAGGACTCTCTTAATGTGGGCAGTGGTATCACATTATCATAAGCCCTGGCTGCAGCAATTGTTGGGAAGCGCCTAATCTGGATGGATGAAGAATCCGGGGGGCAGGTCCTGTACTCTAATGCCAGAAGATTTTCCGCCAGATCAGAGCTGGTCAGGGTGAGTTTGATGCAGTCCATAGAATTATTATAGGACGTGCATCTCCGTGCCCTGATTATATCTTCCCTAATCAACGAGCGACATCCCCTCACGTGACGTGACCAATGTATGGATTTATTTTTCAAGGATTCATCATTCTCATATCTACCCCTAGAGACAATTTTAGGGACATTAACCAAAAAAAAGTCTGTGTTTGTATAAGAGAGCAGGTAGATTGCTTATTCTGTTGGACATGAGCTATAGTACCCAGGGATGAAACTGTTAAAGCATTAATAGGCCTTCCATAGTTTGCAGTAACTTGAGAATAGAGTTGCTTTTGCTGAGTACTACAGGAGTGAACTTCAAGGGGACCCGTCTGCTTAAGAGTCGGAGCCATAGTGGCTCGTCGAGATGGAACTACCGGAGCATGCAACGGGCCACTTCTTGTAAAATCTCCTATTTTTGGTACCTGTTGTAGATTAGGTAGTGGGGAGGCTGCTGGGACGTGCAATACGTTGTTAAGAGCTAGCATTTTGACAGTGCCTACAAGCTCCTCAATCATCACCTTCAATGACCCAACCTCCTCTTTAAGAGAAATAACAGTCTGGAGAAGAGTCTGGGGTGGAGAGAAACAAGTGGGAGCTATTTCAATTAGGCTCTTCTCAAGGGTTGGAGAGGGCTGCGGGGGTTGCCCTTTCTCATAGGAGTCGGGCTCCCCGGCCAATACTGCAAATCGATTTGTGCAAATAATTAAAGGCTCGAGGTAACTTATGGCATCATGAGCGGGAAGAATGGGCAATTGGAGGGGAGTGTCGATCAACAAGTGTGACTCGGGGCCCAACTGCGTGGTCTCATGACCGCTCACTGCACCCTTGCGTAAAGATTTTTGGAACATTGGGGGGACGATAGTTGTGCGCAAGGAGATAGGATCCTTATCATGAGAGGAGTTAACATAATCAGCGGATGCTGGTAGTTTAACTCCTAGAAGCCCTTCACATTCCGTAATAAGATTATCAATTCTATTCATAACACAATTGTTGGTAACAGTTGCACTCTTTACTGCTTTCCTTGCCTTTTTCCCCTTGCCTGCCCCGCTAGCAGGGCCTATTGCCCCCCACTGTGCCCTCCATAGTTTTCCTTTTGCCCATTACTACACCAAGAATAAATGCTCTAGGTCAACAACGAATTCACAAATGGGATATTTATACCAACAAGGAGAAAAAAGAAACGTTTTAAAACATCAATGCCCCTGTACTATGTTTGGTCGACTTTAGAAATCCCAAGGGAAGTAAATAGCAAGAAGTTAAAAATGGATTATACGACCTTGACTCAACGAAGTGCCTTAAAAAAGTCTTCAAAAAGTCTTTATGAACATTGTGTCCAAGGGATAAGGTGTAAGGGGTCTGGCCCTGCCCTGCCTCTTCCTGTCGATGACAAACTAGGACGGGCCCGCCCTTGGCCCGGGCTTTGCCCGGGCGCTGCCCTCGCGCGTCCCGTGC
The DNA here is from genome assembly GCA_963921515.1 of Calotriton arnoldi. Classification (NCBI taxonomy): domain Eukaryota; kingdom Metazoa; phylum Chordata; class Amphibia; order Caudata; family Salamandridae; genus Calotriton; species Calotriton arnoldi. The sequence goes on along the minus strand of CAWUFW010000615.1, from coordinate 1,649,764 downwards.
TGCGTGTGGGCAGCAGCACTTTTAAGGGAGCTGCTGGCGCTGTAATGACGCTGCAGACTCGCGCCGGTCAGAGGCTGCTGGGGGATGTGGGCCGTTCCCCTCACGGCGGGATGGTGAGTAGACAAGCCGTTCCCCTCACGGCAGAGTGACGAGCTGGCAAGCCGTTCCCCTCACGGCAGGTGCTGTGCGCCAGTAAGTGCGTCCCGCGCTGTGGGTGGGCAGCAGCACTTTTAAGGGAGCTGCTGGTGCTGTAATGACGCTGCAGACTCGCGCCGGTCAGAGGCTGCTGGGGGATGTAGGCCGTTCCCCTCACGGCGGGATGGTGAGTAGACAAGCCGTTCCCCTCACGGCAGAGTGACGAGCTGGCAAGCTGTTCCCCTCACGGCAGGTGCTGTGCGCCAGTAAGTGCGTCCCCATTTGGATGGGTGGCAGTTGAAGAGAGTATGGGAATGGGTGGCAAAATGCCAGTTTTTTCATTAAAAGTATTGTGAATGGAGCAGAGGGACTTGCATAATGTGTTGTGGTTGCACGGCAGGACACCAGAAGGGCTACTTGCTAAGGTTTTATGTATGGCACACAGTGACATAAAGCATTCCATCGATTTACTTGTTATTATAAAAGCCTGCTGGCATAACTCAAACTTGTGCAACGCTATGCAAGAGCCCATGCAAACCCCCAGATTATTTTTGATTATTGGGGAAGGTCCTTTGGCAAGGTGATAACAACATACCAGATACTTTTAGTTATTTGTGATATTGTAGAGCTGGCCAGTAGCTGGTGGTGGTGGATGGCAGAACAACACATTTAAGATTGTTTTCCTTTACAGGGCGTGACTCAGGAGCTCACACTCATGGAACCATATGATTTCTCTGAGCAGATAACATAAAAGTGTAGCTGGATCACTGTGAATAAGGAGTTCACAGACAGCACCGACTTTGTTCTCATTGTCTACTTGCTGTCACTCTGACCCTCTTGGTGAAAAACAGCACCATTCAGGATTACTTATTTATATTTAATATCTCTTCACTTTTCTTGAGCCCACTCCGAATAACACATATATTTTTCCCTGAGTTATTTGCTGCACACTTTTTTCTTTCTCTAAATGAGAATGGGTGATTTGTAATCGCACCAACAAAAAAATGATGGAAGCTAGAAATCTACGCATCGTTAATTTACTTCTATGAACATTACTGATACTCTTGCTGTCCAATACTTACTAGTAAGCATTATGTGCAGGATAGATAACACGAAGGAGTAAGTGGAGATGTGCATTAGCACATTTCATTTTTTTCAGTTTTTTCCCATCTGGAAAACATATTATCAGATGGAGAAACCCCTTTGCCTGCACTGCTTTGAAAAATTGTGGCGCTGCACCCCATTCCAACCCTGGAAATACTTAATCCTGTCATTTGTATGAGTAACGATACATGCGTTTCAGGCTGGGCAGGTCAATAAGAAATGTTTACATATACACAAAGTTTCGACTTTGTGGATGTTGTAAATGATGTATGAGGTCCTGGGCGGTGAACTCCGCTCCGTTCGTGGAGTTTTCCGCACTCTGCGGAGCACGCAGAGTTCCGAAAAACTCTGCGGAGAGGAGTGGAGTTTTTTACCTCACTCGTGCTCGACAACATCAAGTTGGCGAGCGCGAGAGAGAAAGTTCCACCTCCCGGCGAGATTTCTCAACGTTGACAGTCGCGGATGGTCACGACTGCTCGTGTTGAGAAGCCTTCTGTTCGCATTGAGAAAGCTGCCGCTCGAGTAGAAAATCTACTCGAGCGGCAGAAAAGACGCAGCACCGTCTTGCACTGCACATGGTGCTGTTCGTGCTAATTTTACAGCGCAGGACAAACACCCAGCACTGAAAATCAACGTGAATGACGTGACCAACTGAACTTCGCCGCTTGCGGAACTCTGCATAGCACGGCAGAGGTTTTTGGTCACTTCGCAGAGTTCTGCGTAGCGGTACTCCAAGAACTCCCCCCCAGGCCTGCGCTTTTCCCCTGACCACCCAGCCCTACCAGATACCCTACAACTGTGGAAAATCCACCATATTTCCATATTTTCCACTATCCTCAGTGAAATTTGCAATTCTAAAGCTGTTTTTCCGACTCCTGAGTTGGAGTTTTAGACCACAAATTAAACTTTTGCTGCACCTAAGTCACAATTTGTTGCGAGAACAATTTGTGAATCAGGCTCTTACTTCAAAGACAAATGTTTAGAGTAATTTCTTATTTACACAACAGGGACATTCGTTTTTTTTGCATGGAAGTGCTTTCGAAAACCTTGTCAGAACATGTAGCTATTGTCACTGCTTTTCCAATCACCTTAATACCTTGCCGAAACATACTTAAGTAATATTGCACAGAAATCAATATATGTTAGGATATGGTGAAATCAAATTTGTCCAAGATATAAACGCCCTTCGTTGAAACATTTTTGCTGCTTTGAAATGCCTTTGTGCAATCATCAGATAAAAAGAAAAAAATAAGCCTGTCAAAAATGGTTGTGTTTACTAAAGCTTGATGCACACTTGATGTCAACTTAATTCAAATAACTTGTGGCCTGCCAAGAGCACAGAGCTAGCCCTTGTCCAATTGTATTAGATGTGAAAAGCACACACATTACGGAATCCGACTACTCCAAGGCATGAGTTTGTAATGTTACTGGGGTCAAAGTATTACAACAATTCATTGTGTGATTGTCTTGTTTGTTATCTGTTGCACGCCTTACTTGCTTCTCCATGCTAAATAATTGAATGTATTATGTTATTAATTTATTTATCTATCTATCGTTTTTTTTTATTTAAATTCTTTGCACTGCTTGCCTCTTCAGTTTACAATTCGTTTTGAAATATTCTACATAACCTTCAAGGTCTTATCGTCACCTGATCGACATTTGTGGATGGAAATACAGGCATCTGATGTCTGTTAAAAACTAAAACCTCGGAAAACCCAGAAGTTTAGAGCTCATTCTCTTCTCAGCCCTTTCCTGCAGTTACTCTCTTGTCTTTGTCATTACATACCTCCTGCTTCACATGCCTCCCCACCCTTCCATGAGATCAATTTGTAAGTCATTAAAATAATTGGCAAAATGTCTGTTTCAGAATGAAATTTACTTTGGTAGTCCTGGCAACTGTTGCTATTTTCTCACTGCGTTTCTCTGATCTATTTCTTTTTTAAATTCTTGCATAGTTTTATTTTTCTGATTTCATTGTCATTTTGAATATTAGTTTAATTGAAAGTGCTCCACTTGCCTTCTGGGTGAGGGTGTACTAAAAGAAATGTTGTAGACTGTAAGAAAATTCCTCTTTTTGCATGATCACCCCCAAAGTTGTGGACGGACGCTTCAGGTTTTTCGACTCTGAGAGCGCACAGAAGCCTTCTTACGAGAACTCAAGGACAGTGGTCTGGCCCTAAAAGTGTATGTTTTATTGGCTTATACCCAATTGGCATAAGTTAACTTACATATATGTCCCTAGTATATGGTTTAAGGGGTACCCAGGGCCTATAAGTTAAAGTGTTCATCATGGGCTACAGCACTTAGTGTGCCACCATGAGTGTGACAAAGTAAAACATGTCTACCCACCTGCCATTGCAGACTGGAAGAGCAGGTTTAAACTACTAACTCAACTTTGCGATTCAACTGTTGCAGAGATTCTGAGAAATCACAGAACTATGCTTAGGACTATGGGACGTTAGTAGGCAGGGGCTGAGTAATCTTACCACCTTAGTACCCATGAGCCCGGGACCAACTAGCTATAGTGTCTCACTTGTCCTCCTACTCACTCACAGAGGAACAAGTGATTAGACACCCCAGAACACAACACTCCCGACCCTCTCAGGAATCGCGGTATCAAGACAGACCCTTTTTCTCACGCTCTTGTACTCGTCCACAATAAGATCTGACAGAGACACGAGAAAAGTGTAAAATGTTTATTTTAACTAACATGCTCTAGTATGCAGTATACGTGCCACAAGAAGTAGAAAAATGCCTAACACAAATACGGTCAGCATAGCAAGTAGTCCGTAAATCATAAAAGGAGCTGTCATAATATACGACAGAGTAGCCTAACCTCCCTCCCCTTGTATAGAAGCAAGATGATTATATATTAGAAGATCTCTGGGCGTTAGCAGCAGACCCCGTACCTCAGTCTTATAGATGGAAGATCTACAACAGAGGTGCTGTCACGCTCTTCTCCCTGGAAAGATCCCTCCCCAAGTGTCTGTGTTACCTATCTGTGTACCCCCATATGACCAAAGTACGTGTTCCCAAGCAACAGATGCATCTGCATGTTTTGTCTAGGTGCTAGGGCCTGACCAGAACAGAATAACAAGGGGCATTTTTGTCCGACCTTGCCTACAATGTTCAGACTAAATCCCAGGAAAGAACAGAGTGCAAAAACAACTGCATGTTCTATGTGAAAGTTTCAGTGTGGCACAAAGCAAAATAAGTTCATGTAGTAATGTAAGCAAAGCAGGAGATAGTCTGCAACGTGCTCATGCTAACATAGGGAAGACCACAATGCCCATCTGTGCCACATGACACAACAGACCTTCCTGCTTAATATATATGTCACCCTAAGGTAAGCCAGTCGAGCCCTAAGGGAGAGAGCTGTATATTAAAAAGTTGGACACATGTTTTTATTTGTTCCAGCAGTAAAAACCCCAAGTTGTCATTTTTACTGTAAAAAGGATAGTAGCCCCATTGGCAAGTACAGGGTTACACGCTGAAAACTCATCTGTGCTAACATCTGAATGGGACTACACAGTTGTTACTTCAAAGTATCCAAATAATTGTTTTTAAACACAACTCGATGCCCAAGTCAAATTTTATGTAACTTTTGAGTAAAAGACAATTTTAGAGAGTTGTTGTTGTAAGCGGCGATTTACAGTTGCTGGCCATGAGAAAGCCATCTGCGCTCCTGGAGAGAGGTGTGGATGGCTCCCAGAAAAGGACTCAATAGAGGCCTGCTGTTGAAAGAGGTGTTGCCTGTCCCTGGCAGAAAGCCAAACAGGGTGTGGGCCCAAAAGATGAGCTACAGAGGGGATGCCAACTTTGAAGGGCAAATGGTGGACAAATACGAGAGGGGCTGCTCTTTTGTTCTGGTAAACAGGCTAGTGCCAGGGATAGAGAGGGGAAACAGTAGTCAAACCAGTGTTATATGGTTCTTAAGCACATTGTCGACATTGCTAAGTTAGCATGAGCTTCGCTGCCATGATGCTGCTTTTGTGCACGCTACTATATGACTTTGTTTTTGCAAGACTTTGTTTGTGTCCTTCACATGAGAACGGGTTGCCTTTCACGTTCTCTGCCTTCCTGGAGTTTAGTCTGAACACGATATGCAAGGTTGATAAACAATGCCCCTTGTTATTCTGTTCTGGTCAGTCCCTAGCACCTAGACATAACATGCTACACAGCTGCAGTACTAAAGACTCGTGCTTTGATATTACGTTGTTGCATGTTGTTTTAACACACTTGGAGAAAGCAGTTCCATGGAGAAGAGCTCTGCTGTTTCTATGATGTAAACCTTACATTCAGGCTTTAAGGTATGGGGTCTGCTGTCAAAGCCCAGAGCTCGTCCTTTTTATAAAATAAACTTCTTTTAGTCAAGGGGAGGGTGGCCAGGCCTATAGGCCCTTATTTCCAGTCTTTATAAAATGACTTCTCCCTTTGTATTCTATGGCATTGTAACAATGCTAACTATGCTGAGTTTATGCATTTTGCTGCTAGTAGTGGCACGTATACTGTATTGTAGAGCACAATAGTTAAAATAAACATTTTGAACTATTTCAGTGACTCTGCCTATTCTCATTGTGGACAAGTACGAGTGAGTGAGCGAAAGAGTACGTCTTGCTCCCGCAATTCCTGAGAGAGTCGGGAGTGTTGTGTTCTGGGTTGACTAATCATTTGTAGCTTCGTGATATTTGGAGGAGAACGAATGAGACACTATAGCTAGTCGGTTTGGGATTTTGGGTACTAATGTGGTAGGTTGGTACACCCCTATTCACTGAGGTCCTGTTTTTCTGCGCATAGTTCTGTGTATGTGCAGAATCCCTGCAACACCAGTTTTCCTGTGGGTATGTAGCCCTTAGGTAGCCACACCTTTCGGATGGGCTACCAAGCTCCACACTTCAAGAGAAGGGTTCTGTCATCTTGGAAGTGGGCAGAATAGTGCACTCTGGGATAGCTCGATGCCACACATTACAGGAAGTCATCATCAGATGGGAGGGGACCTTGTAGCCCATTGGCTAGCAGTCACTGCATCCCCTGTGGGCAAGCTGTGGGCATAAATGTTGCACCCCTGGCACCCAGACCTCAGATCACATCTGTACTAGAGAGAGGGCTGAAGTCAGACTGCCCTTCTATTCCCTGGACCTGGCAAGGAGAGACTGCACCCATGACTGGGCTGCACATGCTGCTCCTGGGCTAGCAAAGAGAGGACTGTGCCTGTGCTCTCCTGTTGCAGGAAAAGTTGTTCCTCAAGCCCCATACAGAAGAGCTGCACTCCAAGAGTCAATTGGTTATTTTCTATTACAGTTCCAGGGCCACAAAAGCTGAAGAAGCCGCCTTGACGAGTTGGTAGCCACAATCTGTCACAGAACACCACAGTACCACCTAGGAGGCACTATGGTACTCAAAAATTATTTAAAAAATGTAAAAAGTTTAAAAATACACTGTATAACACTTTATTCCCCAAATATGGTGTACCACAGTGTATTTTTGATTTTTTTACATAAATGAAACCTATTGAGGCATTATCATGGTAAAATGTAGAAAGTATTGTGCTACTTAGAAAAATTACTAAAAAATATTCATATGCAAAAGATACACTGTATTACACTATATTTCACAAACATAGTGTACTACAGTTAGGTAATTGTTTTTTTTTTTAATTTTTCAGTATGTACCTCAGTACTTTGAAGGTACTAGTGTGGTAATGCGTAAACATTTTTAAAAATGTATAGTCAAATATTAATAACTTTCACTACCTAGTAGCACTTTACTAAAGTAGAAATAGTAAGGGAACAGCAATAAAACCTACTACTACCTACATCTAAGGCTCTAACCCATAACACAGCCAAAGTGTCATGAAAACTACATGGTAGCTTTTTACTTTTGTAAACCCAGCCCTTAGCCAATGATATACTGCCTTGTGATCATCATGTACTGCAACATACCACAAAGTGACCACAGTATACTGTGGTGCAATGTAAAATGTAAGTGTTTTGTCACTTATAACATTAATAGAAGTTCACTAATCTACAGCTAATTCAAAAAATTACCTTTTGACCCCATAGTATATATTCCTGCCAAATTTCATCTACATCTGTTCAGCCACTTTCACACTATATCTCTTTAAACAACATGATACCACACCACATGCCACTCCAGCCTACCCCACTACACTGTATGTCACTACTCTCTACACCACTCCACTCTATGCTATTTGACTCTATGACGCACCACTATACGCCACTCTGCACTACACCTCTTCATTCCCGACACACCACTGTATGTCACTCCACTCTATGCAATCCCACTCTACACCACTTGACTCTATTCCACTCCATGCCACTCCACTCTACACTAGTCCAATCTACGCCACTCCACTGTATGCCACTCTAGTCTACGCCACTCCAATCTATGTTATTCCAATCTAAACCACTCCACTCCACTCCATTCTATGCCACTCCACAATACGATATTCCACTCTACGGCACTCCACTCCACAGCACTCCATTCTACGCCACAACATGGTATGCTATTCCGGTGTATGCCACTCCACTCTACACTATTCCAGTGTATGTGACTCCACTCTAGGGCACTACACTGTATGCCACTCCACTTAAGGCTATTCCACTCTATGCCACTCCACGCCACTTCACTCTATGCCACTCAACTCTACACCATTCCATTTTATGCCAATCCACTGCACGCTAATCCACTGCATGCTGCTTCACTCTACGCCACTCCACTGTACACCACTCCACTCAAGACTATTTGATTCTACTCCACTTCACTTTCTGCCACTTCACTCTACGCCACTCCACTCTGTGCCACTCCACTGAACGCCAATCCATTGTCCGCCAATCCAATGTCCGCTACTTCACTCAATGCCACTTCACTCTGTGCCACTCCACTGTATGCTATTCCACTGTTCGCCACTGGACTCTATTCCACTCTATGCACCTCCACTTTATGCTATTCCACTCTACAGCACTCCACTCTACAGGAGTCCACTCTACACCACTCCACTCCATGGCACTCCACTCTATGCCCCTCCAATTTATGCCACTCTGCTCTTTCACTCTATGCACTCCACTCCACGCCTCGTCATACTACTCTTTTCTACCCTACAGCACTCCACCATGCGCAACAATACTGTGCGCTATTCCACTCTACACCACTTCACTGTATGCCACTCCACTCTATGCTATTCAACTCTACCCACTCCACTCTATGCCACTCTACTCTATACCACTGCATTTTACGCAACGCCACTGTAGACCACTCCACTCTACACTATTCCACTATCAGGCACCCAACTCTAGCCACTTTATGACACTCCACTCTATGCATTTACACTCTACGCCTCTCCACTGTACACCACTCCGCTTGACGTCACTTCATTCCATGCTACGCTATTCAACTGTACACCACAACACTGTGCATCACTGCGCTCTATGCCACTACTCTTTATGCTATTCCAATGTACGCCACTCAACTGTATGCCATTACACCCTACACCTCTCCACTGTATATCACTCAGTACTACGCCACTCCACTGTATGCCACTCCACTCTACTGTACACCACTGAACTCTACACAAATCCAGTGTATACTGCTCCAGTCTATGCTAATACACTGAATGCTACTTGACTCTATGCCACTTTGCGCCACTACACTCTACCCTATTTTACTCTACAACACTCCCCTCTATGCCACTACACTCTGCACTATTCCATGCTATGCCAGTTGATTGTACGCCACTCAACAGGACACCACTTTACACTCATTCACTCTATGCCACACCACTCTACACCATTCCATTCTACGCTATTCTACTCTATGACACTCCACTGTACGACACTCCTTTCTAAGCCACTCAACTCTACGCCACTGCACTGTATGCCACTTCACTCTACACCAATCCACTCTACATTATTCCAATGCACTCCACTCCACACCACACCACACCACTCTACTCTACACAACACCATGCTATGTTATTCCACTCTACAGGACTCCACTGTATGCTACAACACTGTACACTAATCCTCTCTACGCCACTGCACAGTACATCACTCCACTCTATGCTTTTCCAGTGTTTGTGACTCCACTCTAGAGCACTCTACTCTATACCACTCAACAGTATGCCACTACAAAGCACCCTACTCAACCCTACACCACTCCACTGTCCACTACTCCACTCTGCGCCACTCCACTTAACACTGTTGCACTCTATGGCACTCCACTCTATGCCACTCCACAGTTCGCCACTTCAAGCTATCCCACTCCACAGTATGCTAATCCACTGTATGCTATCCACTGTATGCTACTCCACTCTACACCACTCCACTCCATTCGCGGCCACTCTCTATACGCCTTTTTACTGAATGCCACTCCATTCTACGACACTCATTTTTAAGCAACTCCACTGTACCCCAATCCACTATACACTATTCCACTCCATGCACTATGCTGTATGCCACTCCATCGGATGCTCCTCCACTGTACGCCACTCTATCCACTCCACTTCACGCTATCCCACTCTATGCCACTTGACTCTACATCACTCTACACTACTTCACTCTGCTCTATTCTACTCTATGTCACTTCACTTTACGCCTCTCCACTGTACCCCACTCCACTTATCGCAACTCCACTCTACACCAGCCAATTCTACGCCACTTAATTTTACTGCACTCTATGCTGCTCTACTGTATGATATTTCTCTCTATGCTACTCCATTGTACGCAACTCCACTCCACTGTTCACTATTCCACTGTACATCACTTCACTGTACCCCATGCTACACCACACCACTCTATGCTATTACACTCTACTCAATTGTATGCCACTCCACTCTATACACTCTACAACACTCCACTGTATGATACTACAGTATATGACACTGTCCTCCACTGCCCTCTGCAACACTACATTTAACAACACTACACTCGACAAAAGTGCATTCTATGATTTGAAACACTTTTTTCCTACAAAATAAAATCCATTGAAATTCAATGAAAAAAATAAAGGGTAAACCTTTGTTATGGTTAGGAAAACGTTATTCATTCTTTCTATACAACCCATACTGAACTACACAAACATTAGAAATTCTACAATAATACTTTTTACCTTAAATTTATAATTTACGCACCACCTCCAAATTATTATAAGCCACGCACCTCTTTGAACAGTGTAGTGAACTCGGTAGCCACACTACATTAACTAAAACTCGCACCTTTTCATCACTTATGATATTGCAAAGCAATTGTCAGAACACAGTGCATGGTAGAGTGGTGAGTTAAAGTTAATGTTGTGTGGCTACCGAGTTCATTGCAACTATATAAAAATATAACTTAAACTTTAGAATTTCTAATGTTTGGGTACTGTAAATTTTGTTTTTTTACAGAAAGAATAATTAAAGTTTTCCTAACTATAAGAAAGGTTTAACGTTTGTTCTTTTTATTGAATATATATATATGGCAACAAAAGAAACACAGCGGGTTACAATGCACTGTACGGCACTTGACTTAAATCAAACGTGATCAATGTTATAGTTCATCTATGCACAAATTCAACATTTTTTAAAACTAACCATATTAAATCATGAATTTAAATCATTCAATGTATATGATTACAATTAAATGGGATTTGAATTGCACAATTGAGCCCTAGTGGGCCAATACTGAGAAACCACCATCTATCACCCTATGTTTTTTTTAACGTTAAGTAATTCAATTACTTTACGTTAATCCAACCACCACCGTCCACAGACTACCCCCTCTATGCACCCAGCCCTGTGCCATGCATGGGAGCTGTCAAAGCGTCCACCAAGCAAAAGCAAACAGCTATCTCCTGAGCGTGGGCACCTCAGGAGATAGCAGGAGTCAGCACTGGGTGGTGGCAGTCCCCAGGGCCCTTAATAGCTCCAGAAGGGGGGGCACGCGGCCCCCCGTTTTTTGGCATGCAAGGGCCAACCCTTGGGAGTTGGGGGTCCCTGGGGCCTTATATGGCATATTAAAACCCCAGGAGGGGGGCCCATGCTGCATCTCTTCCTTTTTATAAATAAAGCCCTGGGGAGGTGGTAGTCCCTGGGCCTTAACAGAGCCCAATGGAGGGCGGGTCCTTGCGGCCTCCTCCCATATATAAATAAAGCCCCATGGAGGTGGTGGTCCCCAGGCTAAAAAGAGCCCTAGGAGGGGGACCTGTGGGCCCTTCCTTTTTTGAACTACCCTCATGCCCCAGGGACCTTGCCCATCCAGGGCTAAAGTGAGGACAAGCTTAGGAGACCTTGCTTTTTTTTTTTTTAAATGACCATAAATTCGCGAATCTGTCATGATTTTTGCCCCCAAAGTAAAAAAAATACTTTTTAGCCCTAGTAGTGTCCCAGGGGACCCCAGCACCAGGCTTAGGGGGTCAGGGTGTTCCTACCCTGCCCGCTTGTCTTTATTTTTTACGTTTTTCTTGGGACTCGGCTGAGTCTGAGTCCGAAGATGGCTCCCAACACTTCCTGGTTGGGAAAGTAGCAGCATCCGAGGGGACTTCATCCACCCACCAGTGGTGCTTCAGAAGGCACGTTTGCATAGTGGTGGGGAAAGAGGGCAGGGCCTCCCATGAGCTCTCAGCAATCCAGCTGTGTGGCCCCCAAGTACCCTCAGCATACATGGGGACTTCACCCCCAACCAGTAGTGTGCCAGGATGCGCTTTTGCAGAGTGATGTAGAAAGGGGGAGGGGCCTCAGATCAGCTCTAAGCAATCCTGTGGTGGGACTTGCTTGAGGTAATAGAAGGGGTTACTGGCCCCCAAGGACCCTCAGCAGCCAAGGGGACTTCATCCTCCAACCAGTTGTGCACCAGGAGGCCCCTTTGCAGAATGATTGAGAAAGGGTCAGGGACTCCAACATCCCCTGGGGCCGTCCTTTCTTACATTTATTTTTACTAGGGGAGGGGGCCACACTCCCCCTCACCAGGCCACTTATGGCCCAGGGGATGCCATCCCCGGGACCCTGTCATTACAATATGGAGAGGGGGTGCCACGCGGCCCCCCTTCCTGGGCCAATTTCAGCCCCGAGGACTGCATCCTCTCTGCTGGGACCACGAGGGGAGCCTCATGGCCCCTGTGGTCCCTGCCGGCTCCCTGCCTCCTGCAGGAGCTGGCATTGCTGTGACAGACAGGGGGCTGCTAAAAGGCAGCTCACTGTCTGTCAGAGCAATGTTTTCATCTGTTTCTCTGCACAAATATTTGTGTGCAGAGAATGAGATGAAAACTCCGCTTTCTGCAAGCAAGATCTTTTTGACAGCTCCGGCTTGCAGAAAGTGGAGTTATGTGTGCTTTTGCTTCGTGGGAGCTGTTCAGCCTCCATACATGTTTTTAAGTGCCCCAGGGAAGTGGGGGTTCCTGGGGCTGCAAGGGGCTGTGCAGGCCCCTCGCATTTATTTGCCATTTGCCATTGGGGAGGTGGCTGTCCCCAGGGCGTGGGGGTGCAGCAGTATACCCAGTGCCCTGGGGAGGAGGCGGTCCTGGGGCAATTATAAGTCCTAGGAGGGGTATTTTTAGAATGGGGAGGGAAGACATTTGGCCTAAAAAAAAAATTATATTGGAGGGGGCCCTCCCGAGCCGATTTAGTCCCCAAGAACCCCGACCCCTTGGGGACTGGCCACAATACTGGATGCCCTGGTACCACCCAGGGCACCCAGTTTCTCACACTGGGGACAGCAGCCTGAAGGCCCCCGCGGTCCCTGCTGGGTCTCCACGTCCTGCGGGAGCTGGCATTGCTTTTAGTCAGAGGGAACTGGTAAACATGCAGCTCCCTCTGTCCAAAAGCAATTCTGCTCCGCTTTGTGCAACCGAGAGCATTTTACATACTCTTGCTTGGAGCAGAGTTTGCTATGGCCTGGTGGGAGTGGTGCTCCCACCAAGCCAGAGCAAACTACAATGTCCCGGGGATGGGCTTCCCGGGACATTACAGGCGCCAGCCCTGGGGAATGGTGGTCCCCAAGGCCCCCCTCCTTTGTTTTGTATTGCCCCAGGGAGGTGGTGGTCTCCAGGGCTGCGGGGAGCTGCACGGCACCCAGGGCTATAGGAGATCCATGAGGCCCCTCCATTGTTTTAGCATAAAGCAGGGGCCACACGGGCCTCCCCCACATTAGTGTTGAATGAAGCCCCGGGAAGGTAGTGGTGCTGGGGCATAATGAGCCCTAGGATGGGGGCTAGTGCACCCCCCTCCTGTTTTTACATAGTGTCCATGGGACCTGGCCCTCCCGGGGGCTGATAAATAACAATTAAAAAACATTTGCTGCACTGATTGTGCTACCAACTTAAGTAGCCCTTTAACCATATCTGAGGCCTGTCATTGCAGCTTGTGTGTGCAGTTTGAAGCTGCCATTTCAACATGGCAAAATAAACCTAATGCCAGGCCCAAACCTTCCTTTTTAATATATATAAGCCACCTTTAGGCTAAGCCCTGGACAGCCCAGAGAGCAGGGTGCAGTGTTTGTAACAAGTGGGACATGCACTTTTAGGTTTTACATGCCCTGGTAGTGAAAAACTCTTAAATTTGTATTTCACTACTTCAAGGCCTGCCTCTCCAATAGGATAACATTGGAGTTGCCTTATTACATTTAATAAGCTGTAACTTCCAATTGGGAGCAGGTAGACAGGTCAAGAGTGGTGACTCAAGAACTGCAATTAAAAGCCCCCTATAAAGGTAAAATCAGAGTTTTAATCACAATTCTAAAAATGCTACTTTTGGAGAGTTGGCATGTTCCTGTCATAACCATTTGGTGCCTGCAGCCTGTTCCTGGGTCACATGATTAGATGTAGCTGGCTGTTGGTCTTTGTGTATTGCTCCCAGACAGTGAGACAAAGTTAAGATAGCTGTCACTTACCGCACATCACAAGGGCACTGCCTGAGCACTCTCACAAAGGGATTGCCACTGGTCTTTTGTGACCCCAGACAAGCTGGGGCCAGAACTGGGAGGAAGGGGATACCTAACACCTCAGGGGGATGGAAACCTCTAGAAGCTTCCTCCACTTCAAAGTGGGCATCAGGTATAAATATTGGACCTCAGATCTCAACTGATCACTTCTGGACCTGTGAACTCTGCCAGGAAGAAGGACTGCTGTGCTGCTGAAAAGACTGCCACTCTGCTGGGCTCCCTCTCTGAAGGACTGCTGTCCTGCTGTGCTAACCTGCTGCCCTCTTGCCAGGATGAGAAGGACTGTACCTGCATCTGTTGAACCCAGGACCCCAGAGTGACGCCAAGGGCAAGTTGGCTGGCCTCCTGACTAGAGCCTCAAGCGCAGAAGGCTCCAACAACCTTGAATGCAGCACTTGGTCTCTTCCATCTGTGAGTTCTACCCTGCCAATTGATGCCACCCCAGGCCTGGGCCCTTGAAAGTGGGCCTGAAGGTGCTCTGTCAGCCCATTTGTGGATCCAGCACAACCAATGCATCTCCTCTGTTGTGCAGCGCAACCCCGAGCAGAACCGATGCACCGATTCTGCTGCGTGGACTTTCTCGGTGCAAGAACGCCGCTTCGCAGCCCATAGCCCCATCAAAACCATCGCTGCGCGACACATCCCCGGTGCAAGCCCTAACATCACAAGCCTCTCGTTGACTGCTGCCTCGATGACGACGCAGGACTCAGCATCACAAGCCCACTTTTTCCATGGAACAAACCAGTGTGTGATGCACTCTCGATGCAGGACTTCACATTGCAAGCCCCTCGCCGATGACCTTCTTGACGACAATGCATAACCTTGCATCTCAGCCTTGCAGTTCCACGGAACCAACGCTGCATGGTGTATGTCCAAGCAGGCCCTCGCATTGCCTCAGGTGCGTGAAGCATTCTCGATGCAGGATTCTGCAACTCTTCGCAACCAGTATTTAACTATTGACTTTGTTCTGGTCTAACCCAACTAGATACCCACAGTCGGCGATTTATGCTTTTTGGCGCTATATTCACTGAAATCTTTAGAATTGCATATCTCATATTCTACTGATTGGACTTTTGTCATTCTGGTCTTGATTTATTTATTAAAGTTATTTCTAAAATGAAGTTGGATTTTTCTTGTGTTTTGTTTTCACATTATTGAAGTGCTCCACAAATACTTTACACATTGCCTCTAAGTTAAGCCTGACTGCTCAGTGACAAGCTGCCAGGGTGTTGAGCACAGGTTCATTTGGTGTTTGCTTGTGCTTTCCCCCTGACAAGGACTGTTGTTGCTGCTCGCGGGGGGGCTTGACCCCCCTCAACCATTAACCCAATTTCTTACATTGGTGATCAGCAGTGAGGATTAGGACATTTTGTGCAGTGCTATACAATAATTTTGTGTTACACTAAAAATCCCAGATAAATATTCTGAGACCAATTCAAATTTAATTTTTTAAGCTGATTGGTCTTTTTGCTTTTTTACAAATTCTCTCTCATCCTACTTGACAGTTGTGCCTGAAACCACACCTGCAAGGATAGAGTTTGAGCTGGCCAGCATAGGGGCCTAAACTGCGGCCCAGCTCAAGGAGAAGAGACTTCCAACCAATAGCAATACCAAGAAATTAGAGCTCCAAAAGGTGCTGGGGGGCTTGGTGGAAGTCCACCAGTCATTGGTTACATCAACAGAAGATGATGATGATGTGGAAAGGCAATAAGAGGACCTTGATACCAGCTCTGAGATGGAGCAGTCTGCTGACGGGGATGACTTGCCTCCTAAGTTGAAGCTCCTTGCCAGAGCAGAAAACAGTGTGTCTTCTCAAGGCGTGTCCCCAGAGGAGCTGGTGGACAGGAAGCCAGAAAGGGAGTTCAGACTGGAGATGGCCAAACTCAGGATGGATGATGATAAACTGGCATGGAGGAAAAACTGGCCTTAGAGCGACTGGGTCATGAAAGGAGCCTCAGAGAGCTGGACCTCAAATCTAGGGAGGCAGAGTCCATCAGTGTTGGTAGCAGTGTGCAGTGACCTCTGGTGACAAGAGGGTCCACATCCCTAAAGGTCTGGTGCCTGACTTTGTTGTGTGTGAAGACATTGACAAGTGGTTTTAAGCTTATCAGGTAGATTTGCAGATGCATGGAATCCCTGAGGAAGATTGGGGGGGCTAGCCTCTGGAAGCATATTCGTTGTGAGGGAGGGATACCCTCCTGGCCATAGAGAAGGGGGACAGGATGAGGTATCCCCGATGATAGACACCCTTGGCAGGAAGTATGGACTCACCCCTAAAAGTATAGACAGATGTTTAGGGACAGTCAGAAGCTGGTCATTCAGTCCTGGGTGGATTGTGTGGATTCATTTTGCAAGGCCCTAAATATTATGGTGAATGGCAGTGAAGTAAAGGACCATCAGGGGTTGTACAATTTGATTGCATGAGAACACATGTTCAGTCTTTGTTTTGCAGATCTGCGCCAACACCTGATTGATAGTAGGCTCCCTGGTCCTAGGGAGCTTGCTAAGGAATCATACAACTGGCTCAGTATCAGGGACCATAAAAAGGTACCTAAAAGCGATCCCAAGAAGAGTGGTGCAGGTTCTCCACAGCATAGTGAGGGGGAAGTCAAAGAAGACACAGACAAGTCCCAGAATAAAGGGGGAGGCAAGGGTTTCCTTGCCTCTTCTGAGAAATATGTAGGAGGTTCTGGTGGGCAATGGCCCATGGCACCCCATTTCCAACCTTGCTGCTCTGAGTAGTCCCAGCTAGGGAACAAGCAGGGGGACTCTGTCTGTCCTAAGAAACCACCCACTGGTCGAAACTCTATAGGGGGGACCAGTGTGGCCTTATGCATAAGTAGTCCCCAGAGGCAGGTAATAGGACTCAAAAAGCAGACTTGTGATCCCCGATTGTGGGAGATGTCACTTCCACCAGGTGAAAATGAATGAGATCCTGATCACTGGTCTGAGGGACACTGGGTCCAGCCAGACCATTGTATTTCAAATGATGGATTCTCCAAAGCAGTACACTGGTCAGGTGTGCAGGGCGACTCCGCCCATGGCCCTGGTATCCCTGGTATCCCTGTAGTGGGGAGGGGAGGTGACCCTGAGAGGGTTTTAGTTAGTCTCCAGGTGCCCATAAGCTGCATTCTGGGGAAGGAGTTGCCCCGGGGAACTGGGAGGGCAGCCACCCAGGGCGCACTAACAGTTCAGTTTTCTGGGAGTACTACTCCCAAACAGAGAGTACAGAGGCTAGGATGGAGGACAGACAGAAAGTGGAAACAGCCCACAGTGGGAGGACGGGTGGATCAGTGATTGCCAGCTCTGAGAACAGAGCACCCTAAGACTATCCCTCTTGAGGGGCCATTTTGACCTGGGGGTGCTCCCTGCGCTGCCAGGGAGCCAGAGGGCTGGAGACCTGCACCAGGCAGGCCCCTGCATGACATGGACAGAGTGTGTCACCCTAGAGGTGGGTGGTGGTTCCCCCTGGAAGTACTGGTTCGCCATGCACCTGTTCAGCCTAAGAGTACAGACACTGAGCTGAGTAGCCAGTCTCAGGCTACCATCCCTGGATTGGTGAGAAGCAGAGTGGAATTAGGTGCCTAACATACGAGGCTGTTGCCCCCCCACTCTAAGAAACCTCAAAGAACCTTGGATGGCCCGGGACCTGGCTCTTGACACTGACAGCTGTCAGTGTCCTCAGTTGGTTACTGTCCTTATGGGCAGAGTTCTCCTTGGGTTGCTGCACACTTTACCACTACTAATCAGTGCTAAAGGGCTTGTGCTGTCTCCCTAAAACCTGTAGAATTGGCCCACACCAAATTGTCACATTTAAATTACCTGTAATTCGTTAGTAAAGTGGTACTGCCTATACCTAGGGCATGTAATTTAAATGCTACTAGTGGACCTGCAGTTCTGATTGTACTTCCCACTTAAGTAGCCCTTAAAACATGTCTCAGGCCTGCCATTGCATCCTGTGTGTGCAGTTTTAAACAGCCAGTTCGGCCTGGCAAAATAAACCTGTTGCCAGGCCCAAACCTTCCTTTTTAATAGTCACCCCTAGGGTAGGCCCTGGAGAGCCCAGAGGGCAATGTGCAGTTTATTTAAAAAGCGGGACATGTACTTTTAAGTTTTACATGCCTGGTAGTGAAAAACTCTTACATTTGTTTTTTAAAGCTACAAGGCCTGCCTCTTCAATAGGATAACATTGGAGTTACCTTATTACATTTAATAAGCTGTAACTTTCAATTGGGGGCAGATTTACAAGTTGAGAGTGGTGTCTAAAGAATTGTAATTAAAAGCCCTCTTTAATGGCAAAGTCATATTTTCGATCACAATTCTGAAAAAGCCACTTTTAGAGAGCTGACATATTTTGTCCTAACCGTTTGATGCCTGCAACCTCTTTCTGGGTCTCATGACTACGTGTAGCTGGCAGTTGGTCTTTTTGTGTATTGCTCCCAGACAATGAGACAACAGTGAGATAGGTGTTGGCAGGATGGGCCACTCTGAGTTAACAAGGGGGAGGAGCTGTCACCTACAACACTTACATCACAAAGGCACTGCCGAGCACTCTGACAAAGGGATTATCACTAGTCTATTGTGACCAGAGACACCCTGGGGCAAGGACCGGGAGAAAGGGATGCCTGACACTTCAAAGTGGGCACCAGGTATAAATATTGGACCTCAAACACCAAATCTTCAGTAGACTTCTGGACATGTGCACTCTGCCAGGAAGAAGAACTGCTGTGCTGCTGAAAGGACTGCAACCATGTTTGACTGCTGCTCTGAAAGACTGATGCCCTGCTGCGCTGACATGTTGCATGCTGCCATCTTTCCTGGGTGAGAACGACTGGACCTGCATCTGCTAAATTTAAGACCCCAGAGTGACTCCAAGGACTATTTGGCTGGCCTCCATACTAGATCCTCAGGGACTTAGGCTCCAACAACCTTTAACCCAGCAGCTGGATTCTGCCATCTGTGAGTGCTACCCTGCCATTTGGTGCCACCCCAGGCATGGACCCTTGCAAGTGGGCCTGAAGGTGCTCTGCCAGACCATCTGTGGATCCAGCATCTCCTCTGCTGAGCGGCGCAACCCAAAGCAGAACCAAAGCATCGCCTCTATTGCGATTAATTTCCTGTTGCAAGGACTTGCCATCGCAGCCCCATAGGAATTTATGTGGGATTTTTCTTGTGTTGTGTGTTTACATTATTACTGTTTGAAGTGCTGCATAAATACTTTACACATTGCCTCTAATTTAAGCCTGACTGCTTTGTACCAAGCTACCAGGGGGTTGAGCACAGGTTGATTTGGGGTTTGCTTGTGACTTCACCCTAACAAGGATAGTGGTTGTTCTCTCGAATAGGGTATCACCCCACTCAATCAGTATTCCAAATTATTACACTGACCGACTGGGTGTGGCTTGTAAGGAAATAGCAGATCCAGCAAAGTGCTGGCCCCTGAAGGCCAGCATTTTGTAGGGACTGAATGAGGATGGGTTGAGATATGGTATCAAAAGCAGAGGATAGATCTAGAAGGATTAGAGCAGTGGTGTCTTCTCTGTCCATCATCAGTTAAATAACGACAATGGCAGGGATGAAAGCAGTTTCATTGATTGGTTGGCTTTAAAGTCAGATCGGGTGATGTCGATGAGGTTGTTGTCATTGAGGTGTGCAGCTAGATGTTTGTTCATGATCCTCTCTATGACTTTCACCAGGAAGAGAATCAGGGAGATGGGCCGATAGTGGGCTAGTGTTTTACGGTTTGCTGAGAGGTTCTTTAGGAAAGGGAGACCTCTGGTGTGTGTCCAGGCATCCTGGAAGGTGACTGGGTTGATCAAGGCGAGGGCTAAGCTGTTGGGGTCCAGTACTTTAGTGAATGGATGAGTGCAGGCATCCAATGGTGCACTGGAGTGTATTGTGTGCATGGTCACTGAAGTTTCTTGATTGGTGATGGTGGGCTAGGTGGTCAGGGTGTTGCTCTGGGAGTTGGAAGTGATGGGTAGGGCAGCTGGAATGGTGGAGGGGTCCAGTTGGGGGTCGATGTTGTTGTAGATGCTGGAGATCTTGCTGCAGAAGAAGAGGGACAAGTGGGAGCAGAAGTCTAGCGAGGGGGTGATTCTGGTGGAGCTTGCTTCCCAAGAGGTGACACCTTTCTTGAAGATTTCCTTGGCATTGTTGGTGATGCTTTTGAGAGCTCAGTGAGTGCAGAGTTTTTGGTGACTGTGATTTGTTGGTGGTATCATCTGAGGACTGATCTGTAGTTGTTCATGTCAGTGTGGTCCTAGCTTTGTTGCCATCTGAGTTCTAGCTGCTTGCATAGTCTCTTGGTGAGTCTGAGCTCTTCCGTGTACCAGTTTGCTTGTGGTCTGTTACTGGTGACCTTGGTGCCCAAGTGGGACCACAATGGTGTATGTGCAGGAGTTGGTCTAGGCTTTGAAGTTGGAGATGGATCATGGGAGGTCATCATTGAGGTGTTGTGGTCAGTTGTGTTGGACCTCTGAGGTCCACGATTCTTCAGAGACCTTCTTCCAATTCTGACGGGAGGATTTACCAATGGCATTTCTGTGGTGGTGATTAACGACTATGTTGAAATAGACTATATAAAAAAAAGGGGGTGATAAGAGGAAATTCCCAGAGGGGGCCCATTCTCCTTATAACCCATATGTCGAAAAAGGGAGCCCTACTCCATACTTAGTGCTGAACCTCCTACAGGTGGAAAAAGCGCAAGGCTTTTTTTGTATAGCCCTCACCCACCATGGTTACCCGTTGGTGGTATGCTTCATCATAGGGTTCTTCCCGTTCTACTGCAGAACAGAGTGTGCTACTATCAGTGGAAGACACAGGAGCACTGATTTGTAAGTACCAAATGATGGATAGATAGGAGTTGGAGGTATTTATTTTGAAATGAGTTAAGAATACCAGCCTGGTGGGATAGCTATGCTTTTTCCGTCCTTTTTTTCGCCATATGTTGAAATGGATGCCAGTGTGGTTGGACCAACTGGTGCATATGGGCTTGTCCACTGTGATTTTGCTGAAGATGGAGAAGATGGTGTCAAGTAGGTGTCTGCCAGCGTGTGTGGGGCCTTTCATTCGCTGGGTGAGTCCAAGGTTTGTCAGTTGCTCTAGGAGGTTAGCTGTGTTGGTGTTGGTGGGGTCCTCCAGGCGGTAGTTGATGTCACTGAGGATAAAGGCATTGGAGTTCAGTGGGGTGAAGAGGTCCGCAATTATGTTTCCAAAGTTGGTTCTGGGGGGTCAGTAGTTGAGGGTGCTGCTCAGGTGTAGTTGGTAGTGATGTGTAGTTTGAAGATCAGATTTCAATTGTGCTGTTGGTGCTAGCCGTACTCGTGGAGCACTGGAGGTATTCTTTGTAGATGATGGCAAGTCCCCCTCTGGGTCTGTCAGGAATAGCAGGTACAAAGTGTGGTCATGCAGCAGGTTCCAGATTTCGGTGGTGTGTTTAATGAGGGAGCGGTTGTTGAAGAGGAGGCAGGATAGGGAGAGGTAGGGATGGGGAGAGGTGATGGCTGGGTGAGCATGGGCGAGTATGAGGTGTATGTTGTGTGTGGTGCATGCATGGGTGGCATGAAGGTGGTGTAGGGTGCAGGAAGAGTGGAAGGTGGAGAATGAGAAAGCACATTTGGCGTCGGCCAGTGAGGCTCCACAGCAGCACTAGGAGGTACATCTTGGGTTCAGGGTGAGGAGGGTATTGGACGAGTAGTGGTGAAGGGTGGGAGGAGGACCGGGGGCAGGGGGGCACTGACAAGCACAGAGGGGCCTACCTTTGGCAGGCTAGCAGCGCACCCACTGTGCACGTCTGCTTCATGTGTCTATTCTGCAGCTGCCATTAAGTAGAAGTGGGACAAATGGAGGAGCTTTCTGTTGGTGGGCGGGGGTAAACTAGCAGAGAGTGCGGGTGAGGAGGTGGGAATAGCCAACGTCGGGGTAAAAGGACATGAAGGAGAACAAAAGAGCAGGAAAACGAAAGGAGAAGAGAAAGTACGAGAGCATTTAAGAGTGTGTGAAACTCCAAATAAGGGCAAAAGGCCTGAGAATGAAAGAGGCCAAAAGGCAGCAAGTACTTAGTGAAATAAGAAGAGAGAAATAAATGTTAAAGAATGAAAGGAAAAAGCACAGAAAAGGAGCAAAGAATGAATGAGCGAGAGTGATAGATGCACAGAATACCGACAGAGAATGAGTGAGAAATGTTCAAAAAGCAGCAAAGACTGAGTCAGAAAGAATGATACAAACACAGAAAAGTGTCAAAGGAATAATGAAAAAATGCACAAAAATGTGGCAAAGAATCAATGAGAATTAGGCGCGGCCGGTACAGGGATGGGGTGGGGGAAGTCAACATACGATGGGATAGGGAAAATAAAAGGAATAAATAAATAAAACCACTTACCTTGCGCTAGCTGCATCGCTGACTCGGCTATGTAGCAAGCGCGAGGTAAGTCGTATTATTTATTTATTTATTTTATTTTCCCTATCCCGTCGTACATCGAATTGCCCCCTGCCCCCTCCCCGCCCTACCGCTCTTACCTGTACGGGACGCGCATAATGAGAATGAATGAGAAATGAAGAGAGAAGCGGCAAGGAAAGACTGAGAAATTAACCAAAAAGTGGCAACGAAGAATGAGAGAGAATGAGAGATGCACAGAAAACGTCAAGGAAAGGGTAAGAACTGTTCAAGAAAGCAGCAGAGAATAACAGAGAAAAACCTCAGAAGGCAGCAAAGGAGGTCAAAAGGCAAAGAGGAAGAGAAAATGGTGAAACTGGAGAGAAAGCAAGAAAATAAGAGAGAGAAGTGGAAGGTCAAGAAGAGAGAGAGACGAGGTTGAGGCAGGGAACCTCCTGACAACACTGGAGCTGATCCTAAAAATGGATGGGCCTGGTTGGAGGACTGTGCACAGGTAAAGGTGAAGGCGCAAGGCAGGGGCCAGGGTAAAGTGATTAATAAATGCTATTTAAAAAAAATATATATATATATTTTCTATTAATACACTTTAATTTAAAACAAATTATGTTACATGTTTAATTTAGTTTAGAAAGTCCAAAATATTATTAAAAGTCATAAAAAAACCTAACAAAGCACCTGTGTTAGAAATTAAATAAAAATGAAAACTTTAGCTCAAGTGATTTTATTTTTAAAATATTATCCAAAACAAATATTAAAAAAATTAATTTATATATTTGAATTAATTTACA
Source organism: Calotriton arnoldi (assembly GCA_963921515.1). Taxonomy (NCBI): domain Eukaryota; kingdom Metazoa; phylum Chordata; class Amphibia; order Caudata; family Salamandridae; genus Calotriton; species Calotriton arnoldi. The sequence goes on along the minus strand of CAWUFW010000615.1, from coordinate 1,626,407 downwards.
ACTGAATGCAAAGCTAATTTTAAGACATAGGGGCTGATTACGATGTCGTGCGGAAAAGCTCTGACCGAGAGTCGGCATCCCCTAGTCCATGCCGGAACCCTTCCACCCGACTCGCTCAGTTTACAATTCGCCCTGACCGATTGCGATGTTCGCAGTCGGATTGTGAACCGCACGGTCTTTCTGAATTGGTTCCGACCGGCTCTCAGAGAATCCGTGTTGGTTGGAGCTGCATTGTACAGCTCTACGGACAGCGTTTCCGACCAAGCGATTACGATGTCGGTTTCTAACAGCCCTTCCGAGTCGGCTTGTCTGACATGAAAAGGCTGTCAGAAACTGACTTTGCGGGCCCCTAGTAGGGCCCGCGTCATCCTGAGGCCTCCAGTTGAGGGCCGAGGGGGTACCTAAGGGACCCCCCGTAAAACCCTGCACTATGTGGCTGGCACAATAGGGTGCCCGTGACAGGGTGCAGGGTTTTTGATCGGAACACCGGCTCCCATAGTAATCAATGGGACTCCGACCGAACAGTTTCGGTTGCATCGCAATCGGTCGGGCGGGACCGCAGATCGCGAGTCGGTCGGAAATGATTCCGAGACGGAGTCGGGCAGAAAGGTTCCGCACAACATCGTAATGAGCCCCATAGTGTGTTGTATATTATTATTTAAATAGCCCTATAGCTCTAGGATAGTATTATTTGGTTAATTTAATTTTACATTTTATTTTACGACATAATAATATTTTGTCTTCTTTTTTTTTTTTATTATATCATTTATTAAAGTTCTCTACCCCTTGTTACAGGTAGGCCTCTGCTCAAGTGGTGGAAGTTACTAGTAACTCCACACAAATAGATTTAGTCTTAGGAGTCTCATCTCCCTCATTTGACAGGAAGGATCCTCTTAAGTGTAGACTTAGGTATAAATCTAAACCTGAAAATGGTGAATGGCAAAAAAGTTGAAAGTAACGCCTAAGATCTATACGTGCAAACCTACCTTTGTAAATCAGGCACTGGAAGTAGTTGTACCTCTCTTCTGCCTACTTTCTGCTCTGTTCTTGTTGCCAAAGCGATACCAAAGGGGATGATGGACGGAGCGTTTGAGCTAATCAAACACTCACCCCCAGTCAACTGATCTGGGTTTAATCCATCATCATTCTTTAGCTCACTCCACCACCCCAGTTCAGACATGGCCATATGCAAATCAGTCCGACCCTGTGCCTCATGGGAACAGTCCAGCCCGAACTGCCAAGCCATGTCTTCCCTGGACCGGAAACAAGCATCCTGGGACCGGTTTCTGGCCATTCAGCCGTCATCAGCCAGGCTAGCTTGAATCCAGTGGCAAAGTGAGCAAGGGACCCACGTCTGGGCATACCCTGCCAACTTAGGGCGAACAAAGCGATACCAGCAGCCAGCCCCTTTTCACATGGTAATTCTCATTCATCAATTAATTACTTTCGCACATATCTCTTTTCCTCTCTTCTGCATCTTTAATTGCTCCCTACCTGGCAGGATTAAACTAAATAATCCAGATTCAAAATTGTTGCACACTGCTGCAGTTAGGCACTCTATGTGATGTTAATCGAAGTAACATTGGGCCTGAGGTACAAAGATTACTAATAGGAAATCATAAATTGAATCAAATAACAATTTGCAATTTGCCATTTCTTATTAGGAATCAACTAAAATGGATTTGTTAGAGGTTGGTGCAATTTTCACACTGACTTCTAATGAATACATTGGTATTTTGTGAACCAATAGGTTTGTAGTGGGTCGCAATTCGAAACTCTAAAGATAGACATACAGCCTAAACTTAAACTTCAGATCTAAATCTAGACTAATGGTCTAAAGTTAGACTTTAGGCATACAGTTAGACTTCAGGTCAAAATTAGACTTCAGGTCTAAAGACTGAGGGCCTTATCTACAAGAAAATTACTCAGCGCTGCAACGCAAGCCATTTAGCGGTGCCACACTGAGTCACTTTCAAAGCACAGGGATGCGTCATATTTACAATGATTCGACGTATCCCTGTCCTTTCCCCTGTGCTGGTGCACAAATGGCTGACATGCACCAACACAGGCACCCTTGCACCATGGTGCAAGGGTGTCTGCGTTTTAGGGGAGATTGTTTTTGTGCAGGAAGGGACACTTGAAATCAAGAGAGGTATTTTCCTCTTTTTATGTGTGCTTCAGAATGCAGCACGCATAGAAAGAGGAAAAACGAGGAGAAATGAAAAAAAAAAATCTCGTTGAGCCTCCTGACGCCTCCCCTGAGGAGGCATAGCATTCTGACGCATTCCCAGGTTTACAAAAGGTTATAAATCTGGGAATTCGGCAAAACACCCATGGCACGCCCCTTTCACGCAAAGGGCTGCTTGAAAAGGGGCCGTGTTTACAAGGACACGAAAAGCTACACAGGGTGGCTTTACGTGTCCTTGTAAATATGGGGCAGCAAAATGCGCTCCCGGTGCGTCACAAAAAGTGACCCAACAGCGGCGCAAGGGGCTTTTAAATATACCCCTTCAAGTCTAACTTTACCTTTGTGAATCAGACCAGTTGACCCATTGGGCCTGATTCACAAAGGTAAACATACACTTTTTAATTTTTTTTTATTTTTAGTCCTCATTTGTCTCGTTTCCACCTTTCTACTAACGATGCCAACCCTGGGTTATCCAAACCTCATTTGCTGGAAAAAGGAAACAAGGTGAAGGCTCTTAGGATAATGCCCTTGGACTGTAAAAAGAAACCTCCTCTTTAATTCCGATCCACACACCATTTCCCACGTCCCCCTGCTCACACAGAGGAGACTGAACCAGCTGAGGCAGATAGAGGCTTAATCATTGGACCCTTGTTCAGTATTCCCCGTTCGTTAACCACACCAAGACAAAAAGGGAGTCCAAAATTCATATCTCTTTTTCCCCTGATCCGAAATATCCAACTTAGCAATATATCTCATGGATTTCAGCCAGTCATCCTCCGTTGGGGGGGCCGGAGATACCCACAATTTACAGATCTCCCTACGCGCCAAGAGCATAGCATAAAAAACCAGTTTTGCGCTGTCCTTGGTAACAGTACATTGCAAATCCAATCTTCCAAATATAACAAATACAGTGCTTACCTTCATCTGTAGGTTTAAAACACTGGACAGGATATTACTCACGGCCTCCCAAAATGTCTGAATCTTCGGGCAGTATATAAACATATGCAGGTCGTCTTCATTCGAACTGCCGCACTTAGGACACGCCACCTCTCCTCCAGACCCAAATTTGGATAAACTTTGCGGAGTCCAGTAAGCCCTTTGCATAGTAAAAAGATGGTTCCTCCTCAAATATGCAGGTTTCACTGTTTTGTAAAGCATAGACATTGATACTTGCCATTGGTCTTCCAACGCGGTCTCCGGCAAGCATCCTCCCCACAGATCCTCCGGCAATGTGAAAGCCCCATCTTCCATCTCTAGCATCAGCCAGTACCACATTGCAATTTCCTTTTTGAACACAACGCCGGACAACAATTTTTCCTCGAGTTCGTTAAGGTCTCCTATTTTTTCACCCAACGCCGAATGCCAGCTTTGAATCTGGAGGAGCTTAAATCTCGAAAACCTTGGACCTATCTCCTGCTCGCACCAACCCCACGAAATCAACTGACCTGGCAATAACTGCTTCCACCTTAGTATACCCGCCTCTTTTAAAGGTAATGCCAGTGTGCCCTTAGTCCATTCCGGAGAACCTGGTGCTTCCCATATAGGGGCCAACTGGCTGAAATAAGGAATTTTTAAGGTCTTCCTGATTTTATACCATAATCCAGCCATACCCTTTAAAATCTTTAACCTAGCTTTCTTGAAATATTTCGGATCTGCATATTTATACATGAACCCCCATTCTGCTCCCTTCTCTTTTCTCAACATTGCCTCAAACATTCTGCCTATCTCTGATTTTGTGGGAGTATCCAATAACATTCTACCATTCTTTAATAAAAACGCCCAGGAATAGAACAACAGATCAGGCAGTGCTAAACCACCCTTCACCAACCTCCTCCTAAGTTTTTTCCAGGCTATCCGCGACCCTTTGGATGCCCAAATAAAGGAACTAATTTCACTATGCAATTTCATAAGCCACTCTTTCCTAAAAGATAAGGGGATTGAGTAAACAGGAAAGTTAACTTCGGAAGAACAATAATTTTCACTAGATTAACTCGGCCAAATAACGTTAACGGAAGATGCATCCAACCCCGCAAACGAACACTTATTTCCTTCTTAACCCTATCAAAATTTACCTTAGTAAGGTCTGCAATATTTTGAGTAATCCTAACTCCTAGGTATCTCATTTCTTTCTTACACTCTATCCCCCCTGACTCCATGTTCCAAGCCATGACTTCCATTTTCTCCTTATTGATGTCGTAACCTGACACTTTCCCAAAATCAGTTGTTACTTCCAAGACACACCTCAAAGTTTTTTGTAAATTAGTTGTAAAAATTAAAATGTCATCCGCATAGAGCCCAATTTTCCTGCTCCAGCCATTAAATTCAAAAGGCAGACTATCAATACTGCCCCTTATTTTTCTGGCTAGCAGCTCAATATAGAGATGAAACAAAAGTGGGGACAGGGGACAACCTTGCCTGGTACCCTCCATGATCTGGACCGGCTCTGTCAATACCCCATTAACCAGCACCCTGGCTTCCGGTGCTGAGTAGATTCCTCTCAGGACTCTGCAAAAGTTTGTACCCAGATTAAGATGTTTAACCACCGTCTGCAAATAAACCCAGTTTACGCAATCAAACGCTTTAGCAGCGTCCAACGCTATTACCTCCAAGGGAAGGTCATACGCAGTAGCCATATCTATGGAACCAATAAGCGAATACGTCAACTCTTTCAAGGCCCTTCCTCTAATATACCCTTTTTGGTCTTCATGCACTAAGTGCGACATAGCCCCATTTAGCCTCCCTGCCATAACCTTTGCGAAAAGCTTGTAGTCACAGTTTAAGAGTGAAATAGGCCTATAAGAGTCAACGCTTTTTGGACACTTCCCAGGCTTGGGAATTAAAGTCATAATTGCCTCATTCCAGGATTCAGGCAGAACGGTATCCGACAAAAGTATTACGTTAAAGAGATGCCTAAGGATAGGTATTAGGGTGCTAGCCAGAACTTTATAAACCTCATGCGGAAGGCCATCTGGCCCTGGGGCTTCCCTTTTTTACCTCCCCCACTAGCCTCCTCTAGCTCATCAACAGTGATCTCCTTATTCAACACTTCCATTTTCTCATCTGATAAGGGTTCCACTTGGTCCAACCAGGTCAACACGTCATCCTCCGAAACAACCAGATCTTCCTTATAGACTTTCCCAAAATGTCTATGAAAAGCTAATCCGATTCCCCGACTATCACTGAGAACCGTGCCTGAATCTTCACTTCTGACCTCTTTAATCAGATTTCTAACTTGATCACTCCTTGCCTTCCAAGCTAATAATTTACTACAGCCTTCGCCATATTCAAAATGCGCCAACTGGCTAGACTCCCATTTCTCCTTAACTCTGTCGTTTAAAACTCCAGACAGGCTCGCCTTTAAGTTTATTATTTCAGCCAGCTTCTTCTCAAAGCCTTCTAGGTTTCCTGGATTACTCAAAACCCTTTCCAAGTTCCGAATCCGCTCTTCTAGTTCCAAAACCTTTCTGGGGTATGCTCGCCTTTTCCCTGCCGCTAAAGCACCTAGTCTACCTCTTACATAGGCCTTGTATGCATCCTACACTATCCCAATCGTAGCTGAACCCAGGTTCCTCACAAAAAACTCCTTAGTTTCTTCTCTTAAGATCTCAACAGTCTACGTTCCCAGTAGAATTGTGCGATCTAACGTCCACCTTGAACTAGCAGCCCCCTCCTCTAACCTCATGTGGAGGAGTATGGCTGAAAGATCCGACAGGTGTACACCTACATGTTTAACCTCCAAAACGCAATCCTTCAAAACCCTGTCTACAAGAAAATAATCAATCCGTGACTGGTGTTTATATTTTTTGTTATAATATGTAAAACCTATCTGCGACCTGGCCTTACATCGCCATACATCACAGAGTCCCAAATGCGCCATCACCAGTCGCAACCTATCAGACATTTTGGGATTTACTACTGCTCTGCTGTTCATAGATCTATCCAATTTATGGTCCAAAACTGTGTTAAAGTCTCCTGCCATAATAATCCGATCCGAGAAACCCAAAAGCTCATTAACTAATTCATCCAATGGACCTGTGTCATCTTGATTCGGACCATAATAACCCACCATAGTATAATTCTGCCCGAATTTTTTTAACTTTGCCACGAGCCATCTTCCTGCAATATTCAAAACACTGCCTTCTACCGAAATATTCATACCCTGTTTTACCAACAATGCTACCCCCTTCGTAACTACTGTCTGCCTCATATAAATTGCATGTGAGATCCATCTCTTTGCTTTAAAAACTTTCTGCTTTCCCCCTCCGTAAGATGTGTCTCCTGTAGAATAATAATTTGTGCAGGACAATCCTTTAAATACTGCATTATCCTCTCTTGTCCTCCCTTCACCCGGAGACCATTCACATTCCAAGATAAAACTTTTATCTCATTTGTTCTATTCCCAGACATCCCCTACAAAATCCAACACTAACCACTGACCTGGTGCAAAACGAGACATTTGAGGAATTTTTTTAATTTTCTCCCTTATGCTCCCCACCCTGTGCTCCCTACACCCCCCCCCTCCCCCACCCTTGGAAAACCCTGTCCAGCTTCCCATGGCAAAAAGCCCTGTGAGTGACCCCTTGGCATGCAACGGAAAACCTAAACTCAACCAGTGCATGATAAACAAAACAACAACAAAAAAACAGTATTAGCTTTACTATTAAGCTAACAAAGAAGCAGAAACCAATCCTCCTGCATCTAAGAGCTAGCTTTTAATGAACCCCAGATTGGAGCTCTTCAATAAACTTATCCACCTCCTCGACAAAACGGAACGAGTGCATTTTGTTATTAAACATCACTTTGAGTAGAGCTGGAAATTTTAACTGGACTGATGCACCTAACTTCCTTAGGGGCTCCATTCTTTTCCCTAGCTCCCATTGTCTGTTGGATGTTACTGGAGATAAGTCAGATCTAATTTCGATTCTTACCCCGTCCAGATCTAATGTTTTGTTCTTCAGGGCCTTAGCTAAAATCTTCTCTTTCAATGTATAAGTGAGGAAATTAACTAAAATTCTCCTAGGTTTAGTTCGATTTGTGTTTAACCTAAAAGGATCTCTATGAATCCTTTGAATATCTCTAGCAATCTCTTCCTCAGTTTCCTCCAACTGAAGTTCTCTTTTAAACATCTGGACCACATAACTTTTAATATCTCCTCCTTCCCTGCCCTCGGGGACTTTTAAAATCTTTAAATTGTTCCTCCTTTGGACGTGCTCCAACTGTTCCACCCTTTCATGTTGCTCCCTCTCCCTTGCTCTGAGACCTTCTATTTCTCTCCGATTAAACTGCACTTCCTCCTTAAGGTCTCTTACCTCAGCTTCTAGCGCCAGTGTTCTGCCACTCAAATCATCTATCTTTTTCTCTAAAACTTCGCATGCAGACCTGATTTCTTTCTGGTTTATCTCTGAAGTTTCAAATCTCTTTCGAATCTCTAATGTGAGGGTAGTGAGCAAAACACTAATGGAGGGGCCCCCACTCCCTGGGCTTATCGCCACATTACCCATTTCTTCCTGCCCAGTCCTGGTATCTCTCTCATGCACTAACTCGCTCTGCCCCCCTTTAGAGCTCAAGGATTTCCCCTCTGTATCAGGAAGTGACTTATCTGAAGGCTCCGAACTAGCATTTGGAGATACTTCCCCTACCGGAGAGGCAACTGTGTCCCCCATCTCCGAGGATAGCACTTGGTATCGGTTTGGGCTCAGATGTGTAGACCAATCACCCATATTTGGAACATCCTTAGTACTCCCTACTCCTGCTTGTTGTTTATTTTGGACCTCAGTCGCCTCCATCGAGCAGCTATCCCTTAAAGCGAGGGTTTTGGGCAGTACCTTGAAGTAAGTCCTGAGCGAGGGGGTCTCCTTTATCCTATGCTCCGGATTGCCCCCTCTTACAACCTTTTTATGTGATGTGATCTCCTTGATTGGCAGTCCACCCCTTGGCTTCACCTCCTTCCTTCTCACCCGTCGCTCCTTCTCACACTTAAGTGGAAAATCTACCAGCTCAGGGAATTCCACCCCACTCCCCCTTGCCACACTCCTCAAAGTATATCTCGAAATTCCTTTGGAACTGGCTCCAACACTAACACCAACACTAGCCCCCCTCTCAGCTCTCCTTTTGCTTTTTTCTATCTTCTGGCTTTTACCATTAGCTTCCTGCTCCTGAGCCAGTCGTAAAAACGGCTGTGTCTGTGCCTCAGCTGTATCCAAAATCGAGCTCTGCTCAGAAATCTTTTTGCCACTGCTTTCCTCACTGCTTTCACTCTTCCTGCTGCCACCACCTCCACTCCCCCGGAAGAGAACCCTAGCGGCAGCGCAACGCCCCCGGCGTAACTCCAGCACCGCTCTTGCCCACGGCTGCTCTGCCGTGTTTGCACTCTCCGCTTCCCGCCTCCTACCACCACACTGGACCCCAGCTGAAGGATCCACACCACCACAGAAGTCGAAAAACACATAAGTTCTGCTTCTGCTTCTACTGCGCCTCTAATCCCTTAACTTTACTTTACATATTCATCCGCTGCCAATTCCGCTTTCAAACTCCGCCGCACGCCTCCGGTTCACCCGCGACCCGCCGCTAGCCGGCCACCATGTTTTCCTTCCCTGATGTCCTCAGACCGGTAAACATACACTTTTGTGTAAATTTACGAGTGTTTGCTATTCACAAAGAGATTCATGAGTAGTATCTTTACGAGTGCAGAGTCTCCATGCATAATAAGACCTATCCTTTTATGTGAAGAATCTGAACTCGTAAAGATAAGACTTGTGAATCCCTTTGTGAATAGCAAACAATCGTAAACTGTTATGAAAGCAGGCTAGTGCAGGTGGTAATATGCAGCAAGATTATTTGTTTAAACTTGTTGAGTTGTGTTTTCTTGTGGTAGTGATGTCTTGTGCTGTTCTGTGGTGTGTGTTTGTGCTGCATTATTGCATTGTACTATTTGTTTTACTGCACTGTGTTTGAGGATTCTCAATCTGTTTTGACTATTTTTGTATTGTTCACTGTCATCTTTTAGATATGTTATTATTTGCTTTAAATCATATTATTTTGCTGTAGTCTGTTGTGCTCTGTAATCACTTTAGAAATGTCAACAAATGCTGCTGCATTTTCCAACAAAAAGCATCACATTCCTTTAAAGTTCCATTGAGAAACAACGATTTACCACTCTCTAAGGTGATAAAATACCTCTTCATCAGCTCTTCAAATAGGTAAGACCTGAATTGTGCCAGTGACTGTCTTAAAGAAGCACTTCAAGTGCTCACTTTATGTGATACGACTGTCCATTTATCTTACTCGTCCATGTTCTTTTTCAAGTTTGCTTTCTCCTTTTGCCGCTGTTTCCTATTTTTATCTTCTTCCTGTCACCTTTTCCTTTTTTCCCTCACTTGAGTCAAAGTCAAAGACCGCTTTATTCGATTGCTATTTCATACCATCATTAAAGCACATAAAAACATACAAATTATTGCACAGAATGATTTAAAAAGATATTAAATATCAGCTGCTTTTTCAAATGATCAGAAACGTACATGGAATCAAGCGTGTTGTTACACAAATTATCAATAAAACACAATATATAAAAATCAGAGTTAATGATAATATGCCATATACGACTAATTGATCTTATACTTATATAATAATACTTTTCCTGAGGCTAACTACTTTCTTTAAGAACATTGCTATTCTCCACACGATATGTACATTATCCAAAGATTGTAATACAATGAACGCCGGGCGACATTGTCTAATCCCCAAAGATTTTAAAATAGGGACAATCCACACTTTTCTCAATTCACTATAAAATCTGCAAAAAAACAATACCTGAATAGTGGATTGGCCTGAGTGATTGTCACAAGGACACAACTGCAATGTTCGGGCCCAGTCGTTCATTTTAGGGAAACTAACAATTCTGTGAAGGATCCCAAACCTAAATCGTGTCAATAGAAACCTATCGTAGCCACCAGGTACGGTTGTTAAATAAGGTTGAATACTAAAAGTGGTTAAAATCATCTGATTCTGCTGGACACTAGGCTTTACAATCTCAGCCGACAGTCTTATCGTGTCCAGCAGCAGGAGGCCCTCCCTTTTTAAATCCTTTCTCCTAACCGGTTGCATACTACTTGGGTCAATAAAATATTCTGAGTGTCCCAAGTTGTGCATAAAATCTCGAACGTACCTTACCCAGGGAATCTTTCAAACCCCTTCCAGCTTTAGGCTGTCCATTAAAATGTCCCTATTTAGCTGGGTCTCCGTTTTTGTCCAGATCCGGTGCCATAAAAGGACAGGCTCCATTTTTATCAGATCAGAGAGGTGTGGTAATCCCAGCTCAGCATGGCAGGCATACGAAGATGTGCTACTCTGGACTGACAGAATATATCTCAAAAATGTGTTTTCCACAGTTTGTAACGGATGCGTGTCAACGAAACCCCACACCCCTGCTCCATACATTGCTGTGGAGACCCTTTTTGCTTTATAAATCTGCAAGAGCTCCGGTGGAGGTCTCCTGCCTAATTTTCTTGAAAAATGAACAAGAGCAGTAATGGTTTTTGAGAATACTAATTTTTTTGCTGATACAGCTTGGGCCCATAAATTGTTTTGGTCAAAGAGTATTCCTAAGTATGAGAATCTCTTTGTGGGCACAATTTTCTGTCCGTCCACGAACATATCCCTACACCCCCGGCTGCCATAGCCACACCTCATTATAAATGTGTTTGAGGTGTTCACCTTAAGACCCAAATCACTCATAAAATTGGAAAAACTATCTAGCACCCTTTGCAGACCGACTTGCGTACGTGACATTATAACCGCGTCGTCTGCGTATAGGAGAGCAGGTATGGGGCGTCCAGCTATCTGAGGGAAGTTTTTATTATCCTTAAGCAAAGCATCTCCCAGGCCATTAATATAAAGGTTAAAAAGGAAGGGGGCCAGGAAGCATCCTTGCCTGACCCCCCTCTTTAAGGGAATGGGGGAAGTACATACCCCACTCAGACCGAATCGAACTCGCGCCTGAGCGTTACAATAAAAGCGTCAAAAAAAATTAATAATTGGTGCTTCCACCCCCATTTCCTCAAGGATATCCCAGAGCTTAGCATGTCTTACAGAATCGAAAGCTGCGGTGAGATCCACAAAAGCTAAAAACAGCCTTCCCTCCTTCACCCGCGTATATTTCCCAATAAGGATGCTTAAATTCAGACTCTACTCGGTCGTCCCCATGCCCTCCTGAAAACCATATTGGATATCAGAGAGGACTTTATTATCCTCTGCCCACACATGTAATCGTTCTAGAATTATTTGACCCACTATTTTGGTCATAGAATCCAATAATAAAATGGGCCTATAACAAACAGGGACCTGACTATTCCCCTTTTTGAAAATTGGTACAATAGTTGATTCAACCCAGGTTGGCAAAAAAGGTGCAAAACAGCTGGCATTGATAACCTGGGTGATAATTGGCCCCCATAAGGTCATATTTGATTTAAATAAGTCTACCGGAACACCGTCCGGGCCAGGAGCCTTCCCACCTAGGCTTACTGAGATTGCCCGATTCACTTCGTCCACTGTGAATTGAAGACTAGAATGTTGAGTCAGGGAATCTGAGGTAATAAGCTCTTGATTTTTATCAACTCCGCCCGCTCCATTAAATACCTTTGAATAATGTTCAGTCCATTGGACCTCACTTATCGCAATTTCTATTGTGGGACCATCTCTGGGAGTCAGAAAGGGTGCTTTGGCAGCTTTCCAAAAAGACGAACTATCTCCCTTTAAGGAGGCCTTATGCAAGGATTCCCATGCTTCATTTCTCAGGGCCAATTTTCTATTTCTAATAGCTAGCCTGTATTCCCCTCTTGCCTGCCTCACGTCATCTAGGTTTCTGGGGGTCTTATGTAATGCATTTTTTAAATTGGAGTAGGCTCGAGTACAGTTTGAATCGAACCAACCCTGTGATTTCCCTTTTTTTGTCTTCTGAACGAATAGTGCCTCCCTTACAGCACCCGTTATAGATTGAGAAAGAAGTCAAGATGCTGTCCGGAGTGGCTGTGTCACTCAGACAAATCTCAAAAGCCTGTTTACAATTAGTTATCACTTGCTTGGTAATCAATAGGGGATCCACTATTATCCAGCGCAAAGTATAACCATTTGTCTTATCGATTGTGATGTTTGATAGAATCTGGTCAGCTTTGACACATTTATCATAGTTATTTGACAGCAAAGATACAGACAGACACAATGGGAAGTGATCGCTCAATGAGTTCTCATCAATATGGAAAGTGCGAAGTCTAGATGCATACTTATTCGACAGTAATATATAATCTACGGTGGAGAATAACCCCCTTCCGTTAAAAGTGTAGGGGCTGGGGTGGCACATAGCTCATTTACAAATCCTAAATCAAGGCCAAAAATCAGTTCATTGTACAATTCCCCTAAAGTAGAGTGACAGAAGTGAGTATTGCTAATCCCTTCTTCATTTATAAGACCAGACCATTTTCCATCGTCAAAGTCCGTTAAAAATAGTCCCTGTCTACAAATATTTACACTGATCCCCATCTACTGAAACAACCAGCACAAACTAAGAACTGGTGTTAGATTTATGAACAATTTGGACGACTCCAGTACAAGTGTAGCGCACATACATTCAAACGAAGCCTGCAGTTAAATGTATTAAAATTGCGTATTTAATGATGTATCATTTGCAGTAAAATTATGCATTCTCTTTTTTGTACAAGTGTTGCATCATTTGAAATGTTTCACTCTCGTTAACAAGCAATGCTTGGCAGCCTGTTCAAAGGGTGTCTTATCCTAATGAGACTTTCTACTTCATTCTTATATGCCAATCAGCTGCTGCTGATAGGTGTGCTTTGGAGCTCCGAAAGCTACACAATATGCAGAGTGAAAGCAACAACTCATTTATACCCCTCACATGAAAAATGTTCAGGCTAATACCTCGTTCCGCTAGCCTAGGTCTTTTTTTTACATTTTTTTTTAGATAATAATCTTTTTACTGTTGTAAAACCTGTACTTTTCAGGACCTCATTCAGATATAATTGCTTAAGTGGTGTTCTACTGTTTTCCTCTACTCACAGGCCCATTTTGTCAAGGTTTTGCTTGGCCCTTGCTCCAAGCAAGGGGACGCAAGGGCGATGCAAAACCTACATGAGATTTACCAAGCCACGCAAGGCCACCTTGAGTGACCTTGCGTGGCTTGATAAATCTAGAGTAATGCATGGCAGTGCAAATTGCTGTCTTGCGTTACTCTGCTGCAGGGACGTGTGCCATGGGTGGAGCTTGGGTGTTCCCATGCATCCACCCATGGATTCTGACACTTTCCAAGATTTACCAACACTGGTAGACCTGAGAATGCGTCTGTTAGACCAGGCCTTTTTTGAAGGGTCATCCCCAAACCATTTGCCTTCTTCCTCCTATTCTTCTGACCTTCTTTTTGTTGGCTTTAGGACTTTGGGCACTTTACCACTGCTAATCAGTGCTAAAGTGCATGTGATCTCTCCTCTAAAACCTGGTATGATTGGTTTACTCATGTTTGGTATATTTCGCTTACTTGTAAGTCCCTTGTATGGTGGTAGCCCAAATACCCAGGGCCTGTAAATCAAATGCTACTAGTGGGCCAGCAGCACTGCTTGTGCCACCCACTGACGTAGCCTTTCAAACCTGTCTCAGGCCTGCAACTACAGGTTCTGCATGCACAGTTTACTGCCACATTGGCATGACATTTAAAATGACTTGCCAAGCCTTAAACTCCCCTTTTACTGCACATAGGTTGCCCCTAACGTAGGACCTAGGTAGCCCTATTGGCAGGGTGCTGTGTAAGTATAAAGTAAGACATGTGACTTTATTGTGTGTCATGTCCTGGTAGTGACAAACAGCCTATTTTGTTTATTACTACAGTGAGGCCTACTCCTCTCATAGACTAGCATTGGGAATTCCCTTATATATGTTTAAGTGGTAACTCCTGATCTGAAAGGAGTAGCGTTGCCATGTTTGGAATGTTTGGAATAGTGGTGATAAATCCTGCTTACTGATGTGGTTGGATTTTACATTACTATTTTAGAAATGCCACTTTTAGAAAGTGGGCATTTCTCTGTGCTTATAATCCTTTGTACTTTGCAGCCTGTCTCCAATCCACATCGGGGCCTGGTTGACAGCTGCACTTTGTGCACACTTTCTAGACAGCCATCACACAGGAAGGGTTGGGTGTGACAGGGTTACATCTGCATACTGATAGTCTTCCTGGGCTGGGAGGGAGAGAGGCAGGGCACACTTACATTTGTAGAGGCTGTGTCATGCCTTCACACAAAGGGCTGATTTACTCCCTACTAATGTCTGGAGTCAGGGCTGGGATTGAAAGGAGGTGTTGTTCACTTCTAAGGTTTCTTTTGAAGTGACCTCTTGAACAATGACAACTTTGAGTATAGGTACAGGGGCTCGGACCTCATGTTTTTACAGCACTTTTGGATCTGAAACTGAACCTCTGTCAGAAGGACTGCTGCGCCGCTTAGAGGACTCATCTGAATGGCTCTTCTGTTGTTGCCCTACTGCCTGCTACTTGCTTGGTGGCCTAAAGGACTCACTGGGTTGCTTTTCTGTTGTTGCCATGCTGCCAGCTGCTCCTTGACTTGGTTCTGCCAAGGCACTGTGGTGCTGCCAGGAGAGATAGCCATTAGAACTACTGCTTTCGTTTTGTTCGTCTGCCTGCCTACTGCTGCCTGCTTTGTGACCCTCCCAAGTGTTCTCCTGGGACTAAACTGCCCCAGAATTGGCTGTGGGACTTTGAGTCTGGTCCTTGCAGTCCTCAAAACTGACGTATGGTGGGAGAATGGTAGCACATTGCCCCTGGGATCATGAGGGATTGCTACTGCACCGTCCTGCATATAGCGTGAGCCATGCTGCATCTGGCCAGTGTGGTAGCACGTGGGGAGTGCTAGTACAGGACTCCCTCAAAGGGAAGAGCGCTTTACCCATCGTTATCTCCCCCCCACAGCTCGCGCTGCTGAGGCAGAGCGTGCGTGAGCCCACAAGCTGTTTCTCGACCAGGTGCATCAATCAGACAACCATGATTTCCTTGGGCTGTTGGAGGGCTTCATTGTTTAGCCCCACCCCCTCAAAAACGCTGGGTTGTTGAACGCCGCTGGCCCCGCTCCCGAGGCCTGCCGGCGTGTGTGCAGTCCAACTCAGAGGGATCCCAAGACTGCCTCCAACCTTCAAGTACTGGGCCCAAAAAACAGGTGTGGGCTCCAGGGAGCGTCAAGTTTTCCCCGCTCTCCTTCGTGAGGAATCTGCCCTCCAAGGGTAAACCCTGCAGAAGAGAGCCCGCTGTCCCACGCTACTTTGCGGGAGGCCCTTTTTGTCACAAAGGGTTTCTGCATTGTGTGTTAAGCTGCTGCTCCACTTGCTCGTAAGCAGCTGCACTTACCTTCCCCCCATGGGCCATACCTTGTGGGGGCACTGGAACCGCTGTGGTTCACTGGGGTGAGACCTCGATTGAGGCCCACGTTTTGTTGACCAGGGAACTTACAAATATTACCATATCACTCGTAGTAGGCACACAGGTGCTCCTGCGGCCTACATTTATACCAGCAAACCATCTTTCACACTAATAGGGGTACAGGGGTTCATTTGCCTACATGGGATCACTGTTGCTGATATGTTTATGGTGATATTTTGTGATTTCTGCACCGCTGGTGATTCTTTGGTGATTCATGTGTTTGCTTACTTTAACCAACCTGCTGCATTTCATGCCCTGAGGGATAATGTATACTGTTTTGATTCTTGCACTGTTAAGGATAACATGTATTATTTCAGGACCTGCATAATATGCACAAAAGTTATGATTCATGTCATTTTTGTCAATGTTTTATGTATAATGTATACTATATTTTTATAAAATTCAGTGTGGGGTCTCTTTTGTGGTGTATTAATTGTTTTCCTGGTGTGAGTGTGTTGCGCAAATGCTTTACACATTGCCTCTGATGATGAGCCTGCCTGACCTGCACCAAGCTATCAGAGGGTGAGAACAGGTTATCTTTGATGTGTAACTGACTTGCCCTGACTAGAGTGGTGGGTTCTGCCTGGCTTAGGTGCACACCCTAGCCAGCCAGAAACCCAATTTCTACCAGCATCAGAATTGCATGCCTCCCCTCCAGAAGCGCACTGAGGAGAAATATCTTTATTTCTCCTAGTTGTTTCACCTTTCTAAGTACAATGCTGCATTCTGCACATGTAGGAAGATGGAAATGCCTCTGAGGATTGATTTTGTGCACGAAGGGGCCCCTACCTGCACAAAAACAATCCTGCCTACAACGCCTGCTTGAGTGCTAGGCAGTGTTTTGTGCGCCAGTGCAGGCAGAGAGCAAGAATGTGTCATATAATGCTAAATACGGCACATTCCTGCCTTCTCCCTTTCAAGCAACTCAACACAGCAAGGTGGCATGTTGCATTGCGTTGCATGAAATATTGATAAATATGGGCCAGAGTTTCAAGACGCCCTTACCCGAAGAGTCTTTACAGACAGTAGATGTCCTGTGTACCATAAACAAAGGTTGAATTTTAAATAAAAGTGCGAAAAGCGACGATCTATTGAAAATGTAGTAACTAAAAGTGAAAGCAAATCTTGGGAAGGCAAAAGCTGAGCACTGAGATGTAGTGAACAGCAGGCTGGAGGATCACACAGAAATGCCGAGGCAGTGGTAGGTAGCTGAGGCAAAGATATGAAAAAGCTGAAGTTTTTTTTTAGCAGGCTATGAGGGGCGGTGGGGGAGATGAAGATAGAGCCACAGTGCACAGGCCCTTAAGCCACTAGAAAGCGCCAACAGCAGGAAGAGGAACATTTGGGAAAAAAAGAAATGCCTTGTGGTAAGGACAGAAGATGGAAGATTGGTTAGAGGGCAGTTTGCCTAGAAATACATGTCTTACTTGTCAAATGTAGCACTCTTCAGTTATAGAATATGACAGTTCAACGTTCATATACTTTTTTATGTCAGTACTCAACGTCCAGAAGCAAAACCAGCCGAAAACCTTTACTGCCAGCACTAGAAGCAGTAGAAAATATATATTACAAAATGGATTTTATATTGTTTTCAGCTCTGTGCAGAAAATACTGAGTTTTTTGTGCAAGTCTGTTTTTGAGGAGTACAGTAGAGTTTGTGCATTGTAAGACACAATTCTGAAACTCTCTCCTGATCAAACAAACTTGTTTTCATCTAAAATGAACAATATTAAGCTGGTGCATGCTTTCCCTATTACAATGTGCCAGGAAGATGGCACCTTGCTATCTCTGAAGTGTCAGGTGCCTAAGATGAGTGACATTTTTTTAGCTGGAGAGCTGAGGTTTTGGTGATCCGAAGTATCTGTTGCAAGATGGCGGTGCTCTTCAGTGGTGCTGGCCGAGGACCTCTAATAGCGGGCTTCACATTGAGTACCACAAGGACTCAGTGGTCAGTGTCTTGGACAGCGTTATGGAGCAACCAATTAAAGTCTGAACTATTCTCAATGTTTACAGTTAGTGTTCTTAGGACTCTTTGTATATACTTACTCATAATCTCCTAGACTGAATTCGCCTCTAAATAAATATATACATAAATAAAATTATAAATGTTCAAGATATGTATTGTGGGTGTTAGAGTTTTGTCAATATCCTTGACGTATGCCCCTCAGGAGCAAATTTACAGGCCAATATATCAGAAGTGGCCAGTCATGGTCTGGATTTCTAGTTTGCAGTTGATGGAGCAGGGTAAATGTAAAAATTTTAACCTCCTAATATTTTCGTACAATATTAATAAACATGCTCGTTTAAGTAAATAACCAACAATGTATGTTAAGGGTTAATGGTAACACGCAATTCTGTGTGCAAATTAATTGACTTATAATTGTTTACGTGTCTAACATAACATAATATTTGCGTACTAAGTAAATAATAAATGCATGATTTGTGCTTTTAAATAAAACGTGTGGTTGCAAAATAAAGCGATGGTAAGTAAGGGACAGCTTTATATGTTGCTTCTGCTAGGTAATACCTAATTGGGGTACGTAGAAAGACGGGAGGGAAACGAAAGGGTTTATATTTCTTTGTTTTAATAACATTTTGTTTATCTTTGAAAATAGTGCGCTTAGGCCTGCCGAGCAGCAATATAAAATGGCCGCGAGTTGCTAGAGTGCGCATGAGCGGAAGAGACCATGTGATAGAGGAGAGAGGCTGTGGAAAAGGGATGATCACGTGCTGATGCCGAGAGGCTAAGATGAAAGTATGGTCAAGGCTGTTGTGACCCTTCTGAGCAGATGTGTGCCAAGATGATCAGCAAGAAGCGTGAGAAGCCTGACTGAATCAATAGACGGAACTGAATCAATAGACGGAACTGTATTACACAAAATGTAACAGAAAAAGATACAATTTGGACTGATCGAAACGGATGAGCAAGTGCATGAACTGTGGAAAACGATGCTTGCATGGACATTCCACACGGAACTGGTTAAGACCAGGAAGTTTGATTAAAATGTATATGGACCTGAGTTTTTGACCAATGAGAATGAATCGCGCCATGTAAGAAGAAACATTTTATGCTGTAAGCTAGAATTAGGGTATAAGAAGACCTACTCTTGGTGGGAGGGGTTAGAATGCTGGAGAATAGAATGCTGTTCGAATGCTGCGGGAGATGCTGCAGGAGTTAGATGCTGTAGATGGGAGAAGTTGCGGTTGCTGATGCTGACGAGCTGATGCTGCTGCTGTTATTTTCCTTTTCCAGTTGAGTATAAAGTTGCTGCTTTAGGAGAACTTTTTAATGATAGGGTTTTATTAGAATTATTAGGCTTTTACCCAGATAGATAGATAGATTGATCTATAGAGTTCTTATTATGATAACCTCATTTTTCCGTCTAATAAAAGTGCCTTGCAATTTCAAACTATTCTTATATTGATGATAAATGTAATGATCTGAATAATAAGCTTAACCTCATTTCCTGCATTTAAAACTTTATATAAACTTTATTATTCTTTAAACAAATGACTCAGTGATTCTTTAGCTCAATGATTAATAATGAAATGGTAAAAGAGTTTATTGTGATTGAGCTGGTCTTAATCACCATCAACTGATTCTTACTAGTTGGTCCATCGACCATTGAGCGGAATACCTTAAAAGCAAATGAGAAATATTATGTCATTATAAAAGAGGTATCCCGTCTCCTTCCAGCGAATCGTTTTTCTCCTAGGTTCATGACGGAGGAAATCCAGGGAACAAATGAGTAAGTGAATGTATATGCGGTGTTATGGGCCCCACCGTCATATGGATATAGTGTGTGTGTTAGAGAAATAATTGCACCTGGATGACCAAAGCATAATAGGAGAATTATTTTTATTGTTAGCGCTGGATCAGATTTCTTGGTAGCAGAGTTATGGTTACTATAGATTAGTTTGGTGATTATTGATTATTGACTATTGATTATTGATAAGTTCATGTCTAACACTTTGTGTTGAGTCGCGTTATGTTATATGTAAGTTTTCACGCTTCCGGGAAGTAGGAAGTGGAACACGGATGGCAAGAGAAGTCACATGGAATTGTACACTGTCTGAGTTCATTTTTTGTAATAACACAAGTTGTGTTATGATAGGGACATTTTGCGTATAAAAGGTGTGTAAGTGAAATAGTGATCGGTTTTCTTGTGAAACTCTGGCCTTAATTCTCAGGAGTAGTATAGTCTCCACATGTGTTTTATCCCCAGAGAAACGGGTTTACTGATTGCTTGAAAGAAGGGTAAGGTAGAGGGAAGTGCTACTTTATCGGCGAAACTGAAAGTTCTGTGGTAGGGTAGAGGTAAGCGCTGCCTACTGGAAAATACAGAATTCTTGTGTAAATGGTCAAAGCTATCTTTTCGGTTTAGCGAATCAGACAATGGAAATGTGGTTAAAATGTTGTAACTAACAAAAAAAATTGTTGAAAAAGAAATTGCCGATAAATTTTGTAAAGGAGGGGTCAAGAGCAAAAGTGACGTAGACAAGAGTCGCGCTGGGATTGGACAGTGCGCTAGTCACATGAGAACAGGAGCAGGACTGACGTAGACAAAAGCCGCGCTGGGATTGGACAGTGCGCCGTAGACAGAAATCGCTCTGATTGGAGCTTTTGGTGTGAGTCGCACAAGGATTGGTTGAATAGCCTAGTGACGTGGAAGTTTGTGATTGGAGTGTTGGTGTGAGTCGCGCTAGTATTGGTTGAAATAACACATAGGGAACAGTGTTGAATTGCGGATTGTTTAAGGAGAAAAAGGTTGTGAATCATGTCGTACTATGAGTACGGAAAAGAGAAAACGTCTTGGATGTCGAAAGTTAAGAACTTCTTTAAGAAAGACAAAAAGGTAGTGACTAGAGAGGGACAAATAATTCCTCCGCCGAAATCACCAGCTTCACATATGATGCTGAAATATGGATATCATACATGCATATGGTTAGAAAATTGGACAAAATACACCAAGAATGATGGAGCATTGGCTTTCCCTGAGAATGGTTCATTTAATGTAGCCGTACTACAGAACTTGAGAGAAAAGATGGTAATGTTAGAACCTAGACCTAGACCGACACAGTTTGAAGCTTTAACGGAATGGGAAGATGAGATGTATGAGCGAGAGAGATCCAGAGGATTAAAGAATCATGAGTTTTTGCCTGGAAGGTTGTGGGGAATAAATCATGAGGACAGAGTAAAGCGTTGGAGATATGCTAACATGACAGGAGGTTTGTTACCAGCTTTTGCAGTTGAGGAAGAAGCAAAGAGAAAGTGTACCGAGAAAAAGAAAGATGTAGTGGTAGAAAAGTATGTGTATGGTGGTAGTGAAACAGATGACGAGTTGCTGGAAGATATTTTAAACAGAAACCCACCTCCATACCAACAGACTTCTGCGGTGGTGACACCTAATGCACCGCCAATGGAAACTGGGAGGAATAAAAAACTCGAACAAAGAAATGAAATAAATAGGTCACAAGAAACATTTAAAACTTCACAAAATGAAGAGACAGAAAGTGACAATGCAACTGAATTAGCAAAAACGACAAAAGAATTGACTGAGAAAATAAGAGAATTGACAAAGAATATGGAAGCTGTAACTGTACCAGTAACTATAGGTCCAGTAATGCCGATTTTTGAGAATCAGAAAATTAATGAACATTCCTTAGTGATTCCCATGAATTCACATTTGCAAAGAAAAAGAGAAGGGATGGAACTGAATAATGAAGGTGCACACAATTTGGCTAGTACGTGTAGACCAAGCCCACCTACAAATTTGACGATAAATGAGAATGAGATTAGGAGAATGCCTATGGTGACAGAGTCCGCATCAGGAACACCAGAAAGAAGCAGTGATTGGATAGAATTAAATAGTACGCCTGTAGGTCCGACTCCAGAAGAGTTAAACGAATGGATGAAAGCGCTAAAAGCAAAAGAACCAGAAGAAAAACCATTAGATGTAATTAGGTTGAAAATAGACATGGAAGAGTTGATTTTGGGAACAATTGGAACAGAAAAACTAAAAAATTATCAGGATGATGAGATTATGTTTTTGTGCAAGAGTCTTACTTGGAGAGCTAGAAATTTACATGACAAATTGGAAGAGATCGCAAGTGAACTAGGAGTAGAATTTGTGAAAGTGAGGACGTTGCAGAAACCGTACAGAGTAGATTTTTGTGAGAAAGACATAGAGAATTTGAACACATCAGGAAGACTGACCCAAATAAAAGAGCTGATTGTTTTATTGAGAAAATGGGGTGATGTGGATAGATGAAGAAATAGATGGTCAAAGAGGAATGAGAAAACAACAGATAAAGCATCTTTGGCGTTTGCAGTAACAGATAAAGAACCAGTTGCTAGGGAATACCCGATGAGAGAAACACCAGGTGGTAGTTATGTGCATGTTCCGTGGACCAGACAGGATATACTGTCATTTACAAATGACTTCCCCAAATTGAGAGAGAAACCAGTAGAATGGTACAGACAGGTGGAAAGATTTGTTAAGGTGTCAAAAGTGCTGTGGATAGATCTAGATGGATTGTTTGATATAGTAGTGCCAGCTGATTTGTGGACAGAATGTAAGATTACCATTGATTGGCCAACTGTAGAATATCCAAGGGATGCTAAAACAGGAGCGCCAGGTCCAGAAGTGATGAGGAAGTATGACCAAGTAGTTACCTTTTTGAAGAATAAAATTCCACCAAAAGAAATAGATTGGGTAAAAATAGACAGAACAACGCAGGAAAGCAAAGAGTCAGTGCACGCCTACTATGAGAGATTGTTGTTGGTTTTCAAACAGTATAGTGGTTATGAGACACTAAGTGAGAAGGACATGAGTCATTTTGTATATAGGTTTGTGTATGGATTAAAACCAGAGATAAGTGAAATGATTAAGCAGCACTTGATTGGTTGGCAGAATAGCACAGTGGACGAAGTCTTGAGATATGCTAAGTATTGCAGTGATGAAATTGAGAGTAAACAGCGTAAATTGAAAGAAAAGGCCATGTGGGCACAGGTGAAAGTTGCAGAGAAGCAAGAAGCTCAATTGAGTAATACTAGTAGTGAAACAGGACAGTTTAAATCCCGACCTAATATAGGTAAAGGAAAAGGACAAATGAGCATAGATGAGGCAAAGAAAAAGTGGCCATGCCACAACTGCGGAAAGCTAGGACATTGGAGAAACGAGTGTAAATTTCCTCCAAAACCTAATGTGGAAAATCAATCATTAAATTCACAGGTGCAGAGTGAGGTAGTTACTCAACAAGGTCAGGTGCCACAACCACCACTTCCCAAGAGTGTTAACCAACAGAAATACAGTGCAGAAACAGGATTCTACGGAGGAGAACAGGTAACACAGTTGCCGCGTGCAGCTGCAATTTCTCAATATTTGTTACGACAGGATGAGGATGACACGGATGAAAGTTCATGACGGTGCCTAAGAGAGAGGGAAGAGTGCGTGCTTGGCGCAACTCTAGAGATAGATCAGTCTGGTCCGTTTGTGGATGGAGAAGTGAATGGTGCAAATGTAACATTCCTTGTTGATACTGGAGCTACCCGTTCTACTGTTAGGTCAGTGGAAATTCCAAACCTTCCTCTCTCAGGTGAACATATCCAAGTGGTTGGAGTTTCCAATCAGCAAATTAAAACGCCTCTTACTAGATTAGTAAAGGTAAGAATTGGTCCATTTAGTGAAATGCACCGATTTGTGGTATGTGATTGTAGTCCCGTGAACCTTTTAGGACGCGATTTATTGTGCAAAATGAACTGCACAATTTATTGTACCCCAGACGGAATTGCATTTCAGACTCCGGATGAGGATGTGCTGTATAAAATGACAATGGTGAATTTAGAACCAGAAGTAAATGGTTTGTTTCCTGTATTTGATGCAGAGAAAATCCCAATTGAATTGAAAAAGACAGTGAAAGAAGAAGTGTGGGACTTTACAGGAGAAGATGTAGGATTAATGAAAGGAGTAGATCCCGTTAAAATAACAGTGAAAGAAGGAACGAGTTACCCAAATACGCCCCAGTATAAATTGACTCCAGAAATAATTGAAGGAATAACGCCAGAAATAAATAAAATGATTGAACAAGGGATTCTAAAAGAAATCATGAGCAGTCCATGTAATTCGCCAATAATGGGACTGAAAAAGCCAAACGGAACATATAGAATTGTACAGGATTTGAGAAAGGTAAACAAAATTGTTGTGCCTTGTTGCCCAATAGTACCGAACCCTGCTGTGATTCTATACCAGATTCCACGTGAAGCAGAATGGTACACAGTAATTGATTTATGTCATGCATTTTTCTCTATTCCATTGCATCCAGATAGCCAGCCATTATTTGCGTTTAGGTTTGGAGAGCGTATTTTGGCATGGTGCCGAATTCCTCAAGGGTACACAGAAAGTCCCTCAATCTTTAATCAGATCCTAAAGAAATCATTGGAAGATTTAAGAATGCCAGAAAAGTCAGTAATGGTTCAGTATATTGATGACCTACTGGTGGCATCAAAAACGAAAGAAGCATGTGTCAATGATACAATTGCTTTGCTGAATCATTTAGCAAAAAGAGGACATAAAGTGTCCCCTTCAAAATTGCAGTTTTGTCAACAAGAAGTCCAGTATTTAGGGCATAAAATTGAGAAAGGAGTGCGAAAGGTAACGACTGAAAGAATAAAAATGATTCAAGGAATGAGAGCTCCAATGACACAAAGAGAGGTAAGAATGTTTTTGGGAATGGTTGGATATTGTCGACAATGGATAAGCGGTTTTTCACTGATTGCTAAACCATTGCAGAAACTGACAAAGAAGGATGTTAAAGATCCTTTTGAAATGAATGATGAAGAAATGAAAGCATTCAGAGAGTTGAAAAAGAAATTGTGTGAGGCTCCAGCATTGGGAATGCCTGACTATGAGAAAGATTTTGAGCTGTATTGCAGTGAAAGAGATGGATATGCATTTTCAGTTTTGGTGCAGAGACATGGAACTATGAAAAGACCAATTGCATATTTTTCAGCTGTTTTAGACCCTGTAGCAAAAGCGTTGCCTGGATGTTTGAAAGCAGTTGCTGCTACTTGTGTGAGTCTGGAACAGAGTGAAGGCATAGTGATGGGGTATCCATTGAGAGTGTATGTTCCCCATTCTGTGGAAATTCTTTTGACAAGAACGAAAACCCAATACATGACACATAGTCGGCTGACTAGGTATGAAAAGGTAATTTTGAGTGCAGATAATGTGACCATTGACAGATGTATGAATGTGAATCCTTTAACATCATTGCCAGATGAAGAGAATGTGATTGAAATGGATGAAGTAGATCACGATTGTCTGAATGTGCTCGAGTACTGTACAAAACCAAGAGCTGACATCCGAGATGAGCCTTTGAAAGAATCAGATTATATTCTGTTTGTGGATGGCTCATGTTTGAGAACGAGTGATGGAGTTCTAAGTGCAGCATATGCAGTTTGCACAGTAGCAACTGTATTGGAAGCATCTTGTCTGAAAGGTGTACGGTCTACCCAAGTCGCAGAATTAGTAGCTCTAATTCAAGCATGTAAGTTGGGAAGAAATGTACGGGTTACGATTGTGACAGATAGCCAGTACAGCTTTGGGGTTGTGCATGATTTTGGTCAGATTTGGTCACAAAGGGGTTTCTTGACGTCTGCAGGAACGCCCATCAGAAATGGAGATTTTGTGAAAAAGCTGCTTGAGGCGATACAGCTGCCTAAACAGATCGCTATTGTGAAGTGCAATGCACATAAAAATGGGGAAGACTACATAACTGTTGGTAATAAATATGCTGACGAAATGGCACAGTACTGTGCAAAGAATGTGGTTTCTTTGAATAAATGTTGTGAAAGAGAGCATATTTCTTGTCCTTTGCTTTTTACTAACTCTATTGAAACATGGGATGAGGTGAGACAGTTACAAGAAGCTGCAGAGGATGAGGAAAAAGATACCTGGATAAAAGCAGGATGTAGAAAACATGAAGAAACTGATGTTTGGGTTTACAGGGATGAGAGACCAGTTATGCCTGATAGCATGATTTCTGACATGGCACGGATGTACCATGGACAAGCCCATATTGGGAGAGATTCAATGATCAGACTTTTTAGACAAACATGGTATAATTCAAAATTCAGAGCCATAGCTGAGAGTCTTTGTCAGAGATGTCTTATTTGTCAACAGTTAAATCCAGGAAGGAAGACAGTAGTGAGTCTAGGAAGAATCGGACGAGAAGGGGGTCCTTTCACTAGAATGCAAATGGATTTTATTGAAATGCCACCTTGCAGCAGATTGAGGTATGTCCTAGTGGTCGTCTGTTTGTTTTCCCATTGGGTGGAGGCATATCCAACAAGAAGGAATGATAGTATTACGGTAGCAAAACATTTGCTGCGAGAATTCATTCCTAGGTATGGTTTTCCAGTCACGATTGAAACAGATAGAGGAACACATTTCCAAAATGAATTAGTTAAACTAATTTGTCAAGCACTTAGTATTAAACAGAAACTGCATTGTGCATACAGACCAGAGGCTTCTGGAATAGTAGAGCAAGTGAATGGAACGATCAAGAACAGGTTAGGAAAAATGTGTCAAGCTACAGGACTCAAATGGCCAGATGCTTTGCCATTAGTTCTGATGACAATCAGAAGTATTCCGGAAAGGAAAACTGGACTCAGTCCACATGAAATAATCATGGGATGAGCAATGAGACAAGCACAAGTACCTGTCAACAAGCTACTGACTATAACTGATGATCTAGTGCTGGATTATTGCAAAGGATTGGCTGATGTGGTGCGTTCTGTGTTTCATCAGGTTGGACCGGATGCGACCACTCTTGAACGAAAACCAGCTCACGACTTGAATCCAGGAGATTGGGTTCGAATAAAAGTCCACTGGAGAAGAAACTGTTTGGTTCCTCGCTGGGACGAACCACGACAAGTGATCCTGGTGACGACCACTGCAGTCAAGTGTGCAGGAGTGAAACACTGGGTACATGCCAGCCACACCATCAGAGTTCCAGAACCTAAAGATCGACATGTGAGTTGGCATCTGGAAATATCAGATAACAGTTCAGCATCAGAAAGAGAAGAAGAAACAAACAGGGTGCCAGAACCTGAAGATCGACCTGTAAGTCGACATCTGGAAGACCCAACTACAAGTGCAACGATAGAAGAAGAAGAGGAAATAGAAGAAATAGCTGAAGTTCCAGAATTTGAAGATCGACCTGTAAGTCGACATCTGGAAATATCTGACACCAGTTCAGAATCTGATACAGAACATTCGGAATGTGAAGAAATTCTAAAAAGAAAGTGGAATTTTGAAAGCATAAGAGAAGAAACTGAGCCAGAAGATAGTGACAGTGAGCAACCAAGTACAAGTTGTGGTAAAATTCCTTCGGAGATAATATTAATAGATGAAAAAGGGAGAGTTTCAAACCAAAAGCTCGAAAAATCGGAAAATCCCCGAGGAGCAGTAGGGACAGATAGTCAAACACAAGAACAGGGAAATTTAGAAGCAGATAGACAGACTGACACAAATTCGGAAGAACCTCGAGGAGGGACAGAAATAGGTGAATGAAGGAAGATAAGAAAAGAACCACAAGTAGAAGAAAATGAAATTATAAGTTTCAAAATAAGAGGAAATAACGAAAGAATTGAAACTGAGTCTGAAGAAAGTGGAGAAGAAAGAAATGAAAAACTAGAGACAAGAAAAAGAAATTGGAAAACAGAAAGAGAGGAAAATGGAAGTGAAGCAAAAAGGCCAAGAAAAGGAGACAATTGGCCCAACGAAGTAAGAAAATTAAGATACAGAATCATAAGATTGGATGGGAAAAGTGCTGAACAAGTGAATGAAATAACAAGTCAAAAAGAGCAAGAAAAACAAGGTGGAAAACACTTGCAGAAAACGAAAAGAATAAAGAAGGTAAATCAAAAGTATAGATCGCCTGAATGGTTGCATCGTGCTTTGACTAGTCACAAAGAAGAATTGAACACTCACGAAAACCCAGAACAAAGAAACCTGATGGGAGAAAGTGAAGTGCAACAAACCTGAAGCAACAAACCTGAAGAAGTTTAGATAGTTTTACCGGATTTGACAAAACACTGAACTGACAAATTTACCGGATGTGACAAAGAAAGAATTCTGAGAAAGAATTAAAAGAAAGTACCAAGCAAAGACAAAATATTGGAAGTACAGAGTGGCAAGCAAGTCATTTCTGAGGTGTAGTGACACAATTTTCTAGAAAACAAATAAATAAGGTTAGAAGACAAAATGGAGAATACTAGAGATAGAAAATGTAGATGTGAGTTTTTAAGTAGATGGTGCAAGATGTGCTGTTTTTGTACAGGATTATTAATAACAGTATGGGTGGTTTTAGTAATCACTATTCCAATTAGTTTAGCTGTAGTGGAAATGTCTAATAACACTGAGAAAGAAAAAGTAGCTAACACTCAAGAGCCAGTTATTTTAAAGAGTAGTGCAGAATTACATAAGGACAAATCAATAACAGATTTTTCAAAAAATGTTTTTACTAAATTATTATATGAGTATGTAGAAACAATGGATGTAAGAGATTGCTATGTTTGTATGCAGTTGCCTGCATTTGTAGCAGAGGGTGTGACTTATCATCATCTCCCTTTGACATATGGAATAACATGTAGTGTTTTAGCAAGTTTATTTTATAAAACAGGTAGATTAGAATATTATTACACTGACATAAATAAGATTTTTGCAAAAGTTTCTGTAGTTCCCGAGCTTAACAAAATAAAAGAGGGAAAGACGTTTGGTGAATATTTTTTAGAAGATAAGATTTTAACATTAGATAGTATAATTAGGTACAACCTTACCTGTGAGTTAAAGAAGGAAGAAAAGGTATTTTTAGAGATGGTTGAAGAGAGAAGAGTGAAATTTCAAAGAAAAGTGATAGAAGAGACAAAAACACCTCTTTGGGCGTTTGAGGAAGACAATCATGACAAGAAAAAGACAAATGCAGCTATGTCTCTGGATTGGCCCCAACAGGGAAGGTTGTGCATTAGAAGAAATAAGACAAGATATGACAATTATTTTGTGGGTTCCAGCAATTGCCATGACAATTACCAAATTTTAGGTGGATGGGGATTCAAAGGGGGAAAAGATCCAATATTTCCAGGGATTTATTATGTTTGCGGGAACAGGGCTTATTATAGGTTGCCGGACCATTGGTATGGGTCATGTTACTTAGGCCTGGTCTTTCCAAAGATTTTTCATGTGGATAGAAAAGAAAAAGGAACACACAAAATGATAAATACCTTTACACGTAGAAAAAGGGAAAGTTTTTCAGAAATAGTAGGTGACATTTTTGGTGCATTGATACCAGCAGTGGGAATATCTTTGAATGCATTTAGAATTCGGAAATTATCCACAGTGGTAGATCGTTTATCTACAGATACTGCTGGAGGGTTCTTGATGGTAAATACCGAGATGGTTGCCATGAGAGCTATGGTGATGCAAAATCGTCTTGCCCTTGACATTCTTTTGGCAAAAGAGGGCGGAGTCTGTGGAATGCTGAAAGTCCAACATTGTTGCACTTACATTCCAGATAATAGCGAAAATATACAGAAGTATATAACAAATATTACACATTTGCACAAAGAACTTGTTCCACTGGAGGTTGAAAGTGCTTGGGGAAAACATGGTAAAGGGTTTTCTTCTGTAATAAATTGGTTAACAAGAATGAGTGGATTAATAATAGGAAAAGTTATAATAATAGCAACCGTGATAATAATAATAATATTAGTACTGAAGCTTGCAATAACATGTATAAAGAGAAGAAGAAGGCAGAATAAGCTAGAAAAAGAAAACACGATAAACAAGGAAAGAGAGAGAGAAATGGGTGAAATAGAGTTAGAAGAAATAAAAGAGAGCATGTACAAGAAAACGAAGAAACAAGTTGAAAGGGATACAGTTGTGTAAACTAACAAAAGCAAATGGATAAAAGATATATGGTGTCTGAGAAAATTGTATAACTTGGGTTTTTGTGGTGATATTAAAAATCACCAAAGGGGGGAGTTGATGGAGCAGGGTAAATGTAAAAATTTTAACCTCCTAATATTTTCGTGCAATATTAATAAACATGTTCGTTTAAGTAAATAACCAACAATGTATGTTAAGGGTTAATGATAACACGCAATTCTGTGTGCAAATTAATTGACTTATAATTGTTTACGTGTCTAACATAACATAATATTTGCGTACTAAGTAAATAATAAATGCATGATTTGTGCTTTTAAATAAAACGTATGGTTGCAAAATAAAGCGATGGTAAGTAAGGGACAGCTTTATATGTTGCTTCTGCTAGGTAATACCTAATTGGGGTACGTAGAAAGACGGGAGGGAAACGAAAGGGTTTATATTTCTTTGTTTTAATAACATTTTGTTTATCTTTGAAAATAGTGCGCTTAGGCCTGCCGAGCAGCAATATAAAATGGCCGCGAGTTGCTAGAGTGCGCATGAGCGGAAGAGACCATGTGATAGAGGAGAGAGGCTGTGGAAAAGGGATGATCACGTGCTGATGCCGAGAGGCTAAGATGAAAGTATGGTCAAGGCTGTTGTGACCCTTCTGAGCAGATGTGTGCCAAGATGATCAGCAAGAAGCGTGAGAAGCCTGACTGAATCAATAGGCGGAACTGTATTACACAAAATGTAACAGAAAAAGATACAATTTGGACTGATCGAAACGGATGAGCAAGTGCATGAACTGTGGGAAACGATGCTTGCATGGACATTCCACACGGAACTGGTTAAGACCAGGAAGTTTGATTAAAATGTATATGGACCTGAGTTTTTGACCAATGAGAATGAATCGCGCCATGTAAGAAGAAACATTTTATGCTGTAAGCTAGAATTAGGGTATAAGAAGACCTACTCTTGGTGGGAGGGGTTAGAATGCTGGAGAATAGAATGCTGTTCGAATGCTGCGGGAGATGCTGCAGGAGTTAGATGCTGTAGATGGGAGAAGTTGCGGTTGCTGATGCTGACGAGCTGATGCTGCTGCTGTTATTTTCCTTTTCCAGTTGAGTATAAAGTTGCTGCTTTAGGAGAACTTTTTAATGATAGGGTTTTATTAGAATTATTAGGCTTTTACCCAGATAGATAGATAGATTGATCTATAGAGTTCTTATTATGATAACCTCATTTTTCCGTCTAATAAAAGTGCCTTGCAATTTCAAACTATTCTTATATTGATGATAAATGTAATGATCTGAATAATAAGCTTAACCTCATTTCCTGCATTTAAAACTTTATATAAACTTTATTATTCTTTAAACAAATGACTCAGTGATTCTTTAGCTCAATGATTAATAATGAAATGGTAAAAGAGTTTATTGTGATTGAGCTGGTCTTAATCACCATCAACTGATTCCTACTAGTTGGTCCATCGACCAATGAGCGGAATACCTTAAAAGCAAATGAGAAATATTATGTCATTATAAAAGAGGTATCCCGTCTCCTTCCAGCGAATCGTTTTTCTCCTAGGTTCATGACGGAGGAAATCCAGGGAACAAATGAGTAAGTGAATGTATATGCGGTGTTATGGGCCCCACCGTCATATGGATATAGTGTGTGTGTTAGAGAAATAATTGCACCTGGATGACCAAAGCATAATAGGAGAATTATTTTTATTGTTAGCGCTGGATCACAGTGCACCCTCAGAATCTGGGAATCCAGCCTGATTATTGTATGGTATGATTTACATGTTAACTATCTTAAGTGGATCTCTTTTTTATGGATAATTTATGATTGACATTTTCAGATAGGCAGTCACAATAGAGTCTTGTTTAGGCAGTATGGTCAACTTCAAAGCACACAAAATGAGCAGGGACGTCGTTCCTCGCTCTTAGATCTTTCACAAATTGCAGTATAACGTAAGATGTACAATGCAAAAGGAGCACATAAAGAAAACAACAATACAGTACAAAACAATAACCTTATGAAGAAATCTCAATCCTAATTGAGACTAACTAATTGTTCAGTCACGATTATGGAACATTAGACAAAGTAGTGATCAAAAATATTACCATGCTCATCTCCTCATGCATCCCAATGACCTAGCCTCTATACGGGGAGAAATTCAAGAGCACCCTGATTCATAATATGAGCTTTGGCATCTTGTCCCAATACAAGTATGCAAAAACTTCCCAATTGCACCTGTATGTCAAAGGAACAAAAGACAATAACCCGCTGTGCTCGTCCAGGATGGCCCGATCCAAAATGGTGGTATTACCGAGACTATTATACTACTTTGTCAACCTCCCGGTGGTGATCCCAAAGAAATGGTTCAGAGACCAAGACACATTGATGAGAGAGCTGATTTGGGATGGGGGACACCACAGGGTATCACTGGCTACTATGCAGAGATCTCCAGCAGGAGGGGTGCTGGGAGTGCCAGACTTCGAAGCTTATTACTTGACAGCTCAACTCCAATGGCTCGCCCAATGGTTAGACGGGACAGGATTGGAGACTTTAGATATCCTGTCACATACAGACCAAAGGGGGGGACTACTTGCGAGGCTACTATGCTCAAAAATACAGATTAAACCCCAGGGCACCCTATTCAAGGTAGGGTTGAAATGCTGGAACAGAGGCACCCAGCGAGCAGTGGGGACCCCTCTATACGCACCTGACCATCTCTTGGTGGGCCTTCCGCGCGGCTACACTTCCTCCTTCTTCACAGAGGCTCAATAAGAGAATGGACTATCACAGGTATCATAACAACCAGCGTCTGTTACCAGGAGGGAGAACTGATCCTCCTTGATGACCTTCTCACTAAATACGACCTCCCACCAGGCCAATTTTTGAACTATCATTGTAGAAAGGTAGGATCTGACTGCATGGTTACCCCCACTTTTTTCCTGGTGTTTTGCTGGTTTTTGACTAGTCTGACTGGGATCCTGCTAATCAGGACCCCAGCCTATCTGCTTTTTCCTTAAAATGTTATGCATATACTTAGGTACACTCCAGATTGGATACTGGGGTACCCTTGTCAGTCCCTAGTAGATGGTACACATGCACCCAGGGCATAGGTACCCCAGAGGCCTCCCCTGGGCTGAAGCATGTATTATGCCAACCATGAGAGGCCATGCAAAATGGATCTACAGGCCTGCCATTGCAGCCTGTGTAAGATGGTGCATGCACCACTTACTTTAGATATAGGTTTACTATATCTATAGGTCACTACACTTAAAACCTATAAGTCACTCCTATAGCAGGCCTTGACAATCCTGAAGGCAGGGTGCTGGGTTTTACGTGAGAGGGTGCCCATGCATGAGCAGGGGACCCCTGCAGCCTTCGGAGACCATTCTCCCGGGTTGTCGGTGACACAGCCAGACATATAGGTAGAGGTGCATTATATGCTCGTGTAAAATGCTATCTCGAAAACGGCTGCAACAAACCATGTCGTGTTTGGTATCAAACACCTTGGAATCATACCTCCACACCAGTAACCGGTGTGTGAGGTATGATTCCACCCCTCAGAAGCAAGCTTCGTGGGTCCCTGGTCTTCCCGGTACCAGCCTTCTCGACCCGGACAGCACAAAATTGTTGCTGCCAACCAGAGACACATTTCTGCCCTTCTGCTGCTGAGCCAAGCTCGAGCAGAGGAAGGCAGCACAATAGGCATCCTGTCACAGGGAGGTGCGACCACCTCCCAGACAGGATTTAGTGTATTGGAGCTGGGTGGGTGCACTTCCAAAGTGTCTGAAAGTCTGCACGAGGGGCACATTTGGTGTCCCTGTGCATAGTCCAGTTCAACCCAGTCCTGGGAGCCATTGGCTCCTGCTCTGGCGCGAAACTGGACAAAGGACTTGGGAGTATCCTCCCCACTGTCCTGACCCTCCCCTGGGAGGGTCCCCTGAATCTGTGACAACCCTCTCCCGTGGGTACAAAAGGGCTTACCTGGCTGTAGGACCCTAGATTCGACGTGGACAAGATTCTGATCAAGAAACCACTGACCATCGACCGTCTGGACACTCTGGACTTCGCTGGACTTTGACTGGGCCTGACTTTGTCTCCCTCTCCGTCCAAAGCATTGTCCATGCCCGTGCACCATACAGCCTCTTTGCAGGACATGTGGAGCATCAAGGACAACTGAAGTATCTCCCTTGGGGTGAAGGAGTCACTCCCCTGCATTTGCAGGCACCGTAATGCAACTGACCGGTCTGCTGATCCTGAGCTCCTGCAGACTCCAAAGGCTCCAGCAACACAGGAGGTGGGTTCCTATGTTCGTTGAGGTTGAGCTGCCCTCTCACCGAGATTGAGGCCAGTATCCCTCGTGGGGACCGCATAACGTGA
The DNA here is from genome assembly GCA_963921515.1 of Calotriton arnoldi. Classification (NCBI taxonomy): domain Eukaryota; kingdom Metazoa; phylum Chordata; class Amphibia; order Caudata; family Salamandridae; genus Calotriton; species Calotriton arnoldi. The sequence continues at coordinate 1,592,407 of CAWUFW010000615.1, read as the reverse complement.
ACACCTGTGCACCATGTACTTTTGCAAGTGCATATGCTTATTGGTGTTCCCCAACTTTGTGCATTGGTCTATCAATAGCCCCAACCCCTGCACATGTTTTGTACAAAGGACTTTGGCCTCCTCGCACTCTGTGCCTTGCAAGCTGTGACTTTGTGAAACTGCTAGAGGTCCCCTCGCGACTCCTGTGCCTTCGGCCTGTGGGTCCACTTGAGGGACAACACTGCTTTTCTTGGGCTCCCCTGGTTGCTCCAGGCCTGCCCCGACTCCCCTTGCTGTGGTGAGACCTCTGGTCCTTGTTGGGCCAGACCGTAACCTTCTTTGAGCTTCTTCGTGGGTTGCCGCTGCCAAGGTTTGTTGGTGCTCCCGCCGGACACCGACCCCTCAGCACTCGACATCCTTTGTGGGACAGCTCGTATCCAGCTCCGGGTTGTCCTCAACATCTCCGGTCCCTGCAGCTGTAGAGTCAAGGTCTCCTTCTACACACCTGAAGCACCCGACATCAGTGGGCATTCGTCTACCGAGCCCCTGGCCACTCCTGAGTGACCCAGACTCGGTCCCCTCTGCTTCCAGGTTCCTTCCATCAAGAATCCACCTGTGTCTTCAGCCCTATGCACCCGGCTTCCCTGGGATAGGTAACTCTGGTACTTCGGTATCCACGGGAGGGGTGGCTCTCCAACCGTCTATGTTCCAAAGGGTTTCCTCGTAATCCACTGGGAAGGGTCCTTAAACTTTAAAATTGCAACCGCAACTCTCCCATTGAATTGTACGTAGCACGCGGTCGTGTTCTCACACTGCACCCATCCTCCGTGTGATGTCCCTACTTACTCACCTTGGGTGGTTCCTTGGGGGCCCAGCGATTCTACACCCTCTAGACACTGTCTTGACTCGAGTCGTGGTTCTTTGACCACTATTTTAATATATCAAAACAACAGCACAGGTGCACCATGCAGCAAAATTAAATCAATAAAAGAAGTCTGTATCCAGACACAAAAGTTCTTCAGTTTTTTCTTTCTTTTATTCCATTTTCATTTGACGTTGATAAAAACACAGAGTCCAGCTCAAGTGACTCAACAAACAGTACAGCCGACGCGTTTCGTCCTAATACAGGACTTCTTCAGGGCACAAGATGATGGTAGGATCCAACATTGCCATAGTGTTGCAGGTCATAGAATTCCCTGCTGGCAAAATGTTTCCCGTCCGATTTGTTTCTTCAAAATATCTAAACGAAGGTCTAGATGGTAAAGGGATGACACCACTTGATGAGAGGTGGACGTATACAGGAAAACACCGGCTTTTGCTGCTACATGTCCCAGCGCTTTCGTTGACCGTTACAGCTTCACTCTGGTCTAGTGGTGTTTTCCTGTATGGAATAAAAGAAAGAAAAAACTGTTAGATTCCTTCGGGAACAGGCATTGTGACGGTGGGTGCTATTCTGTGTGCACATGGATCCCAATTTGTACTGAAGGGATAAGATTAAGGTAGTGAATTTAGGTTAGGTGCTGGAAATTGGAAGGTACCACTGTTAGTTCTAATTTTTGCACTATTTTAATATATGGTTTGGTCTCCCCTCTGGAGCCCACTGTGTATTAGTGCTACTTACGATTGTTTCTGTGCTACAGTATTGTGTGTTTTGTGTTTATCTGTGTGTAGCAGATACTGTGAGGTATTTAAGGTGTGTTATAATAATAAACATATATTCTTATAACTACTGTGTGGTTCTCCTTTCATTTAACCAATACAATAAGATTGCGTTCTGGTAAAACAAGCTGCATAACATTCCTTCAAGACTAAGCCTGAAGGCTGCTCTCCACAGCTACCACTTGGATAGCTTTCTAAGGTTATCTTTGACCTCTTAAATCACCATAAGGGTTGTTTGGACTGGTACAGGGTGCCCACTTTAATTAGTTGACAGCATATACTAGGCCAACTTCTCACAATCATGGTTTATTGAAATCTTTTGGAACACTTTGGGGAGGAGGCAGCCGAGAACCGGGCACACATGCATTGCTGCAAGCGATAGTGACACTGGGGTCAGCAAGGCACCTTGGAAAATGGATATACAGGGCCCTCAGGTAGATGTTGGAAGGGTTATTGATCTCATTGCAAAAGAAATGGGGGGACCTGATAGGTAGAGAACTGACGGAGGCAGAGTGGAATAAAGTCCTGAGTATCCCAAAGAAGATTTCACGAAACTCCAATTTTAAATGCAACCAGTTTAATCTCTTACATATGGCCTACCTCACGCCACACAGACTCAACATAATGCTAGGAACCACTGACAGGTAATGCCCTAGATGCACGACTCCCGACGCCGGTTTTGCACATATGGTGTGGGACTGCCCAGCCCTGCTAGGATATTGGCACCAGATCACTGTGATCCTACAGGAAGTATTGGCACGCACAATCACCCTTACAGCAGAGGCCTGCCTGCTAGGCCTGTTCCCAAGGACCAAGGCCAGGAAAGTGGGCACTGGATTTGTAGATCTGGCGCTGGTGTTGGCAAAGAGGTGTATAGCCCTGCATTGGCAGACTTCAATAGGCCCCAAAATATCTGACTGGTAAAAGGATGTTACGGCCTGGGCAAGGGCAGAGGAGCGAGCATTGATAGAAGAGGACAACCGAGGCATGAGACACCACCCAATTGCATGTCTGTGGGTAGAGGTGTTGGGGGAATGGGATGCCAGGGGAGTGGACGGGGGAGAGGACCGTTTCACTACCACGCGGAACACAGAACCATAAACACTCATCCCCAACTCCCCGCTAACAAGTCCAACGTGAGGAAATGGACAACCCACTTGAAGAGTACTTCATCTCCCCTAACCAGACGCTAGATATGGACGGATATCCACTCACCGAATAGAGTCATCCAATACAGAGTGAACAGAAATTTCTTGACAAACTAGCTAATAAACCTCTGAGTGCTCTCGTTGTTCAAAAGTTTAACATGCAACTTTGTTTTAAAATGTTCTATCATAACACATTGAAATATCGAATTGATGATAATACGCAAGACTCCCATATGACATTTGGTGACAATTGGGCACCGAAGATACTTCTATATTAATACTGCGATCTAACACAATGCATCATCACAGGTCCTTAGAATGAGAATATGTAACTTCTTCAATACTGCATGCCTAATGATGACATGTCTTTTTGTATATGCATAGTCTGTAAAAGAAAATATTGATAAAAAGATATTTAAAAAAACAAACCGCTGTGCTCCGAGAGAGTGGTAGAGCTTACAGTACAACAGCTAGAAAAAAGTGAGCCCTTTTTAGCATCATACGTAGTAGGGAACAGCATTAACTGGTATATCATTGGATTGATATTACAGACTATGGGGCAGATTTACAAGCCTCTTGCGTTATTTTTGTGCTGCAGTTGCGTCACTTTTTGTGACGCAGCGGCGGCGTAAAAATGCGGCCCATTTACAACGTGACGCATCTAGGGAGATGCGTCACGTTGTAAAGCCCTGCGTCACATTATACCTGCCTCAGGTATAATGTATGCAGGGTGGGCGTTCCCACGCAGGAAGGCCTCGTAAAAGTGATGCAGTGAAATCTACAAGATTTCACTGAGCCACTTTTAGGACGCCACTGCGTCAAAACCTTATGCCTGCTTGAAGCAGGCGTAAGTAGTGACGCAGTGTAGTGGGAATAGGGCTCAACACGCATTGCTGGAGTTGCCTTGTGCTTGCGACACGACTCCAGCGATGCGTGACTTTTCCGCCAACATATGCGTCAGAATTTCTGACGCATCTGTCAATCCTTGCGCCATAGTGCGCCGTATTGTAAATACGGCGCATCTATGGTGGCGCAAGGGTTTCTAAGGGTGGCGCAGGGAAAGTGACGCATCTATACAGATGTGTCACTTTCTTGTAAATCTACCCCAATGTATGCGGGGTGGGCGTTCCAACGCAAAAAAGCCTCGTAGAAGTGACGCAGTGAAATTTACAAGATTTCACTGAGCCACTTTTAGGATGCCACTGTGTCAAAACCTTACGCCTGCTTGAAGCAGGCGCAAGGAGTGACGCAGTGTAGTCAAAATAGGCCTCAACATGCATTGCTGGAGTTGCGTCGTGCTTGCGACACGACTCCAGCAATGCGTGACTTTTGCACCAACAGATGCGTCAGAATTTCTGACGCATCTGTCAATCTTTGCACCATGGTGTGCCGTATTGTAAATACGGCGCATCCATGGTGGCGCAAGGGTGTCTCAGGGTGGCGCAGGGAAAGTGACACATCTCTACAGATGCGTCACTTTCTTGTAAATCTGCCCCAAGGTCATCATTTACAAAGCAATCAAGGCCAGCGCTCCCACTTATTTTGCAAACAAGCTCACCATCTCTGGTGGATCATGGAACACCCGCAGCCAGGACACCTTTAGACTGAAGACTAAGAAATGTAAAAAAGAAAAAACAACACAGCAGACTTTTTCCACCCTATGCATGCAGGACGTGGAGCAACATCCCCATATCCATCAGGCCCTCCCCAATGCTGCTCTAATTTAGAAAGAGTTGAAGACTCACCGGTTTAAAGAACACTACACCCCAATGCATTAACCATCCACAACCCAGCTTCTTCTCCTCTTACTCATTGAGTTTATTCTTGTCTTCAACCGTTTACAGTGCTCCGCTGCCTTTTGGCTAAGTTTGCGCTATAGAAATATCATATACATACATACAAGGCCATCAGTGCTGAGGTAAACATGGGAACAATTCTGCTTGTGCAGGGAAAGGGCCCCAGGAAGGGATACCTGATTGGTTAAACATGGTTATCTGGTCATTCGACTTGTATATGATCTGTTCAGACACACCACTCTCACTAGTTCAGCCAAACATCAGATTGTGAATTTCATCCAGTGTCTCAGGATGCAGGTCTTGATGGCCCTCGGCGATGTCACTTGCCACTAGAGCCCATGGGGGTAAAGCTATAGTCTGCCATATTGTGAAGTAAAGCCAAAAGAGCCGACAGGATAAGTGTCAGACCCTCAACAGCTAACAATGTGAACAACACTTTTGGCAAATATAATTCAATAGCAGTGCAGAGTCAAAGACTGTGAACAAGGTCGCAACTGGATTACCTACATCTTCAGCTCTCTGAGTGATATACACTCCCCACCCTGTGCAATTAGGGGAAGACCAGTAACAGTTTTAGAAGATTTTATAGTAGGAGAAATTCATTCTGGACTTTCTCAAGTGATGCAAGCAGTGACATCCAATGATACATTCAAGGTGCAAAATTGTCTGCTTGTAGTCTTGAGAGGGGTATTTTTACAGGTTCTGAGTAATTGTTCTCATCTAGCATCTAAATGAGACCTGGTACCTTTCCTTTGTATTGTCCCTGTATCTCAAGATACTTTCTCAATGAACAGTCTGTCATGTGTATCGTATCCTTGCCATTCGGCTCATGATGCAATGAGCCAGCTGATTGTACCATCCTTGTTGTGCGGCCTGAGGCCAAATTCAGAACCAAGATCATAAAAGCACCATAGGAGTCCCTCTCTGAAGAGCTTGCCCACATTTTTCATTCCTACATAGACCCAGGAGTCCCAGCAAATGGTGGAACCCACAATAGCCAGTCCCCCATTGCCCCATAATGATGCTGAAGAACAAAGCCCTGGGTGCCCCTTGATGCATTTATGAGCTGTTTTCCAGACAATTTGAATAGCTTAGAAGATGGAGTTGTCAATCGGTTTTGGACAGAAATTGTGATTATACTGTATGTTTAATCTACATTCACTGCACAGTAGATTTATCTCTATATTGATCCATGGAGACAGGTAGAGCACATATGGTGACCAATATGACATTTTGGTCAAGGCAATAGGACCATATATGTGGTAAAAAAGGCTACCCAATTGCCTATGTGGATAGAGCTTGCTAGATTTCAGCTTTGGCTCCGAATTACCCCAGACAAAGGCTTTGTTATCAGAATAATTACAGGTAATGAGAAACTGGAGGACCAGTAAATATATGATCTCATTTTCATAGTTATAAAGTGGGGCTATTTGACCACCTGTACTCTTCCCCATAGTGACAGTTGTAAATGTGCCCACCTCATGAAATCAGAACTAGTCTTGACCATCAAAGGGAATCCTTAATCATTTTATGGACACCTCTATGGCTTAAGATTCCCAAGTACTTCAGGCCCTTCTGGGCTCACTCCGTTGCAAATTCTGTGATGCTGGACTTTCTGAAGGAATAAGACATGGACATTGCCTTTAATCTCTCCCAGTTTACTCAGTACCCTGAAAATTACAAGAACTTTCAATCAAGGATATTAAGGTCAGCAGCAAAGTGATAAGGTTTATAATGGTCATAATAATGTCCTCCACAGAAATAAAAAATGTAATGGCCTCACCAGTGTAGGCACACCCCAAATCAGGTCTGGGGACCAGATAGCAGCAGATAAGGGTTGCAGCACCATAAATTATAAGAGTTGGTTAGTGGGCATTCCTGTCTTGTATCATGCTGTATACAAATGGGATGTAACAAATAGCTCTGAGAATTTACTTGCATTAGAGGATAATGATATAACCATTTAATCTTGGAAGTTAGGTTTTGGACAAGGCGAAATCTGTTCATTCAATGGAATATGTACCTTTTTTGGCATCAAGATAATTAGCCAATACTTCCATTTTCAGTTTCATGAGAACCACAACAGGTGTGACGAGATGCTCAACTGGTTCCTGGAAAGAATGTTCAGGCGCAAACCCACTTGTTAGTGATGTACCAAAGAGAGGATAACTTTGCAAAGTGAAGTGAGAAGAACCTTAGCCAATATTTTTACAGCAACAGTATGAGGCATGTGGACCTATCCTTCAGTCCAGAGGGACTTTTCCTTGCTTTAGGTTTAGAGATATATCATCCCCATTGGAGATGCACCCCAATGAACCATCGTTTTGGCTTCTTTAAAGGCCTCATGCAACATGGTGGCCAGATGAGTCTTGTAAGATTCATAATATTCTCCAGGAAATCTGTCTTCCCAGGGAGATTACCATGTCGGTAAATCAGTTATGGCTTGATTTATCTCATCCATGGGGATCATACCAACCGATTCGCTCTTCATCACTTAAGGAAGGTAACTAGAGGGATCACAAGAAGGTGTCCTCCTTCAGTGCTTTGTCGATTGTAGTTTGATTAAAAAACTTTTCATAAAAAGAAGCAAATGTCTCAGTGCTTTCTGTCGATGTGTCAATAGGTGGCTAATGTCACTAATCATGAGAATGGTCAGTTTTGCTTCCCTTTGACACAGTTAGTATTCAAGTGGCATGCTCACCTACCTTCTTTGTTCATAATGTCTCCATCTTAGGTTCACCAAGGCATTTTCAGCAGAGGAGGTGTACAATATGTTAAGGGCTCATTTTTCTGCTTAGAGACTGTCCTGATGGTAGGGGTAGGGATCACTAGTATACTATTTATACAGTTGCAAGTGATTTTAAGTTGTACTCCACCTTAATTTGTTAAGTGAGGCTTTTTTCTCCTTGGCTATGGCTGTATAGCACATTTGTAGACGTAGCCAAGTTGCCTTACCTTCCACCCACAGAGATGTTTGGAACAAATCATTCCAGTGGAAGATTTTCGGGCCTGATTCACAGAACTAACTTACGTCAAAAACGTAAAGTTAGTACTTTTTGGTATTCACAGAATACACTTACTCATTTTGGTATTCACAGAATGAACCTACTAATTTCGGTATTCACAGAAGTTAGTTGTCCTAACTTTAGGACTCCTAAATGCCTTCTGTGAATACCGAAAGTCTTAAAGTTAGGATTTTTCTCAGTTTAGGAGTAGTAAAGTTAGGACTCCTAACTTTAGGACTCCTAAATGCCTTCTGTGAATACTGAAAGTCTTAAAGTTAGGATTTTCTCAGTTTAGGAGTCCTAAAGTTAGGAGTCCTAACTTTACTACTCCTGAACTGAGAAAAATCCTAACTTTAAGACTTTCGGTATTCACAGAAGGCATTTAGGAGTCCTAAAGTTAGGACTACTAACTTCTGTGAATACCGAAATGAGTAAGTTCATACTGTGAATACCAAAATGAGTAAGTGTATTCTGTGAATACCAAAAAGTACAAACTTTACATTTTTGACGTAAGTTAGTTCTGTGAATCAGGCCCGTAGAGCTTAGCGTAGTGGGCAAACAATGGCATGCATAAGTTAGGTGATTTGTATAGTGACGGGGTGATATTATCATTTGAGGAATTTTCAGCCACTCTTAAGATCCAGAGAGGGCAATCTTTGTTGCATCGGGCGGTGATCGCTAGATTGCGCAACCATTAGAGTATGGGTTTAGTAGAGCTGCAAGTACATAGTGCTTATCAAGTATTGTGTACCACAACGGATCGTATAAAGACAGTGACGTGCCTTTATCAGACAATAAGAAGTGATCTGATAACGCCTCTTGTTGGTCTAAGTGAAAAGTTGGAGGAGGATTTGGCACATCCAATACCAGAGTTGGAATGGTCTAAAATTCTAGGAAAGTCATACATTATATCTAGAAATGTTAGATTTAAAATGATAAATGTTTTCTACTTGCATAGAGTGTATCTAACTCCAGAAAAAATAGCTCAAATTTATCAGATAAATGTAGCATGCCCGAGATGCGGTGAACAGGGTGCAGAAATGTTGCACATGGTATGGTCATGCGTATTATTAGTTAAATACTGGTAATATTCTGTAAAAAATGAGGCAACAAAGAGATCAATTGAGTGTACTCCTATGGTCTGTGTGCTTGAGGGACGTCCGATACCTACACTGTGTAATAATACTACAGGATTTATTGATTTAGCTTTGGTATTTGCAAGACATGAAATACCTATGAACTGGAAGGCACCCAGGGCCCCTAGGGTAGCAAAATGGAAAGTGGAGTTGGTTCATTGGGTGGGTTATGAGAGTGCAGTATTGTATAGTGATAGGAGGAAAGGAAGGGGATCAATTGAAAAAGTTTGTGCATGGGTTCATTTATTAGATTCTCTTAAAGATTTAGAAAAAAGTGATGATTCTGGGGAAGAAAATGGGTAAAAATTTAATTTTCCAAATAGATATGTGTTGTGTGCATACTGTAATGGGGACCAGACTTAATGGAGGGTGATGGTAGTGGGGGTAAGTTGTTTAATATTGTTATGCATGTCTTATTATAATTGCTAATAACTATTTGTTTACAAAAAGAAATGGAGACAGTGTGCTCATTCACCTTCTTGTAGCAGTGTATATGTGACTTAGGTGCATGTTTGTCTTTGGACTGCTTGTAGTTGTAAGCATGCATTCCCAATATAGTGGAGGGTAAGTCATGGGGCGTAGATTAGTGTAGAAATGGACAAGAAAATAATAATATAGACCCCAGGCATTATCTTGCAATGTAGGATTATCTGAAGCAGCAGTCCCTCACTAAGAACTAGTCAATATGTGAAGAGGTGCCGCATTTGGGTGGGAGGAATAGTTTTTCTTTATCTGAAGCATATGTAATTTGTCATATTTCTCTTAGGTTATGTTCACACATGACATCATGTAGTAGTGCGCAGTCAGAATTTCTGGACCTCTCATTCGCACCTGGCCTGCCCTTTATCTGGTCAATGGTGAGATTCCAGTCCTCCCCACAACAACCAGTTTTTTACCAAATTAAATGAATAGCCTAGATGACCTTATGAAAAGGTTAATTTTCCATATTCGGGGCATAGAGAGAATCCTGGAATAGCACCTGACCAGGAGTTCCCAGTTTCACGAAACATATATACCGTTAGAGTATGACCAGGAATTGATAATCGTCTGAAGTAAGGATTTTCTCTGCAGTATTGTTACTCCACATTTCCTGAAACAAGTGGAATCTGTTCTTAATGTAGCATTACTGCTGATCCACTGTCCACCCTATGAATCCAGTCTCATATGACTTAGCCTGGCTCTTTAGTGGGGAGGTATCCCTCCTTCATTAATACCACATTCACGCTTTTGATATTAAGATAATGCAAGGTTCTCTTTCTTTTGACAAAACTCATCAGACCAATCACATTTAATATGATATGCATAGGTTGATGTTATATTCGGACAATTGACATTGGTGGAATGATTTCATAAGAAACAGAAAAGAATATTGAGGCATTTTTTGCAGATGTTCATGGGAGCTCCTATGAGCACCATGGTCCTTCAGTGGTGATGGGGTCATATCCTTGTCTATCGCAAGAGTCTCAAAATTCGTATTCAGTCCCTCTCGATCAGAGCACCTATGATTTGGTTTATATTTGGAGGATCCAACCAGACAAAACATATATGCTCAGATTCATGAAGAATTCATACAACACAGTACAGCAACTTAAGGTGTTGCGCTGCTTTGCATGAAAGGGGGAGAGTTTAACAGTGCCATATCTACTAAGAAAGGACTCTGTTTTTCTCTTTCCCTGCGCTGAAGCCCGTTGTGCTGCCATGTTCCAACGCACACACATTTGCGCCATTGTGCAAGGGTGTATGCGTTCTGTAAGGAATAGTGTTTGTACTAGAAGGGGTCCCTTCCAGTACGAAAACTATCCTTTAACACTTTTCCGACTTTGTATCTGTGTGTACAATGCACCACACATGAGAAGTAGGAAGAACGAGGAGAGATGGTGTGCTTCAGGGCCTCTAATTCAAGTTTCCTGATTCTTCCAATTTGGGCCATTTTTCTAGAGGCAAGTTATTAGAACTGTCAGCCTTAGGGGTGGTCCCCCCCAAAAACATTTTTTGCTTGCCTATCTCCTTTTTTTGCTGATTATTTTTGATGGCCTTTGGGCTCCGAGCACTTTACCACTGCTGACCAGTGCTAACGTGCATGTGCTTCTCCCCTAAACATGGTTACATTTTGTATATCCACAATTGGGATATTTAATTTATCTGTAAGTCCCTAGTAGAGTGCACTACCTGCGCCTAGGGCCTGTAAATTGAATGCTACTAGTGGGTCTGTAGCACTGACTGTGCCACCCCCACAAGTAGCCCTTTAAACATGTCTCAGGCCTGACACTCTAGAGCCTGTGTGTGCAGTTTTACTGCGCCTTCGACTTGGCAATTAAAATTTAAAAGCCTTTACCAAACCTTAAACTCCCCTTTTATTACACATGTCACCCGTAAGGTAGACCCTAGGTAGCCCATAGGGCAGGGTGCTGTATACTTAAAAAGTAGGACATGTTCTATTAAGTTTTGCATGTCCTAGTAGTGAAAAGTCTCTAAATTCGTTTTTCACTACTGTGAGGCGTACTCCTCTCATAGGTTAACATTGGAAATTCGTTATTACACTTTTAATCTGTAACCCCTGATTAGAAAGGAGTAGCTTTGTCATGTTTTATATTTTTGGAATGGAATGATAAATCCCCTTTACTGATAAAGTTGGAATTAACATTACTATTTTGGAAATGCCACTTTTAGACAGTGGATATTTCTCCACTCTTACAGCTCTGTGTGCCTGCAGTCTGTCTCCAATACACGTGTGGGGTGGGTGACAGCTTGAATTTGTGAATTCCCTCTAGACAGCCACACACAAAGGAAGGTTAGTAGTGCCTGAGTGCCCATCTGCATCCTGATGGCTTATCCTGGGCAGGATGAAAAGGAGGAGCTGACACTTACACCTGAATAGGCAGTGCCCTGTATCCACACAAAGGGTTACTTACCCACCTGTTTTGAGTCTGGAGCCAGGTCTGGAAAGAAAGGGCCTCTATGTACTTCAAAGACCCTTCTTTGAAGTCACTGCACTTCAAAGGCACAACTGGGTATAAGTACTGGCTCTGTGACCCCACCAAATCAGACACTTCTGAACCTGAATAGAACCTCTGTCAAAAGGACTGCTGTGCTGCTACAAGGACGATTGTCACTCTGCTGAACTGCTGATCTGGAACACCTGCTTTTCTGCTGTTCCTGCCCTGGTGCCTGCCGCTCTCTGACGCTGCTGACGGAGAGCTGGACTCTTCCTTGAACACAGAGTGATCTCCAAGGGCTTGTTGGCATGTCTCTTGATGCTTGAGACACAGGCATATCAAAGTCTCTACACCTGCTCCTGTGCCTGGTCCATTGGAAGTGGGCCCAGATACTTGCTCCAAAGAAATCGATGAATCTTCAGTCTGCGTGTAGCAAAACCGGCACATTGACCCTATTGCGTGAGTAGAATGGGCACATTGCACTCACAACCAGAGCACCACCTCGAAGAACCAATGCATCATAACAGACGCATCACCGCTGCTGCAGTGTGGGAAGATCAACACATCCCCTGGACTGCGTGGAGAAACCTGTCACATCATCTATGGAAAGAATACCTCTCGACTTGGTGCACTGTCTTCGGAGCGGACACATCGCCACCACTGCTTAAAGAAAATCAACTCATCATCTCGACCACAGGATTGACATCGGCGCATCGCTCGTCTGCATCCTGCATCTCGCTGTTGCGATCAGGATCAAGGTACTGTGTTCAGTGAGCCAGTGTGACTCCTGTATCTGGCCAGTGCCTGAACTCTTGACTTTGCATCGGTCCAGTGCGACCAGATAACCCCCATTGGCGCTTATTGCTTCTCGGGGCCACAGACATTTTTATTCTTTAAAAATTCATGTCCCAACTTCTATGCATTGGATTTTTGTCATTTTGGTCTTGATTTATTTATAACATAATGTCTATTTTTCTAACCTGATGTGGAGTAATTTTTGTGTTTTTATTGTGTTACTGTGTGTTGTGTTGCACAAATACTTTAAACATTGCCTCCTAAATTAGGCCTGCATGCTCAGTGCCAAGCTACCGGAGGGTGAGCACACCCCATTTCTAACACAAGTACTCTCCTCTTTCCAGCCTTTCACCCTTAAATCCCTCAAATCTCTTTAAACTTTAAGATTACTCTGCAAGTCACCACCTACAGATTAAGGGCATGGATGCTATAGTTACAATGAGAAAGAAAACTCCAATCAAACCACTCCTCTATAGATCCCTATCCCTACTCATGCTGCCAGATGGACCATGAATCGGTATATAGTGAACCTGTGGAACAATATTGCCACACAGGTTAAATATGCTCACATACAACTGTCGCCCATTCTTTAGTGTTTTCTCCTCTAACCACTAACCCCTTTCAAACAAGCCTGGGAAGCCTCAATTAGTATCTAGGTAGATTTAGTTTTCGCAGTGGTAGATTTAAATTGTTGCTGTTGCTAGGCTAATGGTTGGACTTGCAACTCTTTTTTTTAAAACACCTAGATTTTCTATCTCTACCATGCTTCAGAGATTAGATGAGAAAATAATAAAACTCTATGGGGCATATTATCAAGGATCTGCGATGTTTATCGCAAAGCGCGCTAAGCGCTGTTTTTTTATCGCTGGATTTCCTCGCTGTGATAGCGCGGTATTATCAACGCGTATCGCAAAGGCGATAGGAAATCCAGCGATAGCGAGTTAACCCAGCAATAGCGTGAGAATTCCAGCGCAAAATTCACTGCGCAAATGAAAAGCTTGCTAATAGGCAAGTGTGTACTTAACCTAACAATCCACCCCCCATTGACAAGATGGTTAAGGCAAGTTTATTCCAGGCGTTAAATTCCAGTGATAAGCGCGTTTAGCGCGAATTTTCCTATCGCTTCGCGGGCATTGATAATAGGGGGAAGTTGTGTTTGCGACTGTTTCAACTGAGTTTTAGTCAGGAACGCCTACTTTGCATGTCATTAGCGATATATATTGCTGACATGCTTAGAGGTAAAAAAAACGGCCGCTATCGCTACAAAACTCACGCTAAGGCCCGTTAGCTGCAGCTTGTTAATAGTGTGATAGAAATATCGCCGCATTAGCGGCAGAAAAGTGCTGCTAACGCGGCGATAGAGGGCTGGATAATATGCCCCTATGTCCCTCAGATAAAAAAAACTCTGCTTACCACCCACTCATATACATTTCTTGATGTCTTAAATATCAGTACCATTGCTTGACCACTGATAGAATCCACATCCCCACCCCGGGTTGGGAGTGAAAAAAGCCTTGGCAATTTTTATAGGTGGTTCACTACTTTCTGGAGATGTATTGCTCCTCAAGACATTTTGAATGAAATCATTCAGTGCCATAGTTGAACGTTTGCAAGAATGTCCAAGCCCAACAAGTTGATAGCTCTGTTTTCGTTGTCCAGCTTTTTTGATGTTAGATTCCATCTGCAAAACAGTGTCTGTAAGATTGTGCTGGAATTTTTTGCCTCATTAACTATTCATTTGTTCATCTCTACTGGCTCCAGTAGTTGAAACCTCAAGTGCTCTCTCCTGTACTATCAATAAAGCGTCAGGGCCAGATTCACCAACATTTTGCATCATGGTTGCACCACTTTTATGGTGCATCCATGACGCTAAATGCTAGCAGATATTTACAAAGCCACGCAAGCCACCTTGTTTTGCTTTGTAAAGAAAATGTAATGCAATACAGCGGCTTGCGCTGCATTGCATTATATTTAATTCTGGGATGCGTTCCATGGGTGGAACATGGGCGTTCCCATGCATCACCCATGCATTTCATGCAAATCCAGATTTACAAAGGATTGTAAACCTGGGATTGTGTGAAATCTCTACGCCTCCCAGAGGATGGCGTAACAAGGAGAATTTTTTTTTCCTCCTTGTTATTTCCTATTTCCATGGATGAAAATGCCTCAAGAGATTGTTTTTGTGCAGGAATGTATCCCTTCCTGCACAAAAACAATTCTCTTTGCAACACAGACACCCTTGCACAAAGGTGCAAGGGTGCATGCGTTGGCGCTTGGCTGCCTGAAGTGTGCCTGCGCTGACAGAGCAGAAGTGTGCCATATCTTAATAGATATGGCATATTTCTGCCCTCTGTCATTCATGTAACGCAGCGCAGCAATTTGCCTTGCTACACTGCGTTGCGTGAAAGGTTAGTGAATCTGGCCCTCAAGGTTTTCTGATTGTTTTCTTAACACTCTAGAGAGATGCCATCAAGTCCCTTTCGCCAATTGTCATTTACATATCCTCATGGAGCAACAGTTGAAAAAGAACTACCAACCTGGACAGGGCTTTCTTTTGATCATGGAGGAACCTCAGTGGTGGTACAGCTCACTTTAAATGTTCCTGTCTATATTAGCAGGAGGATGCCCTCTTCCTCCTGCTTCCAGTACACTTATCTTTTCCCTGGATGGCATGACATTTTTCAAATTCTTTTTGTAGCTATAACTTTTTTTCTTTCTATTTTTGTCAGTAGGCAACGCTTTTAAACAGCTCTTTTTCAGTCTACTTTTTCCCACAATATTTTTTACTGCAAACGTAAAATACATAGATATTTACATACATAATGGGGTTCTGTTTGGCCTTATTCATTCATTGAACTGTTAAATTGTCTATTTCGTTTCTACCTGCAATAGCACATAGCATGGGATAGTACTTCAACCCACTTCATCCATTGGATCAGTGAGTGACCGCACTTTGGTTGTGCAAATATGAACATCCACCTAAAAAGCAGTCCACTTTAGCGACAGAGCGGATGGGCCGCTCCCTCATTTATTTTTATTTCTTGCACCACAAAACACACAGAGGAACTCTACAGGCAATACTTAGCCATTGCCACCTGCATCCAACCATTGCAACACACCAACATCTACTGCAACATATATTTATGTTTCCATCAATGCAGCAGAAGCTGCATCAAGTTTATTGTTACATTCATACATGTGTTTATAACGCAGAGAAAGGTGGCAAAACCTATTGTTCTTTTTTCGAAAAACTGAGGGGGATATTACCAAGGAATTGCGATAATTATCGCAAAGCGCGCTTAGCGCTGTTTTTTTTATCGCCGGCTATCGCTGGATTTCATCGCGGAGATAACACGTTATTATCAACGCTTATCTCCAAGGCGATAAAAAATCCAGCGCTAGCGGCGAAACCCAGCAATAGCGCGAGAAATCCAGCGATAAATTCAACGCTCTAATGAAAAGCTTGCTAATAGGCAGGTGAGGACTTAACCTTACAATCCACCTCCCATTGACTAGAATGGTTAAGTCAGATTTGTAGCAGGTGTTAGATTCCAGCGATAATCGCGGTTAGCGCGAATTTTTTTATCGCTTCGCGGGCATTGCTAATAGGGGGAAGTTGTGTTTGCGACTGTTTTCAGTCGCTTTAAGTTGGGAATGCCTACTTTGCATGTCATTAGCGATATATATCGCTGACATGCAAAGCGGCACCAAAACGGTCGCTTTCGCCATAAAGCTGTCGCTAACAGCTGTTAGCGAAGCTTGCTAATAGGGCGATAGAAATATCGCCGCTTTAGCGGCAAAAAGTGCCGGTAAAGCGGCGATAAGGCCCTTGCTAATATGCCCCAGAATTCCTTATTTAATGAAGGGAACATGTTTAATTTTTAACTTTATTTCCAGCAACACAAAAGATGACAAGCGCCTCTTTGAAATGCTTCATTAGAATGCTAATTATCCATGTACTCAGTCACTCACTCATTTTTCATCCAATCAGTCACTAAGGGCCAGATGTACAAAACTTTTTTCAGCTCGCAAACGGCCCGATTAGCAAAAAAGCATTTTCAAATGTACAAAGCCCTATTTGCGATTTGATTTGCTAGTCGCTATTAGGAAGGGTCATGCCAAGGGCGTCCCTTCCTAACAGCGAGTCACACTGGTATGTAGGAATGTTTTGCGACCGGGAATGCGGTCTCAAAACATTTGCAGTTACCACCAACTTCAAGTTGGTGGTAACCCATTAGCAAAAGGGAAGGGGACCCCAAGGGACCCCTTCCCCTTTGTGAATGTGGACGCCTACGGACCACTGCCTGCTCTTACAAAATTAAAAGGAAAATCTTCATTTTTCAATTTTAAATGCATCTCATTTTCCTTTAAGGAAAACGGACTGCATTTCAAAATAAATAAACAGCTTTATTTAAAAATCAGTCACAGACATGGTGGTCTGCTGATCCCAGCTGGCCACCATCCCTGTGAGTGCCAGCCATTCCCAAAGGGTCGCAAATTGCGACCTGCCTTATGAATATTAATGAGGCAGTTCCCTTGCGACCCATTGGGAATGGCAAACAGTTGTACATAGCTGTTCGGAAACCCCAAATGAGAAGTCTATGTACATCTGGCCCTAAGAGCTCTCATGACAGCCTGGAGGGTAGCATTCCGTTCTGACTACCCCTTGATTCACCTGGCAATGCTCAGCGAGGGGTGCCCTTGCTTTCCCATCTGACAGCCTCTTAGAGAAGGAAATGGGCTTGAACTGCACGAAAGAAGAGCACCTTGTAGCTAGCCTCTTCCACCCCTGCGGGATATATCTAAGGGTACTTATAATGTTTTCAACTATGGTTAGTCATTGCGGTGCCATGGGATTTATCCCTGTACGCCTATTTCTTTAGGTCGAGCCTGGGCAGCGCATGCACTGCCCTGCGAGGCATGCTGTCTTCAGGTAGGGACTTGAAGCTCCGCCCACTCTCCGCCCATATTTTTCATTGGCTTGTATCATTGTTCACTGTAAACTGTGGCTGTTCATTGGTCAATAGCCTTAGTAGTCCCTCCTTAGTACCGCCTTGTCTCATTTTGTAAACTCCCATGGTGCCCAAGTTACGTGTGTTGTTACTCGGTAAAATTAATTACAGCCTCCGAGCACTCTTTTCTCAAATAGCTTTAGGACACACTCTCTCCTAACGCTTTTTAAAATTTTTATAGCACGAGCGCTGAACGCATTTGCAATGCAATAGGTCTCTCATGAGAGTTTAAGCTATTGGCATTGTAAAGACAATGCCTTTTATTTATCTGTTCTAAAAACAACACATAAATAAAAGGCATTGTCATTTACAATGCCAATAGCTCAAACTCTCGTAAATGCGAGACCTATTGCATTGCAAATGCTTGTTCTAGGTTGCATTAGGGACATGTGTTTGATGCCTCATGTCGTTTCTAATCTGAAAAGGAGTGTATAGTTAATAAAAACACCCCAAAACTACATTCACGGGAGTTTGGCCTTTATCGTCCTCTTTTTTTTTTAGGTGTTTTTCTGGTTTGGAAAGATGTTACAAATCGCCCCAAGTGAAGAAGCACAATTATTTTGTGCGGAGAATCTTTTCAGTGACTGGTGTGTATTGTCGCCATGGGAAATTGGTCGCAGTGAAAACTGTCATTGCTCTCAATTCGCAGGAGTGCAGGAGTGTCAGCTTGCTTGTCTTTTTTCTGATGAGTCAGTTAACTGTGGTCTGGATGCTTTACAAAAACAAGTCGATGCCATGCCTTTCAAATGCTGTTTGCATTGCTTCTATTGACAATTCCGTTTAATTATTGAAAATAAAAAGTAATGTTCCCAATTACGGTACCATTGCAAGTAAAAAAGGAATCAGGTTTGTGATCAAATTCTTGAAAAAACCCGCGGTTTGCTCCTCTCCAAATATGTATAGGTGTAAGATCAGGGGTGTAAATGGTCTACACATGCATGTTTAGGATGTTTTGATCTAAGCAGCTTGGCGTCTTGGGTTTCTGGCTGGTTTATGAACGCATCAAAAAACATGACGCTGATTTGTTCGGCACAGATTCGAGTTCCAGGAGGTCCATTCGACATCGATTTCTTTTTGGGTCACTATAATGATGTGCTTTAGTTTTACTTCGATAATCATAACGGTTATTTTCAGTTCACTCGTAACAGGTGTAGTTGTGGACCTCATTACGAGATGGCCGGAAACTGCGTAGGGATATACCAAGTCTGATTGATTTATTCCGGCCACACCGTCCACATCAGTTTCTGGCAATTTTGAGCTGTAGGTCTCAGAATGTGAAATAGTCTGAGGACCTGGATTTCCTGGGGCAACCATTGGAGGTTTTCACCAATTCTTAGGCCCTTTTCGTGAACATTTTTCACCTGCTCTGAACAGATGGAAACTAAGCACAGAAACCTCTGTAGTTTTACCAGGCTGATTTCTGCACCCGGTAAAACTGGGCCTGATGGTTCCGCACCCCGAAATCCCAGATGTAGAATTATCGACCCACAGAGTTGCCCAGATCAGTATCCCTACCAGTGATATCACTCGCGGAGACACGTATTGAGGGCCTAAATATGGCAATGGTAATCCTAGTATCCCCGATTGTAAAATGCTGAAGGCAGATGTAACACTAGAATAACTAGACAGTAACCACACATAAAACAGTCATAAGCAAAACCAATATTTCGGAATTGGCTGTCAGCCTTTTGGCTTTTGGTTGCTTTGTTTTGTCATGTTTTTTGCAAATCTTTATGGTTGGGGAGTTGCTGGGTCATTGTTAGAAATTGGGTTTCTGGTTGGCAGAGGTATGCACCCTGTCGAAGCAGGAATCACAATCCTAGTCAGGGTAAGTCACAAACACACCCTAAATTAACCAGTGCTCACTCACTGATAGCTTGGCACAGAGAAGTCAGGCTTAACTTAAGAGGCAATGTGTAAAGTATTTGTGCAACACTTCAAACAGTAACACTGTGAAAACACAGCAAAAAGATTCCACACCAAGTTAGAAAAATAGAACTTAATTTTATGAATGAAACAAGACCAAAACGACAAAAATCCAATAATTAGAGCTTGATATATGAATTTTTAAAGAATAAACTGTAAAATAGTGCTTAGAAGCAGTAAGCTCTTAAATGGTATGTCTGGTCACACCGGGACAAAGGCAGGAGTTCAGGCTGACCACGATGAAGCACAGGCCAGATACAGGGACCCAGTGAGACTCACTGAACAAAGGAACCTTAATCTGGGTTGCGTCAAAGAAGATGTGGGGTACAGCTGAGTGATGTATCAGTGTTCCCCGTGCTGTTGGGGGATGCCTTGATTTTCTCCATGCAACAGTGGTGATGCAGCGGTTCCGAAGGCATTGCGCCAGTTCCAAAGATGCAGCATTTCCAAAAGTGATGCGCTTGGTTTCTCCATGCATTAGAGGTGATGAGTCGATCTTATCCATGTAGTGGTGGAGATGCGGTGGTTCAGATGCAGCAGTTCTAAAGGCGATGCTCTGGTTCCGAGCAGTGGTGCAATGTGTTGATCCTGTTCCCGCAATAGCAGTGATGAGTTGATTCTGCTCTTGATGTGTTGGTTCCTCTGGCACAAACTCCTTAGGCCCACTTCCAAGGGTCCAGGGCTGGGGTGGCACCACTTGGTAGAACAGACTCACAGATTGCTGAGTGCAAGTGTTCGAGCAGGCTCGTTGGAAGTCGTTTATGTCCCTGAGACTTCAGATCAGGAAGTCAGTCGGCTAGCCCTTGTAGTCACTCTGGATTTAAGTGATGCAGGTCCAGTCCTTCTCACTCAGGCAGGGGAACAACAGACATCAGGGCAGCACAGCTAGGCAGGAATCCAGCAAAGCAGCAGTCCAGCAAAGCAGTAGTTTAGCTGACAGTGGCGGCCGGCATGGATCAGAGGCAGGGGGAGGGGGGCAAGGGTTTTGAGGGGGTTCAAATAAAGAAAAAAAACGTATCTGATTGTCAGGTCTCTCCTCTGCTGTCCCTCTGTCATCTCACCAGGCCGGAACAGGGAAACAGGAAGTACCCAGCTCCAGGTTCCCCATAGCCAATCACAACACTGCAATGCAGCATTGTGATTGGTCTGAATGTCGTGGTTCAGCACTCAGCCAGCAAAATGGGGGCCTGGGCATTTTCTCCATTCAGGCTGTAATGCATCCTGAATGGAGAACATGCAAAGTGTGCATGACTGTTTGGCCGGCCCTCTCGGGCCAGCCAAACAGTCATGCGCACATAGGGAGTGCAAACCACTCCTTCCCTGCCCTGCTCGGTAAGCAGAGCAAAAGACACACAATTGATGGACGGAATGCAGAACAAATCAAAACATTCACCCCCAGTAAAGAGATCTGGGTTAAATGCATCATTCTTTTGCTCACCATGCCACCCCAGTTTAGACCTGGCCACATGCAGATCAGTCTTGACCCTGTGCCTCATGGGAACAGTCCAGCCCGAACTGCCAAGCCAGGTCCTCCCTCGACCGGAAACAAGCATCCCAGGACCGGTTTCGGGGTTTCACCCCTCATCAGCCAGGATAGCTTGATTCCAGTGGCACAGTGAGCCCGGGACCCACGCCTGGGCATACCCGGCGCACTTATGGCGAGGAAGCAAAAGGCACACAATTGATGGACGGAATGCAGAACAAATCAAAACATTCACTCCCAGTCAAGAGATCTGGGTTAAATCCATCATTCTTTTGCTCACCATGCCACCCCAGTTTAGACCTGGCCACATGTAGATCAGTCTTGACCCTGTGCCTCATGGGAACAGTCCAGCCCGAACTGCCAAGCTAGGGCCTCCATGGACCGGAAACAAGCATCCCAGGACCGGTTTCGGGGTTTCCCCCTTCATCAGCCAGGATAGCTTGATTCCAGTGGCACAGTGAGCCCGGGACCCACGCCTGGGCATACCCGGCGCACTTATGGCGAGGAAGCAAAAGAGACACAATTGATGGACGGAATGCAGAACAAATCAAAACATTCACCTCCAGTCAAGAGATCTGGTTAAATCCATCATTCTTTTGCTCACCATGCCACCCCAGTTTAGACCTGGCCACATGCAGATCAGTCTTGACCCTGTGCCTCATGGGAACAGTCCAGCCCGAACTGCCAAGCCAGGTCCTCCCTGGACCGGAAACAAGCATCCCAGGACCAGTTTCGGGGTTTCACCCCTCATCAGCCAGGATAGCTTGATTCCAGTGGCACAGTGAGCCCGGGACCCACGCCTGGGCATACCCGGCGCACTTATGGCGAGGAAGCAAAAGACACACAAGGAGAGCAGCCCGCCCGCCCGCAAAGCTGCAGCAGCAGGGAAACATAAAATGATGATAACAATGAGTTATTATCATTTTATGTTTCCTTTATTTCACTGCTGTATAGCAGTGAGGTGACGCTCCTCCGCCTTAGTGGAGGAGCCGCCACTGCCAGCAGAGTGGCAGTCCTCTCAGCAGCACAGCAGTTCTTCTTCGTGGCAGAGTGGTCACAGGTCCAGAAGTGTACTGAAGCATTGGTGTGAGAGGTCCAGTACTTATGCCCAGTTGGGCCATTGAAGTGGGGGGGACTTCAAAGAAGGCTCTGAAGTGCACAGAGGTCCTCCATTCCTGACTTGGCTCCAGACTCACTACAGGGAGGTATGTATCCCTTTGTGTGTGGATGGGACAAACCTATTCAGCCCTTTCTGTGTGGACAAGACACAACCCATTCATGTGTAAGAGTGAGGCTGTGCCGATCTCCTCCTTCTCATCTCCATGGATGGTCCTTCAAGTCACAGCTAAGCTTCCATTGTGTGTGGCAGTCAAGAGGGAATACACAAATCCCAGTTGCCACCCAACCCAGACTGAAAAGAGACAGGCAGCAGGAACCAAATGGCTAAATTAATAAAATGCCAACTTTCTAAAAGTTATAGCTAGAAGGGGTTTGGCCCTAGGAGGCTGGACGGGGCCATATAATTAAACAGGAAAAAAGTTGTCCTAGCTGTCACATTCATAAGCTGTTAAAGCACCTTAACAGACTAAAGACCATAAACTCAATTCATATGGACTTTAAGCATTTACTTGCTAAGTCATTCATTGCATGTAGAAACTTTGGTTCACATTATTTCATAGGCCAGACAGAGATGGATACGTATCAATTAGTGTACATTATAACAAAACATGTGACAAAACGTAAAAAGACACTGAAATCAGGTTTGTGATATAGCAGTGCGACAAAACATGCAAGTAATAAAGAAAAATAAATAATAATAATTGTGTACGATAAAACACCAGTCTTGATTCACAATACAGTAGCAGCGACTGGACAATCTTAAACATTCAAATTGTCTACCACATTTTCAGTGCTGCTACACACGGGGAAGAGCCATTGTGCCTAGTAGTTAGGGATTTGAACAACATTTCTACTAGAGTAAACTTAATTAAATGCAAGAGTCCCCGCATTGTGAGATGCCGACGCGTTTCGATTCCCAGGATAATGTGCGGGATTCTCCTTCAGGACGTGGACTTATTTATCCAAAGAAAGAGGGGATGTGGATGATTAAAAGGAAGAAGAACTCTAAACCTCCTGTACAATGAGTATTCAAGATTAATTCTCCTGAAAGTACCTGGTCATAAGAGGCATATTTTCCTAGGGTGCAGGCTCGGAAGGCCAAAATGGCATGCGAAAGGCACAGTCTGAAATAAAATAAAGCTTGTGTCAATTTATTCACCGGTGGTGTTAGAATTACATTGTAGCCAGGAAATCAAAGTTGTCACTTACTTTCGCCGGACCCGGGGGTGCTTTTGATGTTACATTAAGCTGACTGCTGACTTGTAAACTCCAAATTCAATTTAAAAGGATCCCTGTGTGTAATAAATCAGAGCATTGTAACAGGTTTAGAGAGACATAGCCATTTTGGCCTTCCGAGCCGGCACCCTAGGAAAATATGCCTCTTATGACCAGGTACTTTCAGGAGAATTAATCTTGAATACTCATTGTACGGGAGGTTTAGAGATCTTCTTCCTTTTAATAGTCCACACCCCCTCTTTCTTTAGAAAAACCAATCCACGCCCTGAAGAGAATCCCGCAAATTATCCTGGGAGTCGAAACGCGTCGGCATCTCACAACGCGGGGACTCTTGCATTCAATTAAGTTTACCCTAGTAGAAATGTTGTTCAAATCCCTAACTACTAGGCACAATGGCTCTTCCCCGTGTGTAGCAGCACTGAAAATGTGGTTGACAATTTGAATGTTAAAGATTGTCCAGTTGCTGCTAATGTATTGTGAATTAAGACTGGTGTTTTATCATACACAATTATTATTGTTTATTTTTCTTTATTATTTGCATGTTTTGTCGCACTGCTATATCAAAGCTGATTTCAGTGTCTTTTTACATTTTGTCAAATGTCTTGTTATAATGTACACTAATTGATACGTATATCTGGCCTACGAAATAATGTGAACCAAAGTTTCTACATGCAATGAATGACTTAGGAAATAAATGCTTAAAGTCCATATGAATTGAGTTTATGGTCTTTAGTCCGTTAAATTGCTTTAACAGCATATGAATGTGACGGCTAGGACAACATTTTTCCTGTTCAACTTTCTAAAAGTGGCATTTTCAGAATTGCAATTTAAAATCTGACTTCACCGTAAATTGTGATTTTAAATTGTGATTCCAGGGACACCAGACCTAGAGGTCTTATCTCTCTCTGATTGGAAATTGGAATGGGATACACTGTTTTTTCTATTTATTCGGGAACATTACTTAGTCCTGTTACGCTATTGGTAAGCTTTCTTAATTTTTTTTTTTTTTAAATATGTTTATTGATTCTCAACACAAACAATCGGGTACATATCAAATATAACGTTTCTCAAACAGCTGTCATCAATAAGTTCCAAAATCCCTTATAAGTGGTGCCATCTTAGGTTACAGGCATGCGTTCCGGTGATCTCAAGTAAATCATCAAACCGCTCTCCATGCGTGCTGCAGGGCATACCCAGGAGTAACAATCAGAAGGCATTGTGGTCCACATTAATGACGTCTGTAGTTTGCATTTGAGAAAACCCAGCTAACAATAACCCCCCCTCCCACACATTACCGCCCTCATCCCTCCCCCTCGGCGTGGCACACGATACAGGATATTACAATAACAGTCGGGTAGGCTGCCTCAGTTCGCCTTTCAGGCAGCATACATTACATCGCAAAACGATATAACATTACCCCAAAAACAGAAATGTAGTCGGTGGGCTGCAGATTCCTTGATACATACATTAAGTGATTAAGGATGAGGGTAAGTCATTCTGCTCGCTAGTTGAAGATTCCGCATCGGATTCCGCCTCTGAAGCTTTCAACAGTACCGTTAATGCTTCTCAAGCCCTGCAGCCTCCATTGCTTTTTTGCTGTGGGCACGGCTAGCTGTCTGTAATCTAATGGCACCCTCACACTCCGCCCATCTGAGGAATACAGCCCTCCACCTCCGAAAACTCGGGCCCCTCTTAGCTTTCCAGTGTGCAGTAATATCCCGTTTGGCCAGCAGAAGACCCAAATCCAGAAACTTGCTAGTAATTTTTGTCTTGGAGGTGTGGGGGAACCAGTGAAGTAAGCAGGGGCCCACCGCAAGTTCAATATCCATCTCCTTAATTTCACATAACAGCGCCAGCACCTCCCTCCAGTAAGACCCAAGCTGAGAACAGTCCCACATCATATGTCGGAAGTCCGCCCCCTCTCTATTGCATCGCGGGCAGAGTGCTGAGGTTGTGTTAAAATATGTATTAATCTTCGCTGGGGTGAGGTATGCCCTATGCAGAATAAAAAATTGAACCAGCTGAAAGCAGGCATTCCTAGAGCATTTCCAGGGTCGTTCGATCAACTCAGCCCACACCTTCTCAGGGATCTTACCTCCCAAGTCCTCCTCCCACCTCTGCTTCAGCCCCAGTAGTGGGGACAGCCTCTCATGTGTCAACCGCCGATATAAGCAAGTAACTGCCTTGATGGTCCCCGCCGCTAAAACTACGTATTGGCAGGCCATTGAGGTCTGCGGTTCAGAAAGCCCCTCTCCCCAGCGCTTTTGGATGGCCGCAACTAAGGCCGAGTGAAGAAAATAACCCCCACCAGGCAGATCGTGTCGATCTCGCAGAGTCCCAAAAGGCAAAAGGACATTATCATCATACAGGTCCCCCACCGCTGTCAGGCCTAGTTCACTCCACTCGGTCAACGCCGACCAGTTGCCCCCGTGCGGCTGTTGCAGACACATAGTCAAAGGAATCTCTGGGGCGTAAGGACGCGCAATCCGCGCTCTCTGCTGACTCCTGTTCCAACACAAGCGAAACATTCTTAATTCGGTGGAAAGCGTTTTGAGTTGTAACGACTGCTGTAGAATAATACGAGATAATATCTGTCTAGGTACCCGTCCGCCTTCTCGCTCGCCCACTCCCCGAAATTCCAATGCCACTGCTTGGGTAAGCCATTGTAGTTGGGCAGCCAAATAATAGGTCTCGAAATCCGGTACCGCCAAGCCTCCCTCCCCTCTCGGGCGTAGTAGGGTCTGCAAGGCCACCCGCCGTCTGCCAGCAAGCCAGAGAAACCCCGTGATCATTGTTTGAAGCCGCTTAAAGATCATTGCAGGAATCCAAATGGGGAGGGTCCTGAAATAGTAAAGGAGCCTGGGCAATGCCACCATCTTAAGGAGGGCCACCCGGCCCGCAACTGAAAGCGGCAATGTCTTCCAAAACTCCATACTGCCCTGAAGTCCTCGGACAGCCCTACCCACATTGCCTTCCAGCAAATCTGTTTGTTCATGATAGATACGGGTCCCCAGATATGTCAAGCAGTTGTATTCCCAGTTCACATCCTCAGTACATAAGGGGCCTTCATCTGTTCTGGCAGTGGGGAACAGGCACGACTTCGCCCAATTCACCCTAAGGCCTGCCACCACCTCGAGGTCTTGGAGCAAGCGCTTCGCTCCCAGGAGGGCAGCCTCTGTGTCTGCTAAGAACATGAGAAGATCATCAGCATAAAGTGCGATGTAGTGAGTAATGCCATGTACCTGAAGACCCTCATACCGCAGCCCCGCCCGGGCTTGGGCCGCTAGAGGTTCAATGGCCAGAGCAAATAACAGAGGAGATAGTGGGCATCCCTGACGTGTCCCCCTGCTCACCTCGCACGTGTCTGAAATCAAGCCCCCAGTTTTAATTTGGGCCGTAGAATACCTATATAACAAAGCCGTCCATGCCACGAACTTCTCCCCCAGACCAAAAGTGCGCATAACCTGGAACAAGTAAGGCCATTCCAAGCTATCAAAAGCTTTTTCGATGTCAACCGAAAAAATGCCAGCGGTCGCTTTCGAATATGTATCAGCTTCCAATATACGGAGCAACCGTCGTACGTTAACATCCGTGTTCCGCTTCGGAATAAACCCCGCCTGGTCTTCATGTACTAAGTGGGTCATGTGTGGAAGGAGGCGAGTCGCCAGAATCCGGCTTAGAATCTTATAATCAGTAGGAAGCATTGAGAGTGGACGGTAAGCGGTCCTATCAGAAGGTGATTTCCCAGGTTTCAGTAATGGGATTATGATCGCTTCACGGGTAGTGGCTGGCAGGTGACCTATCTTCCTCGCCTCATTATAGAGAGTCACTAATTTCGGTGCTAACAAGTCAGTATACGTCAGATAAAACTCTACCGGCAACCCGTCCGCCCCAGGAGTCTTCTTTCCGTGCCATATGTTTAATCGCTCCTCTCACTTCCCCCAGCATAATATCTTGTCCTAATAAGTCAGCCTCCAACCTATCAAGCTCGGGGAGGCCAGATGCGGCAAAAATTCCCCGAGTGTGTCCTCGTTCAATGCCACCTTGCTCTGGTAAAGCTCCCTGTAGTAGTCGTAGAACTGTTCATTAATTCCTGTTGCGTATAACAAAGGTCTCCCGTTGGGCTACAGAGTTCTAAAATGACCGTCCCTCGTCTCACTGGGTTAGCCAGCCAAGCCAGTAACGCGCCAGATTTGTCGCGCTCCGCATGCGCACGCACCATATATTTCTTATAGTCAAAACAGCGTAGCTTCTCAACCCCCACGGCTACTGCTTCCCGTGCCGCTAGCAATTCTCTTTGTCTATGAGGCTGCCCCGGTCTATCGCGTTCCTGTTCTCGCAAGCGCTGATCCGCAGCTTCTATGTCCTGGAGAAGAGTTTTTTGGACCCCAAGCATGTTAGTAATACATAGACCCCTCACCACTACTTTGAAAGCGTCCCACTCTATAGCAATCGAAGACGCCGTACCCGTGTTCTCGAGGAAATACTGGGTCGCTCCAGTCCCTATCGCCTCCCGAAATACTGGGTCTTCTAAGTGCTCCGGGTTTAATCGCCAATTTGGGATTGCGGGGTGCGACTGGGCCCATTGAATCCGCAATAGCAGTGGGTTATGATCTGAGAGTGTCCTGGTGAGGTATTCGCTATGTTTGACTGCAATGTGCAAATCTGGGGAACAGAGTATCGCATCAAGTCTAACATGTAGTTCGTGTAGCGCTGAGAAAAAGGAATAATCACGCTCAGTCGGGTGATGCACTCGCCACGTATCAACCAGCCCCCAGTGTGCCTGCCAATCCCTCCTGGCTTTAGCGATCTTATGAATAGGCGCGGCGGAGAAGGGTGGGTGAGATCTATCTAGAAGGACATCAGTAATGGAATTAAAATCCCCACCCAGAATTCCCATGGCAGACAAATAGGACGCCAATTTCCCTGACAGTAGCGTAAAAAAAGCTGGTTGATCTATATTAGGTGCATACACACTGCCCAGCGTAACATCCCTGCCATTAAGTCTACCCAGCACCATCACATACCGCCCCTCCGAGTCTGTGACCTGCGGCACCAGTTGGCTCTGACCCATATCAGTACCTCATGCGCAAAAGCAGAATAAGCGGTGTGAAAGACCTGGCCCCTCCACCTGCGCTGCAACACGATGCCCTCCTGTCCTGTAATGTGTGTCTCTTGAAGGAAGGCTATTTGTATCCCCCTGCACACTAAATAAGCGTGTATCTTATGGCGATGACCCATGGTATGTAGGCCCCTGACATTCCACGATATGCATTTCAATTCCATCAAGGAATCCATGATGCCTCCTGTGCCCAGTGCCCCTTGAAATTTCTGACAGTGCCACGGCGGAACCCCTGAAAAACAACCCCAAACTCCCAACACCCCCACCCAAGGACAGTTACCATCGAACTAGCTCCCATCCAAACTATAGTAAACTAGTCTAAGCCCTCCGACTAATTCAGAGGTAGAAGTGGACGCAGTTGCCTAGGGATGTGCCCAGCTCACAAGACACCAGCCGTACCAACATAAAACTAACTCAGAGACCTCGTACATAGTGTAAGACCCATTCCCTTCAGAGGAAGACAACCTTTCTAGCCAACTAGTGTAGTCATACAATGTCATCCACACTCTGAGGTGTTACCACAGGGAGCTTCGCACTGCTACTGTTGGACGTGTCCGAATCATTGTCCGCCGACTCTTTAGTAGACCCAGCCTCACCGTCTGTTGGAGGTGGATTGCGACTCCTCGATACGGATACCACTGCCGCTCTGTAGTGCTGCAGCTCGTTCTATTTCAGCTTGTGTCGTGGAGGGCTTCATCTGAGCTCTTCTCCGCGACCTTCGAGGCCCACGCGCCCCGGGCATCCTGTTCCTCAGTTTTGTCCTCTCGCGGTTCACAGCGCTCGTCAGCCCGCCCTTGTAGCCTTCCAGCCAGTCCCATGCTTCCGCAGGGGATTCAAAATAGTGGGTGTTGTCCTCAAGTGCAATGCGTAGCCGGGCCGGGAACATTAGGGAGTACTGAAGCCCTTCAGCTCTTAACGCTTTCTTGACCTCTAAGTAGGAGGCTCGCCTCCTCTGAACCTCCAGAGTATAATCCGGAAACAGGGTGACTCTACTATTATCTACGATGAAGGGTCCCTCCGCTCTTGCCCTTTGCAGGAGTAAGTCCCTGTCTCGAAAATGGAGCAGTCGGGCCACCACAGGTCTCGGAGGTCTGCCCGGAGCCAATGGTTTAGCAGGTACTCTGTGAGCCCGTTCCAGCATGTAGAAGGCGGAGAGCCCTTCGGGGGCCACCACAGTCTTGAACCAGTGCTCCAGGTAGGACACCATGTCGTCCCCTTCCGCTCCCTCTGGCAAACCAACCACTCGTACATTGTTCCTCCGATTACGACCTTCTGCATCTTCAGTCCTGCGTTCTAGCACGTTCACCCTGTCCATGAGGGCGCTCAGCTGTTGGTCCGTTGCTTTTTTGTGCCGGCATCAGTTCCGCCAAGTTGGCCTCAGTGTCTTTGACCCTGTCCGCTAGTTTCTTATGTTCGTCGCGTAGGAGACCCAGGCCAACCGCCACTGTGCTAATGTCCTGATGAAGGGTGGCTTTAGTGTCAGTGATGGCATCAAGGATCTGTTTTAATTGCTGCTGGATGGGGTCCTCTGGGCCCGGTTGCGAGTGCTCAGTCGCACTGTCTTCAGGGTCCGGCACCGCCCCAGTAGTCTTAGCCCTGGGTTTGCCCATGGCGACGCCCCAGTCCCCGGCAGGGGAACCCTCAGTCCCCTCGTAGGTATGCACTCTCGTAGCCCAAAGCGTTGCAAGTCACCTCCCTCTGCGTACAGACAATCGGGCACTCACCATTACCAGGGAAAGTCCAAAAATATACCCCCAAGGGTCACGGGCCCTCTTCCAAAATTCTGCAGCAGTTCCAGCAGTCCCTTAACAGCAGGGGCCCAGGTAGGTACTGGTCCGGTCATTAAAGTGGGGTATCATGCTGGATAGACAGCGCGCTTCAACTGTGCCTCCCTTCAATATGTAGCAAAGCCCAGCACTCGATCTCAGCTCAATGCCAACTGCCCCATCAACAATCCTGTAGTCGATGGAGGAGCCACGCGCCGGTCCAAGATGGCCGCGTGAGACCTTGGCTCCGTCGTGCCCATCCTCTGGCCCTAAGATCCTGGTAATCATCCTGACACCGAAGAGTGCCACCCGACGGCGGAACAAAAGAGACGCTCCCGGCGGCGGTTCCGGTCCCTCTGCGAAGCCGGAGACCGGAGGAATCGCCATCACGCTTTGCGGCCTCCGCGATTCTTGGAGCCGGGGACTCTGGTTTGGGCTGTGGCCGGGACGCGGCTACACGGCGCTGGGGATACCGGAGGTCGCCGCTCCCACCCTGTCTCCTGGTGCGACAGGGACGGCCACCGCAGCGGAGGAGGGGGAGACTGAGGAGGGGGGTGAGGACGCGCTGGTGAGGCCCCGGGCCCCCCCCATACATGGAATAAGGAAGGAAGGTGCCGCGAGGGAACGTACGACCACTGGGAGGAGATCCTGTTGGGGCTGCGGGGGTGAGAGAGGGGGGCTGTGGCAGGCGTGCCTTCCCCCCCCCTTTTCTACCGCCAGCGGGCAACCGAGCTGGAAGACAGGCTTGGGGGCCCAAGAAGACGACCACCCGGGTTAAATGCGGTGGAAAGCCTTGTCGCGAGGTTGAGGGGTGACTGATAAAGGGCCCACATGCACCTGGACCCAGAGAGCACGTAGAACGGCCTGGGGAGCTGTGAGGAGGAAAATTGAGACAGGGGGAAACCTGGCCATGGGACGCGGTGGGTACCGGGGCCGCTGCTCTTGGACTGCACTCCGAGACTGGGGGAGCAGCACGGCGGGGGGGACCTGATTGATCCCCGTTGCGACTGGGCCAGGTGGACACGCATGGGGCAGTAAAGACACTGGAAGCCTGCCACGGAAGAATTGGCCGCGTACAGTATAATACACTCAGCAGGGAAGAAGGCGTTGGCGTGCCACGATCATCGCTAGCCAGATGGCGACTAAGCCAGAGGCTGACAGGCACCAGCCGAGATCATCTAAGGGGCTGAGACAAGTCCAGACTAACAAATTGGACCGATACACGATGCCCAGGGGTTCCCCTACAGACTTGCGACACACTCAGCCGGCAGCAGACGACTCATCCGGTCCCGCTCCTGAACTGACGCTGCTTGATGTGATGGCCGCAATAGACGGGGTCAAATCATCACTGGGACAGAAAATGGAGTCGCTCGACCACAAGTTAGACACGGTCACCATAGAGGTCAATCTTATTCGAGCGGACCTTACGAAAGTCAATGAAAAGGTCAAATCACTAGATATAAAGACTGCCAGTCTGACGGACGATGTGGCGTTGCTCCAACAGGAAGTGCGGGAACTCAGAACATCTCAGGATATGACCGTACGTAAGCTGGATGAATACGAAGGAAGGGCCCGGCGAAATAACGTACGAATTTTGGGGGTGCCGGAAAAATCTGAAGGCCCAGCACCAGACCTGTTTGTGGAAGACCTTATCCTCACACATCTCAAGCCCAAGGGACTGAGTAACCTCTTTACAGTGGAACGGGCGCACAGAGTTCCGGGAGGGCGCCCCAAGCCTGGTGCCCCCCGCGTCCGATGATCGCCAGGGTATTGAACTTCAGGGATAGGGACGCAATCCTACAGGCGGCCCGCTTGGGGCCCCCTCTGAGGTATGAAAACGCTATCCTCTCTTTCTTCCCAGACTTCACGTAAACAGTACAAAAACAACGCCGGAGCTTTCTCGGAGTGAAGGGAAAACTACGAGACAAGGGATGGAAATATGCCATGATGTTTCCGGCGTGGCTGAGAGTGGAGGTCGGGGGAGAGCCTGGTTCTTCGATGACCCAGAAACGGCCTCTGAATGGATAGACAGCCGTCCCCCGGGTGTGTCGGGGAGCGGGACCGGGCGGAGGAGATACACAGCAGGCGGAGAAATGAGAGCGGAGAGACAATACCTGGGACAAATGTATATTGTCAGGTAATGGGGCTCCGGCCCGCAGATCGGGGGTCATACGGTCCCGGGGGCAATCAAGACTTGAATGGAGGGAGTGGACTTCGGTGGAGATCATTTCGGATTGGGCTGGGGGGGAGACGGGGCACCGGCCATCCTCCTCTTAACTACCTTTAGTTAAATAGTAGAGTTAGTGTGGGGCGACAGGCACTCTGCCAGTTGGGGATGGGCAAATGCCACGAGCAGGGGTGCAGGGTGGGGGAGGTGGGGGGGATATGTTGCGAATATTGTTTTTATAGTTAACTTGTTAATGCGAATGTTTGGAGGGTTAACGATTTCGGCACCACCGAGTGAAAATGTAATGCAGGTGACATTTCTACACCCGTTTTATGGCACACATTAGACGGAGATCAGGGATTAGAGTGATGAGCTGGAATGTCAACGGACTGGGGGACAAAATAAAGAGGGGAATGGTAACTCAGTTTATTAAACGACACGCCCCGGATGTGGTACTTCTGCAAGAAACACATTTAATTGGGAATAAGTGCATGGCCCTACACAAAGGAGGCTATAGACTTGTGGCGCATGCGGGGTTTACCACCGGGTCAAGGGGGGTCGGTATATTGATTAAAAACTCATTCCCCCTTCTAGTACAGGCCACATGGTCCGACAAGCGGGGGAGATATGTCGGGATATCGGGACAATGGGAGGGGAAAACAGTCACGCTTGTTTCAATATATGTGCCACCCGCTTGCAGTCCGATACATTTCAGGACTTAGGTTCAGTATATTTGACGCTACCATTAGGCCACATGGTGCTGGGAGGAGACTTCAACGCGGTAATAGACGGGGGAATAGACAGATTTCTGGCTCGCACACTAAGGCCCGCACAAAGGTGGCTACCCGACTACTTGGACACAATGGGGCTGGTGGATGGCTGGCGGATACGCAACCCAGGCAAGGCGCAGTATACACACGTGTCGTGTGCACACCAAAGTTTGTCGCGAATAGACTATGTACTTGTCCCGGCCGCACAGGCTCATGCTCTCCGGGAGGTTCGCCATCTTGGTAGAGGCATCTCGGATCACTCCCCCGTATGGCTTAGCATGGAATTTGATCAATTGAGTGCAGGTAGGATAGCCCCTATCAATCCTTGGCACTTGAGAGACCCCTCCACGAAGAAGAGCATAATCACGGCTACCGACAGGTACTTCCGGGAAAACCAGGGTACGGTGGACTCAGCGCAGACACTGTGGGAGGCATATAAAACTGTTATTCGGGGGGAAACTGTCTCATTGATTGCGGGGAAGAAAAGGGAGCGGCAGGCTGAACTGGAAAGAGCGGAAGAGGAAGTGTTAAAAATAGAAGAGGAAATGGCTCGGGCGGGGACCCCTGAGGGTCTTCACCATTTGAAGTTACGACAAGACGAGTTCAATAGTATGGCCAGAGATAAAGCCAGAACGCAGAGTAGAGAAGTCCAGAGCAGAATATATGAACACGGAGACAAAGCGGGAAAACTGATTGCCTGGCTAGATACAAGGGAATGGGCGTCGAGGCTGGTGCCGGAAATACGGGGGGAGGATTCCAGCACTGTCACGGACCCGCAGGCTATAGTAGATGCGTTTGCACAACATTATCGTGCGGTGTATAGTACGGCGGGTAAATTTACAGAAGCGGACAATAGGGAGATGATTAGAGATATCCAGTTGCCAGTCTTAGCAGACGACAACAGAGCCTATCTGGAATCCCCACTCACGGATGATGAGGTGGCGCAGGCTATAAGGGGAGTGCACTCCGGGAAGGCCTCGGGGCCCAACGGCATCCCAGTCGAGCTTTACAAACTGAGGCCCGATAGACTCGCTCCATATATCCGGTCCATGTTCGAGGACAGCAGAGAAAAGGGGAAACTCCCCTATGACCAACGTGTGGCTAACATTGTAGTCATATACAAAGAAGGCAAGCCTAGAACAAGTTGCGCATCCTACAGGCCCATTTCATTGCTAAATGCAGAACCCAAAATCCTTGCGAAGCTATTGGCAACCCGACTGACTAAAGTTATCACTACCTTGATCCATCCGGATCAATCGGGGTTTATGCCGCACCGCAACACCGCCCTTAACTTAAGACGGTTACATGGAGTACTGGGTAGAGCTCCCACAATTATGGAACCGGCGGCAATCGTATCACTAGATGCCACCATGGCATTTGACATGGTTGAATGGCCCTATCTATTTGCGGTACTGGACAAACTGGGTTTCGGTCCGGAATTCACGGGTTGGATACGCCTTCTGTACTCCGACCCGATGGCCAGAGTGGTGGTCAACAATCGCAAATCCCCGATTTCAATCTGAGCAGGGGCACTAGACAGGGTTGTCCCCTGTCCCCGCTCCTTTTGCACTGGCCCTAGAGCCGCTTGCGGCATGGGTCAGACAGGACCATGCTATACGTGGACTGCGATGGTCGTCAGATTGGGAAGATAAAGTCTCTCTGTACGCAGACGACGTCTTGCTTTATCTCGCCAACCCAAGAGGATCTCTGAGCCGGTTTTTGGACGTGTTGGCAATCTTTAGCAGATACTCTGGCTTTGCGATAAATTGGTCCAAATCAGTGTTATACGTCCTGG
The DNA here is from genome assembly GCA_963921515.1 of Calotriton arnoldi. Classification (NCBI taxonomy): domain Eukaryota; kingdom Metazoa; phylum Chordata; class Amphibia; order Caudata; family Salamandridae; genus Calotriton; species Calotriton arnoldi. The sequence goes on along the minus strand of CAWUFW010000615.1, from coordinate 1,557,557 downwards.
GAGGTGACGCACCTGTCATTCCAGGCAATTGCCCGATTCAAATAGCCCTCGAAGGCTTTAGATATCTGGGCATTTACATAACACTAGACTCGAAACTCCGCTATGCCAACAATCTGAGCCCTCCCCTATTGCGACTTAGGAATGACGTGATGCGTTGGAAGGCCCTTCCGCTCTCCATGTTGGGCAGGGCAGTACTTTTCAAAATGATGGCTCTGCCTCGGTTCTTGTACGTGCTCCAAAACACGATGGATCCAGTCCCTGCGTCTTATTTCAGCGAAATCGAGTCTCTTCAGAGACAGCTTCTCTGGGATGGTAAACCCCGGTTGGCGTTCACCAAGCTTACCCTTAACTGGTATGACGGAGGAATAGGACTGCCAGATCTACGGAAATACTACTGGGCATCCCAACTAGCGGCAGTCAATCACGGGATCTACGGACCGCCAAATGATCCCGGGTATGCTATGGATAGGTGGCAGCTCCCCGGGGAGAATACACCAGAGCACTATATGCTAGACCCCGCAGATTCCAGCTCACAGGACCCACGGCACATGCCGTCCATGTATGGCATGAGGCCAACAGACACCTTAAATGGGAAGGCAAACTTACACTGGCCACCCCACTGTGGAACTCGGAGAAATTGGGAAGTCTCTGGAAGTCCAAGGGATTTGATAAATGGGACCTAATTGGGATCTCACGAATAAAAGACATCTGGGGAGAGGGAATAATACATACATTTGACTCACTCAAGCTGCAATACAACTTGAACGATAGCGAACATTTCCGCTATCTCCAGGTCCGACATGCGCTGCTTACACACGTCCCGAGGGGCACTGCCCTTCCAGACGCTTCTCCCCTAGAGGACATGGTACTAGATGGACATCTTCAGGAGAAGACCATTTCTCTGATCTATCGGAAACTAATAAACAATATGAATGATCCATTGCTAACCATAAAAAGACACTGGAACGAGGACGGCCTCGAACTGGACGACGAGGATTGGCAAGAGGCGGTCTCCTCCCCGTGGGTGGTGGCTATACAGGCGAGGCTGAGACTGGTGCAGTTAAAAATACTGCATAGAATATATATCACAGGACCCCGTCTGGTTCGAATGGGTCGTGCGGACAGCGGAGAGTGTAGAAGGGGCTGTGGGGAACTGGGGACATTTATGCATATACTATGGAACTGCCAAAGTATACAGTCATACTGGGGGAAGATCCATGACACACTGAGGGCGGTCCTGGGGATAGACCTGCAGCCAGAGGCCCGTAGATGCCTTCTAAATATCTGGGAGCCGACAGACCTTAACACCTACACCACACAATGGACTACCCTGGCATATATGGTGGCGAAGCGCAATATCGCCCAACTGTGGGGGCTAGTCAGACACCCCGGACCGAGAAGTGGGCAGAAGATTTAGATTGGTGCATGTTTAGGGAGAAGTCGGTATACATTGCCAGGGGATGCCCCGGGAAGTGGAGCAGGGTATGGGACGCCTGGAACCATTATAGGGGGGACATCTGTGATTCACCGAACCGCTTGAGAGGCACTGAAACACAAGCATCCCCTTGATCTACCAACTGTATAACTGTGAAGTATATTGAATTGCCTGAAATGTCGTTGCGGAAAGATGGAATTACCTGCATGTATTATTTGACGTGTACTCGGTGGAATTGTTCAATAAAAAGAAATTTAAAAAAAAAACAATGCTGTAGTCTCTACAGTCCAGGTCTCTGCTAGTGAAGGGTGCGAGATTCCGGACTGAGTCGTGGGTAACCTCTGTCTCCTCCAGTTATGCTCGGTACAGATCCGACAGACCCAACCCCAAAATGGTGGCGCCTCCACCCGGGTCTAGGCCGCAGTGCGCACTTCCGCCCGGGCGGTTCTCAGGAGGGCGCTCCTCTCCCGATTTCCAGGGACGCCTTCTCGCTGCGACGGGCCTCCCAATCCGCAGTGTTGTCACCTCAGCAACGGAGAGCCGTCGAGACCCCCAATCCTGTCCCTCCACCCTTCCGAGGATTATCACCGGGGGATGGGGTCCATTCGCTCTATGCTCCCTCGTCAGCACTCACCGCAGGGTAAGCAGTTTCCAGCAGCCGGTCTCATCTGGGGAAAGCGCCCCCACCGCTCGTTCCTCAGAGAGCCCAGGAACACCGCCAGCAAAGCCGCGGGCCCACTCGACGTCTCGCAGCCTGGACGTCGCGTAGCGTCGGATCCGTCACTGCCTGCCCGAGTAGCAGCTTCCACTCCCGGGACCTCCTCGGGGATCGCCGCGCCGAAAGCCCAGCAGCATCAGTCCCCGCAGTCTGCTCGATGGCTCCCTACTGCTCCGCTAGATGTTAGCCGGCAGCAGGACGCTTCAGCACAGTCCTGGCCAGCACGATTTACAGGATGATTGTACGGCTGGTGCGGAGCTCCTCGCTCACGCGTCTGCCATCATCCCCAGGCAAGCCACGCCCCCTTGGTAAGCTTTCTTAATGTTCTTGATTTAGGGGTCAATTTTCTAAATCTATTCAATCCCCTTTTAGTTAATCCTGCAATTTACTTACTGGCCGTTCTTCTCTAAACTCCTTACTATTGTATAGTGTTTTATCAAAACAATAGTGTCCTGCAGCACTTACTGACCTCATTTGGATTCTTCAACCTGGACTAATGGCCTTTCGCATATATTTATTTAAGGTTGGTCTTGAACATTAAAGAACTGCACATTCACTGGGGATTCAAATACTTTTTCACTCTGTGATATCACTGGATCAATACTCTTGCTAAAAGTTTTTTGGGTTTCTTAGGCTGAGAATCCATCTTTCTATTTTCGTCACTTATACAATCCAATTTCACTTCAAGGATTCTACTACAACTCTATAACGGCTAGCAGTCGTTTGAGATTCATACACTACAAATTCCTGCACAGGCTCTACTACACCCCGACCAAGCTGCACAAATACAAACTTCGGGAGGATGATCAGTGTGCCAGATGTGGAGGAGAGGGAGCTGACTTTCTCCATCTGGCCTGGCTGTGCCCGACTATCCACCAATACTGGCAACAAGTGTTTACGGGCCTGTCAACAATGTTAGATTTGCCCCTACAGGCCTCACCAGAGGTTGCTTTGCTAGGCTATACGCACCATATAGACACTAGACGCAAGAAATACTTAGCCCTAAGCCTCCTAATAGCTAAACGTAGATTGGCGTGTAGGTGGGGTAGGGGCAGGGCCCCAAAGTTTAAGGAATGGGTACACGACCTTACAACATGGCAGGAACACTCACTTAATTATGCTGAGCTGCTCCCACGCTCCTCTAGGCCACGTGATATATGGGGCCCCCTCAAATCATATCTCCTCTCGATGACGGGAGACTCCATTGCTACCTCGGACCTACATGTTAGTTCTGTGGCCCCGGAGACCCTTCCCCGTGGGATGGATGGGGAGACACTGCCACTTTCACCCGCACAGGGCAATGGGGTATAGATGCCACCACACCTCATTAATGTATGCCGTAACACGAGACCCCCAGAGGTGATAAGCTTTCCAGCTATTCCTTACGTGCTCTCAGTCTGGTGGACTTTGTAGCATTCCAATCTTCAACTGATATTTATGGTCTGTATTGTATATGCTTTATATTGTACCTGCGGGTTATGCTGTTTGGAGTACAGTCGTTTGGACTCATGCAGGTATGCAAAGTGGGGGGTAGGATTTCGTTTAGGTTCTTAATAGAAATGTATTTCATATGCAGCAACTGTATCTAAGGCTCATATTATCTACACCTTTCTGTACCATTTTGCTGTATTATCTGTAATAAAACATAAAAAAAAAAAAGGATTCTACTACAACTACTTCTTTACACCCTTGGTCACAACATGGTTAGCGGGTACTCTCACTACAACAGTGTATACTAAAAACTTAAAACTTCAGGTAATATGACTTTGGGTACGGAATTCTTTGAATTTCATGCTTGTTCCTTTTCTTCATTCTTTTTCCACTTTGTGTTCTTCGTTGTTCTACCTTTTTTCAAGTAATGACTTGTTCTAATTTATAATTTGTTCTGTAAAATCTCACAGCCTTGAAATTGTCACTGTGTGACAAAACACATGTTGGCTGTTTCTGAAGAAATAAATTGTGAACATTTGTTTGTACCGAAGATTATATGAGTTCTTATATATACAATAAACCGAACTTCTGTTGAAAAACAAGGGGCATATTATCAGGACGGCGTTAAAATTATCGCCGGTTTAGCGGCAGAAAACTGCCGCTAAAGCGGCGATAATGGGCTTGATAATATGCCCTGGAGAATTCCAATAGAAGCCCATGTTCACACCAGAACATGGACTTCTATTGGAATTCTCAAGGGCATATTATCAAGCCCATTATCGCCGCTTTAGCGGCAGTTTTCTGCCGCTAAACCGGCGATAATTTTAACGTCGTCCTTGATAATATGCCCCCAAGTCTTTAATGTTTGGACCTCACACTAATTTGTGATACTGTCTGAGTGCTTTGTTTTTATTCCTATATAAGACTAAGTGAGAATGAGTGAGTCATGATGAGTTTTTGTGGGTCAGAATGAGTGGGACTTAGTGAGACTGAGTGAGTCAGAGTGAGATTGAGTGAATCAGACTGAGTGAAATTAGTGGGTTGAGTGAGAGTAAGTAGGAAAGAGTGGGACTGAGTGAGTTGGAATGAGAATGAGTGAGACTGCATTAATCAGTGAAACTGAGTGAGTCATTTGTAAAGCTGAGTGCAGGTGCAAATAAAAGTAAGTGAATGAGGCTGAGTGAGAATGAATGAGAGAGTAAGACTGAGCGCAAGTGAGTGTGAGCGAACCCCCAAACTCTCAGATAAGCAGTCAGGCTCACTAAGAGGAATTCGAGCCAAGGATTATGCGTACCACTTTCAAAGGTCACCAGCCATCACTGGATTTGGTAGATATCAGCTACAACCCTGTTGCCTCTCCCACTTCTGTCCTAAGAAAAACATATGTTGTGATATTTTGGCTATGATCTCGACATGCTGGCATATGTCCTGTAAACAGAAGAATTTAAGCCTGTCCTCATATGCATTTGAAGATTCCATTTTCCATTCCTTGTAAACATTCACCCTCTTTAATATGTTGTCACTGCTACTCACTTTTAAAGGCATGATTTCACTGAATTCAAATAAAAATCATTGGGTCCTTCCTGCAAACCATGACCATTGATTTAATGCAGGCTAACACATGGGAGCGATTTGTATTTCTTGACTTTATGATCAGCCCTTCTTGCTATCATTTGAAAGTGATCAGGCATATACGTCCCTTTATATATCAAGAGCATTTTGCAGCTGTCACTAGGCACTATGTCCTCTCTAAGGTAGACCATTAGAAATGACTATGTGTCTGTCCCACTCAAAACTAAAAATTTCCTATGCTCACTGTTAGAAATGGGATCTCTGGTTGGCTAAGGCTTGCGCCAAAGCCAGGCAGAGACCACCACTCTAGTCAGGGCGAGGGAGTTACACGCCAAAGATAACCCCTGCTCACCCCCTTGGTAGCTTGGCACGAGCAGTCAGGCCTATCCCGGAGGCAATGTGTAAAGCGTTTGCGCAACACACCCACAGCAACAACATACTAGGCACACCACAAAAAAGAACTCCACACAAGGTTATATATAAAAATAGCCTTTGTATTATCATAAAACACATTAGAATAGTACTCACATAATATACATCGTGCCACCTGGCACGGGGTCATATTTACAAGGGAATTATTTACACCTGACAGGGCCAACTGGACCACTGTCAGAACCAGCACAAAGCGAACTTGGTATAGGTAGTACTTATAATAAATGTAGAACACATCATGAACGTACAACCAGTAATCACTGGTAACCACTGTACTTAGCATCAGCCTGTAACATAAACTACATTATGCACAGTATCACATCAGGCGCGAATTACATTCTGCGCCAACCTCACCAGCATAAATACATTATGCAATCCTCTCATAAGTCTAAAACCATTAGACCCTAAAATCCTAAGTATAGCTCACATTAGGGGCGTAAATCACACAGTGAAACATAATCTCACTAGCATAAACCATGGAATGCAAAACAACCTCCTAGTCACAAACCACATTAGAGGTATAAACAGGGTGCGTAAAGCATGGTAAATGCATCACATTTTCTAGCACCACATTTTCACAGTAGGGCCTGGCGCCCTATAAATCTAACTGTCCCCCTGGCCAACTGGCCATCTCAAGAGGGGCTCAAACGCCCTATGTCCAAGAGTCAGGGTGCGCTGCCAATGCAGCGGAGAGTCAAGGGTGCGCACTCTGCGCAGGCCTAAACGTTGCAGCTGGCACTAATTGCTGCGCAGCTGGGAAAGTATGGGGCGCAGGAGTGCATCGCCCTCCTAACTTCAAACATGCCCCCCCAAAGCACTGTGGCCTAAACGATGCAGCTGCCCACTACTTGCTGGGCAGCTGTGAACAAAAATATAGGCCGGGCACTCACTGTGCCCTCTAATTCGGTGTGCCAATGCTGCCGCTGCCCGCGCTGGTGCGGTGCAGCTGAGGATCAACAAAATGCAGGCACGGGCACCACTGGCCCTCGGGAACCCCACTGGGCCCTTAAACAACATGTGCCCTTCTTTATTGGAGCGAACCCCTATCAGGCGGGGGCCGCTCAGGAAATCGGCCCGGGCCCTGTGCCTCAAACCGGCACTAACATCACAGAGCCATTACTCACCGGCTCTCGTGGCAGGACCTCTCTGCTCCGGTCTCCGCCCGGTCCTTCTCCTGGGACCGGGACTTCAGCGTGGAGCCTACGGGGCTCCAGGCGTCTCCTCTTTACTCCGGGCACCGAGGACGGCAGGCGGGGCTCTCTCACTCCTGAGAGCCTCGCTGGCGTCGGCTGCACCACTCTTCACCCGGGCCCCCTCCTGGGTCCGGGACTTTGGGATGGAGCCCGCGAGGCTCCTTCACTTCCTTTCTCGGCCGCGCTGCGATTGGTCAGCCGGCCGCTATGCCCCACCCACAACCAGGCAACTGTGCCTGTCTTCCGGGTCGCACTTGGCAGCGGCCCGGCAACGTTTTTCTTCTCGGCTGCGGCGATGCGGGGTGGGCACCCGTTCAATAAAAAATATAAAGCGGGGTGGGCACCCGCTATTAAATAACAGCACCAGCGTACCATGAGGGGTAGGCTCCCTCCCAATTAAAATTAATAAGCGGGGTGGGCTCCCGCTCGGCAGCCATCACGGGGGGATCCCTCCGGTCGGGATTCCCTCTCCAAGGGGGCTGAAGCCAACGCGCTGCGCAGCCCACACTCCTCCTCAGCTGGGCAATCAAAGGATAGCGCTTCCAGGCGCTAGATGAAGCCCAAGTCCTGGAGGCAAAGAGATGGAGCAAAGGAAGCTCCCAGCAAAGAGGTCTTCAAGGTCCAGGGGCAAGGCAGGGCCCAGGGAGGCAAGCCCTCCTGGCAGCCCCCCTGGGCCCCAGCAGCAGCACGCCCCTGGCAGATTCGAGTCCAGGAACAAGAACATTTTCATGGGGTCACAGCCCCTTCTTTTCTACACCCTTTTCCCTTTGTGTAAAGGTGCAGGGCTGGGGAAAAACCAGACGCAACTGGTTTGGGGGAGCTTTGGAGCACTTTGTTTTGCTCAGCTCCTCTCTCCTTTCACAGGACAGGCTAGGGACATCAGACGCACCACAGGGGTGGAGCCAGCATTGTGGAGGGAAGGCACAGCCCTATTCAGGCCCCAGGTGCAACTCCTCCCTCCCATCTAGATGCAGATCTCTCTATTCACCACTGCGCTGACTCACCCTGCCCCTCCAGGAGCCACACACACCTCCCAGCCCCTGTCACTCACAAGCCAGACATGCAATTCACATCAGGCAGGCAGACACAGAGCACACATAAATGCCAACTTCTAAAAGTGGCATTTCTACACCAGTCACAATAAATCTGCGCACACCATTGCGCAGCATTTATTCTCACGAGTTTGCACATACTAAACTCGCCCCTGCACTCCTCTCACCCTAGGAATTACCACTGGCACACAGATCCCCAATGCATTCCTATGGGAGGCAGGTCAATCTCACTAAATGTGCACAGAGCGCGCACGCACTTTCCACTGGACCACAGTGCGAAAGTGCCCAGAGGCCTAAAACCACCAACACTAAGTCACAGACCGGGCAAAAAGTTTAGGGGTGAACCGGCCAAAAAGGGCCAAGTCCAACACTCACATGTACTAGCATGGCGTGAGCTACAGGTCAAATCTTCATACAAATGTGCATGAGTATGATGTGGAACGGTACAGTATAATCAATAATGAATCGTGTGGTCTGCCTGTAGTTATATTAAAAACAATACAAATCCTAAAAAATACTACAAGACAGGTGCTGTATATATGTTGTATATATTATGGTGACATTTTCTCAGTATACGGTATGGGCACTAATATATCTCGGCTTTTCAGACACCTGGGATTTGTTCTGCAACGGATTCTGGGGAACCCAAACCACATTTTTAGTTGGATTTAAATAGTGAGCCTCTAAATCTCTTGCTGGTCTTTATAAAACTGCTAAATATATTTTTTTGCAGTGAAACATGTCGACCTAACCGTTAAAGTCTGTAAAAGTGTGTTGGAGATACTGACACATTCGTCTTGCATCTTCTTACTCTAACTGTAGTTTGCCACCAATAATGAGACAAGTGGTAAACATATGAAACTTGGCCTCCTCATTAGCTTGAGGCCATCGAAGAGTACGCCAATGAGTGCTCACTCTGCACTGCAGATACTCTGCAAATTCCTGGCTTGAAAAAGGGGGTCCGTTGTCCGTGCGGAGTTCTTTCAGTAACCCATGTGTAGTCATGACCTTCTCCAAGCAGGGCACTGTTTGACTTGCAGTCATTGAGTCCATGATTTCAACCTTGTGATATTTGGAAAAGTCACCAGTCAATGCCAGCATGTGTCTGCCATCAGGTAGACTCCCGAAGTCAGCACTGGCTCAATGCCACAGAAGGGAGGGAATATCTTCCATGGGAATAGGTGCTGATGGATCTGTGGGGCCAGTGGCCTGACATAGGGGGCAATGCTGCACTGTTTGTTCAACTTGTCTAACTATACCAGGGATCCAGACTTTGCACCTGAGTCTAGACTTCATTTTTACTATCTCTCGCATGGGCCAGATCTGCCATTTGCTGTTGCAAATGCCCTGGCATCAATAACTGTGGTCCTCTCAGCAGACAGCCTTTAGGAGATGCAGCCATCTCATGGCGGACATGGTGGAGCGATAGTAGAGTGTGTCTTGCTTCAGCAGTTTAATGGGAGAGCCAGCTGGAGAAACTCATCCGCCTTTGTGGTGTCCACAATATTATCCAGCGAGATTGGCAGTGGTCGTGACCTTTCCACCATGAGCCTTACATAGTCCTCTACTTTGTCAGCCTCCGACTCCTCATATATGGTTGCCGGCCTCACATGTCGGGAGAGATAATCTGCAGGATTCTGTGTCACTGGCCAATATTCCTCAGAAAATCAGTACTCCTGCAGTTGGAGAAGCCTCAGAAGTGGCTTAGAGGAAGATTAAATGAAAAGAGGAAGAAGTGGTTCAGCCAAGAGATCACTCGGACAATGTCCAGGGAGACACAGTCCCTAATAATCAGCCTATTCAAGGTTGGCTCACTCTTGGACCATATTAAAATCCACATCAGCAGTGGCCTTAGTCTGATTGTATCTAGGATATACTTGAGGCCCAGCTCCTCATGAATGGCGTAAGTTGAGGTACATTTTAGGATGCCCAACAGGTGCCTGGCAAACCTATTCTCCTCGAGCTGAATGGCCAAGCAGTCCCAGTACCCCCAAATGTCACTACCATGTGGCAGAGACACACATTTGGCCTAATAAAGGTGAAGGAGGGCCATGGATGGTTTCTTCCCCAGTATGGCACAGAAGTCCAGAACTGTCCCCCAAGAGTGAGCCAGCAAGAGTCTTTTGGAGGTAAGTAAGGGACCCCATGAGTTTCTGTCATCTGGCCGGATACCCAAATAATGAAAGGTGTGTTTGTGTAATCCTTGAGCTATTACAGAAAAGCCTTTCTGCCTAACAGGTTTGCCGCCAGTGACTATAAAGTAAGATTTAGAATTGTTAATAGAGAGGTCAAGGCTAGTCATAAATTCGGAAAAGAAATTAAGTAATGACTGACACCCTACAGCTGTTGACATTAGGACAGAGTCGTCTGCGTGTAGCAGAGCTGGTAATTTGCGGGTGTCAACGCAAGGGCATCACATTGTTTTCCCAGAAGCTCCTCTAGACAATTTATATAAATGGTGAAAAAAAAAGGGGCCAAGATACATCCCTGCCTGACACCCCAGCTAATAGAGAAAGGCTTGGTGCAGGATCCATCCACCCCAAACCTCACAGATGTAGACATATCACTGTGGATGTCAGTCAGAAACAAAACCAGGACTGGTTTCAACTTCCAAAGACATCATCATGGATCAGAGCTTAGCCCTGTTCACTTGATGGAAGGCTGAGGTCAGGTTCATGAAGCTCAAGAAAAGCGTGCCCTTTATGGCCACAGTATATTTTTAAATTAATAAGTGCAGGTTCAGTCTCTGGTCTATAGTGGTAAGGTCGGGCCTGAAGCTGTACTGCAGGTCAGAGTAGATGTTGCCTGCCTTGGTCCATGACGACAGCCTTTTACAGGATTGTCTGGCTCTACACCTTAACGGTTGCGTCAATCAGGGAGATGGGCCGGTAGCATCTTGGGTCTGCCCGGTCTCATTTTTTGAAAATAAGGACGATGATAGAATGGGACCATGAGCGAGGAGGGCCCAGAATTACTGCGGTATTTAAACCCATGATCAACAATAAGGCCCAAATAGCAACGTCCCTTTTAAAGAGGTCTTCGTACACTCCATCATGGCCTGGGGCCTTATTGCCTGTAAGCGCCCAATAGCAGTGGCCACTTCATTGATTGAAAAAGTGAGACTGAGATCACCCATCACCCCTGTGCCGTCCAATTTGGCTGTGAGCTCTGACCCACATTCGAAAGACTAGATATAGGAATAGTGCTTGAACCACTTGGCTTCGTCGATTACTGAGATAAGTGAGGGGTGTCCTCAGCTGCCAAGAAGGGGTGGTTGATAGTTCTCCAGAAAGAGACACTGGCACGCCTTATCACAGGGGTGGGTGTTAAAGTCACCAAGGATCACAACTGGAGTATAGAGAGTGGATCATAACCTGGACATCAAGAATGGGGTCTTATAGTTCCCTTGCCCAGGGAGGGGATAACATCAGAGTGAGGGGTGTAACCATTTGAGTTGTAGACATTTAAGATCAAGAGAGTGGGTTTGTCAGGAAAGGTAAGTGAGGCTGTGTGAGAAGTTGGCCTGGTATATGCTGTCCACTAATTAAAGTGGGCAACCTGTACCAGTCCAAACAACCCTTTTGGGGATTTAAGAGGTCAAAGATAACCTAAGAAAGCTATCCAAGTGGTAGCTGTGGAGAGCAGCCTTCAGGCTTAGTCTTGAAGGAATGTTAAGCAGCTTGTTTTACCAGAATGCAACCTTATTGTATTGGTTAAATGAAAGAAGAACCACACAGTAGTTATAAAAATATGTATTTATTATAATAACACACTTAAAATACCTTACAGTATCTGCTACACGCAGATAAACAGAAAGCACACAATACTGTAGCACAGAAACAATCGCAAGTAGCACTAATACACAGTGGGCTCCCGGGGGAGACAAAACCATATACTAAAATAGTGGTATAACAACCACAATTCGAGTCAAGACATTGTCGAGAGGATGTAGAATTGCTGGGATCCCAAGGAACCACCCAAGGTGAGTAAGTATGGACTCCACGGAGGACGGGTGCAGTGTGAGAACACAACCGCGTGCTACGTACAATTCAATGGGAGAGTTGCGGGTGCTGTTTTAAAGTTTAAGGACCCTTCCCAGTGTATTACGAAGAAGCCCTCTAGATCATAGGAGGTTGAAGAGCCACCCCACCCGTGGATACCGTAGTACCAGAGTTACCTATCCCAGGGAAGGCGGGTGCATAGGGCTGAAGTGGTGTCGGAAACCGCCATCGATCTCAATGGAGGACTTCAAGGAAATGCCACTGCGGGAAAGAAGAAAAGTGTCCGATACAATCCAAGGTTGGATTCTTGATGAAGGGCACCTGAAAGCAGAGGGGACAGAGTCTGGGTCACTCAGGAGTGACCAGGGGGTCGGTAGACGAATGCTCACCGATGTCGGGTGCTTCAGGTGCGTTGAGGGGGTTCTTGACTCTGCAGCCACCGAGAACAGGAGACATTGAGGACAACCAGGAGCCAAATACGAGCTGTCCCACAAAGGATGTCGAGTGCTGAGGGGTCGGTGTCCAGCTGGAGCACCAACAAGCCTTGGCAGCGGCAACCCATGAAGATGATCAAGAAAGGTTACTGTTCGGTCCAGCAAGGTCCAGGAGACTCACCAAACACAGGGGAGTCAGGGCAAGCCTGGAGCAACCAGGGGAGCCCAAGAAAAGCAAAGATGACCCTCAAGAGGACCCGCAGGCCACAGGCACAGGAGTTGCGAGGGGACCTTGATCAGAATTACAAAGCAACATCCCACGGAGCACTCAGTGCAAGGAGGCTGAAGTTCTTTGGTAGAAATGGTGCCAGAGGTTGGGGCTACTTGGAGCACAGTGCACTTGTTTTGGGAACGCCAACAAGCATATGCACTTGTAAAAATATGCGGTGCACAGGGGTACAGGTATTGCAGCCGCCAGAAGGGATTTTGACCTTAAACTTGGTGAGAGGGCAGCTCGGACCTCGAGGGACTTGGGAACCCACCGCCTGTGTTGCTGGATCCTTCGGAGTCCACAGGAGCTCAGGATCAGCAGACCGGTCAGTTGCATTACAGTGCCTGCGGTTGCAGGGGAGTGACTCCTTCACTCCAAGGGAGATGTCTTTAGTTGTCATTGATGCTCCACAGGTCCTGCACAGAGCCTGTATGGTGCACAGGCACAGACGATGCTTTGGACGGAGTGGGAGATGAAGTCGGGCCCAAACGAAGTCCAGCGAACTCCAGAGTGTCCAGACGGTCGAAGTTCAGTGGTTTATTGTTCAGAATCTTGTCCACGTCGAATCTAGAGTCCTACAGCCAGGTAAGCCCTTTTGTACCCACGGAAGAGGGTTGGACAGATTCAGGGGACCCTCCCAGGGGAGGATCAGGACAGTGGGGAGGTTACTCCCATGTCCTTTGTCCAGTTTTGCATCAGAGCAGGAGCCAACGGATCCCAGGACTGGTTTGAACTGGACTATGCACACGGACACCAAATGTGCCCCTCATGCAGACTTTCGGTCGCTGGCAAGCGCACCCACCCAGGCCTAATACACTAAATTCTGTCTGGGAGGTGGTAACACCTCCCTGTGACAGGATGCCTATTGTTCTGCCTTCCCCTGCTCGAGCTTGGCTCAGCAGCAGGAGGGCAGAAATGTGTCTCTGGTCGGCAGCAACCCTTTTGGGCTGCCCGGGACTAGAAGGCTGGTACCGGGAACACCAGGGACCTCACAAAGCTCGTTTCTGAGGGGTGCAATCATACCTCCCACACCGGTTACCGGTGTGGGGTTATGATTCCACAATGTTTGATACCACACACAATAGGATTACTTTAAGCCGTTTTAGAGTTGGTCATCACGCGGTCGCATAATGCCACTCTATATGTTGTAAATAGCTGCAACACTTACAACCCGGGAGAATGGGCTCCGTAGGCTGCAGGGGTGTCCTGCTCATGCAGTGGAACCCTCTCACTTAGAACCAAGCACCCTGCCTTCAGGATTGTCAAGGCCTGCTATAGGGGTGACTTATAGGTTTTAAGTGTAGTGACCTTTAGATATAGTAAACCTATATCTTTAGTAAGTGGTGCATGCACCAACTTACACAGGCTGCAATGGCAGGCTTGTAGATCCATTTTGCATGGCCTCTCATGGGTGGCATAATACATGCTTCAGCCCATGGGAGTCCTCTGGGGTATCTATGCCCTGGGTACATGGGTACCATATACTAGGGACTGACAAGGGTACCCAGTGTCCAATCTGGAGTGTACCTAAGTACATGACATAATATTTTAGGGAGAAAGCAGATAGACTGGGGTCCTGATTAGCAGGATCGCAGTCAGACTAGTCAAAAACAGTATAGCTTGAAACAAAAAGTGGGGGTAACCATAAGAAGCAGATCCTACCTTCCTACACCCCCCCCCCAACGTAAGGAGATGAGACTAACCTTGCCCAGTTGAGTCTTCATTTTCTAAGTGGAAATATATGGAGAGTCCATCTGCATTGGCATGGTTACTCCCAGGCCTATGTTCCACTGTATAGTCCATACCCTGTAGGGAAATGGACCACCTCAAAAGTTTGGGGTTTTCACCCCTGTTTTAGCCATAGGAGGGGTTTATGGTCTGTCTGACCAATAAAGTGAGTGCCAAACAGGTATGGCCTCAGCTTCTTCAGGGCCCAGACCACAGCAAAGGCTTCCCTTTCAATAGCTGACTAACGTTTCTCTCTGGGGGTCAACCTTCTGCCGATAAAAGCTACTGGTTGATCCTGACCCTCTGCATTAAGTTGTGAGAACACAGCCCCTACCCCCAACTCAGATGCATCTGTTTGGACAATAAATTGCTTGGAGTACTCAGGACTTTGCAGAATGGGAGCAGTGCACATGGCTTGCTTGAGATCATCAAATGCCTTCTGACAGCTAACTGTCCACTGAACCTTCTTGGGCATTCTTTTTGATGTGAGATCATTCGAGGGAGTCACTATAGACCCATATCCTTTTATAACTCTCCTGTAATACCCAGTCAGGCCCAAGAAAGCTCTGACCTGAGTCTGGGTAGTTGGAGCAACCCTGTCCATGATGGTCTGGATTTTGCTCTGTAAGGGTTGAACCTGGCCTCCACCCACAAGGTGGCCCAGGTACACAACATTGCTCTGCCCTATCTGGCACTTAGTAGCCTTGATAGTGAGGCCTGCTTTTTGCAGAGCCTCCAAAACATTCTTCAGGTGGACCAGGCGATCCTCCCTGGTGTAGCTAAAGGCAGCGATATCATCAAGATATGCTGCACTATAGGTTTCCAGGCCTGTCAGGACTTTGTTCACCAACCTTTGGAATGTGGCAGGTGCATTCTTCAAACCAAAGGGCATTACAATACATTGATAATGCCCACTAGGGGTTGAAAATGCTGTTTTTGGTTTGGCATCCTCAGCTAGTCTGATTTGCCAGTATCCAGCAGTTAGGCCAAATGTACTTAGATACTTGGCTGAGGCCAAAGTATCAATAGGCTCATCTGCCCTAGGAATAGGGTGAGCATCAGTCCTAGTGACTGCATTGAATCCCCTGTAATCCACACAAAACCTCATCTCTCTCTTACCACTCTGGGTGTGAGGTTGAGGTACCAAGACTACTGGGCTAGCCCAAGGGCTATCTGAGGGCTCAATCACTCCCAATTCCAGCATCTTTTGGACCTCTGTCCTGATGCAATCTCTGACATGGTCAGGCTGCCTGTAGATTTTATTCCTGATGGGTAGACTCTCACCTGTGTCCACTTCATGGGTACACCAGGTAGTCTGACTGGGTGTCAGAGAAAACAAATGCCTGTATTCATTGAGGACCTTCCTACAATCAATCTGCTGTTGACCAGTGAGGCTGTCTGCCAAGACTACACCATCAACTGATCCATCATCAGGGTTCTGTGAGAGGAGGTCAGGGAGTGGGTCATTCTCTTCCTCCTGTCCCTCATCAGTTGCCACGAGCAAGCCCATGTCAGCCCTGTCAATGTATGGCTTGAGCCTGTTCACATGGAGCACCCTGTGGGGGCTCTTGGGAGTACCAAGGTCCACCAGGTAAGTGACCTCTCCCTTTTGCTCAAGTATGGTATGGGGTCAACTCCATTTATCTTGGAGAGCTGCTGGGGCCACAGGCTCCAACACCCACACCTTCTACCCTGGCTGGTAAACAGTCAGTACAGCCTTTTGGTCATGCTAAGTTTTTTGCAATTCTTGACTTGCCTCAAGGTTTTTGCTGGCCTTCTTCATGTACTCAGCCATCCTGGAGCGGAGACCAAGTACATAGTCCGCTATGTCTTGTTTGGGAGGTTTGAGAAGTAACTCCCATCCCTCCTTCACCAAACACAAGGTACCCCTAACTGGATGCCCAAACAAAAGTTCAAAAGGGCTGTAGCCAACCCCCTTCTGTGGGACCTCTCTGTAGGCAAAGAGAAGGCAGGGCAACAGGACATCCCATTTTTGCCTAAGCTTTTCTGGGAGGCCCATGATCATGCCCTTGAGGGTTTTGTTGACCCTTTCAACTAACCCATTGCATTGTGGGTGATAGGGTGTGGTGAACTTGTAGTTCACTCCACACTCCTTCCACATTGCAGTAATGTAACTTGACATGAAGTTGGTACCTCCGTCAGTTAAGACCTCCTTAGGGAAACCCACTCTGGAAAAAATTCCCAGGAGGGCCCCGGCCACCACAGGAGCTGTGGTGGGTCTAAGGGGTATAGCCTCTGGATACCTAGTGGCATGATCCACCACCACTAGAATGTAACTGTGCCCAGATACAGTTGGAGGGTTCATGGGACCAATTATGTCAATCCCAACCCTCTCAAAAGGAACCTCCACCACAGGTAGTGGTATTAGGGGAGCCTTTGTGGTACCACCTGACTTACCACTGGCTTGACAGGTGGTACAGGAGCGACACAACTCCTTTTTGTCTTCTGACATGTGAGGCCAGTGAAAGTGAGAGACAAGCCTGTCCCAAGTCTTAATTTGGCCTAGGTGTCCTGCCAAGGGGATGTCACGTGCTAGGGTGAGTAGGAAGCCCCTAAACTTCAGAGGTATGACCAACCTCCTGGTGGCACCAGGCTTGGGGTCTCTACCCTCTGAGTATAGGAGTCCCTCATCACAATAGATCTTGTGAAATCTACTGACACTCCCAGCAGCCTCAGCAGCAGCTTGCTGTCTGAGGGGTTCAAGAGAGGGGCAGGTTTGCTGCTCCAAACTCAAGTCTGCCCTGGAAGGGCCCCCTGTCCCCAAGAACTCAACCTGATCAGGTTCCAGTTCATCTGAGACAGTTCCTTCACAAGGACTGAGATCATCTCCCTCAAGAGATTGATTTTCACACTGAGTCTGGGGGGAAGACACAGCCTTACCCCTCCTGCTCCTTCTCTTGGAAGGCCCTTGGTCCATTGTTCCAGGATCCAAGGCCTGTTCAGTGTTAGCCAGCTTGGCCTGTGACCTGGTCACAGCAAACACATCTGCAGTGATGCCCAGCATTGCTGCATGAGTCCTAAATTCTACATCAGCCCAGGCTAATGCCTCCAAATCATTGCCCAACAAACAATCTATTGGTAGGTCTGAGCTAACCACAACCTTCTTAGGGCCAGTTACCCCTCCCCAGCTGAAATTAACAACTGCCAAGGAATGATCAGTCCTGACATTGTTTGCATTGGTCACTTGGTACATTTCACCAAGTAAGATTTGTCCAGGAGACACAAGTTTCTCTGTCACCATTGTGACACTGGCCCCTGTGTCCCTGTATGCCATTGCTTCTACTCCATTTATTAAAGGCTGTTGCCTGTACTTGCCCAGGTTACTGGGACCAACAAGTAGGGTGGCAATATCTATGCCACCATCACAGACTAACATACCCATAGCTGGAGTCCTGACTAGGCCAGAACCCATCTCAGAACCCAAGGTTAACCCTACTAATCCCTTGTTCCCTGTACCACCACTTGTAACTGTACTAGGGGGAGCAGTTGCCTTAGGGGCAGTGGTGGTTGGAGTAGTATCCTTGACCTTTGGACAACTGGCATCTTTTGTCCAATGGGTCTTTTCTTTACATATGTAACACCAAGGTTTCTTTTTGCCTTTACATTTGTTGGATTGCGACTCCCCCCCAGATGCAGGTTTTTGGGGCCCTGATGAAGACATCTTCACCCTTGTCCCCACCCTTATCTGAGGTTTTAGCATCTTGCTTCTTCTGGTCACCACCATGGCTCTGGGTTCTCTGCTTCACCCTGGTTCTGACCCACCTATCTGCCTTCTTTCCCAATTCTTGGGGGAAGTCAGATCAGAGTCAACCAGGTACTGATGCAACAGCTGATTTAGGCAATTATTAAGGATCTGCTCCCTCATAATCAAACTGTACAATCCCTTGAAATCATTCACTTTGCTGCCAAGTAACCAGCCTTCCAGAGCCTTAATGGCACTATCCACAAAGTCTACCCAGTCCTGATTCTGTGTCTTCTGGGTGTCTCTGAACTTAATCCTGTCCTGTACTGTTCAGTGGTTAAGCCAAACCCATCAATGAGAGCACTAGTTGAGAGCAATAGTTGTCAGCATCCTCGTCTCTAATAGTGAGGAGCTTATCTCTACCTTTGTCAGCAAAGGAGAGCCACAAGATAGCTGCCCAATGCTCTTGAGGGACCCTCTGAACTTTACAGGCCCTCTCTAAAGCAGTTATCCATTTATGGATGTCATCCCCAACATGGTAGGGAGGGACAATCTTGCTCAGGTTCCTATTGTCAAAAGAATGTTCCTTAACTCTAGGGACACTGTTGCTGCCACCATGGGACTCTAGTCCGAATCTTTTTCCAGCTCTCTGGACTTCTAGGGACTCTTTGTCCAGGGCCAATTGCTGTTGTCTGAGCCTAAGCTTAGCTTTCTCAAGTTCCAGAAAATGGTACTCCCTGTCATAAGAGTGGTCCCTCTTGCTAGATACAGAGGTCCCTCCAGACTGTCGTGAGTGATGTGACTCTGCAGAGGGAGATCTAGATCTCCTTGGTAAACTCTGCACTCTTCCAGGAGGAGTGAAGAGGGGCCTTCTTGGCCTTCTCCATCATCTCCCTGATGATCTGAGTTATCCAGGTGGGACCCATCTTGGTCCTCCTGGGCAGGGTTTGAGACTAGGTCATAAAAGGTGTCACCTCCTGACCTGTCCTCATTCCCTGTCCCGCCCACTCTTTCCTGTTCATCTGACCCAGGGGTATTCCTATGGTCATCAAGAAGTAATGTCTCTATTAGACGTTGAGTGTTGGCACTTTTCCCTGTCTTCAGCTTTCTAGAGGCACACAGGGCTTTCAGTTCTTGGAATGAAAGCTCACTGTATCTAGAGGGCAGAGAGCCACTGGCATCTCCTTTAGAAGACATACTATGGGGTCGATTCCGATTCGGGCCGGAAATCTCTCCGACCGAGCCGGACCCGGAGAGATTTCCGACCGAATCAGACCCGTGCAGTCCGACCGAACGAGTACGATGCGCACGTATGCCATCGGACCCGAGTCGGTCGGACTCCCATTGAAGTCAATGGGAGCCTGTCGTACAACGCGTACGCAGGCTCCCATTGACTCAATGGGTGCGAGGCGGACAAGTGCGCCCCTACAGCGGGTACGCGGCGAAGCGATTCGCGCCGTACACGCACAGGTAGGGGGACCCATGGGTCCCCCTGTGTGCGACTTCGCGCGGCTACGCGTACAGGGGGTCCGACACGGACCCCCAAAGTACGGCTCCGACAGCTCTTTCGAGCCGGAGTACGCGGCTCGGTCGGACTGCTCGCGGCGCGCATCGTACTTACCCGGCCGGGGAACGTCTCCATTGCGCGGTGCGAGTCGAGTCCGAGCGAGTCGGTCGGTGCGGTTCGAGCCGGGAACGAGTCGGTCGGAGCGGTCGGGACGCCCGGACGAGTCGGTCGGCGAATTCGCATCGTACTCGCTCGGCCGGACCCGCGTACGATTCGGTCGGGAAACAGGGCACCAAATCGGATCCGGTAAAGCCGAATCCGATTCGGAGCCCTACCGGCCGAGATCGGAATCGGCCCCTAAGTGTGGTGAGGTGTTGCACCTACCTAACCTAGTGGGAACTAAACTCTCTGAGGCTGAAGAAAGGGTGTGTAGACCCTTGACTTACCCAAGCCTAAGTTCAGTAGAACTTACTTCTTCTAATCTAGTATTATATGTACCTAGTACTTAGTGGTTTTCAGTTAATCAATATAAAGATTTATCTGGTAAAACAATGCAGGCTTGAATCCCAACCGCTGTACACCAATGTGAGAAGCTGGCCTGGTATATGCTGTCCACTAATTAAAGTGGGCACCCTGTACCAGTCCAAACAACCCTTATGGTTATTTAAGAGGTCAAAGATAACCTTAGAAAGCTATCCAAATGGTAGCTGTGGAGAGCAGCCTTCAGGCTTAGTCTTGAAGGAATGTTAAGCAGCTTGTTTTATCAGAATGCAACCTTATTGTATTGGTTAAATGAATGGAAAACCACACAGTAGTTATAAAAATATGTATTTATTATTATAACACACTTAAAATACCTTACAGTATCTGCTACACGCAGATAAACAGAAAGCACACAATACTGTAGCACAGAAACAATCGTAAGTAGCATTAATACACAGTGGGCTCCAGGGGAGACCAAACCATGTACTAAAATAGTGGTATAAGAACCCCGACTCAAGTCAAGACAGTGTCTAGAGGATGTAGAATCGCTGGGACCCCAAGGAACCACCCAAGGTGACTAAGTAGGGACCCCACGGACGATGGGTGCAGTGTGAGAACACGACTGCGTGCTACGTACAGTTCAATGGGAGATTCGCAGTTGCAGTTTTAAAGTTTAAGTACCCTTCCCAGTGGATTACGAAGAAGCCCTTTGGATCATAGGAGGTTGAAGAGCCACCCCACCCGTGGATACTGTAGTACCAGAGTTACCTATCCCAGGGAAGCCGGGTGCATAGGGCTGAAGTGGTGTCGGAAACCGCTGTCGATCTCAATGGAGTACTTCAAGGAAATGCCACTGCGGGAAAGAAGGAAAGTGTCCGATGGAATCCAAGAGTGGATTCTTGATTAACGCTACCTGAAGCAGAGGGGACAGAGTCTGGGTCACTCAGGAGTGACCAGGGGCTCGGAAGACGAAGGCCCACCTATGTCTGGTGCTTCAGGTGCATTGAGGGGGTTCTTGACTCTGCAGCCACCGGGACCAGGATACGTTGAGGATGACCAGGAGCTGGATACGAGCTGTCCCACAAAGGATGTCGAGTACTGAGGGGTCGGTGTCCGGCTGGAGCACCAACAAGCCTTGGCAGCGGCAACCAACGAAGATGGTCAAGAAAGGTTACGGTTCGGACCAGCAAGGTCCAGGAGACGCACCAAACACAGGGGAGTCAGGGCAAGCCTGGAGCAACCAGGGGAGCCCAAGAAGAGCAAAGATGACCCTCAAGAGGATCCACAGGCTGCAGGCACAAGAGTCGTGAGGGGACCTCAAGTAGAATTACAAAGCAACAGCCCACAGAGCACTCAGTGTGAGGAGGCCAAAGTTCTTTGATGAAAATGGTGCCAGAGGTTGGGGCTACTCGGAGCCCAGTGCACTTGTTTTGGGAACACCAACAAGCATATGCACTTGCAAAAGTACGCCATGCACAGGGGTATGGGTATTGCAGCCCCCACGAGGGATTCTGACCCCAATCATGGTGAGAGGGCAGCTCGGACCGCCAGGTACTTGGGAACCCACTGCCTATGTTGCTGGAGCCTTCGGATTCTGCAGGAGCTCATGATCGGCACACCGGTCAGGTACGTTATGGTGCCTGTGGTTGCAGGGGAGTGACACCTTCACTCCAAGGGAGATGTCTTCAGTTGTCCTTGATGCTCCACAGATCCTGCATGGAGCGTGTATTGTGCATGGGCACAGACGATGCTTTGGACGGAGTGGGAGATGAAGTCGGGCCCAAACGAGGTCCAGCGAAGTCCAGAGTGTCCAGACGGTCGAAGTTCAGTGGTCTCTTGTTCAGAATCATGTCCACGTCGAATCTAGGGTCCTACAGCCAGGTAAGCCCTTTTGTACCCACGGGAGAGGGTTGGACAGATTCAGGAGACCCTCCCAGGGGAGGGTCAGGACAGTGGGGAGGTTACTCCCATGTCCTTTGTCCAGTTTCGCGCCAGAGCAGGAGCCAATGGCTCCCAGGACTGGTTTGAACTGGACTATGCACAGGGACACCAAATGTGCCCCTCATGCAGACTTTCGGTCGCTGGCAAGCGCACCCACCCAGGCCTAATACACTAAATCCTGTCTGGGAGGTGGCTACACCTCCCTGTGACAGGATGCCTATTGTTCTGCCTTCCCCTGCTCAAGCTTGGCTCAGCAGCAGGAGGGCAGAAATGTGTCTCTGGCGGCATCAACCCTTTTGGGCTGCCCGGGACTAGAAGGCTGGTACCTGGAACACCAGGGACCTCACAAAGTTCGTTTCTGAGGGGTGGAATCAAATCTCCCACACTGGTTACCGGTGTGGGGGTATGATTTCACAATGTTTGATACCAAACACAATAGGGTTACTTTCAGCCGTTTTAGAGTTGGTCATCACGCGGTCTCATAATGCCACTCTATATGTCGTAAATGGCTGCAACACTAACAACCCGGGAAAATGGACTCCGTAGGCTGCAGGGGTGTCTTGCTCAAGCAGTGGCACCCTCTCACTTAGAACCAAGCACCCTGCCTTCAGGATTGTCAAGGCCTGCTATAGTAGTGACTTATAGGTTTTAAGTGTAGTGACCCTTAGATATAGTAAACCTTTATCTTTAGTAAGTGGTTCATGCACCAACTTACACAGGCTGCAATGGCAGGCCTGTAGATCCATTTTGCATGGCCCCTCATGGGTGGCATAATACATGCTTCAGCCCATGGGAGGCCTCTGGGGTACCTATGCCCTGGGTACATGGGTACCATATACTAGGGACTGACAAGGGTACCCCAGTATCCAATCTGGAGTGTACCTAAACACATGACATAACATTTTAGGGAGAAAGCAGATAGACTGGCGTCCTGATTAGCAGGATCCCAGTCAGACTAGTCAAAAACAGTGTAACATGAAGCAAAAAGTGAGGGTAACCATAAGAAGCAGATCCTACTTTCCTACAGGCTGCCACTATATATGAGGAGTCTTTCTACACCTCAACCGATGGGCAATTCAAAGTCAGAGATATTAGAGTGCATAGCCCCGCCTTGGCCCCTCCCCCCTGCAGCACCTGTTGAACACCTCCTGGCGCGGTAGTCCCTGGGACAGTGAGTCCTCTTCAAGTGCCGGCAAAACTGCATCAAAGGATAGCTCCAAGTCCTTACGTGGATCAAAGTAGACCAAAATAGTGTGTACCGAAAGGGCCCTCTTGGTTGCCTAAAACGCATCTTCCTGGGTGGGAGCCCACACACATACTGCGTTTGCTTTTGGTAACTCTGGGAGTGGGTCAGTAAGTATATTTAGATTTTAATGAATCTCCCACAATATGTTACCATTCCCAGAAAACTGCATATCCTGCTGTCATTGGTGGGGGCAGAGGCTGACTGAATGTCTCTGACTTTTGAAGGATCTGGCATGACCCCATTTTCAGAGAAACAGTAACCGGAGAAGTAGATTTCCTTTTGAAGGAACACACATTTTTTCTCAATGGAGAGTGAGCCCATTCTCCAACAGTCGCCGGAACGGCGCACTGAGCCTGTTGATGTGTTCTTTGAGGGTGGGGGCGTGCACCAAGATGTCATCGCTGACATTAATGACACCTGGAAGTCCTACCAGCAAGCCACAAATTGTGTCTTGAAAGACTTCCGCAGTCCTGGATATCCCACAGCTGAGGCGCTTGCATCTTCGGAGACCCAAGTGAGTGGAAAAAGTGGTGATTGCTCTGGCTCAGGTGCTAACATGAGTTGATGATACTCAGCCCTTAGGTCCATTTTTGAGAACCATTTTGAACAGGTTACTTCTGCCACTATATCATCCACTGTGGGTAGCCTGGGCGGAGTTCCACCACGTGGAACTCCGCAAAGTGACAAATAAGCTCTGCCGTGCTACGCGGAGGTCTGCGAGTGGCAGAGTGCGTTAGGGTCATGCCGTTAGCAGTGATTTTGAGCGCCGGGTGTTTGTCCCGTGCTTTAAAATCGTCATGAATGGCACCATGTGCAGCACAAGAGGGCAGAGCTACCTTTCTATTGCTCAAGTAGATTTTCAACTCGAGCAGTAGCTTTCTCAATGCGAACAGAAGATTTCTCAAAGCGAGTGGTTGCAACCTGCCACTAACACTCGCATTGAGAAATCCGACCGCCCGCGTTGAGAAATCTCGTCAGGAGGTTGATTTTCCTCGTTCGAGCTCACCGACTTGACCTTGGCGAGCACGAGCTAGGAAAAAATCTCTTTGTGCTCCGTGGAGCTTAGAGTGTACACCGCCCATGGTAAATGTCTCTTGCGCCTGATTGACAGGTTCAGCAGGTGTATGCCAACACAAATCCTCACCTCGCTGGGCTGCATGGGTTTCCTAGCGACTGCTATAGGGGACACTCATGGAGTGGGGCCTTCCACTTTCTCAATGATGTCTGCTTCTTCACGTTTCTGCAGTTCTTTCTCCACATTAGGGTGTAGGTGGAAAGCCACACACCAGTAACACAGGGTGGCAGGCTTGATTGATTTGTCAATGTGGAGGTGTATCATGTGATGCTTGAGGCATCCGGTGCTATCAGAGAAAAGTCCAAATTCATCCAACAGGACCTCAACATTGGTTGAGTGCACGCTGAATACAAACGATACCAGCTGCAGGCGCTCTGCTGTCTGACAACTGATCCGCATCCCTGTAACTCCCTTTGTGACATACACTTTGGATGGTGTCGTCCATGACCCATGAGTTACGTCAGTTGTGAAGGCCCCTGCTAGTGGGAGAGGGGACGCTGAGTCGAAAGCATATACCTGTGTCGATGTGGGACAGATGATGGCCCGCTGAGGGAGAGTTTGGAACACTGCCTGTGCCAGGATGTTGATGGAAGCTCCTGTGTCCATTAGAGTTGGGATTTGGAGACTAGCGATGTTCACAGTACATCTAGGTTGCATCTGCTGTGATGCTCCTCTGGTTTCATGGCGTGTATGACATGCACCACATCCTTCCAATGCGTCATCATCCATCCTCATTGTCTTCCTGTATGGCCGGGATGTCCATGGCATTTACTGATTTGGACTTCTGCCTCTCCTAGGACGTAGTGGATCGACATACCTTGGCAAAATGATTGAGCTTCTTACACGCAGAACATCTTTTCCCTTGTGCTGGACAGTCCCCTTGATGAGGGTATGGACCTACGCACCAGTGACAAACCTTGGGATGCGTTGCAAGCTTGGGTGAGCCTTCTTTTTCTCCGTGATAGTTTTCCCTATGAGGTTAACTAGTTCCATATTGACAGGCTGCTGGAGCACCGCCTTCATATGCGCAGCACACGCTTTTGACAGTTCCTTCGAGCGGCCCAGTGTGAGGATTTTTTTTGTTTTTTATATATTTTATTTATCATTTTCAAGAAAAGTAACAGAAAAAGAACAAGTACATGGCCCGCTGATTACATATTTTCACTGTACCTCCCCTACAAGTTGTTTGCAGATCATAAACACACATCATGACAGAAAGAATGACATACAAGTTTTCATATCTTCTCCTCCCCTGGTGCAGATAGTTCCCTTGATCGCAGGTAGCTTACTAGCGGTTCCCATATATCCTTTGGTCTAGACCTCGTCGGTAGTTCCTCAGCCGACTTAAGAGTCTCTTTGCAATACAATAAGTCTTGTACCCATTGGTCCGGCTTGGGGGCCGTCTTGCTTTCCCAGTTCATCACCACCCTCCTTTTTACCAACAGCAGCGCAATATTCGTGAACTTGCCAATAGCGCCCTTTAGTGAAGGTGTGATGCCCAAAAGACACCCATGCGGAGTGCATTGCACCTCTGAACTGATCATGGTCTACAGTCTGTTGACCACCTCCACCCAAAAGGCATGCACTCGATGACACTCCCAAGCCAAATGCAAAAAATCTGCCCCTTGCAAACCACATCGTTTACAGGTATTGCTTTCTCTAAGACCATATTTGTGCAGCCTGACTGGTGTATAATATACCTGGTGGAGATATTTAAAGTGAATGATGCGTAGGTTGCCATTTGGCGTTAGTGTCTCTGTGATGCGACAGCTGATCTCCCAATCTTTCTGTGTAAGCTTTGGTTGCAGCTTCTCATTCCAGCGTGTTAGGCTACCAGACGTGTTAATTACTCGCTCGTCCCTTACTGCTCTATAAAGCTTGGTGACCAGGTTGTGTCTTGTGGGGCTAACCATTAGTGTCTGTAATGACTGCAGTGTCGGCGGCTCGTCTTGGAAGGAGTGATACAGTGTCCATATTGCCACCCGGAGCCTATTAACCGCTTCGCTGCGCAGCCGATTCCGCCCAGGTGCTGGGCGTTCTAAAGACTGGGCGTGTCTCGGACGGCCCCCGCACGTCCCGAGCACACGCCCACCGTGACTCATGACGGCTCCCGGCCGTCATGAGCACGGAAGAGGTTAAATGTGAACATGAACAGGGGTGTCTTATTTTGTATATACTGAAGTTCCGCAGCCATGATAAACTTACCATTAGGATATAGATCCTGCATTTTCTCTATACCAGCTAGTGTTAAAGAACGCATGGCCCCAGCTTCCTGCGTAATCGAGAGTGCCGCATGGTGCTCTATTGGAAGCATGGGAGCATATAATGGAAGCTTCGCTGCTGACTGCCCTATAGCCTGCCAGGCTGCAACAGTACAGTCTATAGTGTTGATTTCAGACTTTGGTGTCCCCCTATTAATATGTGATATAATGCTGGGCAGCGGGATCGGATGGGCGTCTCCGTCCTCTACCGCCACATGTGGTATGAATGCATGAGAATTGTACCAATAGTGTGTATATTGCGCCTGGGCACATAAATAATATAGATATAAATCTGGCACATTGAAACCTCCCTTGCTGTGGTCTAGAGTGACCGTATCCCAGGCTACACGGGGCTGCTTCCCACCCC
The DNA here is from genome assembly GCA_963921515.1 of Calotriton arnoldi. Taxonomy (NCBI): domain Eukaryota; kingdom Metazoa; phylum Chordata; class Amphibia; order Caudata; family Salamandridae; genus Calotriton; species Calotriton arnoldi. The sequence continues at coordinate 1,530,707 of CAWUFW010000615.1, read as the reverse complement.
ACACCAACTTCACCAGCTGAGATCGCACATTCCTAAAGAACTGTCTGGTTAACCTTATGGGGATATTACTAAACAAATACAGGAACTTCGGCAGGACAATCATCTTGACAAGAGCTATACGGTCTGCAAGCGACAATGGCAGTCCTATCCACCTGGTGACCTGGTTTTCTAGCACAGCATAGGCTGCACCATAGTTCTCCCTTATCACTATTTTGGGGTCTCGGTGAATCCATACTCCTAGGTATTTAACCGGATTAACTGACCACTCAAGGGGAAACTCCAGTGCATGGGACACAGTGCATATCGTTAGGGGTACGATAATCGATTTACTCAAGTTTATGCTGAGCCCTGAGATTCGCCCAAACCTGATGTATTCTCTTAGGAGTGGGGATAGGTATCCTTGCGGTTCTCGGACATAAAGCACCATATCGTCAGCATATAACGATATGCCAACAGGCCTGTGTACAAATCTCAATGCAGATTCACGGTGACGTTGCCGTACAACACAGGCAAGTGGCTCGAGCCTCAGTGAGAAAAGGAGCGGCGAGAGCGGGCACCCTTGCCGTGTCCCACTGCAAATCTGCACGGGCTCGGATGTGAGTCCCTCTATTCGGATCCGCGCCGTGGGCGCAGTGTATAATAGTCACACTAGTCTACAGAAGTATTCAGGTATCCCCAGCCTTTGTAGGATACGAAACATGTAGCTCCATTCGATGGAGTTTAATGCTTTGGCCGCATCCAATAACACCGCGATGGCCTGTAGGTCCGGGTTCAGTAAGTGATATATAGCAAAAATCGTGCGTATATTGTGCGACGTGGATCTCTCCGGTATGAACCCAGATTGGTCCGGTAGGACCAAGTTCGGCATCAGCGGTTGGAGTCTGGTTGCTAGCATCTTTGCCAGAATCTTGACATCAGTATTTATGAGCGAGAGCGGCCTGTATTACTCACATTTAAATGGCACTTTATCCTTCTTCAGGTGTGTGATTAATAGAGCCTCCCTGAGTGACGGTGGTAGGATACCTGAGTCGCAAGCTTCCCCATACATATCGAGCATATGCGGTATGAGCTCATCCACGTATTCCTTATAAAACTCACTCGTAAGCCCATCAGGTCCTGGTGCTTTCTTATTTGGGAGAGCTTTAATTGTGTCGCGTACGTCAGCCGCTTCAAACGGTTGGCACAGATAGTCTCGTTGTCTATTGGACAACCAAGCCAGTGATATATCTGTCGGATAATCATCCAATTCAGTAGGGCCCGCACCACCCCGAGAGGTATATAGGTCTGTATAAAACCCCTGAAATTGCACCCGAATTGCCCTTGAGTCGTAATGATCTGTTCCAGACTCATCAGTTATTTTTGTGATAGTGTGTTGCGCTTAATTTTGACCGCCAGATTGTGGCCAGGTCTTCCACCTTCTCTATATGCCCGCGCCACATGTCTCTTTGACAGATAACGCACCTCCCCTTCCGCCAGCTCGTTATATTCTAGCACTAAGGGGCCGATTCCGATCTCGGTCGGAGGCGCACCCAATACCATTCGGTCGGGAAAAAAGCCATGCGAAAGCCTGTTTCCCGACCGAACCGTACGCGGGTCCGGCCGAGCGAGTACGATGCGAATTCGCCGACCGACTCGTCCGGGCGACCCGACCGCTCCGACCGACTCGTACCCGGTTCGTACCGCTCCGACCGACTCGGTCGGACCCGGTTCGCACCGCGCAATGGAGACGTTTTCCGGCCGGGTAAGTACGATGCGCACCTCGACCGCTCCGACCGACTCGCGCCGTCCGACTCGAACTCGCTGTCGGAGCCGTACTTTGGGGGTCCGTGTCGGACCCCCTGTACGCGTGCACCGCGTGCGGCGCACACAGGGGGACCCATGGGTCCCCCTACCTGTGCGTGTACGCCGCGAGCGCTCCGCGGCGTACTCGCTGTAGAGCGCCCTTGTCCGCCTCGCACCCATTGAGGCAATGGGAGCCCGCGTACGCGTTGTACGACCGGCTCCCATTGAGTTCAATGGGAGTCCGACCGACTCGTGTCCGATAACATACGGACGCATCGGACTCGTTCGGTCGGACTGCACGGGTCCGATTCGGTCGGAAATCTCTCCGGGTCCGGCTCGGTCGGAGAAATTTCCGGCCCGAATCGGAATCGACCCCTAAGTCTTTAATTTGAACTAATGTGGCGCCGCTTGTGGAGGCTTCCTGATCTCGCTCTGCTTGTTTCAGCTTTGCTTCGATCTTAGATAGTTGCCCGCGGATCTCTTTCAGTATCCATGCACTAGTACTGATACATGCCCCCCTTATAGTGGCCTTAAAAGCCTCCCAAAGCGTGGAGGCTTTGCTAACCGACCCTTTATTTATGCTAAAATACTGCAAAATGGCCTCCCTGATCGTAGCGTTATATGTGGGGTCTAGCAGTGCCTCCGCTCTAAATCTCCACGTGAACTGGCGGGGCACATTTACCGGAATGCGCAGCAGAGTTAACTTGACCGGGTTATGGTCCGACAGGGTTCTGGTGAGCCTATCTATGCCTGATACCCATTTATTCGCATTCTCGCTTAGCAGCCAGTAGTCCAGTCTGGACCAGCTTCCATATGCAGAAGATATGTGCGTGCCTTCTAATGTGTCTGTATTTCGGATCCTCCACGCATCTACAAGTCCTAGGTCAGTCATCCCAGTTCTGATAATGCGGGCTGCTTGAGGAGAGTGTCCCCCTTGTTGGCTCGATTTGTCCTTGCTTGGATCTAGGTGGGTGTTGAGATCACCACCCCCTATAATTACAGCTTCTGGCCATTCACGCAATACATTCATAATGCCCTCAAAGAAACTCGGTTCATCCGTGCTGGGCCCGTATACATTTACCAGGGTGACCAGCCCCTCTGCTAGTTTGCCGTGAGTGATAGCATATCGTCCGCCATCATCCACAGCAGTTTTGATCACTGTGAACGGAGTGCCCTTCTTTATAAGTGTGAGAACCCCTCTTGCATAGGATGAATACGAAGAGGCCAAATGATAACCAGCCCAGTGTGTACCCACGCTAGCCTCAGTGTGTTTGGTTAAGTGAGTCTCTTGGAGGAGGGCCACCTTGATGTCATGTCTATCTAGATAAGCCAGGACTTGTCTTATCTTTTTTGGGGAGTTCAGTCCTCGCACATTCCATGTCGCACAGGAGATTGTCACAGTGTCTTCCCCCATCCTACCCGCCATCCAATGTGTAGTATATCACAATTGCAAGTGCAGGAGAGGTCTCATGTAGAACCAATATACAGCATGCCAGTGAGCCATATAAAACAATCCCATACATCCAACCCACCCCCTCACCCCATCCAGGCCACAACAGCATCCCAATCATGCTGGAGACAAAATTCCCAATCACACAAAACCCCAAAACCTAAACAGTACTTATCAAGAGGGGATCTCCCACTGGGGGGTCGTCAGGAGCCCGATCATCCTCCACATCGGAGGTGGCCAGACAGAGCAAACATCGATCAGTTCCATATTGTCTGAACTATTGCTTCTTCCCATGTGCATCACCTTATGGTGGTACACCTCACTCATCAGGTGTCTGCAGTAAACAATCAGTCCGAGTTTTCAGCTTTGGAGGAGCGATGAGCACGTTGCGATTTTTTTATCTTTTTGAAAAAGTCCTGCACTGCTGTAGGGGAGCTGTATATTTTTTGCTTTCCTTCATATTCGATCCTCAATCTAGCTGGGTGGAGCATGGCGTATGTAATATTCGCCTTTTGGAGTTGTTTCTTGACCGCTTGGTATTCTCTCCTCACCGCCTGCACCGTAGCTGTAAAATATGGGTAGAAGGTTGACTTGAAAACCTTGGTAGTTTAAATCTGGTCGTTCCCGGGCTAGGCGTAGCAGCGCATCTCTATCCCAGTAATTGAGCAGTTTGGCTATAACCGGGCGAGGAGGCGTACCTGGAGGAGGCCTCGCCACTAGCGATCTGTGTGCCCATTCCACAATCAGTACGGAGGAGAAACTTTCCTGGCCAAACATCTCGGTCAGCATCTGCGCCACATATACCTCCATTCTTCCGGTGTTGGTGGACTCCGGTATACCAACTATACGCATGTTACTGCGCCGCGAACGCTTTTCCAAATCCTCGTTTTTGGCCTGGATAACGTGGAGAAGTTTTTCCATTTCCGAGCACTTACTGGTCATGGCCTGCACATCATCTTGTACCGTGGAGATGCGCTGCTCTGCCTCTGTGATCCTTGAGGCTTGCTTATCCAGTTTGGCCGACATGGAGTCCATACATTGATTTAAGGTGTCCATCTTGCTGTCTATGGAGAGCAGACTCTGCTGCATGGCCTGTAAGGTCGCAGCAAGTTGTGGGGAGTTCTGAGCTGTAGGATCCAGCTCCCAGTCGCTCTGGTCATCTTGTGTGGAGCGTGTCACTTTCTTCGCTTCAAACGTGAGCTTTGATTGCCCCTTCTCCGATTTGCCCATTATTCTTAGGGACGCCACACTGCTAGATAGGTAGAAATGACCTTGTCAATGAGATAGGAAGAGTGCCCACTCCAACTTCGTGCAAGTAGGACGGCAGTGCTCCAGGGCAGGCGGGAGACCACTGCGCAGCTCACGTAATGTGTCACCAGTTGTTTATTTCCCCAGGTCTTATCTGTGTTTCCAATGCTCCCAGTTTCGTGGCCCCACAGAGAACCCTCAGCAACGCCCAGCAGACAATCACCTCAGTTGCAGGCCCACAAGGTGCAGCTCCGTGGCACTTTCACTGTGCGGCTGCAATGCTTATAGTAGGTGCCTTTTTCCCCGCAGAGACCGGGCAGCCCTCAGTTAATGGCGCATGATAGCTGCATCCGTGCACCCTTCCATGAGGCCTCCTCCGTGGCACCCGATCAATATGCGCCGGGACACCGCGCCCGCCACACCACACCACTGTTATCAGATTGGGCCTGCCGGCTATATACAGTTTGACCACAATTTCATCAGCGCAGGCCTCACCGCAGCAGTTGGGTCTTAGTTGGCGGCCCCCCGGGAGCACAGCACCTTCCGCAGCAGTTCAGGGCCCCAGGTCGGCGGCAGCAATCCCAGCGGCCCCGCTTCAGCAGCCGCAGTGACCTCCCAGCACCACGTACCTCCAGCCGGCGGCCGCCGACCAGTCTTCCTCTGCGCTCGTCACTGTCACGCTCCGCGCAGGAGCCCGCCACCGGATCAGCTTCGGCCTTGCAGTGTGCGCCGCCCCCTGCTATCACAGCCGCTGCACACGCTCTCCGCGCAGGCCAGGCCGCACCGGATAATCACAGGCCGCATATCGTCCTCAGCCACGGCTCTTGCGGCAGTGCCTGGTGTCCCCAGGGCAGGTCAGTGGCACACGATCTGTCGATGGTCAGATTGCAGCAATTATAGGCCGTTCTCTTCTGAGCAGCAAACCAGAGGTAATCTTCCAACACACGGCCTACCTCCAACGTGTTCATCAACTGCTCGGGCCTAACAGGGCCGCCCATCCTTCATGCGCTGCCCGCACTATATTACATCAAATGTTCGATTTTATGGCAGCTTCCTGCGCCCAGGATGGCTCAGCACACAGGGGCTTCTATATTAAGCAAAAGGAATGTTGGATGGGCGGATATTAACGGATAGTAGTTGCACGGCCGGCGGAGCTGCACTAAAGTGCGGCCATCTTGTGTCAGGCTCACTAGCGCCCCCGAGGATTTTTTATATAGGATCGTCCTTCCAGGTTCTTAAAGGATGTGCCTCCTCAATTTGGCTGAAGAGCAGCCCTGAATGAACTGGGCTTTGATCTCATCATCAACGCCTGTCAGCGTGCATGTGCTGGCCAGGTCCTTTAAGCTGGCATGGAAAATATCTTCGGACTCCTCCGACTGTTGCCGGGCTTGACACAGGCGAGACAACTCATAGTCAGGATTTGCAAGCAGTTCAAAATGTGTAGTCAGGACTGTCTTCAAAGTGCAATAAAGAAGGGTGGGCCAGCTTCGACGAATGTCTTTTCAATGTTGTGGATGAGAGTGCCCAGCAAATGAATGAGCATGAGGTGGCTTATATCATTGTCCAAACCAGCAGCAACATAGTAAGTTTTTCAAAAGTTCCACCCACGCCTTCCATTTAGCTCCCTACGAGGAAGGGGGAAGGCATGCACAATGAAGGGGTCATGGACCGGGACAGACACCATGGGGCCTCTTTATGCTCTGCACTGACGGTGCTTGGGGCAGGACAACCTGTGTGACAGGGCAAGAGAAACCACTTGGACAACTACAACACCATCTAAACAGCAGTACGTGTGTGGTAGGACGGGCAGGGCTGCCAACACAGGAAACAGCAGCTTAGTTGGGGCACCCCACCAAAGCGGACATAGCAAGTGGGAACTGGAAACACCAGTCCAGCTCCACGCCATACCTTGTCGATAGCTTGTACGGCAGGAGTTCACCAGGAAAATACCCAAGGCACCTCCTTGGGCATGATGCATATCACTGCCCACGTGGAGGGTGGCAGGTGACCTAGAGTGCAGTGCTCTGTCTACAGGAGGTGCCGGGTGCAACACCTCCCAGGCAGGCCAGGCACAAGGAGCAGGCCTCGCCTCATTTTATTAACTCCCACTGCACGTCACCATGGCCACTACCACCATGTCTGCACTCAGGGGTAAACTTGTCAAACACCCCTTCCATCTCAATCATATTGGAACTAACCAAATCCGTGCAGCATAAGTGTGTGCATAGGGGTTCTGACTGAATTGTGATTCTTTTTCTTTTCTTCTTGACTTCGTGGTTTCTATCTTATGTAACTTAAGTAAATGAGAGGAACCCTGCCCTTTTCTCCTCTCTCCCGACTTAAGTTTCAACCCTAGAAAACCTACAGCGCTATGACGCATAGTAAAACTAATGTGCACAAAGCAAATTACAAGAAAATAAAACAGCTCAACACAAACAAGAATGCATGCACACATTTTCAGGTCTGTTTTCAAATAATTCAGTCCTTTTGAACAGCACCTCACTGAGGGTAGCATAAGCGGCCTAACTGATTCTAAATTCCTTCCACTCCTCCAGACAGGAAAAATAATTATTTGAGTGCAATTTAGGATTCTCTCTCCAGGACTAGTTTAATAGCCATGCACTTAGAGGCTTTCAGAAGGCAGGCTACAATGCAGGTGGAAATACAGTAGACAAAGTAATCCACTGACCCTGGGAGTCAGGTCTGGAGACTGTCATCAGCAGTCCCGAAGCAAGTTATTTCAGGTTGACATTCAACTGCAGGTCAGAAGAGCTCTCATTTTATTCTTCACAAAACTGAACAAGGATTCTTGAACAGTCTCTTTATGACAGACTGAGGAGCGCTGGGTTTTAATCTGAAGTGTGGCCTACTGCACCTCCACTCTGTACTTTTACTACCAATAAGAAAAATATAGGGGGATATTCACAAAGAAGTGGCGGTGAGAGGCGTTAGCCTCCTTGGCTTAACGCCTCTCACCGCCACTTCGGAAACGCCAGACTGCACCCTATTCACAAGAATGTGGTGCAGCCTGGTGTTTCCCCCATCGACGGCGCTAAGTCTCACGACTTAACGCCATAACAGGCACCCTTGCACCAGAGCGCAAGGGTGTCTGCGAGCAGGAGGTTTGTTAATGCACAGGAAGGTGTACCTTCCTGTACATTAACAAACCGAAAATGCCAGTTTGCTTTTTCCATGTGTGCTGCTACATGCAGCACACATAGAAAAAGCAAAAACGAGGAGAAATAAAGCTTTTCTCCTCATTTAGCCACCTTAAGACCTAATTTTTCTAGGTCTTAAGTTTGGCGCTGCCACCTATTATCGCCGCCCTTGATAATAGGCGGTAGCGTCAAACTCAATGGGTGTTGCGGTGGTACGCCCACCGCAACACCCACTGCACACCCCCTTTCACGCTAAGTTTAGCGTTGAAGGGGCCCTATTCTCAAGGCAGCGTTAAGCCACTTAACGTGGCTTTAAGCCACGTTAAGTGGGCTAACGCTGCCTTGAGAATAGGGCTCTGGCCCTATTGCCATGGGAACGTCAGAAAAAGTGACGTTCCCATGGCGAAAGGGGCTTGTGAATATGCCCCATAGTATCTAAATTGCCTCTGTATTTAGATGCTTTCACTGGCTATCATTTAGTCTGTGGCTGTTTTCTGATTTGCATGCCTGCTTCAAGTGTAGCCTGGTGGATTTGTCTACAGTCCACATACAGTAAAATAATCTGGACTACCATACCCAGAAAACCTAGTCACAATAATCCTGCATCACTTGTGATTCCCAATCTAATTGGTAAATCTGATTTCCAGTCAGATCTGGGATTCCGACCCACTTGTAACGACAACCTTATTTCCAAGTGTAGAATTGTTATAAATGGGTCCCATACCCATCCATTATTGTGAACAGACATATTTAAATGCTGCTGTTCACTGGAATTATGTCACAGGAGTGAGAAACACATCTCTTTCCCACTTATGTGACATAATAATGGTCACTGTTTATTCAAAGCCATAGTACTAATTTCTTTTTGATGGGTATGGGTCCCAAATACAACATTAAATTGCATGTGGGTAACAGCTAACAAAGAGAAATGATTTCACTTCGTCGAAATCAAGCTTCATGTTTGTTGTCTAGTTGAAGTCACTCAAAATCTGTTGGTGAAAAACATCCCTGTTATTCACAGTTACCCATTCTGTTTTTTATGAATATTTATTACAGAGAACAATTGTCATTAATATTAGACTAAAAGTCCATTTAGTCACTGCTACGAAGCAGCAACAGTGGGAAACAAAATGTGTTTCCCAGGGTTGCAACATCATAAGGGAAAGCACCTGCTCTCTGTTCTCTTGGTTTGCTCGGGTGTCCAGAGACACAAATGGCACTGTCCATCTCACCTACATTCTCATGCCTCTCCCAGGTCCCTGCAGAACTGACAGGCAGGAGGATCCTAACCGCTGTCTTCCCTGTCAGCATATGCCTGTGCAGGTCTGTGCAGACTTGTGCTGCCAGGATTGTATGCCACTCTGAAAGCTGCTCTTTCACAGCGACTGTAGTGCACTGCCAGCTCTCTGCATCCAGATTCATACCCAGGATGTGTGCGGACACACAATTTTTGGTGTTTGCAGAACAAGAAGCCTCCAACAGAAGAATGGAGCAGAAACACTCTAGAGGTGAGTGTGTGGAAGCCAGGAGCATTTAATTCCAGTAGAGTCAAAATCACCAAGAATATCATAACTCCATTCACAAGAGAAATAGTGTGATGAAAAAGCCCCTGAGAAAACCACAAGTTAAAAATTAGCCCAAGCTGAAAGATAACTCATAGGTGTCAAGAAAGCTTAATATCATACGACTTAGACACACACCGCAGCGGTGGGTACTAAAGAGGATTAAATCAGTCCTGAGGAAGACCTCATGAAATTGTATTTTATTCCTAACACATTGGGTTGAAACGTGCACACAGTATTTTATAAAGCATGGAAAAGACTCTGAAAATCAAAAAAAGAATTTCGAGAAGACTGTTCTGAGTAACTGTAACAAAGGTCCTAGCCACTGTCCCCTGTAAGTTGTACGCGCGCGCACCTATGCTCCCCCGAGCACGTAGTGTCTTGTATTAAGTGCGCACATCCTGCGGGAGACAGTGCAGGTAGGTGTCCCTCTTACAGCCTGTTGGGTTAAGGAGGGTCACACGTTCAGCAGCAATTAACATGAATACTTTCACAAAGGCACACAATCACCCCACAGCTGCGCTCTATTAACATAAGGAATGCAGCAAGTCTAGAAGCACAACATGTGCTTTCAGAATAATCAAAAAGCGAACGTCGTGGTTCTAGACTTGCTGCTTTTCTTTTGTTGATAGGAGGGTGGGTGCGGGCAGAAAAGAAAGCCTAGCATTGCCCATTCAGGGATCGTAAACAGAGGCTGATTTTTATTTGGCCGACGAGCAGTGGTGGTGATGGGGTGGGGGTCTGAGGGGCACAGCGTGCCCATACCTTTTGAATTTTAGGACATCAGTTCCACTACTTTTTGTCAAAGGTCATCTGTCCCGGGATGGTTAATTCCACGAGTTGAAAAGCTTCAGCTGCAGTGTTATTCAGGGTGCCTCCTGAGCTGTGAAACTGAAGGAGGGGCAGAAGCTAAACAAGCCTTCTTGGCAGGTGAAGTGTAAAGAAAGAAGTGGCAAAGAAATGTAAATGTGCACAAATGCTCAATCTGCAAATGTAAAGGGCTCCTGGAAGTCGGTGTTGGCTTTAACTGATAGAATCATTTGAAGTTTCCTGGTGACACACAGTTATTAATTTTGAGAGGTATTGTAAAGGAGCTACCCGCTAAGATGTGAAGTGTGTGCTTTTAAAAGACAGTCATTAAAAAAAAAAAAAAAACTGCACTATGTTTAACCTGCAGCAAATCTATATTTTGGAAACACTTTTTATTGTAAACCTTTTTGCGCATTTTGTAGCAGCCTATCTTATACTGTGTGTTAAGCAAGTTTAAAATAATGACTTGCATGTTCACTGTGCTTTCTGTCACAGACTGGGACCTTGTAGCACTAAACATACACTAGTCACCATTCTCCAATGCATCAACCAAGATTTGGTGCGGTGCATTAACTAATAGAGCTTTCATAGTGTATGATAGTGTATTTCCCACTGATTAACATATTATTTTTCATTTAAACTGTGTTATTTTATATGTAGTTATCAGAAGGTGAAAGACTGTAAAAAGTTACAGAATATTTTGGTTTTTAGCCATGCCCACGCCCACACCCTCACTCACCCTGCCCCGCCCCCTTGCACACAGCATCACAGTTCCCATACTTTTTTTAATGCACTTTGATCGGTTGTATGATAGAGGCATGCATGGCTAAACCGCGCGTGCCTCTAACACGCAGCCCAAACCACGAATGTGTCTTAACCACGCATTCCTTTACCACACATGCCTTTACCACACATTTTTGTGGTAAAAAAGCATGAATGGTAAAGGGGTATGCATGGCTAAGGTCGCCACTACTCCAACCCTCCTCCCCCTGCCCTAAGCTACATACCCCCTTCCTGAGGCCCAAAGATTTCTCCAGACCCCCTCCCACTCCCGTGCTGTCCCTAAAACTACCCCAACCCCTTCCACTACTCATTGGCCTAAAACCCTAACCCCTAATTAAAAAACTTACCGACTCCCCCGAGCCCTAAAAACTAACCCGCCCGCATCTAAGCCCTAAAAACTACCCCGACTATCCATTCCCCTGCCCCTTTACATACACTACCCTGACTCCACCCCACCCCCACACTGTCCCTAAAACTACCCCCACTGCCCTTAGGCCTAACACCCTATCCCCTAATTAAAAAACTACCCCAACCCCCCATGCCCTAAAAACTACCCTGACCCCCAGCTCTACAAACTACCCGACCCCCCAGCCCTGAAAACGACCCCAACCCCCAGCCTTGAATACTACCCCACCCTGTAAACTACCCCCCAAGCCCTGAAAACTACCCCTTAGCCCTGAAATCTATCCCACCCCCAGCCCAGCCCCACTTACCTTACTGCATCCTCTGGCTCATCATGGCGATGTCTTCCTGCTTCCGGCAGCAGCAGCCAGCAGCTAGACCGCTCACTGCCTTAACCATGCATATGCCTGGTTAAGGCATATGCATGGTTAAGGCAAGCGTGGTTACGCTTGCGATGTCTAACATGCATGGTTGAGGCAGCGGTGTTCTGACTGTTTCCAACTGATATTTGTTGCTGCACCCATACATGCGGTTGGGTCTTGGCGCACATAGCCTTGGCTGCTGCGCACAGAGACCTTACACTGCTGCGCACAGATAAAAAATTAGAGGGAACATTGGTCCCAGCCTCCTTTAACAGAGTGAATAAATTATACCAAATGGTCCACTTAAGAGAAAGGAGGGAATATGACTATATAATACCTTCAAAACACCAGTGGCCTGATTACAATGCAGTTCGGCATCGGTTGCGGTCTGAGCCGCTTCTACTGCTGCGGTCCGACTGACGCATTACGATGCATGCGGTCGGAGGCAGCAGTCGGAGGGACCGACAGAAGCAATCCGAGTGAGCCCGTCGGTCAGTCGGAAAGGCCTCATAATCCCTTAAGGATGACGTTTCCACCATTGGAATTATGATGTTGGTTTCCAACAGCCTTTCCATGTCTGCCTTTCTGACATGGAAAAGCTGTCAGAAAGCTACATTGGGGGGCCCTAGTAGGGCCCCCTGCCCACCTGGCCCTCCGCACCTGAAAATCACAGTGCCTGCCACACAGTGCAGGGATGTTCACAAACTCCCATTTCTCAATGGGAGCTTGTGCTGCGGGCCATTCCCGCTCGCCGCATAAGCTCCCATTATAACGTATCATTTATTCTTTTTGTTATTTGCACAATTGTCACTTTTTCCTCATGTAATATAAGCGCTTGCTTTTGTATTATCCTCACTTGTGGTGTTGCTGTTCCTTCTGTGATGCGCTCTGACACCTTCGGGTAAAGTCCGCGCTAACTATAAAACGTATAAAACAAATAAATAAATAAATAAATTAGTAACAATAGTAAAAAGTGTACATATTCCCTCTGGGAAATATGAAAACTGTTGGTCATAGAAATTTGACTGCACTATAACGACAACTAGCTCAGTCCCTCTCTAATTTAGACATGCCACGCCCGCGCTAGCTTTGTTGCTGTCTTCTACTGATCCACGCGTACTTGCAGATTGTTTATTTATTTGTTTGCAGGTATACTGATCTGTTTCATTTGTGCCGACTGCTTATATATTAGATCTGCTCCATGCTGTCAATATAATTTTGTTTATCTATTTTATTCTGCTCCTTTTAGTCGATTTATAATTCCTCGCCTGTATACCCTATTCATTGTCTAGCCCCCTTACTTCTACCCCCACTCTCCCAGTGCCCCCCTAGTTCCCAATCCTCATCTCCTGTTCTACCCCCATTTCCTTAACCTCCCTCTCCCCACTCTCTCTCCCACGTCTATCCAACATGCCCCCTCACAGCATTGACCATCACCCCCAGGACCCTACTCTCTCCAAACATGGCCCCAACTCATGGACCATTCTCTACCCCCCAATCTCTCCAAACATGCCAAGAAAAACTTCAAACATAAACTCCTCATCCGTAACCCTGAAACACTCATTGTTGATAACTACCTCAGCCTCACCTCCCCCATTATAACCAACTACATCTTTTACTCCAAACGTCCTTCCAAATGGAAAAGCATCTTCCTACAACACCTCCCAATCTCTAAATCAATCAAAATACCATATGGATTCAAAATATCCACCACTCCCTCCCCAGCCTTTCTTGGTGATATTGATATCTCCATCTTCAAAACAGGTAACATCCTCATACAAGCCACGGTATCCCACCTTTCCATCTTCGAACACCACTTCAGCATTATGTCTCTCCGCCTTAACCACTCAACGCCTAATACTCCTTCTCCCCTACTGAATAACACCCCTCCAACCGCTCCCTCCCCCTTCCCCCTCACTTCACCTCCAACCACAACCATCCAGCAAACACCATCCTCCAACAATCGCCATCACCATCACCCTCCCTTGACCTCACTACAGCAAATGACATCCCCCAACCAACATTACCTATTTCTCATCCCCCTCTTATTTTCCTCTCTCCACCTAACACCCGGCACTCACACTCCTCGGACCCCTCCACTAAAAACGGTTGCCCCCAATCCCTACCATCTACTTACCATTCCCCTCCCAAAACCCCGCCTCTGCCTGACCCCACAACCTCTCCCCCTACCCAACTTCTCACGTACTCCACTGTCCTTGCCCCTCAATCCCCTAACACAATTACTCACCCCCTCCTCCTACCCATCCCGTACACCCTCTTCTCCTCCCCATCCCCCTATCCTGCCCCTTCAGGCCCGCCTAACTCTGCCTCCCAATCCTTTATCCCAACCCTGATAAATACACAACCCCCCACCCCTATATATCCACTCTCCACTCACTCTATGCCCTTCTATCCTCTCTGACCACATCTCCTGAAGTTCTTAACCTCATGTCCCTATCTCCCCCTCACACCTCAGTCCACCCTCTGCAACTAACCCTGATCACTCCCTACCCCTAAATCATTCCCTTCCCCCGACCTTTCAATACCTCCCCTTACCCTAATTGCCCCGAACCTACACAACAGTGAACTCGACCTATCTAAATTGATTACTGAACCCCTCCCATCTAACAGCCCCGTCACCCCTCACTCCAATCCCACTACCATATCTCCCCCTCTCACTTCAGTCCACCCTATGCAACTAACCCAGATCTTTCCCTACCCCCCGCCCATACCCCTTCAGTACCCCTCTCCACCCCAATTGACACGAGCCTACATAACACTGAACTTGACCTATCCAATTTGATTACCGAACCCCTCACACCCAACAGCCCTGTCACCCCTCATTCCACACTCACTTCCCTATCTCCACCCTCACACATCAATCCACCCCCGTAAATAACCCAGACCACCCCCCTCGATACCTCCCCTCACTTTAATTGCCCAGAGCCTACATAACATCGAACTTGACCTATCTAATTTGATTACTAAATTCTCTCAATTCAAGAAAGACTTTATCTCCCACAGCTCCAGTACCCTCCCTCACGATAAAATCCCCTCCCAGCCCTGCCCAAAAATCCCCCCAAAAATTCCCCCGAAAATCCCTAACACCAAACACAATAATTGGAGATCAACTCCTCTCCGCTGCCGTATACATAGACCTCACCGCACCTCGAACCATCTCTCCCCGTCCGACCTCGCCGACCTATGCAACTCTTACCTTCCTAGCTTACCAACCGCCAATTCTCCACTCCCCTACTCCCACATCCCTATTATCTTAGGGACTAATAGAATCCCCTCCTCCCCCGCTTCCCCCAGACCACCGCCTCAACTCACGTCGATCCACACTTGCACACCCACCAGAAGCAACCCCACACCACTTACATGCATGCTTGTCAACTGTCGCTCCGAAGTCCAACATGCCACGGAAATTTCGGAAACTATCCTGAGTGAATCCATTGACATTGCATTCCTCACAGAAACCTGGCTCAAAGACAACTCAACGAGCATACTTGACCTACTCTCCCCCCCGGGATACTCTATTCTGAGAAAAGATAGACCTAACAGAGTTGGGGGTGGCCTAGCCATTATCTTTAAAAATGAACTTCAGCTATCCCGTATCAATAATTCTGGCTCCTCCTCCTGCGAATACCTGGAAGCTGAACTGACAACCCAAAACTCCCACCCAATTCGTCTACACAACATCTATCGCCCTCCAGGCCCCTCCCAGCCCTTCATCGAGGACTTATCTGAGCTCCTGACACAATCCTCATTATCCAACTCAAAAAATCTCTTTCTTGGGGATCTCAACCTCCATTGGAACGATACCGATGATCCCACTATCCCCCTCCTCACCAATCTACTTGAGATCAATGAACTCAAACAACTATGCCTGTCCCCGACACACACCAAAGGAGCCATCCTTGACGTCATTCTTTCCAAAGAAGATCTGGTCTCCGTGACCAATATCGTCCCCATTGACTGGTCCGACCATCACCTTATACTGTTCACCATTGCTACCAATGCAAATCCCCCCACCTCCAAAATTAACAGACCTAAGAAACTGACCAGAAATCTAAAACATATCCCCCGGGTGTTCTTGAGTCTAAACTCCAAGCTCAACTTCTGCTCATTCCCCCTCACAAAATGCCAATGAGCTCACCGAACACTTTAACAATACTGTCACTGGAATTCTTGACCAACTAGCCCCGCCCAAACTCAAAAACCAAAGAACCACCCCCTCCAACTCTTGGTTTAATACCGAGCTTAATAACGAAAGACGGTCACTCAGACTGTCGGAAAGAACGTGGAGACTCCATCCCTCTCCCACCCATCTTGCACTCCTCAGACATGCTAGATCCACATACAAAAAACACATCTTCAAGGAAAAGGCCTCCTTCTTCCGCACTCAACTTGATCGTGCCAAAAACAGACCTAGGGAACTCTTCAAAATCATTCGTAACCAAACTTCCCCCGCACCTCCTAATCTGACCGCCTCCTCAGCCAGATGTGAAGAAATTTCCCACTTCTTCTCAGAAAAAATAGCCAAAATTGATCAATCCTTCCGCTCCACACAGCTCCCCTCCAACTCCCAAAACAAACCCATCCTCACCTCCAATGCCTACCCCACATCCCCTCGACCAGCTGACCCTGCTACCTCTCCGGAAACCAACTCCCCTAACACACAATTAAAGAACACTGCCTCCCTGCTCAACTTCCTCCCCGTGACTGAGCTAGAAGTCCTTAAAATAATTGGTAATCTTAAACCATCCTCCCACACAAAAGACCCCTTACCCTCTAACCTTGTCCCTGCCCTTAAGCACATCATTACCCCATACTGGACCACAATCATCAACACCTCTCTCTCCACTGGCTGTGTCCCCACCTCCCTTCAACTTGGACAAATCTCTCCCATAATCAAAAACCCCAATGCTGACCCCAATGACCTAAACAATCTCCGCCCCATCACTAATCTCCCACTTCTCTCAAAGGTCCTTGAAAAATGTGTCCTACTACAACTAGACAAACACATCGAAAACTTCAACCTACTTGATCCCTTTCAATCAGGCTTCAGGAAAGGCTGCAGCACCGAAACGGCAATGCTCAATGTCGTCGATGACATACACCACTCACTTGATAATGGCGAGACATGCCTTCTTATCCTCCTTGATCTCTCCGCAGCGTTCGATACAGTCAACCATTCAGCCCTACTCAATGTGCTTAGGACCCGTTTCGGCCTCAATGATACTGCCTACAAATGGTTCGTCTCCTACCTACAACACCGAACTCAGCAAATCAAAATTCAAAACTGTCTCTCTAACCCCACTCCCGTCTCCCTTGGAGTCCCCCAAGGGTCTATTCTCTCTCCCTCCCTCTTTAACCTCTTTATGGAACCCCTCACCCTCATTCTTAAACAAGCAGGCATCAACTACCACCTCTACGCCGATGACACCCAAATCTATTACAAGATTAAAACTCATGCCGACATCTTACACCTGAACAACACCCTCACCAAAATCCAAACCTGGTTCCACTCCAATCATCTCAAACTTAACCCTAATAAAACTGAAATCATTCTCTTCTCCCCTAAAAACAACCCGCTCCCCGTTCAATCATGGATCTCTGACCTTAACGCACTCAACTGCTCTCTCACCTTGTCCAACTCCGTCAAATCTCTTGGTATTTCTATCGACAACACCCTAACCCTTAACGTCCACATCAAAAACTCAGCTAAAGGAGCCCTCCTCACTCTCCGTCACCTCAAGAAAATTAAACCCTTTATACCCACTGATGATTTTAAACTTGTAGTTCAGTCACTTGTTCTTTCACGTATTGATTATGGTAACGCTATCCTCAACGGAATCCCCAAGATCCACCTTGCTCCAATCAAAGCTGTGCTCAACCTTGCCACCAGGCTCATCACAGACTGCAAACGCTTCGATCACATATCCCCGGCTCTCAAATCTCTTAAATGGCTCCCTATTGAAGGCAGATCTGCCTACAAAACTGCCTGCATCACTCATAAAGTCCTCCACCAAAACACTCCACAGTACCTCTCTAAAAACTCCTCATTGCGGGCACCACACGACCCCTGAGAAGCACCAACTCACTCCTCCTTATACCACCACTGCATAAAAAGAAAGCTACACAATCACGCTCCTTCTCTGGGAATGCCCCTATCATCTGGAATGCCCTCCCAAAAACCTGCGCTGCAACCCCTCCTATTTCAGCTTCAAAAAAGACCTCAAAATCCACCTCCTCAATTATTATTGGGGATCCTAACCTATGACATGCACTCGATCTCCAAACTCACCATGTTATATTAGTTCAGTAATATTTGTCCATTTCATGAACATCATCGGCCTAATTAATTGATATGTATAGCTCCTGCTCCTGTTTATATATTTGATATGTATAGCTCCTGCTCCTGCTTATTCTATTTGATTCGTTTATCTAATTGTTTGATTTGTTTATCTATTTGATTTGTATATCTCACATGTTGTCATTATCTTTTATCTACTTATACGCCATATTTGGCTCAATTATCATTGGGGGTCCTAACCTGTGACCTGCACCCGATCTCCAATCACCATGTTACTTTTTGTCCAGTATTTTTCTGTCCCCCCAACATCATATACCTAGTTACTTTAAATGTTTAGCTCTTGCACCTGTATAATTATTTTGTTTTTGTATATTTCACACGTTGTTTCTTTATCTTTTTTATCTACTTGTATGCCATGTTTGCGTTATATTATCTTCTCATGTAAAGCGCTCTGATACCTCTGGGTCTAGCCAGCGCTATATAAAACTCTCAAAATAAAAAAATTGCGAATGGGAGTTTACAACTGCACCATGTTTGGTCACATCCAAATAATGCAGTCGGAACTGCCGACCCAAGGTCGGTCGGTTCCCAATCTGCAGCGATGTCGGTTGGAGGCAACTCCGACCAACATCGTAATCAGGCCGTAGATATCATAGGGTGGATTCAGTTATAATTTGATTTTTAGAGTAACACAAAAATGTGGTGAAAGGAATCACTTATGGGATTTAAGTGTCACTTTGTACATTATAAAAGTCTGCAAAGTGGGTTTTATAGTGCAAGTAATGCAGATGTTTTGTGTTATGTAATGTTGCTACTAAAATGTTTAATGTGGCTTTATTATGCAAAATCTTGATGGAAGTGATGAATAAGTGTAGTTATTGTTATGAGAAACATGTCCATACGACAATTTGTTGCTAGAAAATGGAGTTCAACTAATGGTCAGTTGGGAATCATTATATGATGCTATGAGAGCAGAGAACAGGACTTTGGGGAGGGAGGGGGAAGAAAGCTGAAAAGATTGGTGTGCAAAGGTGGCACGAGACCAGCTACTGGATTTCTTTTGCATTTTGTGATCTGGTTGGGTGCAAAAGAGGCAGGTGATGTTGTAGGAAGGTGACAGGTGACTAGGTTTTGCAATTTTTTGCATTTTGGATAGTGTGGGGGTTAACAAGGGTGGGTAACAGGGTGTCAGGTATTGGAACTTTTAAATATTTGGTTCAGGAGGCCATATTCCAGGGTGGCAGGACGCTATGCGCCTAATTACGAGTCTGGTGGTCCGAGAAGTGCCAGACCCGTGGTGGGGTAGCAGGGGTGGTCCAGCCATGCCGCACAGGTGGTCCTGCCTCCCTATTACGACTAGGACAGTCGGACTGTAATTGGACCACTGGCTCCGCCAGGGAACAGACCGTTCCCTGGCAGTGGCGAGGCAGTCAGAGGCTATGGAGTATGCAGTAACTTTAACATGGTCACTTAAACATAATTCTTATTTCATCTAGTGGCAAGTGAATCCACAGATGAAAAGTATTCTGAAATGCTTTATCTGTCAAACTCTTTTTTATTCTGTATGTGACCTATATATCTATTACCCTCACTTAAATGTGAAATGTAAGATTCCTAACACTAGAGGCAAAGCCATCTATACATTGAAAGAGCAGGTAAAAATGTTGGAAGGGGCAGAAGGTGTATGGAGGGATATGATACATATTTTGAGGGAATGAAGCTAATAATGAGAGGAAACACTTTTGAACCAATTTGTGAATAGGTTTAGGCACTTCTAAATTAAATACCAAAATTACAGCTGCTAATGTAGCAATGAGCAAGAAGTAACTCTTACTCATTTGAAACATCAAAATGATGCACCGTGGTAAGAGAAAATCAAATATATTTGAAAAATGTAAAAGGTTTTTTGTTATTTTTTTAAACCATGTAAAATCCACTCATTTTAGGTGCAACCATAAGCTTGAAATATCTTTTGGGAGATATATAAGATATACTGAAGACATATACACATGACTATACATTTGCTTGTGCTACATAGACCTAATAACTACTAGATCACAAAGTAAGAAGATGTGGAGGTAGGAAAAGTAATTATATACTTGTCCTGATGATTTAACTGTAGGTGATGTGGTGGATGTGATGTTATTGCAGGTCAATGTCATCAACCCTACTAGAATGACATATAACCACTTTTATGGTTTTGCTCATAAAACCGAATAAAGTTTGTTGATGATGATGAAATATATCCATTCAGGAGCACAATGCATCATTGCTCAAATTAACTCTGAAACTGTAAAGAAATGTACAATGTAACAGAAATTGCTAACTTTTGAGGTATGCTACACTAAGGCTTTTATGTGCCATGCATGCAAAAAAGTATTTCTAGAGAACACCATAATGCACAGCACTCCGAGACTCTCACATGTGAGAATGGCTACTCTCTCGCCCACATGGAACATCACAGCACAGTGATACTCTTTAACCTGCAAATCACAGCACACAACTATTCGGACCATAGCATATATGAAAAGTAATTTGAGCATCTGTTTTCAGAATATCCTTTACGCCCTGAGGAAGGCACTGGCAATTTCCAGAGGAGGAAACACGTGATGGCTGGCTAGCATATACTGTATGAGAATCTGAATAAAAGAAGACTTTGTGTAAGCAGCAACTGATGACCTCATGGTGATATTGTTGGGGTGCTCACAACTGTGGTCAAAACTATTGGGACTTGTTCCTCTCTCTTGCTGAGCACTCTTTAATCGAATGTAAGAGCAATTTGACACTTAGGTCCTTATTCTGAGTTTGTCGGAATCAAGGTGCTATTTCTTGCAACTCATAAATAGCGATACCCTAGAATACATTATGTATCAGGTGCAATAAATAGCACCTAATCCGAGTTTTGGGGGAATAACGCGGATTTTGGGGCTTACTGACCAAAAAATCTCACTACAGTAGCCAATTTGTGGTCAGTTGTGAAAGTTCAAGCAATAAATAAAGATGTCTCTAAATTCTGTATTTATCTTGTCACATTTGCTACACTTCAAAGACAGAGGTCAAATGTCAGACTATGTCTTCTGACAAAATGCTGCTTATGTTTTTTTTAACATGGGGATTGGTGTTTGCAAACTCCTCTCACGTCGCAGTCAGAGAAAGAAAAGTAAAGTGAAGTAAAATATGTGATGTCATTTTTGCAACACATAATAAAATGAAAATACCTGTAAATGAACTGTATGCATTGAGTAGTTAGTAAAGCAAAAATGAAGCACATTATTTTGTAATTCTGAAGTGTGAAATCAAGACACTACTTCGTGATGCACAAATGGTATCAATGAAACCGGATTTCCACACATTATCATTTGTGTGCAAAATAGTTTTATCCATAAAACTCTATGTCTGTGAAAATGTAGTGGCAATTTCAATGGAAAATGTGTTATCTATAAATGCACTACCACACAACGCTTTAGTTGCGTTAAAAAATCACCCCTCCTCATGTCCATTAAATCTAGGGTTTTTGCAAAGGTTTGCCCTTCTAAAAAGTGGGTCGTGGTTATAGAAATTTTGGGAAGCACTGCGGTACACTTTTCCCTTGTTACATTTTGACAAGCTTGACCTGTACAGATTTAATGAAAGGTAAGGTATTTCACACATTCAGGCCCATATTCAGCAATATTTCACACAATGCAACCCTGCAAGCCACCTTTCTGTGCTGCGCTGTATTTAACATTACTGCTCTTTGCCTGCGCTGGCACACAAATTGCTGCCTAGTGCCAACTCAGGCACCCTTGCACCATGGTGCAAATAATTATCCAGGATTTGTAAAGCACAGCAAATTACTTGTCAGGGTCTCAAGCGCTAAATTGTATTGTAGGCACGGGGAGATTAAGTGATTAACCCAGAATCATGTTGACGCCGAGACTCGAAACTGGTTTTCACCGGCTCCATAGTTGGAAGCTCAGGCTACTACGCCACACCCTCTCACCTTCATGCGGAAGGTATTTTTGCAAGGATGCCTGCGTTGTAGACAGGATTGCTTTTGGTGCAAGAATGGACACCTTTCTGCACAAAAACAATACTCTTAGGCTTTTTCTTCTTTCTACATGTGCTGCACCATGCAGCATACTTAGAAAGAGGAAACAACAAGGAGAAATAAAGATATTCTGACACATTCCCAGTTCTACCAGTGTTGGTAAATCCGGGAATGTGTCAGAAGGCATGGGTGGATGGGTGGGAACACCAGTGCTGCAGCCATGGCACTCCTCCCTGCTGCAGAGTGATGCAAGGGAGCGATTTGCACTGCCTTGGGTTGCTCTAGATTTATCAAGCCACGCAGGGCCACGCAAGGTGGCCTTGCGTGGCTTAGATAATCTCATTTAGGTTTTGTGTCGCCCTTGCTTCCCCTTGGGGGGAACAAGGGCTATGCAAAACCTTGATAAATATGGGACCCAGTGATTACTGGATACATTAATTAACACCCAACTTGGAAATCCGAACCTTGAGCCAACAGTAGTTCGAAAACCGTGAGCCACTCATAATCAAGGCCATGTGACGTAATCGGGAAAAGAGTGTACCGGCCACATTCTAGCCACCACACAGTGAACTGTATAATGGTACCTATATATTTCCTGTAGACAGCTCTCAGGGGAGCATGACATAGATTCAGAATAGGTAACACCCACTGAGAAAGACTGAATAAGAAGCACTCAGATACAAAATCCTATTTAAATTACTTTTTAAAGTACACACAGTATTTTATCTTGAATGTGTTATTTTTGAAGAGTTCAGCAAAAGGCTTTAGGTTCCTCTGGGAAAGCCACAGCAAACTCAAGATTACATTTTTAACCTAACAAAGTAAACAAGTTTTTTCTTGATTTCCAAATAAGCTGTTCCAGTTTAATTTATCTGATAAACAAAGTCGGCACCAGATGCGCAGGTGATTAAGACAAATGGCCTTCCTTGTAACTGGTCTTGGATTAAAGCTCCTGCAAACATTTATTTTAGAGTTTAGCATTAGCCCTCTGAAGCAAAAGCAACAGACTTTTACCGCACACTTCTGCAGCTGTATTAGGATCCGGTTTTCTATTATAGGTGTTTCCCCGTTTCCCATACTTGAAAGACGGTAAGACCATGGAGCTCTACCACCGACCAGGTATATATAGGGCCCAATTCACAGAACTAACTTAAGACAAAATCTTAAACTTACTACCATTTTGGTATTCACAGAAGGCACTTACTCATTTCGGTATTCACAGAAGGCACTTACTCATTTCGGTATTCACAGAAGTTAGGAGTCCTAACTTTAGGACTCCTAAATGCCTTCTGTGAATACCGAAAGTCTTAAAGTTAGGTTTTTCTCAGTTTAGGAGTAGTAAAGTTAGGACTCCTAACTTTAGGACTCCTAAATGCCTTCTGTGAATACCGAAAGAGTCCTAACTTTACTACTCCTAAACTGAGAAAAATCCTAACTTTAAGACTTTCAGTATTCACAGAAGGCATTTAGGAGTCCTAAAGTTAGGAGTCCTAACTTTACTACTCCTAAACTGAGAAAAATCCTAACTTTAAGACTTTCGGTATTCACAGAAGGCATTTAGGAGTCCTAAAGTTAGGACTCCTAACTTCTGTGAATACCGAAATGATTAAGTGCCTTCTGTGAATACCAAAATGAGTAAGTGCCTTCTGTGAATACCAAAATGGTAGTAAGTTTAGGATTTTGTCTTAAGTTAGTTCTGTGAATCGGGCCCTCTGATGGTTAATACATCCATGATGACAAGGAAAACAAATGAGTGTGTGCAAGTACATAGATGAAAATGTAGCACAGCCGTGGCGAGTTAGCTCGATGGGTTGCACACCTACTGTTGATATCTGTGTGCTGTCAGTTACATGTTGGATGCAATAGAAGTAGGACTACTCAGACTTTCACTTTCTACTTTGAGAACATTAGCGTACTACATGGGGCCTATTTATGAAAACGTCACGCAGCACAGCAAGTCACCTTGCTGTGCTGCACTGCGTGACAGGGAAAAGGCAGGAATGTGCCATATTTAAGACAATATGGCACATTCCTGCCTTTTTCTCTGCCCTGGTGCCCTTTTGGCAGCCTAGCGCCAATGCAGGCTGCCTTGCTCCACGTTGCAAGGTCGCTCACGTTGCATGAAGATTGTTTTTGTGCAGGAAGGGGCACTTCCCTGCACAAAACCAATCCTGAGAGGCATATTCCTCTATCTATGTGTGCTGCAGAATGCAGCACACATAGAAAGAGGAAGTAACGAGGAGTATTAAAGATATTTCTCATTGTTACGCCTCTCCTGGGAAGGCGTATCTTTTTGGTGTTTTCCAAGGTTTACCAGTGCTGGTAAATCTGGGAATGCGTAAAAAACAATGGGAGTTGCGTGGGAACACCGATTCAATGCCCATGGAATGCCTTCCCAGGGCAGAGTAAGGCAAAGCAGTGATCTGAACTGCAGTGCCATACTCCAGATTTATGTAGCCACTCAGGGCCACGCAAAGTGGCCTTGCATGGGTTCATAAATCTGACTTAAGGTTTGTGCAGCTCTTGCACCACGTTGGGTGGTGCAAGAGCAATGCAAACCTGCTTGTAATTAGTCCCCTCCATGTCTTCGAGAGTGCATAGAAGATATAACTATGTGTCAGACAGCACTAGATATACATCTTGCTGTGATTGTCAGAGGATTGACCTCAGGTTAATTTAGTGGCTTTCAGGTTTCACCCTCATATGGATTGTGTTCATTGGGTACTCACCCGCCTCAACTATTCCCTAATTTCTTACACCTAGGGCAAGCTTGCTCAAGGACACAAGAGCGCTTCACATCCAGCAGCCTTTGGTAGAAAGGCACATCAAATAGTCATGAAATGGGAGAAGTGCTTACCTGGGCACCTCAACACCAGGGGCGGCTGGTGAATTTAAAAGAGGTGGGCGTAAATTGAGTCCTGGGTATAATGTGCAAGAGATCATGGCAAAGGAGCCCAAACTGAAGTTGGGGAGTCTGGAAGCGAAGAGGGGGTTCTCCCCCACAAAAATGGGATTCAGTGCAGATAGGCCAGTGGTAATGGAATATAGAATTACTGGTCCAACAGCCAGGGATTGAGAGATTTTCTTAATTTAAGCAAACTAAAATAACTGACATGCAGAAATGGTAAAGAAATACAGGGTCTGGATACACACAGACTCTCAGGGCTTCCTGGATGATCATGGGCGACTAGCAAGTTTATACACTTTCCCACAGAAAGTAATGTAGAAAACATACATACACAGTACTTAAGTATTTAACACGCTACAGTGTTTCACCTTAGTACATCAGATTATATTCCCCCATTGAGAGGCATTTATTTGAAATGATAAATTTTATACATTAATTCAGTGGCGGCTTCTCCTGTGAATTGGTAGTGGGGCGTGGTGATGGGAGGGGAGAAGGGGAGGGTGTAAAAAAATGACATCACTTACCTGGCTGGCTGCCTCTGTCCCCTCCGTCCTCTCCTTCCTCTTCCTGGCTTCTCTGTGAACAGGAAGCACCCAAGCTCCCTAAGCCAATCACAACGCTGCAATGCAGCGTTGTGATTAGTCTGAGCACCGTAGCTTGGCGCTCAGACAGGGAATGGAAGCCTGGGCATGTTCTCCACCCGGCCGGCCAAACAGTCATGGGCAGTTAGAGTGTCACCACTCCTCCACCCTGTGCTGCCCAGCCTATCCCCGCCATGCCCTGCAAAACTGCCTCAGCACGGAAAAATAAAATTATAATAACCTCGCGTTATCATTTTCTTTTTCCTTTTTTGCAGTGCTAAAAGGCAGTGGGGCGACACTCCTCTGCTCAACACCAGCGTGAAGGATAGAGGTCAAACCTAGACTTCATACCAACCATGAAACTGGGGTGTGTGGCGTCCCTGCACTGGATGCCTCAGTTGGACTTGGAAGGTCTGTTCTTAGTGGTGTCTGCAGGTTGGTAATAATCCCTGCAGCCTGGTAGAGAGCAACAGTGTCGACCCGAGCAGCAGCAGTTGGATAAATCCAAGTTAGACTTGCTTTATACTGCAGACTGGGCAGGCAAGATATATCCTGCTTGGTAGGTTTTTCACATTCCCACAGCAGAACACAGAAAATTCCTCTATTGTGTCTCTTTGGCGGGATAAGTTGGAGGTACCTGCCAAGTAAAAAAATAAAATAAATCACAGAGCAGAGTCCAAGTCAGACTATAGGGCTGGACTGGCTGCTTTGGTGTTGACTGGGACTCACCAATCAAACTGCAAATTCAATTCCCCAGTGAAATTGGGGTGTGCTGTGTGTCAAGTGGAATTGCTGGACTCTCAATTAGTCTGTTATTCTCTGTGGCTGCAATGCTGGCTCAGGCTAGTAAGAAGCAGCAAGCCTTTCCTGGCAGGAAGCAGCAGGGTCAGCTCCGGCAGCAGTCTACAGTGAATACAAACAAATGTAGAGTCTGATAGAGGAATGGACTAGTACACGCCACTCAAAAGGCCTCTAAAATCAAGTGGTGCAGCCGCTCCCTTGCCGAACCTGTACTGGTGAAACAAGTAAAAAACACAGTCCCTCCGAGTCGCTACACAGACCCAGTTACTTTGCCTCGAGCAAAGCTATACTGGACTCCTCACTCCACCCCAGCCCACCTATCACGATTAAGAGGGTGAAAAAGAGCAGCAGTTTCCTGGGTGGCAAGGAAGGAGGCAAAGATCAGTGACACATCCTCTCAATCATCGTCCCCATGAGTCTGCCAGCCCCCAGCCATTTACTTCAATTGAAGTGTTTCAATCTTGCCCTGGGCCTTTGTAACAAATGCCCCATATGAATGCCTATACCCAGAATGCAAAGCTCACCACGCTCACAACTTGTCACTACTGCCCAGGGTTATTCCTCTAGGACGAGGAAGACCTCAATCCGCCACGACATGCGCATTGCACATAAAGAAGCCTCAGGTTATTTCTGCAGCCCCTTCCCATTCCCCCAAAAAACATAGATTAAAACAACTTTGTGATCAAGCAGCAAGTGCAGTTTATTTCCAGCTGCTCTGTCTTCTTTTTCATGCACTTATTTCCCCCCCCCCCCGGGTGGTAGGGCAGTGCCCCTTTTGCCCTTTAACACCAGCTGTCCCTCATACCCACCTCAAACCCACAAAGGTATTGATTATTGAGAGATTTTAAGTGAAATCACCAATTTCCAATGCTAGGCTAAATTTAAACAATTTTGGTCTCAGCAAGGATCATATATCTCTAAATTATAAAACACTCAAGGAATCCCCACAGTCATTTTACTGGTGGAAAACAAATCTTGTGACATTTAAGAGACATCTTTCTTTCTCATCATCTCCAAACCACTGTTTAGTAGTGCAGTAAATCAATTGGTATACATGGTACTAGTTAAGTCGCAGTCATGATGTGAGCTGGTTCTGAACTCCCATATTTTCATCACAGTCTAGTGCCTAAATGTAAAAGCAAGTTTCTGTGTGTAGGTTCTGAGAATTCTGAACTGATCTTTGGGAGCTTGAGATAAACAGCAAGGACTTCCTCAGAGAAAAGTGTTTGTGATTCATGTTCAGCAACAGTAAAACAGCATTGGAGTCATGAATCACAATACAATTTCCAGACCATTTTAGTTAAAAAGAAAACTATTTTTGATACAAATCGCAGTAAAATGAAACAAATCTGGTGTAGGGCTCTTGATATATTAAAAATAGATTGAGATGCTTTATGCAAATTGAAGATGCCTCTGCAGTTAAAAAAAAGTGCAGATACTAGGATTCAGTCCCGGCAGTTACCTCCACAGGCTACTCCGTACACAATTTCCTAGTCAATGTCACACAACGACTACTTGAATCAAAAGAAGACTGGGCATTCAAACAAGATGGTTCACATGATACATCATAATGTGTTTGTCAGTTATGTGTGTTTTTCAGACATTTTGATGACTAGACGGTGAGACTGTATTTGCAACTCTGAAGTCTGTCTCAAGGCACTGTATTAGAATGAAACACATAAAAGGTAATGGAAGGATGCTAGCAACACATCTAACCACTGGCAATCCCTCAGAGTAGCATTGCAACCCATCATTCTTTTGCCCACCATGCCACTTCAGATTAGATCCAACCATATGCAAATCAATCTTGAGCTTCTCCAATAGGATCAGTCCAGTCCAAGCTGTCAAGCAGGTCCTTTCTGAACCTGAACACAAGGAACCCAAGAGCAGTTTCACACTGACTGGGGCTCGTCAGCTGGGTGTAGCTTGGTTCCAGTGGCACAGTGAGCAGAGGACCCACACCTGGGAACACCCTTGGCCACTTAGGGAGTTACATCAAACACACAAAATGTGATGAGACGATGCATGCAATAAGTCTACCACTGTCAATCACTCGGGGTAGCAATCCAACCCATTGTCCACGGTCGTAGAAATGTAGATGCCCACAGGTGAGGAATATTAGACATCATAGCAACACACAAGTTTGCTGATGTTAGCTCTTGTCTTAACCAGGCTAACTTACAAAACCAGTGGTGCCGCTACTACAATTGATTATATTTTATTTTCATGTGAACTTATCTGTAAGATTGTTGATTTTACAATAATTTTCTGCCTTTGGAATGACTAAATCCCATGATCACAAATGTTTGTTACATAATTGAGCATTATAACCCCTAGAAGAGAACTTGGCACCAGTTAAGTTCTTAGCGGGAAATGGGAAAAAGATTAAACCCCTGTGATAACAAATATTGTAACTGATACATCACTGCATAGCATTATGCCCTGCTTGGACTTTTAAGCCACTGGTCATGAAATTCTTTCAGCCTTCTTGGCCATAGCTCAGACAATGTCATCAATCACCCATTTTCAATCTTATATTGGTCTTGGCACCCCAGGAGGTTTGCAGTCTTTTTCCCAATGAATCTTTAATATTTTGTATGGAGAAGATGTAGAAACAATTAATATTAATCCAGACCAAGCAACACATCCCTGGGTCCTGAGGGAGTTCCAATGGAGCTTTACAAGTTTAGTGCCCATTTTTGTGGTCCTTTGTTATCTGCGGTTTTAAAGCTTTCAGTCTCAATCTCTATTCCAGATATTTGATGCCAATTGATTATAATTGCTGATTTTACACAATGTGGCTGAAAACCATAAGAATGATTGTACCTTTTCCTTTATTGACTCCCTAGTTAACATCAAAGGAATGATACGCTTTTCCTGGCTTCAAGCTTGGCAGAGAATGAAAGGATCCTTGTTGATAAACAATGCGGCTTTCACCTAGTAATGCGATACAAAAGGGGATGATGGACGGAACGCTTGAGCCAATCAAACACTCACCCCCAGTCAACTGATCTGGGTTTAATCCATCATCATTCTTTAGCTCACTCCACCACCCCAGTTCAGACATGGCCATATGCAAATCAGTCTGACCCTGTGCCTCATGGGAACAGTCCAGCCCGAACTGCCAAGCCATGTCTTCCCTGGACCGGAAACAAACATCCTAGGACCGGTTTCTGGCATTCCAGCCGTCATCAGCCAGGCTTGCTTGAATCCAGTGGCCATGTCTGAACTGGGGTGGTGGAGTGAGCTAAAGAATGATGATGGATTAAACCCAGATCAGTTGACTGGGGGTGAGTGTTTGATTGGCTCAAACGTTCCGTCCATCATCCCCTTTGTATCGCTTTGTTCGCCCTAAGTTGGCGGGGGTATGCCCAGACGTGGGTCCCTTGCTCACTTTGCCACTGGATTCAAGCAAGCCTGGCTGATGACGGCTGGAATGCCAGAAACCGGTCCTAGGATGCTTGTTTCCGGTCCAGGGAAGACATGGCTTGGCAGTTCGGGCTGGACTGTTCCCATGAGGCACAGGGTCAGACTGATTTGCATATGGCCATGTCTGAACTGGGGTGGTGGAGTGAGCTAAAGAATGATGATGGATTAAACCCAGATCAGTTGACTGGGGGTGAGTGTTTGATTGGCTCAAGCGTTCCGTCCATCATCCCCTTTTGTATCGCTTTGTTCGCCCTAAGTTGGCGGGGGTATGCCCAGACGTGGGTCCCTTGCTCACTTTGCCACTGGATTCAAGCAAGCCTGGCTGATGACGGCTGGAATGCCAGAAACCGGTCCTAGGATGCTTGTT
Source organism: Calotriton arnoldi (assembly GCA_963921515.1). Lineage (NCBI taxonomy): Eukaryota > Metazoa > Chordata > Amphibia > Caudata > Salamandridae > Calotriton > Calotriton arnoldi. Next base: position 1,500,715 of record CAWUFW010000615.1, on the reverse strand, counting down.
TCCGGTCCAGGGAAGACATGGCTTGGCAGTTCGGGCTGGACTGTTCCCATGAGGCACAGGGTCAGACTGATTTGCATATGGCCATGTCTGAACTGGGGTGGTGGAGTGAGCTAAAGAATGATGATGGATTAAACCCAGATCAGTTGACTGGGGGTGAGTGTTTGATTGGCTCAAACGTTCCGTCCATCATCCCTTTTGTATCGCTTTGTTCACCTAGTAATGGGCACAATTGAAAAATGTTTATCTAATAATCCCTAAGTGTGCAACAGTCCAGAAGGGGCTGTCCTTGTACTGGCTTCAAGCTTCTGCAGAGTAGAAAAGGGATTCTTGTTGATACACACTATGTCTTTTGCCTGGAAGTGGGTACAATTGATCAATGTTTTTCTGATAATGTCTAAATATGTGATGGTTCAGAAGGGATCACTAAATCTAGCCTTCATGGACTTAAGCTGAGCTTTTGACTGCGACAGTTACAACCAATATTGCTCACAACCTGCAGATATGACAGTAGATTCAACTATTATAAGTTGTTGCAACATATGCATAAAGATCTGTCTGCCAAAACTTCAGTACGGTCTCAGTGAGCAGAGTTCTGATACCTTTCCTTTAGTAGGAGGTGTCTTTCAATGCATGCTCTAGCCCCTTTTCTTTTCATTATATACACCAACCACATTGAAGACGCTTTGAGGGCCGGAGTACATGATACACCCAGGCCTGATGGGAAACATGTACTTTTTACATTATGCTGACAATGCTGTCCTGTTGACAAGGACTGCTAAAGTTCTCCAGTCATTACTGAACGAGCTTATAACAGTTTATCTTCTGTGATCTATGTTACAGTAAATTTGGGTTATGCTAATACATGTTCTGTAATACATTGGAGTAACAGTTGAGGGAGTTGAGTGCACACCTTCAATAATAACACCAATCCTTGTCAGGGTGAACCCTTAAAATCACTAAATTAACCTGAGCTCATCCCCCTGGTAGCTATGTCTCAGAGCAGACACGTTTAACTAAGAGACAATGTGTAAAGTATTTATGCAGTATTCAAACAGTAATAAAGTCAAAACAAACCACAAAAAAATTGCCAAACAGATTAAAAACAAAAATAGAATCAATTTTAATAAATAAAATGACACCCAAAAGCAATAATTCAATAAGGGACACTGGAGTTATGATTTTTTAAAGTTTATGGGCCTGATTCACAAAGGTGAACTTACACTTGTGTTTGTTTACACTTGCGTAGTAACTTTGATTCACCACTAGTAAAACAACACTTGTAGTTTGTGAATATCAAAACAGTAGTAAACTTAGATTTTTGTGTAAGTTTACACTTGCTGTAGTAACTTTACTACTGTTTTGGTATTCCCAAACTGCAAGTGTAATTTTACTACCTAGGCGAATCAGGCCCTAAATGTGAAGATATTGTCACACAGCATTAAGCATCAACTGCTGTCATCTATTTGTGTTTGATCAGGATCTTGGTGCAAAGTAATGCTGATAGCATGGGTCAGATCCAGAAACCAGGTTTGACCCCAACAGAAGTTTTACTTTTAGACATAGGGGTCGATTCCGATCTCGGTCGGAGGCGCACCCAACACTATTCGGCCGGGAAAAAAGCCAGGCGAATGCCTGTTTCCCGACCGATTCGCACATTCTCCCGAACGAGCAAGTACGATGCGCACAACTGCATAGATTCCGACCCAGTCGTACTCACCCAATCCAGGTCCTGTTCTCCGACCGAGCCGGATCCGTAAACGCAGAATCGAGTCGCACGGAAGCCAAAATGCAGCCTTGTCCGGCCGGACAAGTACGATGCGCTTTCCGTACGCGCCGAACCCGTCGCTACGCACGGCACGTCAAAGCATCCGGGAGAGGCGCACATAAGCTCCGATTCGCGCCACAACACGATCCACGGCTACGAGACGAACACGCCAGCGACGAGGATGAGGCGAAGCAAAGAGAAAGACGAACAAGACGAACCAACTATGAATCCCATCGTGCCGATCCTACCAATACTCTACATCTACTACCGGAACAGGCACGGACGCGTACGGCGCAGAAGGTAAGTCAGACACCAAGCACAAAAACAAACTACACGTACCGACATATCACACACACACAGAGGGATGCAGAAATTACTTGCAACAGCAGCACCATAGGGGCGGGATGGCCATCACCAATACCACATATACACATAGAGGCCTGGATGCCCACCACCACTACCACCCCTACTCAGGGGGTGCCAGATGCCTGTCACTACTCCCACCTCCACCCAGGGTGTGCCAGATGCCTACCACTACTACCACCTCTACCCATGGGGGGCTGGATGCCTACCACTACTACCACCCCTACCCATGGGGGGCTGGATGCCTACCACTACTACCACCCCTCCCCAGGGGGTGCCAGATGCCTACCACTACTACCACCCTTACCCAGGGGGTGCCAGATGCCTACCACTACTACCACCCCTACCCATGGGGGGCCAGATGCCTACCACTACTACCACCTCTACCCAGGGGGTGCCAGATGCCAACCACTACTACCACCTCTACCCATGGGAGGCTGGATGCCTATCACTACTCCCACCTCTACCCAGGGGGTGCCAGATGCCTACCACTACTACCACCTCTACCCAGGGGGTGCCAGATGCCTACCACTACTACCACCTCTACCCATGGGGGGCTGGATGCCTGTCACTACTCCCACCTCTACCCAGGGGGTGCCAGATGCCTACCACTACTACCACCCCTCCCCAGGGGGTGCCAGATGCCTACCACTACTACCACCTCTACCCATGGGGGGCTGGATGCCTGTCACTACTCCCACCTCTACCCAGGGGGTGCCAGATGCCTACCACTACTACCACCCCTCACATAGGGGGAGCCAGATGCCTACCACTACTACCACCTCTACCCATGGGGGGCTGGATGCCTATCACTACTCCCACCTCTACCCAGGGGGTGCCAGATGCCAACCACTACTACCACCTCTACCCATGGGGGGCTGGATGCCTAGCACTACTCCCACCTCTACCCAGGGGGTGCCAGATGCCTACCACTACTACCACCTCTACCCAGGGGGTGCCAGATGCCTACCACTACTACCACCTCTACCCATGGGGGGCTGGATGCCTGTCACTACTCCCACCTCTACCCAGGGGGTCCCAGATGCCTACCACTACTACCACCTCTACCCATGGGGGGCTGGATGCCTGTCACTACTCCCACCTCTACCCAGGGGGTGCCAGATGCCTACAACTACTACCACCCCCACTCACAGGATGGCTAATACATGACACAACAAGCACACACCAACATAAACAATGCAACATAAAGACATCCCCCCCAACACCATGACAAGCGTGTGTAGACTGTGTCAAATGGCTACAACACTGAACATGACTTTGAACATACAATGTGATCCCCTATCACATGTGCCACACATAAATGTGTGTGGCCCCCACAATGCAAGCAGACCATGACCACTGTGGCAATGAGGTCCAACCCCCATCATCACAGTGACCAAAATGTAAGTGTGGGGCCCATAGCTGAAGCACATCTTGAACATTGTGGGAATGGGGTTCAAACCCCCATCATCACAGTGACCAAAATGTAAGGGTTGACATTGAAAAAGCTGCAACTGCCAAACTGCATGGATGATTCCTGGTCACAGAACAACAAACACATCAGTGGCAAAGTAGTGCTTGTGTCCCATAGCAACATAGATTGGGGGAGGCAAACAGTGCAGTGCAAATAAGACATACCTTTGGCCATGTGCAGACAAACATCACCCATGGGGGCTGACACTGTCAACATTCATCAATGACACAATGACAGAAGTGACCATGATAATGCAGACCCACATATTTGCACCAATGGGCACACAAATGCAGATACCCTGTGGAGACTGTAGATGTGAGGTGAACAGATACCATACCATGGCAGCAATGGGACACACAAACAATGATCATTGTGCTGACTGATGACCTAGGAGTCCCAGGGACAGCAGGGGAAACCCACCAAACAACATACAGCCAATGGCACACTAATGACATGCCAATGCAGTGGTGCAGATGCACAAACACAAACAGGCAGACCCACACTGCACATCAAACACAACAGGTGAGGGGGGTGCCAGTGTCCCCAGGCAACCACACAACACATGATGAGGCCTGAATACCAATTACACAGATGTGCATACAGTGCCACACAAAGGTAACTCATGGATCCAAATCCCCTATGTGGGCAATCAGGCATTGTTAGATGAGAGGGAGCACCAATCACACATGTCACACAAGCATGTAGGAACAGCAACTGACACAGCAAGACACAGAGACACCACAGAACTACCCCCAGGGTCCCCACAATGTGGTGACCCTGGGCTGCATTACAATCCCACTGTGATGACAAAGCTAGATGTCGTTCACACTGTGAACCACAGTCATGTGTCCTGAGCAACAAACTACCATAACACCTACACAAGCACAAATCAATCAGCACGGCCAGTAAGCCAAGGCCAACATGGAAGCAGGGGTCTAGCCGTGCAACAACTCTCATCTGCACACACTCAACACCACACACCTCGACCTCCAACAATGTGCAGCAGTGAAGCACACATGCACTGGTGACATTGCACATGCACCCATGACAATCCCATGGGTGGTGGTGGGAACCAAGGTGCAGAAACACATCACACATGGCCACTCAACAAGACCCTTGAATGTCTGACACACTGCACACTACGCTGTACATGGACATGACGGCAATACCACACCAACCAATGGGATCCCAGCCACAGTCCCACACCAATGAAGAAGCCAAGGTCACCCACAAAGAACACACATAGACAACTACCAACATTGCAGCCCTGACCCTGAGGAGTGCCAGCAGTCACTCACACAACGTGTCACAATCACTGAAAGCTAACACAAACTGGAAATCACATGACAGGTGTAAACAACAAGTGCCAAGGGGAATCCTGACTGTGACCCATCTGTGTCTGCCCACAAACTCAGCCCTCACAGCCAACACACCTATGGGTGACACCCTGATGACCAGTAATGTGCCATGCACCCACATCACAGAGAACCCAGGGAGAAGACTTTGGGGGAACATAGGTCAACTCAGCAAGCATCACAAACAGGAACACCACTAGGGATCCCAGCATGCACAGCAAAATGGAAGTGAACACACAGACATGCTCATACAACACACACCTTGGGCGCAGGCGATGTCACAGGAGTACACACTGCCATGAGGGGACTCCACTCCTGTGTGAGGAAAGCTGTGCCATATGTTGCCACAGTAGGGCTCCATCATGTCAGCAGAACACTTGGTCACACAGTCAACAATTTGCACCAAATGAAGGCTCCCGTCACATCAGCCTGGTCATGGGAGTGTCAACGAAATCATCAGCACAGATCCAACACACATGTATAGCAAGTTGCACTGACAACACAGATGAGTCCTTCCCCATTGATGCCCAAACCTGCATGTCCAGTGGAGATGGCCACACGGTCAGGGAAGTAGAATAATTGAACAATGGCAAGCACAACAGATGTGCAGGGGTGGAAGCCACAGATGTGACATTGCTAATGTAAGTAGGAAATCCCATTGCCAAATATTGAAAATATGACACCCTCAGATGCTGCTAAGGATGACATGGATACACCATAGGATAGGACACATTCCCCCTGGACCCCATGGGTTCCTGAACAGTAACACTTCATTTTAATGAGACCAAATATCACCATCACTGCAGCAAGGGCATGGTTAGCATCATCAACATCATGTACATCAGAAGCTAAAGCACTAGAGAACAGAAAGTCGCTTTATTCAGCATATGTGGGCTCAAAAGTTGAAGTCCAGTAAAAAAGAAACAAAGGCCAATGGCCAGTCCATCCTGAAAGTCTAAACAGGGTGACAGTGGCAGATGTCACCCTACGCATGCCTGCACTGATAAAAACCAGGGACAATCCCCTCGGAGGGGTATACGGGGGGCAGGCCAGGCACCGCAGGGACAGGATCAGGGCTCACCAGAAGGAGGCAGGGAAGGGGTGGTGGGTGCTGAAGAGCCACTGACAACTGCAGTGGAGGTGTCTGACATGGTGTGTGCCGGCACAACTGGGGGCATGACACTGATGGTGTGGGTGCCGGCACGACTGCAGTGGACCGTGCAGATGGAGTGGACAGGTCCCCCACTGCAGTGCCCAAGTCAGACAGGGTGGTAGTGGACTCCACTGCAGTGCCTACCTCCAGGGGAGGAGAATGGGGATCAGGTAAGGTGGGCAGGACAGAGGGGAGGACACCGTCTCCACACCAGTGGCACAGACAAGCGCAGCGGGGGGTGGGGCCGGAAGAGCAAGTGGCAGGGGGAGAAGGCCGGATCTTTTTGGGGATGGTGTATCTGTGGGTGGGGGAACCTGGGGCAGGATGTGGTGGTGGCACCTGTGGAGTGGGGGCCTGAGGGATGGAGGAAGGAGACTTGGTGCCTGAGCTGCAGGGCGGCGGCGGGGTCTTGCTCTTCCGGATCCGGGGGGATTTGCGGATGGGGGCGTCAGTCAGTCTGCTCCTGGGGGAGGGTGTCCGGGGCGAGGGGCACTCCGCTCTGTGTGGGTGGGCTTCCTCTTCCCCCTGAATGCTGGATCAGCTGGATCGGAGGGGAAGAGGCCGAGGTCACTGAGGAAGAGCTGCTGTGTCTTTGGGGTTGCAGGTGAGGCAAGGGAGGGGGCTTTGGAGGGAGAGGCAACTGAGGACTGCGCAGTGCTCGTGGATGTGTGTGTGTGTGCCTGGGCCCCATCCCCTGTGAGTGTGGTTTCAGTCCCCTGACTGTGCGTGCGTGTGCGTCTTGTTTGTGGTGTGTGTGTCTGTGTGCTGCTCGTGTCTGTGCTGGTGTGTGCCTGTGCCGGTGTGTGTGTGCTTGGGACAGGTAAGGTGCTGGGGAGTGTGGATGGGGCAGAGGCAGGAGGGGTGAGGGACTGTTGGATTAGGGACACTGCTGCCGTCAGGGAGGAGTCCATGGACCTATTGCCCCTCTGTAGGGCAGACATGCCTGATGAGATGCCCTCCATGAACGACACCAGCTGAGTCAACAGAGTGGTGTGTGCACGGAGGACACTCAGCATCGCTGTCTGCCCTACGTGGAGCTGGCGAAGGAGGTACACAGACTCCTCACTCAGGGCAGCAGGGGACACAGGGGCAGGGGGTGCAGTGCCTGGCCCGAAGGAGACACGCTCTCGAACATGGGAGCCTCCACGGACCTCGGGAATGGGAGCCGATGGGAGGGCGGTGGTGGTGGTGGTGGTGGTGGCGGGGACAGCAACACTAGCTGGGGTGTGGTGGCTGCTGACACCTGCATCCACAAGGGAGTCATCCTCCGAGCTGCTGTGGTCCTCAGCTGAGGTGGATGGTGCTGAGGACTCCTCGGTGTGGCTCCCCTCACCCTCCGTGCCACTGGGTCCCTCCGACCACTCCTCGGCTGCTGACCCAGTCTGGCTCTGCGGCTCCTCCTGGTCCGTGGAGCTGTCCCCTCCTGTGGCTGTAGATGTATCTGCAAACAATAGGGAAACAGACAGACATCAGTCACCTGCACCGAACGCACACACCACAGTAAGTACAGCACATTACAGTGCAAGCACTGGCATCCTTAGTTGAACATTGCCAAAAGTGCCCAAACAGAATAGGAGTAGCCAATTGTCAGTCTGATGGTCAACCATGGCACTCACATCCCTCCTGGCCTTGCACACATCTGTCTGGTGTCTGTTGGATGGCAATACCCCAGTGTGGACACATGCACCACCTACACAGTAGTTGGACAGTGCAGAAAACACGGTGAAGCATGTGAACATGCACACATCACAACTCTTGCCACTGAGTCAGTACAGGTGTCCGGATGAAAGGGATGCCCAGAGTCAAATATGAAATGCATGTGATGCATACCAGCGACAGACACCATGATGCACCCATGTCCTGATAGCCATTGCCACAATGGTGTGCATGTAGCACATGTCACTCCCCTGCAGGATCACTCATAGGAAGTTACATGCCATGGCACAGGCATGCCTGCTAAGTCATACATCACTGTCTCCAGTCACATGGGCAGGGCAGCCAGACAACAACAGTCTGCACTGTGTCACAATAGTAGGTCATGGGGAATGCAAGTCCTGGAGCTGAACAAGTGCACATGTACATCCCCCACACACCACATCATCTGAACCCTTATCTGTCCACGTCATACCGATTGGACATATGGGAGACCTGTAACACAACCCTCTGAACCTGAGCACCTCACAATCTGCTGTGAATGGGAAACAGCTGCCTGAACTTCACATTCGCATACCCCAGTCTGCACGGTCAGGTGATCAAACACCTATGTGTCACCCAAGTATCGTCTACTATGGTCACATCTCCGGTGGCATGCTGAGCCCCAAACGAGAGACACCCCAGCAGTCATGACAAGGAAGCCACAGCACACTGACACAGAGGCAGACACCTGAGGGGACATATAACTGAGCACAACGTGTCAGCTGATACACAGGAGTGGGAGTACAGAGTGTATTGTATGGCCTGGAGTAGGCATGACTGTCCTGCCCCACATGAATGAGGGATGATCCCTGGACAGTAGGCAGCTGGCTAAGTATGTGTGACACACGTAATATACACACTCCTGGGGCCCAAGCATTGTTCCCACCCGCAGCATGGGTGTGTGCCAGATACCCCAGGCACATGTGGTGGATCAGCTCAGCAATTGGACCACATATCAAAGTAACACGCAGATTACATGGCAGAACACAGGCATTGTGTAAGCAAAGGACCCACCCATGATGCCCACCACAGAGTTAGGGGAACAGATGCTGTCCCCCACCTTGAGTCAAGCAAACTGCAAGGACACAGTACCCAAGTGACACAATTTCCTGACTGCTTGGGCCACACCTGGGTATCAGATAAGGAGTGGGCAGTGCACAATCGAGGGACATGGGTCCTGGACGACATGACTGATGTACTGTGGAAGTTCAACCAGGCCAGAGGAGGGCACATAGCACGCCAGACAAAGTTCACAATGCAGTCATGGACTCACCCCCTCCTTGCTGCTCTCTAGCCTTCAGCTGCCCATCCAGATCAGGGAAGACCACCGCCAGGATCCTGAGCATGTGGGGGGTCAGGGTCCGGTGTCCGCCCCTCCTGCGAGGAGGCGACAGCTTCAGCTGGACCTGTGCGATCCTCCGGGTCCAGCCCCAAAGGTCCTGCCACCTCTTCTGGCAGTTGCGGATCCGGCGCTTGTAGTCCCCCACGGATCTCACTGCCCGGACGATGGTCAGCCATATCTTCTGCTTCTGGTGGGCATCAACCTGTGAGGAAGACAAAGTGAGAATGCCATTACTACACATGCAACATATCCGTGCATTACACAGTTGGATATACATGTCTCAATCACAGGGGCACATGATGTACACAGGCAGTGCAACGATGGCTATGGACAGCATGCCAGCAGTTACTACATGGTATCATTGCCTGGGAAGTAAAACCTTGTTTAAATGCACTGTCACTGCACTATACCTGTTCAGTGCATGTAACTACACACTATGGGGGTGACAACTACTCAGTGAGCCTGCTAGCCAGTGGCGTGCAGACTGTTAGCCTTGCTAGTCAGACAACATGCACATTTAGGAAGGCAGTGGACAGAACACTCACCTGCTCCCCTGCTTTCCCATACAGCTTGCTGTACTGTGGAAGGAGGCTGTCCAGCAGGGCCTGGTTCTCCTCAGTGCTGAAGGCTGGGGCTCTCTCCACAGTACGTGCCATTGCAGGGTCCAGAGGGTGCAGATACAGCAGCAGTGGTGGCGGCAGATGTCGTCCTGGAGCATGTAGTGCAGGCAAGTGAGCTCTCAGGGGAACAGCCAGCATTATATGTGTGCTGCAGAGGCAGATACTATCCCATGTGTCCAAAGTGATAGGTCCAAGTCCTTAGCATCTTCTGAATCTGGCCAATCCATGGAATTGCACCACTTACACACGCCCACAGCATCCTTCAAAAGTTCAACTTCATGACACCCATGAATTTGCAACATTGTTGTGGGTGACCAACTGAATTTCCAGCATCAGACTCGTTCAAGATTTGAAAACGCGTCCGTTGCCAGGCCAGGCCATAGCCAATGGGTGCGCACCGATCGGTCCATTGCTGTTCAACGCGTACCCGGATACAACCCGTACCCGCTCACATTGAATGCAATGGGCCGGCCGGGCACACCGATCGGTCCATTGCTGTTCAACGCGTATTGCGGATACAACGCGTACCCGCTCACAATGAATGCAATGGGCCGGCCGGGCACACCGATCGGTCCATTGCTGTTCAACGCGTACCCGGATACAACACGTATCCGCTCACATTGAATGCAATGGGCCGGCCGGGCACACCGATCGGTCCATTGCTGTTCAACGCGTATTGCGGATACAACGCGTACCCGCTCACATTGAATGCAATGGGCCGGCCGGGCACACCGATCGGTCCATTGCTGTTCAACGCGTACCCGGATACAACGCGTACCCGCTCACATTGAATGCAATGGGCCGGCCGGGCACACCGATCGGTCCATTGCTGTACAACGCGTCCCTGTACAAGTCACTGGCATATGTCACCATGCCTGTCACAGGTGAATATATGCCAGCAACATATACCTCCCAGGGAGTGAGGGGCACACCTACAACACCACACCCTGTCCACACTGTATCCTGAGGCATGTAAGGCTGCATTACCTATTCCGTGTATGGGGGTGAACATGTTGTTCTGTGGGTGGCACTTGGGGGCAGCCACTCCCAGGCTGTGCACGTGTTCATGGGGACAGAATCCTTGGTGTTTCATGTACATGACCACTGTGATGTGCAACTGTTCATTTCTGTGCATGTGGCATGGTCACATTTCACAGTGGTGTATGTGTATGTCATGTCACATACCCCCTGAGTCCCATGTGTGATGGTATGTACGTCCCAGGGTGACCCATTGCCACAATGGTGATGGTCCTCCACAGTCTGTGTGCATGTTGTGTTTACAATGTCTCTGATTCCTTGTGCACAATGGGAGATAGTCTCCACATCCAAGTTGTTTGTGCATGGACTTTGATGTTGTACGTGTGTGTGTCACAGACGTCCATGTCTGTCCTGCAGAGGCAACAGGGACCACTACCTGTGGGGATCATGGTTGTTTTGCTGTGGTGTATTCATGATACACCATGTCATGCCAGTGTCCATGTGGCAATACAGGGTCCCTGGGAATCTACCTGTCGTTGAGCTGTGATGCCTGGGGCACATCTGTCCTCACATGTCACTGTGGGGTGTGTTTGGAACGTGGCAGCAGGAGATGGGAACTGTGACACGGCCTCATCATATCCCATGGCACAACCTGAGACTTGTTGATGCCACTTGTTGAACTGTGATGTTAGATGTTGGCCATGTATGTGCCATACATGTCCTTACGGAACTGCACACATCATGTACTTGTGCCTCATAATGATGTATCATGTGATATTGAGTATGGTCAATGCCACATATGTGGGGTGACTGACAATCTTTCTTTCTTCACCTATGCACTGCAGGGCACCAGCTGTCCATAGACCATTCCCTGACCTTGCAACCATGGTGGAACGGGACTGCATCCGACGGTACCGCTTCACCAGGCCGCTGATTGAGGTGTTGACGGTGCGGTTGGCCCCACATTTGCAAGCTGGCCGGACATACCCTACAGCGCTGACCCCCAAGGTGAAGGTGATGGCAGCCCTACACTTCTTTGCCACCGGTACCTTTCAACACACTGTGGCGACTGCTGGTGGGATGTCACAGACCATGTTCAGCCGTGTGCTCCGCGATGTTTTGGAGGCTATGTTGATTTACCTGAACCAGTACATCTATTTCCCTAGACTCCAACAACTCACTGACGTGAAGAGTGACTTCTATGCCCTGGGGAGGATGCCGCATGTCATTGGCTCCATTGATGGGACACATGTTGCTTTGGTACCACCACAGGCCCAAGAGCAGGCATACAGGAACCGCAAACACTACCACTCGGTCAATTCACTGGTGGTATGTCTTGCAGATATGAGCATCTCACACGTCTCTGCCCGTTTCCCCGGTTCTGCACACGATGCCTACGTGATGAGGAGTAGTTGCATCCCGAGGATGATGTCACAGATGCGGAACCAGCGTGCCTGGCTTGTTGGTGTGTACTGACTTAGTGCCATTGTGTGTGTTCTGCAATGTAGTGTTCCACCCTCTTTTCCAACTCAGCTAATGTGCAATTGTCTGCATGTAGGTGACTCCGGATACCCCAACATGCCGTGGTTGCTGACGCCCCTCAGGAACCCTGTGACACCAGGCCAGATGCGCTACAATGAGGCACATGGTCGGACCAGGAGAATGATTGAGCGGACCTTTGGTCTCCTGAAGAGCCGCTCCGCTGCCTGGACAAGACAGGAGGGGCCCTCCCATATGCCCCAGCAAAGGTGTGCAAGATTGTCATCGTCTGCTGCATGCTACACAACCTGGCAGTGCGGAAGGAGTTGCCTCTCATCCTGGATGACGATGACCAACATCCGCCACCTGTGGAGGATCCTGGTCTGGACCACGATGCCAGTGATGATGATGATGATGATGATGGTGATGTCCGCACACAGCTCATCACCAACTTCTTCAGCTCAATGTGAGTATCCAGAGATGTCATGTCAATGATGTGAGTATGCATGATATGTGTTGGTGGTGCTCTGGTGCTGTTTGAGTGTGTCCATGTGCTACATGACTGTATGCGTGTAGCTATGTGTCCTTACAGGTAGTCTGTACTCCCCAACAGTGTTGACATGCTAACTTGGTTCTGGGTGGGTATCTTGTGACATGTATTGGGCATGAGTATTGCAGTTCTGTCCTGTGTTCAGTGCTTTTGACTGTGTTTCATTTCTGTCCTTCACAGGGTACTTTCAGAGTGGTTTGGTCAACTGTGATCCCCAACACCGTGATTCGACTTCCAGGGTGGTAGCTGTCGTGTCCCTACAGGTGATGTGCGCCACACCCATGGACTTCCTTCCTTCTACACTTGTTGACTGTGTGCCCGCTGCCAGGTGGGATTGCCTTGCATCTGTAGTGGTTACAACATGTTGCAAATGTGTAATAAACCTGTGCTTCAATTTGTGATGTGCGTTGTCTGTGGTCACACATCTGACTGACATTTGCTTACTGCACCAGTGGGCTAGTTGACAGAGACTGTGAATAGGTGTTGTGTCTGTGCATTGCACCGTATTTCCTGGCAACATCAGTGTAGGCGATGAGTCAGATGAGCTAGGTGTGTATATGTTGTGTAGCCCTGGTGGTGTGTCTCCCTCATATGTGTCACGTTGCCATGACTCACATGCCTGTGTTGTACTTGCTGTAGCAGTTAGCATGCACAGTGTAATTTCGCAGGTCATCATCTCCATGACAGGAACCACGTTGGAATCACAACAGAGGCAGGTATGGTGTATTAGTGTGTTTATTGTCATACATGTGTGTGTATAGTGCACAGGATGGTGGGTGCTGTACATTTTGATTTCAATCCTAAGTTCCTAGATGAATTGGAAGTCCTGGTAGCAGATATGTCCAGAATAAAGTCCACAGTCATCTGATACATTGGTCCAACTTGTACTCCCCATGTCATGTGGGGGAGTTGTGTTGCAGTCAACAGGGTGAACAGTTTGCGCACAAAGGTGATTATCCAGTACAGGTTTTGGCTTCCTGGGGGTTGCACATGGCCATCGGCCTCTCACTTGCCCCTCCTCGGACGACCCCTCTTCTTTGGGGGACCCTCAAGTGCAGGCTGCTGCGGTGCAGGGGACTCTCCGCCAGAGTCATCCTCCCTCCCTGTGGCAGTTGCAGTTGTTTCAGCACCAGATGTTGTGGGCACACAGGGAAGTGTTGACTGGTTGCTGCTCATCTGGCGGAGGCATTGTAATATGTCCCTATGCACCGCCGTCATCTCTTGCAGTGTGTCCCACTTGGACTCCACGCGGGACATGTGCGAGTCCAAGCGGGCATGATGGGCAGCCTGCTGCTGTTTAATATCCCTGAGGAGCCCCACTACCTGGCTGAGCTCTCCGGTGCTGGACTGGTACGCATCGGCTATGCGTACCAGTTGTGGGTCATCATGCAGTCCAGACCCCTCTGTGATCAGTGACCTATGTCTCCCACCCATCCCACCACCCCATGCGACACGTGCAGTACCTGTGGTGGCACGCACAGGTGACCCTGGGCCCCCTTGGGGGTTGTTGGTGGTGTTGGTGTCCATTGCCCCACGTTGGTCCAGGGTCCCTGTGCTGGTGGTGGTGGTGCTCCTTGGTCTGTCCGTGTCAGCAGGGGTGGTATGTGTGTTGACAGTCGTTGGAGGGGTGGGTGCAGGGGGTGCAGGTGGTGGTCCTGCTGGTGCTGCATGATGACTTGCTCCGGAGGTGCCAGGTAGGTCTTCGTCATCCGAGGAGGGCAGAGGCTGTTCCACACCAGTGAGCTCCGTTTCCCCTTGAGCCTGGGACAGGGACTCCTCAGCGTCTGCTGCTGTGTCCCCATCATCACCTGTTTTTGGGAGACACACACAATGTATGTTATGTTTCTGCAGGCATGAATGGTTGACACACATGACAGTTGTGACTGTACCTCTGGATGCGGGCCTGTACATTGCATTGTCCTAAGTTGTCACAGTCAGAGGTTGTTAATGGTGTAGCACATTGTCCTGCATACTTTGGGCATTTCTATATGAATGTTGGGGTGTGTACATGGTCTGCATTGGTTGTATTTGGTTGACATCCGGCCCTCCTTCCCACCCAGCCAGATATCCCACCATGGAACGTGCTTCCATTGCAGGGAGTGCAAGTTGTCTTTCAGGATGTCAGTCAGTGGTGTCCTGCTGTTGGTTGGTGCACAGTTGCCAGCAGGGCCTTGTGCTCCCCACAGCAGTACCCAGTGTCAGCCATCTTGTCAGTTCTTTTCCACACCCTGTGATGTGCACATGGTTCAGGGTGGTGCTGATGGGACAGTTGTGGGGGTGACCAATATCTGTGACTACCACTCCCATCATGCTGTTGCCTCCACCCCACTTCCCAGCATGCCCATACTTACTTGCTTTTGGGTGGACTTCACTGTGTGTGAGTGTGAGAGCAATGGCAAGATGGCTGACAGTGGTGTCCTGCTGTTGGTTGGTGCCCAGTTCCCAGCAGGGCCATGTGCTCCCCACAGCAGTACCCAGTGTCAGCCATCTTGTCAGTTCTTTTCCACTCCCTGTGATGTGCGCATGGTTCAGGGTGGTGTTGATGGGACAGTTGGGGGGTGACCAATATCTGTGACTACCACTCCCATCATGCTGTTGCCTCCACCCCACTTCCCAGCATGCCCATACTTACTTGCTTTTGGGTGGACTTCACTGTGTGTGAGTGTGAGAGCAATGGCAAGATGGCTGACAGTGGTGTCCTGCTGTTGGTTGGTGCCCAGTTCCCAGCAGGGCCATGTGCTCCCCACAACTGAGCACCAGTGTCAGCCATCTTGTCAGTTCTTGTCCACTCCCTGTGATGTGCGCATGGTTCAGGGTGGTGTTGATGGGACAGTTGTGGGGGTGACCAATATCTGTGACTACCACTCCCATCATGCTATTGCCTCCACCCCACTTCCCAGCATGCCCATTCTTACTTGCTTTTGGGTGGACTTCACTGTGTGTGAGTGTGAGAGCAATGGCAAGATGGCTGACAGTGGTGTCCTGCTGTTGGTTGGTGCCCAGTTCTCAGCAGGGCCATGTGCTCCCCACAGCAGTACCCAGTGTCAGCCATCTTGTCAGTTCTTTTCCACTCCCTGTGATGTGCGCATGGTTCAGGGTGGTGTTGATGGGACAGTTGTGGGGGTGACCAATATCTGTGACTACCACTCCCATCATGCTGTTGGCTCCACCCCACTTCCCAGCATGCCCATACTTACTTGCTTTTGGGTGGACTTCACTGTGTGTGAGTGTGAGAGCAATGGCAAGATGGCTGACAGTGGTGTCCTGCTGTTGGTTGGTGCCCAGTTCCCAGCAGGGCCATGTGCTCCCCACAACTGAGCACCAGTGTCAGCCATCTTTGTAGTGGCTTTTGACTCCCTGTGAGGTGTGCATGCTTGGGTGTGTGCTTGCTGGGCCATGTGGGTGGGGGATGTTGGGCTGTGACTACCACTCCCATCATGCTGTTGCCTCCACCCCACTTCCCAGCATGCCCATTCTTACTTGCTTTTGGGTGGACTTCACTGTGTGTGGGTGTGAGAGCAATGGCAAGATGGCTGACAGTGGTGTCCTGCTGTTGGTTGGTGCCCAGTTCCCAGCAGGGCCATGTGCTCCCCACAACTGAGCACCAGTGTCAGCCATCTTTGTAGTGGCTTTTGACTCCCTGTGAGGTGTGCATGCTTGGGTGTGAGCTTGCTGGGCCATGTGGGTGGGGGATGTTGGGCTGTGACTACCACTCCCATCATGCTGTTGCCTCCACCCCACTTCCCAGCATGCCCATTCTTACTTGCTTTTGGGTGGACTTCACTGTGTGTGGGTGTGAGAGCAATGGCAAGATGGCTGACAGTGGTGTCCTGCTGTTGGTTGGTGCCCAGTTCCCAGCAGGGCCATGTGCTCCCACAACTGAGCACCAGTGTCAGCCATCTTTGTAGTGGCTTTTGACTCCCTGTGAGGTGTGCATGCTTGGGTGTGAGCTTGCTGGGCCATGTGGGTGGGGGATGTTGGGCTGTGACTACCACTCCCATCATGCTGTTGCCTCCACCCCACTTCCCAGCATGCCCATTCTTACTTGCTTTTGGGTGGACTTCACTGTGTGTGAGTGTGAGAGCAATGGCAAGATGGCTGACAGTGGTGTCCTGCTGTTGGTTGGTGCCCAGTTCCCAGCAGGGCCATGTGCTCCCCACAGCAGTACCCAGTGTCAGCCATCTTGTCAGTTCTTTTCCACTCCCTGTGATGTGCGCATGGTTCAGGGTGGTGTTGATGGGACAAATGTGGGGGTGACCAATATCTGTGACTACCACTCCCATCATGCTGTTGCCTCCACCCCACTTCCCAGCATGCCTATTCTTACTTGCTTTTGGGTGGACTTCACTGTGTGTGGGTGTGAGAGCAATGGCAAGATGGCTGACAGTGGTGTCCTGCTGTTGGTTGGTGCCCAGTTCCCAGCAGGTCCATGTGCTCCCCACAACTGAGCACCAGTGTCACCCATCTTTGTAGTGGCTTTTGACTCCCTGTGAGGTGTGCATGCTTGGGTGTGAGCTTGCTGGGCCATGTGGGTGGGGGATGTTGGGCTGTGACTACCACTCCCATCATGCTGTTGCCTCCACCGCACTTCCCAGCATGCCCATTCTTACTTGCTTTTGGGTGGACTTCACTGTGTGTGAGTGTGAGAGCAATGGCAAGATGGCTGACAGTGGTGTCCTGCTGTTGGTTGGTGCCCAGTTCCCAGCAGGGCCATGTGCTCCCCACAGCAGTACCCAGTGTCAGCCATCTTGTCAGTTCTTTTCCACTCCCTGTGATGTGCGCATGGTTCAGGGTGGTGTTGATGGGACAGTTGTGGGGGTGACCAATATCTGTGACTACCACTCCCATCATGCTGTTGCCTCCACCCCACTTCCCAGCATGCCCATTCTTACTTGCTTTTGGGTGGACTTCACTGTGTGTGGGTGTGAGAGCAATGGCAAGATGGCTGACAGTGGTGTCCTGCTGTTGGTTGGTGCCCAGTTCCCAGCAGGGCCATGTGCTCCCCACAACTGAGCACCAGTGTCAGCCATCTTTGTAGTGGCTTTTGACTCCCTGTGAGGTGTGCATGCTTGGGTGTGAGCTTGCTGGGCCATGTGGGTGGGGGATGTTGGGCTGTGACTACCACTCCCATCATGCTGTTGCCTCCACCGCACTTCCCAGCATGCCCATTCTTACTTGCTTTTGGGTGGACTTCACTGTGTGTGAGAGCAATGGCAAGATGGCTGACAGTGGTGTCCTGCTGTTGGTTGGTGCCCAGTTCCCAGCAGGGCCATGTGCTCCCCACAGCAGTACCCAGTGTCAGCCATCTTGTCAGTTCTTTTCCACTCCCTGTGATGTGCGCATGGTTCAGGGTGGTGTTGATGGGACAGTTGTGGGGGTGACCAATATCTGTGACTACCACTCCCATCATGCTGTTGCCTCCACCCCACTTCCCAGCATGCCCATACTTACTTGCTTTTGGGTGGACTTCACTGTGTGTGAGTGTGAGAGCAATGGCAAGATGGCTGACAGTGGTGTCCTGCTGTTGGTTGGTGCCCAGTTCCCAGCAGGGCCATGTGCTCCCCACAGCAGTACCCAGTGTCAGCCATCTTGTCAGTTCTTTTCCACTCCCTGTGATGTGCGCATGGTTCAGGGTGGTGTTGATGGGACAGTTGTGGGGGTGACCATTATCTGTGACTACCACTCCCATCATGCTATTGCCTCCACCCCACTTCCCAGCATGCCCATGCTTCCTTCCTTTTGACTCTGCTTCCCTGTGGGGTTGTGTGCCTGTGCTGACAAGATGGCTGACAGTGTTATCCTGGGGTTAGTTTTGCTACAAGTCCCATGTGTGTCCCTGTGCTTCACACTGCATGACCCAGGGTTGTGGTTCTTTGTGGGATATTTGATTGGAGTGTGAGGCAATGCATTCTCCCAGGTGAGTTGTGTGGAGTTTGTGTTAGGGGTGTGTGTGAGTGGAGCTGCTGGTAACTATGGTCAGTGCTGTCAGTCCTCCTTCCCACCCAGCCAGATTCTCCACCATGGAACGTGCTTCCGTTGCAGGCAGTGCAAGTTGTCTTTCAGGATGTCAGTCAGTGGTGTCCTGCTGTTGGTTGGTGCACAGTTGCCAGCAGGTCCTTGTGCTCCCCACAGCAGTAGCCAGTGTCAGCCATCTTGTCAGTTGTTTTCCACTCCCTGTGATGTGAGCATGGTTCATGGTGGTGTTGATGTGCGCATTGTGAGGGTGGGCAATATCTGTGACTACGACTCCCATGATGCTATTGGCTACACTGACTTGCCCAGCATACACAAGATTCCTTCCTTTCAGTGGGCTTCACTGTGAGGTGGTGTTGTAGTGGTGGCTACATGTCTGGATGTGTTTGTTAGTTATATTTGTGCCACTGCCTAGCTGTAGTTGTAGTTGTGTTTGTACATGTGATGACACAGTTACATATCACTATGAGATGGCATGTGTTGTGTTTATCTGACTGACATACACATTTTGGAATGATTCTGTTCTGGTTGGTGTGTATTTGCTTAGGGTGCATTGTTTGACTCTCCCCTTGACAGTGATGTGTGTGTATTGTCGCACAATATTGTGTACATTTGTTGTGTACTCACCAGGCTCTGGGATGTTTTCTAGTCCATAGACGCTCACTGGTGGTAGGATGGCCCGCACCTTCTCTTCCCAGGGCCTGAGGTATACTGGTTTGGCAGGAGGGCCACTGCCGGTGTGTTGGCTCAAGAGGTAGTCCTTCTTCAACAGCTCCCTGACCCTCCTGCGCACGTCATACCACCTGTTCTGGATGTCTACCTTTGTCCGCAAACATGGTGATTGTGCGTTCACCCTGTCGATGATCCTCTCCCACATCTTGGTTTTCTGCGACATGGGTGTCTGTTGGACCAGTGTACCAAACAGCTGTGGCTCTACCCTGAGGATCTCATCTACCAGGACTTCCAATTCACTAGCTAGGAACTTATGATTCTTCTTTGGGGGCATGGTGATGGGTGGTGATGGTGAGTGATGTGTGTGTTGGTGTGCAGGTGAGGGTGTGTTAGGTGTGTTTAGCTGGGTGTATGTGAGGGTGCTATTTGTTGAGGTGCTGATGGTGTGTGGCTTGTGTGATGGATGAGCTGTGGGTGGGTGTGTGGTTGCTGTCTGTTGTGTGCTGGCAGGTCATTAGAATTTGCAAAGGATCATGGTAGGGATTTGTGTCCTTTATATGGGTGGAGTTGTGGGTGTGTCTTTGTTCCCTGTGCCCCCCCACAGTATTTATTGGCTTTGTAATTGCTTGTTTGGTCTTTTTTAGTGTGTTTTTCCCTTTGTAGTTTTTGTGCAAGTAGGAGACGTTCTTGTGACCGAGTCGGACCCTGCAGTTGTCTCGTACGAGCTTCTCCGAGTTGTTCACGCTGTGTTTGTGCTGTTTTCTATGCTGCGTACGCGTCGGTCGCGGTGTATTGGGTTGCTTCTGCTCGCAGTTTTGTATGCGTGTCGGTCGTACGGCTTGGGCTCCGTGCGACTCGGTCGTGTTTTCCACGCGTTGCATCGTACTGCGCGGGTCGGACTTTGCGGGTACGTTTCGTTCGGGTTCATTCCTGGTGCGTGTCGGTCGGTTCGATTCGCGTGGTTTTCCGGCCTGATGGCTGTTTTCCGTGCGGCTCGGTCGTTCGGCTTGTGTTCCGTACGAGTCGGTCGGATTTTGCACGCTTCTCATCGTACTTTGCGGTTCGGCCTGCACCTGTACGTGTCGGTCGGAATTGATTCCGGCTCCGAGTCGGTCGGTACGTTTTCCGGCCCGAATTGGAATCGGCCCCTTAGTCTCTGAAATGGAGGTGAAAAATCTTCAACAGGGCAAGGCAGTAGGCTGTGGTCAATGAGGGCTCCATGTGGTTGGATAACCTCTCGGTGAGGCTGTTGATTTTTGGTGGGAAAGCTCAGTGCTGGGGAAATTTTAATTTAGACCAAGAGAAGTTCCCTTACTATTGGGATATTTTTTGCGCCTTCACTTAGTGAAGATTTCTAGCTTCTGACTTAGTCACTTTTTTGGAGCTCAGATTCCACCTGCTGGGCCAGGCTGCTAGCTGTAACCGAAAAGGGCTCCACAAGGTCAGATACCTTCTCCATGTGTCCCGCTGACTCAAATTTGCTGCTGCAGAACAACACCAGAGCAGGAACAACCTGAATCTTTGAATTAAGTGCAACCTATCTTCGTCAGATCTGTTTGGCAGGTTGTCTTGGTCCTCCCAAGTTCTTTGAAGCCAATACGTTTTTATGTCCCAGGTTACAGGATGCGTTCGAAGGAGTACACTTTGACACCAGCCAGGGGTCCAGGACCTTGGAGACAGCACTTGGGGTTCAAGACTCACTCCAGCAGAAGCCGGAAGGAGGGTTCAGTCCAGGTACACTTGGAACTGCTCAGCTCAACAGTTGCAGAAAAGGCCTCTTGTAGCTTTTTGTGTCCCTGTAGCTTCAACAGGAGGTCAGACATATGATCCTTGGGGTGCACTTCCTTGTCCTTGGTACAAGAGGGGGAGCAGGTCCAGCCTTCAGAGCACTTCTCAGGCCACACACAGCTGGTCCAGTCCCATTTCATTTCTTCCACAGGTCCAAGAAACTATTCTGAGAAGGGTAGTGTAGATGACACATTTATGCCTGGTACCAACCTGTGGGTAGGGCAACTCCTGGCCACTCCCTAACCAATGGAGTAAATGTTCCCAGGAGTAATCCTACCCAATTTGCAGCATTTCCTGCGAGCCCTAATGCAAACTATACCAGAATGCCCCTCTCTACCTAAAACCAAGATAGCAGAATCTTTCTTCCCCTGTGCAGAGCTCCCGTACTCACCCTAGAGTTGTGGCAGGAAAATGAGCACCCCTCCTGTTTCATCACTCCAAACCAGTTCTGGGGGCAGCTCTTCTCCCACTGGGATTGGTGGCTGGCTGAGTAGAGGGGCAAAGGAGGGGGCAAGGCCAAGTGTTACATAAGCCTGTGAAACTGCAGGCATCTTTGAAGTTAATTAAGTTCCTGAGAACAGCCTAAATGGTCAGAATGCCAGAGGAACAGAACATCTCCTGAGGCCTTTGTTTCAGCTCTGGGAGCATGTTCACACCACATTAAGGGAACTGTTCAGCTCCTGGGTGACAGTTGTAGCTCATGCAAATGGGCATCTGGAGGCCTTAGGAAGGGCAAAGGCAATTCTCTAAAAGTACCTTTGCCAAAATATTTATTACAAATCCAACTTCACCAGTGAATTGTGCTTCTAATAAGTATTTTAGAAAGTATGAAAATGAACTTTGTAGCTGCTTCTTAGCTAGAAATAGCAAGATTAAACTTGATATTGTATACCAGTGCTTTCCTATGGAACAGCCAACCCTGCTACTTTGACAATAGTTTTTGTGCTTTTTCACTATAAGGACATGTTGAGCATTAAACCTCTACATGTCTTACTTTTTAATATTGTGCAACCTGCCTTATGGGCAGTAAGGCCTACTTAGGGGTAACCTATTAATAATTAAAAAAGAGGTTTAGGCCTATCAAAAGGTGTTATTTGACTGGTCAACTTTGCAGTTTAAGCCTGCATTTTCAGGCACATGGCAGGCCTGCAGTCACATTTGCATTGTTGCTGCAGTGGATTTCACAATTGGTGCTGCAACTCACTGGTGACCTTTAACATACAGGTCCTGAACACACTTTGGCTACCAAGTACTAGGGACATCACGGTAAGTTAAAGATGCCACCTAGGATTCTGACAATTTCTTAATGTTGAAAGGGGGACCATGAGAACTTTACCACTTGTTAGCTGGGGAAAGTGCAAAGAGTTCTACAACCAGCAAAAACAGTCAAGGTAAAAATTGGAGGAGACACAACGCAAAAGATGGACATTCCAACAGGTTCTATAAGAATAATAAAAAACAAATTAACCGGGCATCCGTTAGGATTAACTCAGTTGACACAATTTTTTTTTAGGAGTTAGGTAGGGGTTATGAAGAACCCGATCAGATTGGCACCTTTGCTCCTGTTGATGTAAGTATGGAGCAAAACAACAGCTATACTGAACAAGGAAATCAAGAGTGACTGGTTTATCTATAGAGAACTTGGACAGGTTTACCTAGCTTATAAATATAAAAAAATGTAGCAAGGATATGGAATGCCTAGATTGTCTTAATACTCCTGATATTATATTGAAAAAGTTAAGACATCGTTATCAGGTGTATTCCTGGACAAGAGACGAGTGAAGATGATTGAGGTACAATTCAAAACTGTTAAAGCCTATCTCTCCCTGAAAAAAATGGAGTCCTATTTGTTATGGAAGAACTCTTTTGATTAACTGTAGGTCTGGTAACATTACTCCGAGACTATCTCTCACTCATTAGTAGTTCCCTTATAGGGCACTTTGCATTTGTGATAACTTATCTTTCAAACTTTCCATGCACTTTTTATTCTTTTGTAAATGTATGGTATGATTCATAAGAGATATATTGTTCTGTTGCTAAAATAAAACTATTTTAGAACATGCCCTACCGCATTTTTACACCTTCTTCTACTACTGATACAAAAGAGAAGTTTTAAATAGCGGTAGTTAAATTACAAAATTAGTTTATCAATTAATATGATAATTGGTTATTTGTATGTGTTGAATATTATGATAGCTTAATTTTAGTTAGCATTGAAGGAAGTGACCCGTTTAGGGTGACCCGGGTCACTCTCAACCTCCTGTAGCTTTCCATTCAATGAAGAGTCGATGACGCAGTAGAGAATACAAGCAAACTAGTTTATTCACAAGATACACTGCAGTGGAGTCCAATCGGACCAGCCTCTGCTGATGGCTGACGAGGGACTGACTCTAACAAGCATATAAATACATTAAATAGGTTGCAGAGCCCACGAAGACCCGCCTATCATCGAAAAACACTGGTAGCTGTCGTAATACAATGGGGGTACAGAGCATAAGTTTCGATTCCACAGCCTGGCACAAGCTATCTACTGCTCAAGGTCGTCTAGCTTATCCTCCCCACCAGACAGGTGGGAGAAGGCCTCGATGTAGCAGTAGAAGAATGCACTAATGAGCAAACCTTAACATTGGAGAAACAAAACTTACCAAGGACCATTTCTCATAACTGAGCAAGTAGCAGTTTCGATTATACTGTAAAATGCCGTCTGACAAAAGAAAATGGCGGTACACAAGTCAACCGAACAAATATAGTGCCAGCATCCACTTTTGAGATATTGATATTCTTCCCATTCAAGAATACCTTTATCCCTCCAATCACTCAGTTTGTCCCAAATGCCAGTGATGCTTTCATTGTAGATCTCTCTGGTAATGGGCACATAGAATCTACTGTCCGATAATTGTCTGAGAGCTTCCTATAGCTATAGCTATGGACAGGACAGCATGAATTTGGAAGTTTGTTGTACTTAACTTATCATTTATTTTCGCTTCCCTTTTACCATGACCACTGTTTGAATTATAATTTGTACGAGCTTTATGCATCTGGGTTGGAATGAATTGCATTATATCATTATATTGTAACATTGCACTATTGCTATTAGTTCATTCCAAGATGTCTGCCGTTATTTAGTGCAATTTGAGACTTGAGTATCTATAGTCCTACAACAATGTTTAGCTGTTTTACTTATCAGTATGGCTTCGTGTGCACATAATCATACGTGAACAAGGCTTCCTGTGAGGCTGAAACGCGTTGTTTGATTAAACACCCTTGGATTTTCCGTGAGTCTGTGGTTCCTGAGAGCATTTGTGATTCGACTTCTTTGGAATATATATATATATATATATATATATATATATATATATATATACACTGATAAAAGATAGAAACAAACTTTATACTTCATCAACAAAAGGAACTTCAGGAATAGACTCTGCAATGGATGTTGAGGAACCGAAAATCCCGTCATCCAACTGCATTAGATGATCAACGTCTTGTTGGAGCATTATTTTTGTATTGGTGTCATGAATCGAAATTCTCTTAGGAGATAAATAGGTAGTGCAATAGGAGCAACATAAAGGAAGGCACTGAATCAGAATACAACAGCAGATCAGGAGGACTACCAAATATATTATTTTCTCTAAAATCCAACCCCAACCACCAAACAAGGACCAGCTCCAATTACCATTACATTTTCCATAATATCTAAAATATGTTTAGTAATATTTTTCTCCATATTAGTGATACCGACTACACACTGGTCTCCTATTACTGAGCATGCACCACCATTCTTGGCTAGAATAAAATCAACTGCATATCTAGTTTGTTCGGAATAAATTCTCATGCTCTCTAATTGAATGGTGATGTCGCGTAATGATGCCACTGTAGTATTTGACAATATTTGTCATTTACAGCCGAAATATTCCCTAGCCTTTTCAGTCCTACTCATAGCCATTCCTCCTAATGTGAAAATGGCAGACAGAATATAACCAAAAGTAATACCATTACTATAACTGTTTATTTCTATTTCTGTTACTCCTTCGCAAAATTCTTTTGTAAGTGTTCTCTTTACCCACTTTATTTGTCTGTGAGTATATTTGCAAGGGACCCCCAAAGGCAGCACCATCCCAAGAGTTACATCATTGGTGTCATTATGAACATTTGAGTACGTTCCATTTGTGAGAAAAAAGAATCCGGGGTGAGCATATACTGGCTTATCATAATTCACAGCTGCATAGCGAGAATTACCTGTAATGGTGTCAGAACTCTTCACACTATTCAAAGGGAAAGTCTGTTTAGATATAATCACTCCGGAACAATTGATATATAAAATAGTATCAGTACTATTTATAATGGGGCAGCAAGCAGGATAATAACCAGCTTTCCGGGGACTATCACTTCTTGATAATGCCAACCCACCAATGTAGTATTTTGTTCTTCAAAATAAAAATTATCACAGTACGTATTATTGTCACAACCGGGGTACCCTATTCCAGTGGGTTGACGATGGTACAAGCTTGGTCCTGGGTAGCCAAAACCAAATTCCCCTTTTATCTCAATAAAATTTATCGGCTTAG
The DNA here is from genome assembly GCA_963921515.1 of Calotriton arnoldi. Taxonomy (NCBI): domain Eukaryota; kingdom Metazoa; phylum Chordata; class Amphibia; order Caudata; family Salamandridae; genus Calotriton; species Calotriton arnoldi. The sequence goes on along the minus strand of CAWUFW010000615.1, from coordinate 1,474,937 downwards.
AATATGTGTAATTTATCAAAGACAAAGGATAAGCAGTCCATAGGCTAGTTACAGAGTCTGTGGGGTAACAAGCAACACCTTTACCAAAAAATCGCTTATGGATATCTAAGAAAACATTATTAGAAAGCATTCTTTTTCGTCTTGTTGGGGAAGAGATATCATTGCCAGGAATAGGTGAATTACTTGTAGTTTCTAATGCCCAAAGGACCCCACAAAGGATAATCATCAACAGAATATTAAACAAAAGGAATTGCATTCTCCGTTGCCTTACCCATAATAGTCGGGGCAAAACAACAAATTCTAATGGCTGTTCTTCATCTATCTGTGGCCTACCAAAAAGATACATGATAGCTTTATACAACTTACAGATGAGAAATTCCAGAGAAAGGCTACTGAATGGAACCTACGGTGGAAAGGACACAAAAAGGAAAATAAGACTCCCTGGCAGGCTTCTATTGTTCAATCCTCATTGGTGCTATGAAGCACTGGTTGGTTGGTGGAGCCACACTGCTGCAGCTCATCTGCAAATGTTCACGAATCCTCAGGATAGGGCACTCTCCCTCCAGGGAAAACACCCTCAACTTATCCTGTCCAGCGTCACTGACAGTGCACCGATTATCCTGGTCCTAACTAAGAGGAGAACACAATCAAGGGAACATTCTACTAATCTTCTCCATAAAGTCCATCCCTACTACACTCACTGATCCTTTGGTGCACTATCCATCCGTCGAGGACGCAAATGGTACCTGTTTACTCCAGGCACTGTTTCATCCTGCAAAAGAATTTGAAATTCAGGTGTCAGAGAGCGAGGCTCACGTTCCTGTCGATCAGATGAGGAGGAACCTTGAGCAGCCTTAATTTCTGGAGGACTGCCTCATTCAAAATTGCCTCACCCTCGTCTTCAGTGTTAGCCCAAGTCAACTGAGCATCAGAAAAAGGCACAAAGCGGGGAACGTGTTCGGTTTCATGGTCCCCTATTCCCTCCTTCACCCAACGATCATAAGGAAGGGGGAGCGGAACCCGTCGGCAGTGCGTAGAGTGAATCCAATGTTTCCGACCTTCCACTCTCACCGCCGTCCTTGTTGCAATGAGGACCAAAAAGGGTCCCTTCCACCGGGGCTCCAAACAATCCTTCCGCTGAAAGCTTTTCACTAAGACAAAATCGCCCGGCTGTATGAGGTGCCCGGGTCCTTCTGGTACTGGCGGCAACGCCTCATGTATCTGTTGATGAATAGAATGCAAACTTTTAGTAAGATCATACAAATAATCCACTAACAAAGGATAATCTATTTCGGAATACTATTTAGGTCGAGGGACGCCCGACACATTCGCAGGACGGCCAAAGACCACTTCATATGGGGATATTCCTGTTCTCGAGTACGTAGTCATTCCGATGGACAATAAAGCAAGGGGTAACGCATCTGGCCATTGCAACCCAGTACTTTCCTTTATCTTAGCCATCTTTAGCTTAAGGGTACTGTTGTACTTCTCAACTAGGCCCACTGACTGAGGATGATTCGCTGCATGAAATTTTTGTTTAATGTGCAGACCCTCACACACCAATTGAATCAATTTGGCGTTGAAGTGGCTGCCGTTGTCACTCCGAATCAAACGGGGCAAACCATAGCGCGGGAAGAACTCCTTTATAAGAGCCTTCGCCGTAGCCATGGCTGTGTTTTCTTTTGTCGGATAAGCCTCAACCCATTTGCTGAATGCACAAACCACTACTAACACATATTTCAAATTATTAACCCGTTGCATCTCTATATAATCCATCTGAAGTACCTCAAAGGGAAAAGATGGTGGTGCAAAATTACCAGAGGGTGTAGGGGTGCCTTTTCCGGGATTGTGCTTCATACATACAATACAATGTTTCACTAAATGTACAGCAACTTTTGAAATACTATCATTTTGCCATACAGGATCTAATAATTTACAAATTCCTTTGGCGCTAACATGAGCTGGACCATGTGGCATCGTAACTACAGGGAAAACATATGCATAAGGTAACATCCATCTCTGCCTCTCTCTCTTGTCAGTCCAGCACCCTTCTTCGTCTAACCGCCCTGTACTCTCCTGCCACACGGCCAACTCCTCAAGTGTCACTTCAGACTGTATTTCCTTAACACTATCCAGTGTATTTTCAAACATAGTAACATCCGGTACCCATCTAGCAGGTCCGGCCACAAACATTTTCGTCATTTTTGATCTAGCGGTCTCTTTTGCTGTTTGGTCTGCAAAGGCATTTCCCCTCCCTACATTATCAGTGACTGCTTTATGAGCACTACATTTTACTATTGCCAATCGTTTAGGAAGGGTCAAAGCTGTCAAAAGTCTTTCTATCAACGGACCATGTTGAATTTTGGTCCCATGTGAAGTCAAAAATCCTCTCTCTGCCCAGAGGCGTCCAAAATTATGGACCACCCCGAAGGCATATTGACTGTCAGTATAAATATTGACAGTCAGTCCTTCACTTAATTCACATGCTCGCAAAAGCGCTATCAACTCCGCAGCTTGAGCAGATAGGTAAGGAACGCGCAATGTCTCAACTACAGTGCGTAGCGTAGTAACAGCATACGCCGCTGTAGTGGTGCAGTCTGATAATTTGAAACAAGAGCCATCGACATATAGTTCCCCTTGTGGGTCAGATAAGGGAACATCAGTCAAATCTACCCGTCCTTTTGTTTCTTCTTCAGTACGAAACAAACAATTATGGACATCTTGGTCTCTTTCATCCGAAGGGAGGGGTAGTAACGTGGCTGGATTCAGACTAGCACATCGTTTGATGATAATGTGGGGTGCAAATAATGTCAACTCATATCCAGTAAGACGAGCACTGGTGAGGTACTGTGTTTTTGTCTTATTTAACAGTACATCCACAGTATGGGGTATCATTACTGTGAGATCATGATTAAGGATGAGCCCTGCCGACTGTCGTATAGAAACCGCAGCAGCCGCTGTGGCTCTTAAACAACTCGGGAGAGCTCTGGCGACAGGATCAAGCGTAGCAGAAAAATAAGCACACGGCCTCTGCTTACCACCAAAGGCTTGTGTTAACACCGAAAGCACACACCCAGCCTTCTCGTGTACGTACAGCCCGAAAGGCTTCTAGTAGTCAGGCGTACCAAGCACAGGTGCAGAGCAAAGTGCAGTTTTTAATTGTTCGAAAGCATGCTGGCATTCATGCATCCAAGGCAATGGTTTATGCACATCCTTGGTTATCAAACGAAGCAAAGGCTGTACTAGTAAAGAATAAGCAGGAATCCAGTGACGACAGCACAAGGTGATGCCAATAAAAGCACGCACATCCATCTGCGTCACAGGGACAGGCATCTTAACTATGGCATCAATTCGCTCTGGTGTCAGCCTCCGACCCTCCTTCGACAGCAGGTGACCTAAATAGGTGACCTGCTGTTGACAATATTGGAATTTAGAAAGGGACACTTTATGCCCTTTATCCGCCAAATGCTTTAATAATTGAACCGTAGCATCCCGACAACCCTCTTCAGTATCGTAGGCGATCAGGAGGTCATCCACATATTGCAACAATACGTTACCTGCGGGAAGAGAGAGAGAGAGTCCAAATGACTTTTTAAAGCTTGACTATAAATACTAGGACTTTCAGTATACCCTTGAGGAGCCCGACAGAATTGGAAACTCCTTCCAGCTAAGGCAAAACCGAAAAGGTGTCTACTGTCGGGATGAATAGGAATGCTAAAGAAAGCATTCTTTAAATCAATCACAGAGAAGAACTGAGCTGTGGAAGGAATCATCGTTAAAAGGACAGTGATATCTGGCACCACTGGGAACTGAGGAACAACTATTTTATGGACCTCTCGGGGGTCAATCACAAAGCGATAGACATCAGGAGAGGCAGACAAGACTGGAGCCGAAGCTGTCGAACTCACAGGGAGACTTAAAGGAAATGAAGGAACATTTGAAGGCGGGGACGTCGGGATATCGGGGTATACTCTCTGTGGGGCATACGGAGGTGGAGGACGTGTTTTCAGGAGCTCCTCCACAAAAGTATCCCCTTCTTCTCTGACCACATAAGACTTATCGCACTGTAAGCAAAATTTCCTATCGGCACACTCAATACCTTTCTCTGTTTGTTCTCTATCATAAGCTATGGCTTTCTGCACCACTGTCTGCATTGCCTTCTTCCTAGATGCCTTCTCAGCCCGTATGTGTCTCTGTATAGCTTCTTTCTGCCATACCTGCAAAGTATCGAACATTGACTGCCTACTTCTTCTAGCAAATAATTTGTCTTGCAAATAATTCAATTTCTGTTAATCGAAAGTACCATCAAGTGGCCACTGAAGCTCAGCATTGTCTCTCGTATACTTGTGCCATTAATGTACGAAACATAATAGGGCCAATGCCATGCTTCACATACATCTCAAAACCCGGAGTGCCTTCCGGAGGCACAGGCTGCCGTTCCTCCAATCTTTTCTCCACAGAACATCTGCGACACCCAAAACACTACAATTTACTCCAACAAGACATCTTAGCATCAGACACTTTCACTCATCACCCAATCAACACATTCACTCGCAACGCAAACAAAGAGCTCTTCAAGAAGCAGTCCTCAAACTGCTCTCCAACAAGACAGTCCTCAGACTGCACCAAAACAAGATAGGCTCTAGCCCCAGGCCTTTTCAAGAATCGACCAAATTACCAGGTGGCCTGGCGGAACGTTCAAAACGCTCCATATCACAAGGGTCCGCAGACCTACCAAGTTAATCGACGGCGCCGCACTTACCAAAAACTCACCTGGTGCACACAGGTCAGACAAATTATTCTCCACTGCAGACTCTTTAGACCTAAACAGTCAGATCCAAGGGTTTCGCCTTTTCAGGACCCCAGCCGAGGTGACCACTAGTCGAGGAGCCGCCCGATCAGACAGGCGGGCAGCTGCAAGAACGAGGCTTGATCGTGTGGGGTACCCCGATCCGCCGATCTGACCAGACGCAACCCCAACCCGTCTACGGGTGAGATGGGTCACCTGGTGGGGTCCCTGTTCGGGCGCCAACTGAAGGAAGTGACCCGTTTAGGGTCACCCGGGTCACTCTCGACCTCCTCTAGCCTTCCATTCAATGAAGAGTCGATGACGCAGTAGAGAATGCAAGCAAACTAGTTTATTCACAAGATACACTGCAGTGGAGTGCAATCAGACCAGCCTCTGCTGATGGCTGACGAGGGACTGACTCTAACAAGCATATAGATACATTAAATAGGTTGCAGAGCCCACAAAGACCCACCTATCATGGAAAAACACTGGTAGCTGTCGTAATACAATGGGGGTACAAAGCACAAGTTTCGATTCCACAGCCTGGCACAAGCTATCTACTGCTCAAGGTTGTCTAGCTTATCCTCCCCACCAGACAGATGGGAGAAGGCCTCGATGTAGCAGTAAAAGAATGCACTAATGAGCAAACCTTAACATTGGAGAAACGAAACTTACCAAGGACCATTTCTCGTAACTGAGCAAGAGCAGTTTTGATTATACTGTAAAATGGCGTCTGACAAAAGAAAATGGCGGTACACAAGTCAACCGAACAAATATAGTGCCAGCGTCCACAAGCTAAATTTTCACGCAATATGCCTAACAATGTATTAGCTATATCAATGCTAACACTATTAGGAGTAAAATACGAATGATATAGTAGTTTTCGATTCAATTCTAACAGCATGTTGTTAATTTAATTAGTTTTCAAATATTTACAATTATTTTGCAATGATTTACATTCTATGGATAATTAAAGGATTAGAGTTTATGTCTGTGATTTTTCCAATAATGTATGTGAATATATTATATTAATGAACTGTATTGTGCTTGTTTATGAATATTTTCATTGATGTTTTTATTGTTCAGTAACTGAGCCACAATAAACAAATTGAACAAATGAAATGATGGCAAAAATTTCAGAAGTTCTAGAAAAAGTTATATACTTTTTCCCTGATGGTCTAAAAGTTCTCAAATCACCAGGAAGTGCTCCTTGAGTGTCCACCCACAGGTTTGAATTAGATTTTTTTTTCTCACTCACAGTCAGTATTACAGCCAGATTTTTAGTCTCCAATGACCTTCCTGGTTTTTCTCGAAGAGTACACTTCTATCTCTGCCATTTGGATCTTTTGCACTTCTCCCAACCACAGGGAATGAAGATCCACTGAATGAAGGCAGATGGGAATATTTGGTAAAAAAGCAGGCTGTCACCCACATTCTGGTAAATGGTCTGAGTTGCAAAAGATGGAAGCAGTGCTTTACAGACTGGCTCAGTGGTGATTTGTGGTATTCGTTAAATAAATCACAGTCATTTTTTTACAACGTCTCCACATACCAGAACAATGTGATCCAGTTCCTGTAATATTTTATGGAAATCTTCTCTCCCACAAGGCTACATTGTCCAACTTTCCATGGTGGCATTTGGGCCCTTGTGTAAAAGTTTCACTCCACACTTCCTTAGTCAACCAAAAACCCACCAATTCCATCCCAATTTTGACCAAACTGAAACACACCCCAAGTAGGCATCCCTCCCATGGAGAATGCCTTCTGGTTGTCTGTTCGACCTCAGTGCTTCAAGGCAGTTTCCTGTTCTGGTTCACTTTTTGGCATCCAATTTCTAAAAAGGAATTAAAATGCTCTGGTAAGGGTTGGCTTTTGAAAAGTGTCAACCTCCCCCTTTCAAGATGCATTCAGAACACAAGGTAGGGGCAAACTATCAGTAATTATTTCTGACCAGGTGTTTGATCACTGCTATTCTTTTTTTGACAGATGGCTGTCAAAGAAGATTGATCTGAAGCTCAGAAACATATTGTTCTAGAGGAACCTCGGATCTGTGATTTGCTCTCACTTCTTCACAACTTCACTAGCCTAGAGCCAAGTGTAAGAAAAAATTGGCGACAGGAGCCCTCAAGGGAAACCAGCTAGGCAACAGACACATGGCACCAGTTTTGAACAGGTTATAAAAAAAACTAAATATAAGAACCTCACAAAAAGTAAATCTTGCAAATTATCTAATAAAACTCCATGTTGACTAATGATATGTGTCTTCACTAATTGGCTATTGGTCTCATGAATGTCATCCATATCTGCCCCCAAGCCATAGTTAGAATTAAAACTTTACACCTTTTACATTGCACACGTTTACCAAAGAGTAAACTTGCTATAGGCTCACAATGAACTTGGCAGTTTTAGCCCCTACATTTCAATATGCAACTTGGTACAGTGTATCTGTTTTAATTGTGAACATAATGCAGTGTTATCAGTCACACTGACTGCCTATACATAATATCAAATGTAGTACTGTAACGTCAAAAACTGTTTCTTTTTTAAGCTACAATACTGCTGCCTGCCTATAGTGTAATATGGCCGGTAGGTGCCAAAAGCCTTGCTGTAGCCCTCATAGGGCATTAGCCCTTTTCAGTGTCCACATAGGTTATGCACAATTATGAGTTACTTACAAAAAAGAACAGCTATTCCAATTAATTTAGCCAAATGATTACCATTGTTTAGGTAAAGGCACTTGCTGTGAGGTGATGTCTGGTAGTTCCTCACTGCCCAGAGGCCAGAAACACCACCAATCCCTGTGTATATATAGCACATATTCCAGGAACACATACAAAAATAGTTAGATTTACATTTCCTACCTCAAAGCCAATCCCAAATTGTGTCTCAGGCCTGATTTAGATCTTGGTGGTCTTCCTCTGTCCCGCCGAGGTGGCGGGACTGAGTACTCCACCGATCTGACGGTCTTCCGCCTGCCATATTTAGTTGTATACATGATACACAGAAAACCGCCGTGGGGGCGGACTTCTGTGCTGGTGAACAGCCTGCCATCGCCGTCTCAACGGCAGGGTCCTGCTGAGAAGATTTGGATGTTCCTGTTGGACTGGCGGTGTCCTGTTGGCAAAGTACTGATGAAGCGACTATGGTGGTGGGGAGACAGATAAGTAAAAAAAAAATTTTACGTAAAACACATATATGTTGTGTAAGTGTACATATGTGTATGTGGGTTATGTGTAGTGAGCATATTTTGTACATTCTGCATTGCACCCCACCAACCTACACACACCATGCAATGTATACCCGCACACACCACGAACACCTACCTTCGGGTCTGTCAAAATGGGGTGACAGTCCGTTATGGTCAAGGTGCAGCTGGTAAGGGGGATGTGGGCAAAGGAGTAGGAGTAGGGGACTGTGAGTTTTCATCCATTTTCGTCCAATTGCGGTGACTCGAAGTAGTAGAGATTCCCACCAGAATTCCCTTCGAAACAGCCCACATCCAATTCTGAAGGGGGGGTATCCTAGCCGGAGTCCTGCCGCCGCCTGCTGCAGCCCATCCAGCCGTAAGGGCGGGAAACAAAGTCCTGGTGGAGTTGGTCGGGCTGCGGCAGTCTTCTCTCCCATTGACAGCCAGCATCTAAATTGGGCGGACTGACGGCCAGGGTGGAGGGTGGGAAGACTGTCAAAAAAGGCCACTCCGTCATGGTTCCGCCTGCATCTAAATCAGGCCCTAAGTTAAACTACTGCTGCATAGACTCCAACCTATAGCTTTTACTCAATTACTTCATCCCTCACTCTTTGTATTCCCACCAGCATTGATGGATAAACTATTTTCAATCTCTACTGCTGAGTAATCCAATGGTGCAAGGCTGCCTGCATTGGAATTAGGCTACCTGAAGTACTCCAGCGCTATGAGAGAGCAGAAATGCACCATATCCTAGTAGATATGGTTCATTTCTGCTCTCTCCCACCAACGCAACGCCGCACAGCAAGTTGCCTTTCTACACTGTGGTGCGTGGAAGGTTAGTAAACCTGGTCCTTAATATTTTTGTATGAGAAACAATAAAAAAAAAAATCATAACTTTTGTGTCATATAGCATGGATCGTTAATAGATGAATTCTAGAAGCAATACATGTTGAGCGGGAGTTTATGTGATATGTTCATGATATATTTACTCCTCTTCCGAACCTAAAGTGTAAAATAGGATTTTCCTCTGTGGTTTTGTTGGCCCAAAGTTCACTTGCAATCCGGTCTCAATGGCAAGTGCTTTATCATTCCTAGTAACTCCTCTGGCATTCAAATTGTAATTAACATAGCAAAAACATTGGCCTGTCCTCCCTATCGTAGGTATTCTAGAAGGCGATGTAACAATACCAGGGTTTCCCTGCAATTCCAATTGTCTTCTTTGGAAAGTGCCTCAGGTTGAAACTCTGGATTATTGTTGCATGGTCTACCCTAAAACCTGCAGGTTAAAAAAAGATTGTTTTTTCTCTTATATGCCCTGTCAAGCAAACGCCTCAAAATATGTAATGCAAAGACCTTTGCAGGCAATTCCAGTAAGGATATAAGCCCATATGCTTCTAAATTCCCTCTTTCACCTTTCAGAATAATATGTCTCACTTTTCAACAATTTGAAGTTTTGTGAATACTGACCTCCTGAAATATCCAGTAATTCAAGCACTGAAGTAGCTGAGCTCATTATTCTGGTTACTTGATAATTTTGAATGTAGCAATATTGTTGGGACTGGCTGTTCTATTTCGATTCATACCTTTTGTTATTTTGACAGTTTTCACTATCAATCTTGAAATTGCTAATTGTTCTGCAGGAACAAAACCGTCACTCGACCCCTGCAAAATATAGCTCAAACTGTTTTTTCTCCATATTTCACTAAAAATGTCCTCATAACTAGCCCGAATTCCTATGCAAGTTCATCTCACTACCATTACCCAAAACTCCCCCACCACCCACATTCCCCTGGCTGACAATCAACGCCTTGGATCTGTGACATTGCCTTACCTGGTTTCAGATTCTTAATTGCAGTAGGGAATATTACAATCAGGATGTTTAAACAAATTTCTGCCTGTGGCGGGAGCTTAATATTGCTCTGTGCATCCTTTCAAAATATGATAGAAATTTTAATGATTAGGTGCTACTCTGTCACAAACAGAATGGATCTCCCGTCCGCCTTATTACAAGTGCATTATATCCCATGACACTTGTAATAAGGCAGACGGGATATCAATCACATTTGTGATGAAATAACCAGTCCTCCAAACTCTAAAGGAGGCCCTAAATTAAAGTCCATCTCTCAGGTGCACAGATATAGTGGCAATTACAGAGGGTTTTGTTTACTGAATATGCATCTTCTGGTGGGGCCCTGTAGCTCTCGTTTCATAAGTTGAACATACTGTGCTGTCTGTCCAACGGAATAGTTTCAAGTCACGCTAATATCTACATTGGTAGCTGTTCCTTTATCTGCATCCTTCATAATGGATGTGTCATATGAGCTTCCATGTTTCTTGTGCCACCTGTTGAAGTGTGGCTAAGAAATAGGTTTTGGAAGACATGTGCTTGGTTTGATGTACTTACCTGGGTGCCAAATCCATTATACTACTCATTGAGAGGAGGTGTGAGAAATCCCTGGACATAGGCACCTTTTGAGAATTTAGCAGGATGGGCAGGTGTGCGCTTGCCTCATTTCCCCATGTGGTACCTGGCATTCATCTCTTATCTTTTCTGGTGGGTTGGACCTCTGGTTTGTTGAGCTCTTCAATGGCAACCCCTATTTTGCTGGTTTCATGTTTCCATTGTGTTGCGCTTATTAGCATTTGCAGCTAAATTGAGGAGTGAATTATAAACATGAATTTGTTAGGATTAGGAACAAGTTATAATGCACACCTTGAAGAAGCACAGAGATGTATGACTTTCAGTCAGCATAATAACTTTTAGCTGTAACTGAGAGAAGGTTTTATTTAGCATGAAATTGATTATTAATTGGTGAATCACCAATCAAAACAAGTATTTGTATCAGTGCGTGCACCACAATTTTCAGTTATTTTTTAGATCATCAATAACATGAGGTATGCTAGATGTAGATTGGATGGATAGTGATATTGCTAACTGGGAAATTCATTATTTAGTATATCAATTAATGTTCAGACAATGGAAATATTTCAAAAACAGATCTAATCTGTTTTTCAACATAATGAGGCTAGAACAATCAAGCTTCCAAAACTGAACTAAATGCAACAACTTAAAATAATGTGAAGATTTTGCAGAGGATAACAAGCTATTAGGTAATTGTCAAGTAGGCTTCTAGCCCAGCCACAAAGCTGCAATAATGGTAATATATGTATTTGATGCTCTGCAGTGGCTTGTAGACAGACCATGAGTTTATTACATCAATCTGCTGATTTCCACACCATTGACCAACGATTGATGATTATTGCATTGTTTAAATCAGGTCTTTCTGGCTCAGTTTTAAATTGGATCCAGTTTTCCTAAAGGAAAGAGATCAATTGGTCATGCTATCAACTTTTTGATCAGAAGCCAAAGTTCTGTGCTGCGGTGAACCACGAGGATTGAGTCTATCTCTCTTCCTTCTCAACCTGTGTGCGCAACTCCTTGCTAGAGTGTTTTATCAAGTATGGGTTGGGTTTTAAAAATCAGTGGGAGACACAACTCATTTGTGGCCAATCTTGTCCAACACATAAATTCCACTAATAACTTTGAAGTCTTGACCATCTATTTGGCAATACTCAGAGGTGGATTTCTAAAGAATTTCCAAAATTGAATTACATAGACAGATACTTTGCTCACTTTTCCACGTGTGACTTCTGACTGCAGCTTTGAATGGCAAGAAATGATAGGTCATTGGCCTGTTCGGGCCAAGATAGCTTGGAAATGCAGTGTCGTCATTCACTACAGGCTTGAACTAGATGCAGAAGTAGCAAAGGTGGTTGATATCTGTTTGATTCAGCTGAGTAGTCTTAAAAGGTTCATCTTTCATTGAATCTCAATTACATTTTCACATCATAAGTGCTCAGATACAGTCCTAACAGGTTTATGCTTAATAATCTACCTCTTCTATGTGGAAAAGAATCTACATCAATTGCAATAGGTCTAAAATGCTGCTGTTCATCCGATCTCGGGTGTAACGAGGCGGACATGTATCTCACCTGTACCAGGTATGAGTATATCTCAACTGTTACAAATATCATTTCTCTGGCTCATTATATAGAGAAGAGTTTGCTTTGCAGGAATCAGGCGAACATAAAGTGCGGAAAGGACCAGTTGCTCAACCCTTGTCTCCTAATTATCCTCTAGTCCGTGACTGATATATACACAATAACAGGTTCCAAAGATTTCTGAGAAACAGGGTGTGAGAAATTGGGTTGTTGGTTGACTGGAATGTGAGTCCTGGTCAAACAACAGCCACAATCCCTTGCAGGATGAACCACAAAAAGTCACAAAATTAACCCGTGCTTAACCCTCTGGTAGCTTGGCACAAAAGCAGTCAGGCAAAACACAACACAAGAAAAATTCTAAACCAATATAGAAAAATAGAGTAAACCTTTATGAAATATTTTACACCAAAACAACAAAAACCCAAACACTAGAACCAGAGTTATTAATTTTTTAAGATTTTAGTGAAAATAGTGCGAAAAAGTTCAAAACACAAACTAGGGATATCTGTTCACTCTGGATTGGGTCAAAGTCACAAGTTCAGACCGACCTTGTTGGAGTGCAGGTCAGCTACAGCCACAAGATTAGTCCAGCTGAAAGTTTACCTTCTCAAATCAGTGCAAAGAGTCCACTTTGATATGGAGGGGGCCGCAAGGAGCAGGGGAAATATTGCGTGAAGCTGCCAGAGTAGCGTGAAGATTAGGTCAGGCGCCGCAGATGGGCTTTGCTGAAGATACGCGTTGGGGGTCTCTGCAAGCTGTAGCGCGAAGAGGCAGCTGCCGGAGATTTGCATTGAATGGCAGTGCAGGAAAGAAGGTCCTGGCGCAAACTGGCCCATTTGCAGTTGGAAAGAAACAAAAAAATCAATACATCTCTCTGAGGCCACACCCAGAGTCCAGGCCTGGAAGGAACAACTTGGGGGTCTGGAACTCATTAAGCTGGGTCCAGGTGCTGGTGCAGGATGTTGTGGATCTTTTTATGTCCTTGATGCTCAGATCAGAAGGCTAGCAGACTAGCCCTTGGAGTCACTCTGGTAGCCCTGGATTCAAGATGAAGTTACAGAACCAGTTCTTCTTCCCCAGGCAAGAGAGCAGCAGGGCAGAAAGGCAGCAATTCAGCAAGGCAGCAGCAGGTCAGCAGTTAGCACAGTGGCAGTCCTTTCAGAAGCACAGCAGTCCTTCTTCTTGGCAGAGTATCCACAGTAGTAAATCAAGGGCTGGACTAGGAGCTGATTATAAGTTGTAGAACCCACGCTTCTAAATTATCCTAGTTACGCAAAGGAGGATGCCATTCCTCCAAGGAAGATAGAAGAAGGGATAGAGGATATGAAGCTGTTGGTGGGGACTGGGGAGCTGATCGATTGAATCCGGGGATCCAAATGATCAGAAGTGATTGCCCTCACACATCCCGATGGGTGTCATGCTTTATCATTGGGCTGCTCCTCGTTAAGCCCCCTCAAGGGGGTTCTTTATCGGAGATCTTCTGATTTTTGCTGTAATGATGAGTGCAAGTGAGGATGTATGTGTAAGGTGGTGTAATAAGTGATTTAAACTGGTCTAAGGGCCCAGTACCCCTTAGACAATTGAAATCATTCAGGCAGACCTAATCCCTCTGTTGTGTGACTGTCTGGGAAGAATTCAGAAAGTCTAACTTTCAGTTACACCCAGTTATGTGACCCAAGACAGGCTACAGGCACATAAGAGAGGGCTAAGGACTGAAAGATGCCAACTTTCGAAAAGTGCAAAAAGAACAATTGATGGACAGAATGCAGAACAATGTCATACATTCACCCCAGTACAGAGATCTGGGCCTAAATCCATCATTTTTTTGCTCACATGCCATTCCAGTTTCAACCCAGCCAGATGCAAATCAGTCTTGACCCTGTGCCCAATGGGAACAGTCCAGCCCGAACTGCCAGGCCAGGTCCTCCCTGGACTGGAAACAAGCATCCTAGGACCAGTTTTGGGGTTTCACCCCTCATCAGCCAGGATAGCTTGACTCCAGTGGCATGAAGAGCACGGGACCTATGTCTGGGCATACCCGTCCCACTCGAGGTGACAAATGCAAAAAGAACAATTGATGGACAGAATGCAGAACAATGTCATACATTCACCCCAGCACAGAGATCTGGGCCTAAATCCATCATTTTTTTGCTCAGCATGCCATTTCAGTTTGAACCCAGCCATATGCAAATCAGTCTTGACCCTGTGCCCAATGGGAACAGTCCAGCCCGAACTGCCAGGCCAGGTCCTCCCTGGACTGGAAACAAGCATTCTAGGACCAGTTTCGGGGTTCCATCAATTGTGTCTTTAACTTTCATAAAGTGCCATTTTCAAAAGTGTAATCAAAAACTTGACTTTACCTTTAAATATGATTCTTCATTCCAATTACAAAGAGACCAAACATGAATTAGCGATCTGCTCTCAATTGGAAATTACATCTTATTAAATGTATTAAGAAATTCCCAATGTTATCCTATAGGAGGGGTAGGCCTCCTAGTAGTGAAAAAAATTAATTTAGAAGGTTTTTACTACCAGGAAATGTAAAAGTTAACAGTTCATGCCAAACCTTTTAATTACACAGCACCCTGCCCTAGGGCCTACCTTAGTGGTGACATATGTAATAAAAGGGGAGTTTAAGGCTTTGCAAGGGTGTTTGAATGGGAAGCCGACATGGCAGTTTAAAACTACATTCAGGTTTCAATGGCAGGCCTGGGACATGTTTTAAAGCGCTACTTAAGTGGGTGGCACAATAAGTGCTGGAACCCACTAGTAGTATTTAATTTACAGACACTGGGTATATGGTATACCACTCTACAAGGGACTTACAAGTAAATTAAATATGCCAATTGGGTATATGTCAATTTAGCCATGTTTTAGGGGAGTGAGCACAAGAACTTTATCACTGGTCAGGATTGGTAAAGTGCAGAGTCCTAAGGCCAACAAAAACAAATACAGCAAAAAGTGGAGGGCAAAAGACAGAAGGGGTGGGGGTGGCACTGCAGAGAGGGCCAGGTCCAGCACAGCGGAACAAAACAAAGGAAGAGGAAGTGTAATCAGATGCTGGCCACTGAAGTAGTAGAGCTATAAAAAATTAAAGGTGTAGAAGTACAATTGCAGGCATTTGTTATACAACATTTTGGAGTAAACAGTCATATTAACAATCAGGATATGCACTCACCTCTCCTGTTTTCCCAAGGGGCAAATAACCAGGAAGAGAAGGTCTCCAGCTTATTTCATACAAAGCACTGGTAGAAAACAAATGTAATAGCACAAAACCAGAAGTACACAAATGCTAGGGTAACACAAGGAGGAAGTTGGGGAAAACAACAAAGGTGCACACAGGAGGGTCAGATGCCATGTCATTATGGGCTGAACTGGCTCAGCACAGTGATATGCACTTGTTTTTATGTGCCTGTAATGTGCAAAGCGAATTCATTTAATTCTGATATTTCTCTGAGTCAGTCACCAAAGGGGCTGCAGGGGCTTGTGTTACGCCCCTGGGGGGGTGATCACACTCTGTTCCTGCATCCGCTGTATAGGATAGTGAACAATGCCTCTATTGACTTCTAAGAAGCACGTGGAAGCTGATGTGTGCCCTCAGCATGGAATGAAGACAAGGTCATTCATACCTGCAGGCTGATCTTTAGCTACTGTGAAGTATAAAGAGATGCAGAGAATTGAAAGCACCTCCTGTGGATCCTAATTATGAGGATTAAAAAAGAGATGCCCATTGAACACATGTACCTATTAAACTAGTAAAAGCCTGCATTGTAGGCTGCAATGCTGTGCATGCGCTCCAGTTCATTCAACATACAATGACAATGTTAGCATACAACAAATACTGTGTTGTACTTAGCATTATCTCAACAAATGTTAACGCTATGCCACACACACGACAAAAAACGACGGGGCTTATTTATGAGCCCCTGCGTCACTTTTAGGCTGCCGTTGCGTCACTTTTTGTGACGTACCGGCGGCGTAAAATAAGCACCACTTTGCGCCCTATTTACAAAGTGACGCATCTAGGCAGATGCGTCACTTTGTAAAGCCCTGCGCCACATTATACCTGCATCAGGTATAATGTATGCAGGGTAGGCGTTCCCCCGCAAAAAGCCTCATAGAAGTGGCGCATTGAAATCTATGAGATTTCAGTGCACCACTTCTAGGAAGCCAATGCGTCAATATCTTACGCTTGCCTCACAGCAAGCGTAAGATGGACGCAGGCCAAGCCCCCTGTGAAAGGACACATTGCTGGAGTTGCGTCTGTTTTCAGACACACCCCAGTAATGGGTCACTTTTGTGCCTACAGATACGTCAGAAATACTAACGTATCTGTAACTCCTTGCAACATGATGCGTCATGAAGTAAATATGACGCATCCATCATGTCGCAAGGAGGGCACAGTGAAAACTGTTGCATCGCTGTTTTCACGCAGCGATGTGACAGTTTTTATAAATAAGCCCCTCCAAATTTTGATGTCTCGTTATCAAAACCTAGTTGGGTTACAAATGGGATAATGGCAAATCGCACAAAATGGCACAAATGGCATAAAATTGCCTGGCCTAATGGACAGCACACGCACCCAGTAGCAAAATATGAAGAAAAAAAAATGAACGTTAATGATTGAAGAGAGCTTACCCAAAGCCCATACACTCTCTGTATTTCCTGTTGTACTTTTGTGAAAAAATGATTGTGCGAGATCATGGAAGACTAAAGCTTTCTGTAGCCAGACCGAAGAAGGCCATCATTCATGGAAGATTGTCCCATTTTTAACAGTAAAGAGAGCGATTTCATGGCTCCTGTTTAGGTGCCAACATACATCATATGGTAATATCGACCACGACTTTCCCTGTCTTAGCACTATGAAGAGAATGAAAGACCTACAGCTTTTTATTTTTATATAGAACATTTTGCCACTGCAAAGGGCTCACGATTGGCACAACTCCTTTTCCCAAAATGTTCCCCTTGATTAACTCCAGTGAATGTTTTTTTCTTGTGCCGTAAAAAAAAAATAGAACTTTTGCATACACCGTGGGCTGAGACCTTGTTGGAAAATGGTATTTTTCCCACTCAAAATGTGCCTATTCTAAGTGCTTTGCGTGTTTTATACGCATGCACAGCCCAGTAACCACATTTATAAATGTAAGAGATTTTTTTAAAATAGTTACTACTGTATGAAGCACCCCAGAGCGATTAGCTATGCCCTATTTTGGATGCAGACTGTACATTTTTTATGTAGTACATTCAGAACACAGCTTCCTCAGATGGATTAGTGCCAAACTGCTTTGGCCACTGCAAAATGCACTCAGCTCTCTTGAATAAAAGAAGACTGCTCAGCCAAGAATGAAGAAGCCGCCGTGAATAATTGCGACTGTTCCTCTGGGACATACATTATTGGCAGCAGAACATGGTTTGAACTGGAATGGTATAAAAAGCCACCGTAAAACACTTAATGCGTTACAAAATCTATTTGCATGAATATAGCATTTCCTGTGATCAAATAGAAATTGTATTGATAGTGTCTGGGCTCTCACCGTGCCTTGGAACCCACGTGTCAAATACCCACGACTTTGAACAGTCCCGGCTGAGGTCTGCACTGTAAGTCAACTCTGTTTTATACAGCTGAGCATTGAGTGTTGTCTTGTCACTGTCTCTGGTGTGTTTCTTTTGAAAGCAGAAACATAGAAAATACTGCTTTAAGGGTCATCTCATCTTATTTACATTTTTGTCTGTATTAATTCTCCAGCTACCATCTAAATAGCCATCTTCGGCCACGCAAGTGGTGTGATTAAAACCTCTGCTTTTATTTATCTTGGTTTTGGTTTAGTAGCCCAAACGCATCATTTCAGTGTATAGGGGTATATATTCACAAGAAATGTCACTCTGCTGTTTTGATGCAGCGGAGCATCAAGAATGTTACCGTTGCCGTACCACAATTCCTAACGTCATGTTAGTGTTGTATTTAAAATACAGCGCTACAAGGCATTAATTAGGACGGATTAGCGGCAGAAAAAAATGATGCCAACACAAGCATCAAGTCGATAAAAAAAATGACGCGACGGAACAAAAAGTGACGTTTGGCCAATTATCGGCTAGCATGCTAGCCGGCCTGACGTCACTTTTCTGCACCCAGCGTGAAAAAAAAGCTGCTAAGAAGAAAAAAAAAAGTTACACTTACCTCTAAGCAGTATGGAGCAGCCAGGAATGAGCACAGCACAGGTCAACACCCCCCCCCCCCCGCACCCCACTGCCAGCCAGCATGGGCAGCCAGAGTCCAAGGGGAAGAGGAAGAGGAAGTGCAACTTCAGTCAGGAGGAAAATGAGATCTTGATCGCAGAGGTGACGGAGCGCCAACACCAGCTCTTTGTCAGCTCCAAAGTGTCATTGGGGAAGAAAACGACCATATGGCAGTCCATAGTGAACAAGGTGAACTGCGTAGCTGAAGTCAAGAGAACAGTGTAAGAAGCGCTGGCACAATGCCAAGAGCAAAACTAAGGAGAAACTGGCACCCAATCTCCAGGCAGCATTGCAGACCGGAGGTGGTAGTCTAGAGCCCCAGGAGGAACTGGATCCCTTGGAGGAGCAGGTGTCTCTGAGGAGACAGTGGTTGGAGTTGCGGGACAGGACAGTGTTGACTATGACCAACTACATCAGCAAAAGAGTAAATACCAACAAGGGACAATGGGGTCAACTACGTAATCTCATGCAGTCCAGGCAGCTATGTGCCAGCGCTCTGCTGCACTGTCTGCAGGTCAAACGGTAGGCACCTGGCTCAGCTATGCTCAGACATGACATTAATTGAATGCACATGGGCAGTTTGATTACATGCTGGCGTAGGGCAGCGTTGCAAGCCTGATACCTGGCCTATCCTAACTCAAATTGAAAGAGCAGCAATGTGTTGTTCCTTCAAGATATGGGGCATTCCTGAATGAACTACATCTGCTGGGGCACATATAGCAGATGTGCACCAAAGCAGGCACCCCAGCACCTTGTTTCAAGGGTACCTGTGCTGGCTCTAGCCAGCTGAATGTGAACCAGCAGAAAGGAAGGCTGGGACGCGTAGTGCTTGCCCAAACACAGTGCAACCCTGCACTTTCATATTCAGACAGGTGGGTGCAGCAAGATGATTTCATGCACTGTGCTGCACCACATGTCTATGAAAGATGCCCCTCTGTCACACCTGGGCCCATGCACATTAATCTAGGCTACAAATTCCTAGCATACATTTGGCATCTCACAGGATGAACAACACACCTGACGGATGGAGGATCTGTGGGCCATGGCTACTACCTACACATAGGGACAATTATATTATCACTTCCATACTCGCCTAGAGCAAACTACATGGCACGCAGCTGTCCTGCCATGCAGGCTCAGACCTCACATTTGTCAGCTGCCATGGTAGGGACCACCTGAACTCCCCTCATATTCATATATGACTGTGTATGGGGGTGAATGCAACTTATGTACTCCAGCGGAACATGAGCCATAGTTAAAGTGAAAAGGCGCAGGGCGTCGATGCAAACATATCTGCAGCACCAACATGCATAATTTCACAAATACATGAATGGGCCGTATGCACTAGATTATGTCCCACCCCTGTGAACACCCCTGCGCTGCTGCAAAAAGAATAGCTGTGTACCAATGCAGGCACTCTTGCACCATGGCACAAGGTTGTCTGTGTTGGTGCTTGGCTGTCATTATTGGTGCCAGCACAAGGGAAAACACATGGTGTGCGCCCGATCCATGTGAATACGGTTCTGTTCTTTTTTATATGGAATGATGCAGGGTTGCATAGATAAAGTGCTTGCAGCACCGTGTTGTGCCATTTCAATGTGAACATGCCCCCCGGTAGGTACACATTACCATTCCCAGCAATACTACTATCTGGGGTGCTGCCAAACACATGTCACTCTATAACAGCCTGCCATGTTAGCCCATTGGAGATGGCCACGCATGATGTAGGTGTTGCAGGCACAGCAGAGTCAACCGATAATCAGGTTACCATCACTGTGTGGCAGTAAGTCAGTTGCCAGGACCTAATTTAAACAGTCAGAGGAGGCATGGACACATACAAATGCATGGGTCGGATTAAAGAAATGTCTGACAACCTGCATATAACCAACTCTAGTCATGAGGAAATGGCATGAACGTCAGTGATTAGAATCTGTCTGCTAGGACAGGGCCTATCAACTCTGAGTAGGCATACAGTGGTACTGATGAAATACTGAGGTCCTGTCATCAGAAATGGAAATACAGTGCTATCTGCCATCCACAGCCTACCGTGACAGCTGTCCTAAACATCAATGAGGAACTGAAAGTGTCATGTCATCACTATGGGGCATATTTATAAGCTCCTATCGCCACCGGAGCTTCACTTTTTTGCCGCTCCGGTGGCGTAACACCATTTTCCATATTTACAAGGTGGCGCTAAGCCACTTAG
The DNA here is from genome assembly GCA_963921515.1 of Calotriton arnoldi. Taxonomy (NCBI): domain Eukaryota; kingdom Metazoa; phylum Chordata; class Amphibia; order Caudata; family Salamandridae; genus Calotriton; species Calotriton arnoldi. The sequence continues at coordinate 1,454,516 of CAWUFW010000615.1, read as the reverse complement.
TGTGGCTTAATGCCACCTTGTAAATATGCCCCTCTCTGCTGTAGTCCTCTGCGGCAAAGGAGCGGGCAATGGGTGTTGTTGTGGGTGTTCCACTGAAACACCCATTGCTTTTTTACGCTGCCCCAGATTTACAAGGCAGTGTAAATCTGTGGCAGTGCAAAAAACTAACTCCATGCAAGAGCAGGTGTTAGAATGGCACACAGGGAGAAATTCTTTTATTTTGACTCGTTTTTGTCTTTTCTATATGTGCTGCATTCTGCAGCACACACAGAAAGAGCAAAAAGCCATTAATGATTGTTTATGTGCAGGAAGGTTTCCCTTCCTGCACATAAACAATCATTAAATAATGATGATTTGCTACTTCTATGTGTGCTACAGAATGCAGCACACATAGAAGTAACAAATTGCCATTATGGATTTTTTATGTGCAGGAATGGACATCGCAGGCACCCTTGCACTATGGTTCAAGGGTGCCTGGGTTGGCATTAGGCAACTAATTTTAGCGCCAGCGCTAGGGAAAACACAGGGGTGCGTGTTATTTTAGTAAATATGGTGCATCCCTGTGTATTGAAAATATCGGAGCGCAGCGCTGCTAGATTTGGTGCAGCTCCGCGCTCCAACATTTTCTATTAAATATGCCCTTTTGTTTGTCAACTGCTTTAAAACATGTCAACATGTAGAAGACATCACCATAGCATTCCCACATCTCATTTCAGAGGATGAACTCTTACCTCCTGAACAGCACCCTGTCCCGGACATCAGTGATGATGGCTATAATGACAACCTGCCAACCATCGTCCCATTGACTCCATTGGGATACCAGCTCCGGACCCGGGGAGGGTCAGCAGTGTCGTGGCATCTCCACATAACAACCAACAGGCACCACCTCCCACCACACACATGTCCCTGGACTCCGAGGACCCAACCATTACCTTCTAACGTTCTGCAGTAGGAGTCCAACGGGAGTTGGCATATCAGGTGTGGGCGTGGATGGAGACCATGGCCGCCACCCTAGAGGGGGTCTGTGTGTGCCTCAGTCCCAATAGGACAACACTGCCACCATCAGAGGCACCTACTCTCCACTTCGTGGCTTCCAGCATTCCCTGGCGGGCATCAATGGTGTCCTGAGGCAGAGGCATCAACAACTGCCCTGCCAAAGTGGCACCATTGACATGGCCAAAGATCTGGGGGCTATCCGAACTATCTTGGAGATGATGGAGCAGAAGCAGGACTCCCACATGGCTGCCATGGCTGCCTACCACCGCAACATTGCTGCTGTGTTGCAAAACCAGCAGATCCTCCTCACTGCTGTGCTGCCTCATGTATGGGCACAGATGAATGCTCCTGTAGGCAAGGATCCACATCTTCAACCCTTGATGTGTGTGACTCCCTCTGCTGCCGCACATACAACACCACCCTCACGGGAGACACAGCACACATCAGAGGAGGAAGATGTGGATGGTACCTCTTTCCAATGTAGAAGTGTCCGATAGCATTCATCTGTGCGAAATACCCAGTTTCTCCTTAGCCCGGTGCTGATCAACATGATAGGGAACATCTGCGGTCACTGTCCTCATTTTGACTTCGACCTGTTCACCTTGAAAATTTGTGGAGTCACAATGTGGCCTATCCGCCCTAATTACACTGGGTCATCCTCCTAACTGAAGTACTCTTCACCTCAACTTGTCTCATAACATATTCCCCACATGGACTCAGAGTGGACATCCACTGGCTCTAAACATCCTTTGGGGTTGTTGTCCAATTAACTTTAGCTGTGATATCCTACAACATTAGCACTTGTAAATAAATGCACCAATAAGGACTACCTGTATGTTGTGTATCTCTATGATTCAAGACAAGGTTCACCATTGGCCATTCTGGTAGGCAACTACACCAACTACTAGTCAAATGGGCAAAATTGTGTTTGCTGAGTCTGGTACAATGCTAGGCAGTGAGAGTGTAACATATATTGTAATCACTATTTTTGTGATGACTAGAAGTGCATACTCAAGGTTGCAAGCATTGAGTTCAATTGGTGTCATGCAGTCAATATCAATGGTGAGTTCAGTCAACCCACAAGTGTCGGGTCCATCCATGGTTACTAGCAAGCATACAACATTAGGTTGACAAGTAAACGCTGCAAGTGTGAGAGGTTACAGGGCCATCATCAGTGTATGGGTCCAAATACCTGCTAAAGGTTCAAAAGTCATAGAGCACAACATACCTCCAGGGCAGGTTGCATTAGCAGCACACACATTGATCTTGTATGTGAACACAAGATGAGCACTGTGTCAATATTCATCCATGAATGCCAGGTCCACTGCTCAGCAATCTCTAATTGTGAGATCATATAAAGTCATGGGCAGCCTGACAGATCCCTGTCCATAGCTAAGAAACCCACTCACACATGTTGCCAGACACAGCAAGCAAAGACAAATGCAAGAACAAGACTTCACCTGAACGCACATTCTCACTCCCACAGAGTATATCATGACATACACCTCCTGTATGTAGCAAACTATTAGATTTAATAGAAACATAAAAGCTTAAATAGGAATAAGTATCTACCCTATGCTAAATAGCTATCCTAATCTATCCTACACTAACTTAGCCTATCTTCGCTTTAAAACTACCTTAACTTAGTTTACTCTACACAATTAGCACAACATGTAAAACATCAATGTCCCCCTCCCTTAAGTCACATTTTCACACAAGACAACAGAAACTACATTTAAAATTAACTACCTATGCATAGAAACCCAAACAATCTGATTTTTTTTTCAGACATATTAAACACATCAATCCTTCGACCCCTAACTAACCCAAAGTAGCCCTACACAATAACAAACTAGCCTGCCCCCACAAAATCCCCTAAAACCACTATCACTACACTATCACTAAAACCAACACTAACCTAAACTAACCTATAAAATCCTATACAAAAAATGTCTGCATGTCAAGCAGGGGGAATGGCAGAAGGGTCCCTGTGGTCGTTATCTTTTGGCCTGCTCAACTGCCTGCTTTATGTCACGCAGCAGGGATAAGGGCTAGTCCACCTTGTTTTCAAGGACTCTATGTTTGAGATCTGACATGCCTTCCTCATGTCCATCTCAAATTGTGAGGGCCCTCCTGTGGGCTGACGTGTGGGTGCCGGTGGTTGAGAAGGCCCGCTGGTTGAGGTACTGGGGACGGCTGTTTGTAAGGACCCTGATGTAGATTTTCCATGGTAGGCTGAGCTTCCGCTTGTGGTGGTTGGTGGTCCCAACGGAAAGAAAGATCATTGACCCTGGTCCTTTTTTGCATCATGATGCTTCCTCATGGCCCTGTATGCATTGGCGACCCTTTTGATGTGTTAAAAGCACACCTTACGCTTGTTGAAGTTGCACAGCTCATCAGGGATCATGTTAAAACAATGAGGATATATGTCACTCAAAGGCTGACTAGGAACGGGTATCTAATCAAAAGGGAGAATGGATCACTTGTACCTGTATTACCAGGGTCAGATGTGTTGTCCAAATTAAAAACCCTCATTCACGTACAGGAATGGTAGAGCGGTATATCTTGATTCTCCGCTTCTCTTAGAACGTGAAAGCCTCATCATTGGGTCTCTTTGTCAATGTGCTTTCCTCCACCTGGAGGCAGACCAACTGGTGATAGCAGTAGTGATCAGGAATAGTCGAAAAAAGTGAGTTAAAATTGCTTCCCGTTGTACGTTTGTTGTTGTATCATATGTAGACTCTACTTTTGGGAGTGTGTTCCCATGCACAACCTATGTGGAACACTGAAAAGTCATCATACAAAGAGTGGCCTCTACTGTCAGCCACAACATGGCTAACATCAGAAGAGACACACACACAGCCATTCCCTACTATCTACATTATCACAGCATGGTCATTGTGGTTGGCAATGAAGGACTATCTGCTACAAGTATTTGGCATGCACACTATTTCATTTGTACTAGATGATGTTCAATGCTGTTTCAGACACATTGCTACATACATTGATCTGTGTGACACATAGTAGTGGATCAAATGTGGAATTTTAGTGGTTTAGTGTAAGTATGGAATACAAATGCTTAAACAGTGGTAGTGCTGTGACATTTTAATTACAGATAGATGTGCAATGTGTAATTTTTTTGCAATGTTTCCTATGATGTTGGACAATCATGCTTCAGAAAAAGAATTATTGATGATAATGCCCCTCTGCCGTATTGCTGCAAATGATGCTCCAGGCTGCTGAGGCTCCTTATCTTTCTCATCATCAACCGGCATTTCCTCATTCCCAATCTCATCTGGCCAGGGCACATTGGTCCTGACACAGATATTGTGCAAAATGCAGCAGACCAAGATAATTTTACAGACCATAGGTGGGGAGTAGAGCAATCTGACTCCAGATACGTCAAGGCTGTGTGAAGCATGATTTCAGTACTCCGAATATACGCTCATTGATGGACCTGGTATGGCATAGGGCATGGTTGTATGTCCGCTGGTCCTCTGTTGGCAGGATCTTAACATGAGTCATAACCCACGGCTTCAGAGCAAAACCTTGGTCTGCTGCAAGGAAAGGGGGTGGAGTATGAGTCAAGAGTCATGATAAGGGTTAGCCCAGCATTACTTTCCATTCTGTTCTGCGTCCAGCATGACTCACACACCTTGCAAACTGTCATGAACATGCTGTGACATTGTGTGGCATACAGGCAAATTGATATTGGCAATGGCTGACACAGAGCTACACATACAAGTGTTCTGTCCTCTGAGATTCACTTAGTATGTGTCATTCAGCTGAGTGCCAATGCCATGAAGGTGATGATTGGTCACCAATGAGGTTAGTCTATTTGCCATTGAGTAGGCACATGTCTCACAATCATCTATTGTGTCAATATTTGGCTACTATAGCAAATCCTGAACTGATACCTGTCTGATTTGACAAGTAAAAGTAGCTGGTGATGTGTCTTACTTCTCTCACACATATTTTGCAATTATAATCTTGGCAAAGAAATGTCTATGTGTTCAGCCATGGGAAGTATAGTGGGTGTATGTAAATATGGGACATGGTAGTATATACATGGCAGTGCACAGAGTCCACTATGGTGACAGTGCACAAGTGTGATTTGATTTTTGGTAATTGTACTTTACAGTGCGACAGGTAGACTGGGTACACTACAGTGCCACACGTCTTGGGGACAGTGTAGGCTATTTCTTCCACATGATTCTGTGTCCATGGTTGTGTGTATGCGCAGGCAGAAGCAGTGCAGCATATCTCCATGACAGTTACATTATTTCCCTGAAAACTGTATTGTTGGATGTCATGGGGGATGTAGTTTGTGCATGAGGGGGCACCTTGCTCACAGTCTGGCACCTTGGACGACTTCTGTAGTGGTTTCCGCACCGAAATTTGTACATGTTGTGCACATTGGATGTGATGTGTGTATATGGTGTGTGATGTAATGTAGCGTTGTTGAGTTGATCCAGTGAGGTTCATATATGCCCATATTTCTCAGTTTAACAGGTGTGAGATAGATCTTCATCCCTCCTGCCCATGGTATTTATATGTGATACACAGACATGAGACAGCGATTGCCTTGCTTCAAAAATGTGTTTGGAAGCCGCATTGAACTGTGGTTTACATATGTGAGGGTCTTTGACACAACTGATGGCGCACACATGGCCTCATGTAGCATTTGTAGCCACTGGGCATCAATGGACGTGAAAAGGCTGAGCTAACCTGCATCCAACATGAAGTGATGGAATGTGCCTTTCAGTTGACATACAGCATATCCACGGTTTGTTCACATTCGCAAACTCACATAATAGTGACTTGTGCCAACACCCCTTCCTTGCACCGTGGTGCATGTGTGTCAGCTTAGTGTCCAGACATGATGTTATGCTTTAAGGGACACATTTCGAAACCAGTGTCATACAATATGTGCTACTCCCTACTTCATTGCATCATGCGGAATGCTGGACACATTGTAATTGGATATGAGAATGAGTCATGCGATTATTTATCCTCTTTTCACTTCATTGGGAGGCACACTACTTGCACACTGCACCGGGTCCCTGTACATAGGATGTGTGTAAACGTGTATGATCTTCATTGGTGTTGAATGGAAAAGGCCACTGCAAGGCCCATGGTAGACCTCCTTAACGTAGGGTGAATGAAAGATGCACTTTGTTGTGGCTTGCTGTACTGCAAACCTACGAGGCCTTGCAATGTCATACTTAGCAATGCCACGTTGACATGATTTGGGTAGCTGCTTCACCAGAGCATCATGATAGATGATACTCCATCAGTCCAGTTGACTTGTACATGTGGGTCACAGTGGCTAAGGTGGTATCGACATGTGTGACTTGTAGGAAATGTGTTGCGCATATGCCATGTAGTATGGGACAAGTATATCGGGCCACACCAACAACGTATTCACTGTTTCATTCAACCCAAGACTGATATGTCAACTTATTCCTACATGATTGAGTGCCTTGTTGTCTGTCATGTGCTTGAGATGTACTTACCAACAAGCAGGCCCCTCCCATAGGACCCATTCTGGAAACTCTCATTGATGGGTGAATGTCGGAAGATGAATGAGTCATTTGCACTGCCCGAGTAATTGTCAAGGACATTGATGAAAAGTCCCAGATGGTCCACGATTGTCTGCATGTTCATGGAATAGGTGTGCTTCCTGTTGTGGTAGATATGGGATGTAGCCGCAGGAGGCACAAGTTGCACATTGGTGCAGTCCATTGTCCCCAGCACATGTGGGAATCCTGCAATGACATAAAAGCCTTGCTTGTTGTCCTTTTGTTGCTGCGCTATGTTGGGGAAGTAGAGGTACTGGGGCATGAGGCTTATGATGGAATCCAGGACGGTGGAGGAGGATGCCTTGGATACTCCTGCCATTCTTACTGTGGTGGGTTGAAAAGTTCCAGACTCCAGCATGTGTAGTACACCCAGTAGTTTGGCCTGCGGAGGGATGTTGGTGCAGCACTGCAAAGTTGTCTGCAGCCTTGGCTCAATCTGGTGCAGGAGGCAGACAATTGACTACCTCCCGAGCCTGTAATGGGCAATGACCTCTTCCTCCCTGAGGTCATTAAGGGTTATCCTCTGGCGGTATGTCCGCTCCCTTTTCCTACGCTGCCTCTGTGGTGGTGCTGGTCTACTTGGTGCTCATAGATGCAATAGCAGTAGATCCATGACGTAGTTAAGCTTGCCAACTGGCTTTGGGTCTGTTCTGCTTTCATACAAGTGTGCTAGCGTCCACTGCTGTGGGGAGCACAAGGCCCTGCTGGGAACTGTGCAACAACAAACAGCACAACACCACTGCCTGACATCCTGAAAGCCAACTTGCACTCCCTGCAATGCAAGCACGTTGCATGGTGGGATATCTGGCTGGGTGGGAAGGAGGACTGACAGCACTGACCATAGTTACAAGCAGCTCTCCTCACACACCCCTCAACACAAACTCCACATAACCCACCTGGGAGAATGCAATGCCTCACACACCAAATGAAGATCCCACAAAGAACCACCACCCTGGGTAATGCTGTGTGAAGCACAGGGACACTCTTGGGAATTGTAGCCAAACAAACGCAAGGACAACACTGTCAGCCTTCCTGTCAGCACAGGCACACTACCCCACAGGGAAGCAGAGTCAAAAGGAAGGAAGTACGGGCATGCTGGGAAGGGGGGTGTAGGCAATAGCATGATGGGAGTGGTAGTCACAGATATTGCTCACCCTCACAATTGGCCCATCAACACCACTCTGAACCATGCTCACATCACAGGGAGTGGATAAGGACTGACAAGATGGCTGACACTGGGTACTGCTGTGGGGAGCACAAGGCCCTGCTGGGAACTGTGAATGAATGAATGAAATAATATTTATAAAGCGCATAGCTACCCGAAGGCATCCCAGCGCTGACGGACACCAAATTGATTACAGCAGGTTAGATGGGAAAAAGCCAGGTCTTCAGGTCCTTCCTAAAGGTATTGTGACTGGATTGCCCACGAAGCCGCAAAGGAAGGGCATTCCAGAGTTTGGCCGCACTGTATGAGAACAGTCGGCCACCACTTCTGGTCCTGCGGATTCTGGGGACTGAAGCTAAATAAAGATCATCAGAACGAAGACACCTATTGGCTCGATAAGGATGAGCTAAAGAAGAGATAATGGCTGGTCCCCTCCCTTTCAACAACCTGTGAAAAATGCACAGGGCTTTGAAGTGGACCCTTTCCTTAATCGGAAGCCAATGGAGGGCTTTTAAAGCCGATCTGGCTGATTGACGGCCAGAGAGCCCTACCAAAGTTCTAGCAGCACAATTCTGTACGACTTGGAGCTTCGCCAGAACCGAGCTAGGAGCAGCCAAGTAAAGGGCATTTCCATAGTCCAATCGGGACAATACTAGAGCCTGAACCATCAGTTTTCTTGCTCGAAAGGGGAGCAGTGGTAGCACCTTGCGAAGCAGCCTCAAAATGCCAAAACAGATGGAGACCACTTTTCTGGCTTGAATTTTGAAGCTTAGCTCCTCATCGAGCCAGAAGCCTAAGCTCTTTATTTCCTTTTGGGATGGGCTTAGGACCCATACAGGCTGGCCAGAAGGAATCTATTTCCTTGGGGGATTTATTGCCAAGGAGCATAAGCTCTGTTTTGTCGCCATTCAATTTAAGATGAGACGATGTCATCCATCTGGCCACTTCTTCGAGGCACGACAGCAGACAGGAGGAGGCTCCGTCTGCGTGGTTCAGTGAAATCACTAATTGCGTATCGTCAGCGTAAGTGACGAGTTGCACTCCAAAGGGAAGGACACTATCAGCTAAAGGGGCCATGTACACGTTGAAAAGGGAGGGGCTCAGGGACGAGCCCTGGGGCACTCCACAGTGCAAAGGACGGGGGTCTGAGATGTCTTCTCCCTCAAAAATTTGGAAAGATCTTTCCTCTAAAAACGAGCTCAGCCATTTCAAGGCCACTCCGGATACCCCCATTTTGTAAAGTCGCTGGACCAAGATACGGTGATTCACCGTATCGAAGGCCGCACTGAGATCTAAAAGTATCACGGCCACCGATCCTCCTGCGTCAAGGATTTTCCTGGATTCTTCGACGACAGCTAATAATGCTGTCTCGGTTCCTTGATGAGGGCGGAAACCCGTCTGAGACGGGTGGAGGAGGTTGCCATCCTCCAAATGCCTAGATAACAATGAATTCACGTACTTATCTGTCACTTTACTGGCCCATGGAAGAAGAGAGATGGGTCGAAAGTTCTCAAGGCAGCTGGGATCTAAACTCGGCTTTTTCAATAGAGTTTTCACCATCGCATTCTTCCATAAAGAGGGCACCACCCCGAGAGAAAGTGAGGAGTTAATCAGGTCCACCATCACAGGACCGACTGAATCCACCACTGATTGCAGCATTTTAGGGGGCCGGATCAGTGGGTGAACCACTCCTGACAAGTGCAGAAATGGTCCGAAAATGTTCCTCATTTAGAGGAGGAAATACTCCTAACACACATTCATGACTCTGAACGATGCAGTCCTTACAAAGCAGATCAGTTTCGGGATCAGTCGTGGGAAATGTACTACTGATGGTTTGGACTTTATTGAAGAAAAATTCTGCCCGCTCGTTACAACGATGGGGTGTTCCTTCAGACAAATCAGGGGGCAGGAATTTTAGGAGTTTTTTTGCAATGCGAAACGTTTCGCGGGGGAGTTTGCTGCCAATGTAATTTTCTCTTCAAAATAGTGGGCTTGAGCCTTTCTGACCTCACTCTTGTACACCTTAATAGTTTCCCTATACTCCTTTTTCTTTGGGGAAGTAAAATCTTTCCTCCAAGATCTCTCAGCTCTTTTACAGGTCTGTTTTAACACCCGGAGTTTAGGTGTATACCAGGCTGTCCTATTAAGTCCAGTTTTAATATCAGTGATCTTCTTTGGGAGAATCACGTCTAAAGAATTCTCAATCCATTTATTAAATTGATCGTTGGCTACTACAGGATCAAGATCAAGAGAAGGTGTCGTAGTATCCAATACAAGTGCCCACTGTTCCACAGAAAGTTTAGACCAACAGCGACTGAATTTTTTTGCCGAACGAGTGGACAGGGGGGTAGACCTAGGAGACCATAGAAGGGAAATCAAAAAATGGTCTGACCACGGTACGGGATAGGGTTCCAAACAGGTCAGCTCCTTTAGGTTAGAAAATACAGGATCAAGAAGATGACCTTTACAGTGAGTAGGAGAAGATACCAACTGAGTCAATTGTATGGCAGCAAGGTCGTGGATAAGATCTGAGACAACCCTCGATGCCAGATTATCCAAGTGGATGTTTAAATCCCCCAAGATTGTAAAATTGGGGGCTGTTCCTGCTAAACCTGTTGTGATTTCAAGTAAAGATTCAAGGAATTGACCCATGGGCCCCGGAGGTCGATAGATCAGAATACCTGAAAGGGAAAGAGTGGCCGACACTCCAATTGAAAAGTGCAAATTCTCGCAGTCAGACAGAGGACTGCCAAATATTCGACAGGAAAGGTGGTTCTTGTAAATAATAGCAATTCCGCCACCTCTTCCAGACATTCTGTCTAGCCTTTGTACTAAATAGTCGGGGGAGAACTTGGACAAAGTCCGGATCGGAACCAGACTGAGTCCAAGTTTCGGTAAGAAACAAAACATCCGGACTGTCGTCGGTTAGTAAGATAGACAGTTCTATAGTATGTTTAGGAAGAGACCGACAATTAATTGAAAAGATTTTGAGAATTTTGACCGGAAGCTCAGCCAGTGAGGGAGAGAGGGGGCATAGGTCAAATCTAAAAGAACAATCCTCGCAGCCCTGTTTCAGGTTCTCCATGTCCATGAGATGATTACAATTCGTACTAAGGCCACAATTTATGGATTTAAGTTGCTGCGCGCTGTAACAGTACCTTATTTGCAGCAGGGAGGCAGGGGTCATGGCCCCTGGTCCCGGTCGGCCGCGGACGGGTGCAGACGGGCTTGCCTTAGGCGCGCCTTCGGCGCGCCAGCGGCGCGCCCGCTGCGCGCGTCCGCTGCGCGGTCGCGTCATCAGGCTCCTAAATAGCCTGGCCGGGATCCAGCAACTAGAGCACTGACCCGAATGCGTATCGGCACAGAAGTGTGCAAAATGCAAAATAAGCAGCGTGTCCCCCGAGCTATAACACAGCTCGATAGCAGCACATAAATAAAACAAACAGTACCCAACAACTTTCGGATTACTCAAGTTTCTCAATGTTAAAATTCTAAAATTCTGGAAGCCCCCGCTCAATTCCCCAGTTGTAGTTAAAAGCTTAAAATACCTCCTAGAGGAGCAAGTGATTCAAGGGCCGACTAACGCTCCGTAGCAGCTTAATGTCCGCTGCGCGGTCGCGTCATCAGGCTCCTAAATAGCCTGGCCGGGATCCAGCAACTAGAGCACTGACCCGAATGCGTATCGGCACAGAAGTGTGCAAAATGCAAAATAAGCAGCGTGTCCCCCGAGCTATAACACAGCTCGATAGCAGCACATAAATAAAACAAACAGTACCCAACAACTTTCGGATTACTCAAGTTTCTCAATGTTAAAATTCTAAAATTCTGGAAGCCCCCCGCTCAATTCCCCAGTTGTAGTTAAAAGCTTAAAATACCTCCTAGAGGAGCAAGTGATTCAAGGGCCGACTAACGCTCCGTAGCAGCTTAATGTCCGCTGCACGGTCGCGTCATCAGGCTCCTAAATAGCCTGGCCGGGATCCAGCAACTAGAGCACTGACCCGAATGCGTATCGGCACAGAAGTGTGCAAAATGCAAAATAAGCAGCGTGTCCCCCGAGCTATAACACAGCTCGATAGCAGCACATAAATAAAACAAACAGTACCCAACAACTTTCGGATTACTCAAGTTTCTCAATGTTAAAATTCTAAAATTCTGGAAGCCCCCCGCTCAATTCCCCAGTTGTAGTTAAAAGCTTAAAATACCTCCTAAAGGAGCAAGTGATTCAAGGGCCGACTAACGCTCCGTAGCAGCTTAATGTCCGCGTAACTGTGCACCAACAAACAGCAGAACACCACTGCCTGACATCCTGAAAGCCAACTTGCACTCCCTGCAATGCAAGCACGTTGCATGGTGGGATATCTGGCTGGGTGGGAAGGAGGACTGACAGCACTGACCATAGTTACAAGCAGCTCTCCTCACACACCCCCTCAACACAAACTCCACATAACCCACCTGGGAGAATGCAATGCCTCACACACCAAATGAAGATCCCACAAAGAACCACCACCCTGGGTAATGCTGTGTGAAGCACAGGGACACTCTTGGGACTTGTAGTCAAACAAACGCAAGGACAACACTGTCAGCCTTCCTGTCAGCACAGGCACACTACCCCACAGGGAAGCAGAGTAAAAAGGAAGGAAGTACGGGCATGCTGGGAAGGGGGTGTAGGCAATAGCATGATGGGAGTTGTAGTCACAGATATTGCTCACCCTCACAATTGGCCCATCAACACCACTCTGAACCATGCTCACATCACAGGGAGTGGATAAGGACTGACAAGATGGCTGACACTGGGTACTGCTGCGGGGAGCACAAGGCCCTGCTGGGAACTGTGCACCAACAAACAGCAGAACACCACTGAATGACATCCTGAGAGTCAACCTGAACCCACTGCAAGGGTGGCATGCTTCATGGTGGGATAACTGGGCTAGGTGGAGAAGGATGTCCGGATGTTCACCAAATACAACCAATGCTGGCCATGCACACACCTCAACATTCACATTGAAATGCCCCAGGTATGCAGGACAATGTGCTACACCAATATCAACCTCTTACTGTGACAACTTAGGACAATGCAATGTACATGCCCGCATCCAGAGGTACAGTCACAACTGTCAGGTGTGTCAACCATTGATGCCTGTAGAAACATAACATACAATGTGTGTCTCTTCCAAATACAGGTGATGATGATGGGGACACAGCAGCAGGCGAGGAGGAGTCCCTGTCCCAGGCTCTGGGGGACACTGAGCTCACTGGTGTGGAACAGCCTTTGCCCTCCTCGGATGGCGAAGACCTACCTGGCACCTCCGGTGTGAGTCATCATGCAGCACCAGCAGGACCAACATCTGCACCCCCTGCACCCACCCCTCCAACAACTGCCAATACACAGACCACCCCCGCCGACACGGACAGACCAAGGACCACCGATGATAACAGCACAGGGCCCCAGGCCCACCGTGGAGCAACGGACAACAACACCACTAACAACCCCCAAGGGGGACTTGGGTCACCTGTGCGTGCCACCGCAGGTCCTGCACGTGTCGCCAGGGGTGGTGGGAGGGGTGGTAGACATAGGTCGCTGCTTGCAGAGGGGTCTGGACTGCATGATGACCCACAACTGGCACGCATCGCTGATGCGTACCAGGATAGCACCGGAGAGGTCAGACAGGTAGTGGGGATCGTCAAGGACATACAACAGCAGCAGGCTGCCCATCATGCCCGCATGGACTCCCACATGTCTCGTGTGGAGACACACATGTCTCGCATGGAGTCCAAGTGGGACACATTGCAAGAACTCACAGCGGTGCATAGGGACATATTGACATGCCTCCGCCAGATTAGCACCAACATGGCCACACCTCCCTGTGTGCCCACAACATCTGGTGCTGCAACAACTGACACCGCCACAGGGAGGGAGGAGGACTCTGGCGGAGACTCACCTGCACAGCAGCAGCCTGCACGTGAGGGTCCCCCCCCAAAGAAGAGGGGTCGTCCGAGGAAGGAAAACTGAGAGGTTGATGGCCACGTACATCCCCCAGGAAGCCAACACCTGTTCCGGAAATTCTCCTTTGTGTGCAAACTTTTCACCCTGTCGAATGCAACACAACTCTCCCACATGACATGGGGAGTTCAAGTTGGACTAATGTATCATATGACTGTGGACTTCACTCAGGACATTTCTGCTACCAAGACTTTCAACTCATCTGGGAACTTTGGATCCCAATCCCAATGTACAGCACCCACCATCCTGTGCACTATACACACACACATTTCTGTAAATAAAATCACTAGTACACCATACTTGCCTCTGTTGTTATTCAAATGTGGATACTGTTATGGTGATGATGATCTGCTAAATTACACTGTGTATGCTAACTGCTACAGCAAGTACAACACCGTCATGTGAGTCATGGTGACGTGACACATATGAGGGAGACACACCACTAGGGCTACACAACACAGAGACACCAAGGCCATCGGACTCATCGCCTACAGTGATGTTGCCAGGAAATACTGTGGAATGCACAGACACCACACCTATTCAGAGTCTGTGTCAACTAGCCCACAGGTGCAGTAAGCAAATGTCAGTCAGATGTGTGACCACAGACAACGCACATCCCAAAGTGAAGCACAGGTTTATTACACATTTGCAACATGTTGTTTCCACTACAAATGCAAGGTTTACCCACGTGGCAGTGGCCACACAGTCAACAAGTGCAGAAGATATGAAGTCCAGGGGTGTGTGGCACATCACCTGTAGGGAAACTACTGCTGCCACCCTGAAAGCTGAATCATGGTGTCGGGGGATCCAAGTTGACCAAAGTACTCAGTAAGCACCCTGTGAAGGACAGACATGACACACAGTTAAAACCACTGAAGAACAGGACAGAACTGCAATACTCATGCCCAATACATGTCACAAGACAACTACACAAAACCAAGTTAGCATGTCAAAACTGTTGGGGAGTACAGACTACCTGTAAGGACACATTGCTGCACACATCCAGTCAAGTAGCACATGGCCACAATCAAACAGCACCAGAGCACCACCCACACGTATTATGCAAACTCACATCATTCACATTACATCTCCCCGGATACTCACATTCAGCTGAAGAAGTTGGTGATGAGCTGTGTGCGGACATCACCATCATCATCATCATCATCACTGGCATCGTGGTCCAGGCCAGGATCCTCCACAGGTGGCGGACGTTGGTCATCGTCATCCAGGATGAGAGGCAACTCCTTCCGCACTGCCAGGTTGTGTAGCATGCAGCAGATGATGACAATCTTGCACACCTTTACTGGGGCATATGGGATGGCCCCTCCTGTCTTGTCCAGGCAGCGGAAGCGGCTCTTCAGGAGACCAACGGTCCGCTCAATCACTCTCCTGGTCTGACCATGTGCCTCATTGTAGCGCATCTGGGCTGGTGTCACAGGGTTCCTGAGGGGTGTCAGCAACCACGGCATGTTGGGGTATCCGGAGTCACCTACGGACAGACAAGTGCACATTAGCTGATTTGGAAAAGTGGGCAGTATACTACAGAGCAGAACACACACAATGGTACAAAGTCAGTACACACCGACAAGCCAGGCACGCTGGTTCTGCATCTGTGCCATCATCCTCGGGATGCGACTACTCCTCATCACGTAGGCATCGTGTGCTGAACCAGGGAAATGGGCACACACATGTGTGATGCTCATATCTGCAAGACATACCACCAGAGCATTGATCAAATGGTAATGTTTCCGGTTCCGGTATGCCTGCTCATGTGCCTGTGGTGGTACCAAAGCCACATGTGTCCCATCAATGGAGCCAATGACATGTGGCATCCTCCCCAGGGCATAGAAGTCACTCTTGACGTCAGTGAGTTGTTGACGTGTAGGGAAATAGATGTACTGGTTCAGGCATCTCAACATTGCCTCCAAAACATCGCGTAGCACACGGCTGAACATAGTCTGTGATATCCCACCGGCAGTCGCCACAGTGTGTTGAAAGGTACCGGTGGCAAAGAAGTGTAGGGCTGCCATTACCTTCACCTTGGGGGTCAGCGCCGTAGGGTACGGCCGGCCAGGTTGCAAATGTGGTGCCAAGCGCACTGCCAAATCCTCAATCAGCTGCCTGGTGAAGCGGTACCGTCGGATGCTGTCACGTTCCACCATCGTTGCCAGGTCAGGGAATGGTCTATGGACAGCTGGAGCCCTGCAGTGCATAGGTTGAAGAAAGAAAGATTGTCAGTCACCCCACATATGTGCCATTCACCATACTCAATTTCACATGATACATCATTACGAGACACAAGTACTTGATGTGTGTGCCGTTCTGTTCGGACATAACTCGCACCTACATGGCCATCATCTAACTTCTCAGTACAACATGTGTGGACAACAGGTTCCAGGTTGTGCTATGGGAAACTATTAGGCTGTGTCACAGTACCCATTTACTGCTGTCACGTTCCATGCACACACCACAGTGACATGTCTGGACAGATGCGCCACAGGCATCACAGCTCATTGACAGGTAGATTCCCAGTGACCCTGTCTTGCCACATGGACAATGGCATGACATGGCGTATCATGTACACGTCAGAAAAACAAACATGACTCCCACAGGTAGTGGCTCCTGTCGCCTCCGCAGGACAGACATGGACGCCAGTGACGCACAACATCAAAGTCCATGCACAAACAACGTTGATGTGGAGACTGTCTCCCATCGTGCACATGGAATCAGAGACATCGGAAACACAACATGCACACAGACTGTGGAGGGACATCACTATTGTGGCAATGGGTCACCCTGTGACGTACATGCCTTCCCCCATGGGACCATGGGGGTATGTGACATGTCACACACATACACAACCTGGAAATGTGACCATGCCACATGCTCTGAAATGAACTGTTGCACATCACAGTGGTCATGTGCACAACACACAAAGGACCCTGTCCCCATGAACACATGCACAGCCTGGGTGTGGCTGCCCACAAGTGCCACCACAGAAACCACATGTTAACCCCCATACACAGAAAAGGTAATGCAGCCTTACATGCCTTAGGAAACAGTGTGGACTGGGTGTGGTGTTGTAGGTGTGCCCCTGGGTCTCTGGCAGGTATATGTGGCTGGCATACGTTCACCAGTGACAAGCATGGTGACATATGCGACTGACCTGTACAGGTACGCATTGTACAGCAATGGACCGATCGGTGTGCCCGGCCGGCCCATTGCATCTGTTGTGAGCGGGTACGCGTTGTACAGCAATGGACCGATCGGTGTGCCCAGCCGGCCCATTGCATCTGTTGTGAGCGGGTACGCGTTGTACAGCAATGGACCGATCGGTGTGCCCGGCCGGACCATTACATCTGTTGTGAGCGGGTACGCGTTGTATCCCGAAATACGCGTTGTACAGCAATGGACCGATCGGTGTGCCCGGCCGGCCCATTGCATCTGTTGTGAGCGGGTACGCGTTGTACAGCAATGGACCGATCGGTGTGCCCGGCCCATTGCATCTGTTGTGAGCGGGTACGCGTTGTATCCCGAAATACGCGTTGTACAGCAATGGACCGATCGGTGTGCCCGGCCGGCCCATTGCATCTGCTGTGAGCGGGTACGCGTTGTATCCCAAAATACGCGTTGTACAGCAATGGACCGATCGGTGTGCCCGGCCGGCCCATTGCATCTGTTGTGAGCGGGTACGCGTTGTATCCCGAAATACGCGTTGTACAGCAATGGACCGATCGGTGTGCCCGGCCGGCCCATTGCATCTGTTGTGAGCGGGTACGCGTTGTACAGCAATGGACCGATCGGTGTGCCCGGCCGGCCCATTGCATCTGTTGTGAGCGGGTACGCGTTGTACAGCAATGGACCGATCGGTGTGCCCGGCCGGACCATTGCATCTGTTGTGAGCGGGTACGCGTTGTATCCCGAAATACGCGTTGTACAGCAATGGATCGAACGGTGCGCACGCGTTGGCTGGGGCCTGGCATGGCAACGGACGCGTATTCGAAGCTTCAACGAGTCTGATGCAGTGAATTCAGTTGGCCAGCCACAACAATATTGCAAAATCATGGGTGTCATGAACTTGGATTTTTGAAGGATGCTGTAGGCGTGTATTAGTGCTGCTATTCCATGGATTGGTCAGATTCAGAAGATGCAAACGACTTGGACCTATTACTTTGGACACATGGGACAGTATCTGCCTCTGCAGCACACATATAATGCTGGCTGTTCCCCTGAGAGCTCACTTGCCTGCACTACATGTTCCAGGACGACATCTGCCACCAACACTGCTGCTGTCTCTGCATCCTCTGGCTACTGCAATGGCACGTACTGTGGAGAGAGCCCCAGCCTTCAGCCTTGAGGAGAACCAGGCCCTGCTGGACAGCCTCCTTCCACAGTACAGCAAGCTGTATGGGACACCAGGGGAGCAGGTGAGTGTGCTGTCCACTGCCTTACTAATTTTGCATGTTGTCTGACTAGCAGGACTTACAGTGTGCACACCACAGGCTAGCATGCTCACTGAGTAGTTCTGACCCCCCAAAGTGTGTAGTTACATGCACTGAACAGATACAGTGCAGTAACAGTGCATTCCAACAAGGTTTACTTCCCATGCAATGATACCATGTAGTAACTGCTGGCAAACTGTTCATAGCCATCGTTGCACTGCCTGTGTACATCATGTGCCTCAGTGATTGAGACATGTATATCCAACTGTGTGATGCACGGATATGTTGCATGTGTAGTAATGGCATTTTCACTTTGTCATCCTCACAGGTTGATGCCCACCAGAAGCAGGAAATCTGGCTGACCATCGCCCGGGCAGTAAGATCCGTGGGGGACTACAAGCGCCGGATCCGCAACTGCCAGAAGAGGTGGCAGGACCTTCGAGGCTGGACCCGGAGGATCGCAAGGGTCCAGCTGAAGCTGTCGCCTCCTCGCAGGAGGGGCGGACACCGGACCCTGACCCCCACATGCTCAGGATCCTGGCGGTGGTCTTCCCTGACCTGGATGGGCAGCTGAAGGCCAGACAGCAGCAAGGAGGGGGTGAGTCCATGACAGCACTGTGCACTTTGTCTGACATGCTATGTGCCCTCCTCTGGCCTGGTTAAACTTCCACAGTACATCAGTCTTGTGGTCCAGGACCCATGTCCCTCTATTGTGACATGCCCACTCCTCATCTGATACGCATATGTGTGGCCCTTACAGTCAGGAAATTGTGTCACTTGGGGACTGTGTCATTGCATTTTGCTTTGCTCAAGGTGGGGGACAGCATTTGTTCCGGTGACTATGTTGTGGGATTCATGGGTGGGTCAATTGCTCACACAATGCCCAAGTCCTGACATGTAATCTGGGTGTAACTTTGATATGTGGTCCACTTGCTGATCTGATTCACCACATGTCCCTGGGGTATTTGGCACACCCTCATGCTGTGGGTGGGAACAATGTTTGGGCCTCAGGAGTATGTATATCAAGTGTGTCACACATGCTTAGACACCTGCCTACTGTCCAGGACTCATCCCTCTTACAGGTGGAGCTGGACAGTCATGCCTACGCCAGGGCATACAATAGACTCTGTAATCCCACTCCCGTGGATCATCTGACATGTTGTGACCAGTGACATGTTCCCTCAGGTGACTGCCTCTGTGTCAGTGTGCTGTGGCTTCATTGTCAGGACTACTGGTATGTTTGTCGGTTAGGGTTCAGCATGCCATCTGAGATGTGACCATGTGAGACGATACTTCTGTGACTTATAGATGTTTGATCACTTGACTGTGCACACAGGTGTATGTGACTGTGACTTTCAGCCAGCTGTTATTCATTCACAGCACACTGTGAGGTGCTCAGGTTCTGGGAGTTGTGTTTCATGTCCCCCATATGTCCAATTGGCATGACGTGTACAAATGCTAGTTCAGATGATGTGGTATGTGGGGGATGGACATGTGCACTTGTCAGTTACATAACTTGCATTCCCCATGTCCTAGGATTGTGACACAGTGCAGACAGTTGTTGGCAGGCTGCCATGGCCATGTGACTGGAGACAGTGATGTATGACTTTGCACGCATGCCTGTGTCATGGCATTAAACTTCCTAAGAGTGATCCTGCAGGGGAGTGGCATGTGCAACATGCACCCCATTGTGGCATGGAATATCCGGACATGGGTGCATCATGGTGTCTGGTGCTGGTATGCATCACATGCATTTCTATTTAGACTCTGGCCATCCCTTTCTCCGGACACCTGCACTGACTCAGTGGCAAGAGATGTGATGTGTGCATGTTCACATACTTCACTGTGTTTACTGCAATTTCCAACAACTGTGTAGGTGGTGCATGTGTCCACACTGGGGTCTTACCATCAGACAGGCACCAGACAGATGGGTGCAAGGGCAGGAGGGGTGTGAGTCCCATGGTTGACCATCAGACTGACAATTGGCTTCTCCAAATCTGTGTGAGGAGTTTTGGCGATGTTCTACTAAGGATGCCAGGGCTGGCTCTGTAAGTGCTGTACTTACTGTGGTGTGTGCGGTCAGTGCAGGTGACTGATGTTTGTCTGTTTCCCTAATTGTTTGCAGATACATCCACGGCCACAGGAGGGGACAGCTCCACGGACCAGGAGGAGCAGCGGAGCCAGACTGGGTCAGCATCCGACAAGTGGTCAGAGGGACCCAGTGGCACGGAGGGCGAGGGGAGCCACACCGAGGAGTCCTCAGCACCATCTACCTCAGCTGAGGACCACAGCAGCTCGGAGGATGACTCCCTTGTGGAGGCGGGTGTCAGCAGCCACCACACCCCCGCTAGTCTGTCTGGCCCCGCCACCACCACCACCAGCACCGCCCTCCCATTGGCTCCAATTCCAGACGTCCGTGGAGGCTCCCGTGTTCGGGAGCGTGTCTCTTTCGTGCCAGGCACCGCACCCCCTGCCCCTGTGTCCCCTCCTGCCCTGAGTGAGGAGTCTGTGTACCTACTTCGGCAGCTCCATGTACGGCAGACAGCAATGCTGAGTGTCCTCCATGCACACACCACTCTGTTGACACAGCTGGTGTCGTTCATGGAGGGCATCTCGACGGGTATGTCTGCCCTACAGAGGAGCAATAAGTCCATGGACTCCTCCCTGACGGCAGCAGTGTCCCTCCTCCAGCAGTCCCTCCCACCTCCTACCTCTGCCCCATCCACACTTCCTGGCACCCTACCTGTCCAAAGCACATGCACACCTGCACAATCACCCAAGCACACAGACACGAGCAGCACAGACACACCCAAAAGAAAGGCAAGACGTGCCCACAAGCATCCTCAGGGGACAGATACCACACACACAGGGGATGGGGAACAGACACACACACAGGCATCCACAGTCACTCCGCAGTCCTCCAAATCCTCTCCCTCCAAGACCCCTTCCCTTGCCTCACCTGCAATCCCACCTACACAGCAGATCTTCCTGTGTGACCTCGGCCTCTTCCCCTCCGATCCTGCAGATCCGGCATACCGGGGGAAGAGGAAGTCCACCCACACAGAGGGGAGTGCCCCTCGCCCCCGGACACCCTCCCCCAGGCGCAGGCAGACTGAGGACCCCATTCGGAAGTCCCCCCGGACCAGGAAGGGCAAGACCCCACCACCACCACCACGCTGCTCCACCACCCTGTCTCTCTCCTCCATCCCCCAGGCCACCACTCCACAGGTTCCACCGCCACACCCTGCCCCAGGTTCCCCCACACACTGATACCACATCCCCAAACTGCTTAGGCCCTCCCCCCTGCCACTTGCTCTTCCACCCCCAACCGAGACGCTCAGCCTGTTTGTGCCACTGGTGTGGAGACCGGGTCCCCCCTCTGTCCTGCCCACCTCATCTGCCCCCCTTCCACTCCCTTGGAGGCATGCACTGCAGTGGAGTCCTCAACCACCCCGTCTGACTCGGGCACTGCAGTGGTGCCGGCCCCCCGAGTCAGACACCTCCACTGCAGTTGCTGGTGACACTCCTGCACCCACCACCCCTTCACTGCCTCACTCTGGCATCCCCTGATCCTGTCCCTGCGGTGCCTGGCCTGCCCCTTGTATGCCCCTCCAAGGGGGATGTCCCCTGTCCCTACCAGTGCAGGCAAGCAATGGGTGACAAGTTGTCACATATCACCCTGTTGGGACTGTGTATTTGGACTGGTAATTGGCCTTAGTTTAATTTGAACTTCTGATTTTTTATTGACATTAGCTGAATAAAGCCTATTTTTGTTTACTTGTGGTTTTTCTTTTGATGTACATGATGTACATGGTTATCATCATGCATTTGCAGTTGTAATAGTGTTCAGATCAGGGAAATGAAGTGTTGCAGTGATGGACTCCATGTGGTCCGTGGGATGTGTGTCCTGTTGTAGTCTGTATCTATGGCATCCTCTGCTGCAGTCTGAGGGTGTGATGTTCACCATATGACACAGGGATGTACGTTTTGCATTTGTAAATTAACTTCTTTGTCTTACAGTGATGCACATCTGGTGGGCTTACCACTGTTCAATGTTTCTATTTCCCTGACTGTGTGCCCATCTCCACTGGACATGCAGTTTAGCACACCAATGTTGAAGGACTCATCAGTGTATACAGTGCACCTTGCTTGACACGTGTTTTGGGTGTATGCAGATGACTGACGTGACACTCCCGTACCCAGGCTGATGTGAGCAGAGCCTTCAGTGTGTTGTAGTTGTTGACTCACTGACCAAGTGTTCTGCCGACATGTTTGAGTCGTGCACAGACAAGGCTTGGCACAGCGGACCTTCCACAGCAGTGGAGTGCCCTCATGGCAGTGTGTAATCCCGTGACATTGCCTGGGCCCATGTTTTGTGTTGTGTAAGCATGTCTGTGCGTGTACCCTTCCCTTTTCCTACACAGGCTGTTTCCCTACGGATGTTCCTGTTTCTGATGCTTGCCGAGTTGTTCTGTGTTCATCCAGCATCTTGGACCTGGTTACTCCGGGATGTGGGTGCATGGCTAACTAAGGTTCATCAGGTTGTCATCCCAGGTTGTCTTTGTTGTCAGGGCTGGGGATGTCGGCAAACGCAGATGGGACACATTCAGGATTCCCCTTGGCACTTGTTGGTTACACATGTCATGTAATTTACAGTCTATGGTAGCTTTCAGTGATTGTGACACGTTGTGTGTGTGACTGCTGCCACTCCTTAGGGTCAGAGCTGCAATGTTGGAAGTTGTGTACGTGTGTTCTTTGTGTGTCACCTTGTCTTCTTCATTGGTGTGTGACTATGGCCAGGATCCCATTGATTGTGGTGGATTTCACGTCATGCCCATGTACCGCGTAGTGTGCAGTGTGTCAGACATTCACGAGTCTTGTTGACTGGCCATGTGTGATGGGTTTCTGCACCTTAGTTCCCACCACCACCCCTGGGATTGTCATGGGTGCATCTGCAATGTCACCAGTCCATGTGAGCTTCACTGCTGCACATTGGTGGAGATCAAGGTGTGTGGTGTTGAGTGTGTGCAAATGTGAGTTGTTGCACGGCTAGACCCCTACCTCCATATTGGCCATGGCTGGCAGGCCGTGCTGTTTGATTTGTGCTTGTGTAGGTGTGATGGTAGTTTGTTGCTCAGGACACATGGCTGTGGTTCACAGTGGGAATGACATCTACCTTTGTCATCACAGTGGGATTATCATGCAGGGTAGTGTCACCACAATGTGGGGTCCCTGTGGGTAGTGCTGTGGTGGTTCTGTCTCTTGCTGTGTTAGTTGCTGTTCCTACTTGCTTGTGTGACATGTGTAATTTGGGCTCCCTCTCATCTAACAATGCCTCTTTGCCCACATAGGGGAATCCGATCCATGAGTTACTTTTGTATGGCACTGTATACACATCTGTGTAATTGGAATTCAGGCCTCCTCATGTGTTGTGTGGTTGCCTGGGGACACTGGCACACACCCCCATCACCTGTTGTGTTTGATATGCAGTGTGGGTCTGCCTGTTTGTGTTTGTGCATTTGCACCACTGCATTGGCATATATTGAGTGTGCCATTGGCTGTATGTTGTTTGGTGGCTTTCCCCTGCTGTCCCTGGGACTCCTAGGTCATCAGTCAGCACAATAATCATGGTTTGTATGTCCCATTGCTGCCATGGTATGGTATTTGTTCACCTGACATCTACAGTCTCCTAGGATATCTACATTTGTGTGTCCATTGGTGCAGATATGTGGGTCTGCATTATGATGGTCACTTCTGTCATTGTGTTATTTGTGAATGTTGACAATGTGAGCCCCCATGGGTGATGTTTGTATGCACATGGCCAAAGGTATGTTTTATTTGCACTGCACTGTTTGCCTCACCCAATCTATGTTGCTATGGGACACAAGCACTACTATGCCACTGATGTGTTTGTTGTTGTGTGACCAGGAATCATCCATGCAGTTTGGCATTGGCAGCTTTTACCCTGACTACACTTCCCTTTTGGTCACTGTGGTGATGGGGCTTTGGGCCCCATTACCACACTGTTCAAAATGTGCATCAGCTATGGACCCCACACCTACCTTTTGGTCACTGTGTTGATGGGGCTTTGGGCCCCATTGCCACACTGTTCAAAAGGTGCATCAGCTATGGACCCCACACTTCCCTTTTGGTCACTGTGGTGATGGGGCTTTGGGCCCCATTGCCACACTGTTCAAAATGTGCATCAGCTATGGACCCCACACTTCCCTTTTGGTCACTGTGGTGATGGGGCTTTGGGCCCCATTGCCACACTGTTCAAAAGGTGCATTAGCTGTGGACCCCACACTTCCCTTTTGGTCGCTGTGGTGATGGGGTGTTCAACACCATTGCCACAGTGGCCATGGTCGTCTTGCATTGTGGAGGCCACACACATTTATGTGTGACACATGTGCTAGGGGGTCACATTGTATGTTCAATGTCATGTTCAGTGTTGTAGGCATTTGTCACAGACTACACACGCTTGTCATGGTGTTGGGGGGGATGTAATTTTCAGACATTCCTTATGTGGGAGTATGCTAGTTGTGTCATGCATTACCCGTCCTATGAGTAGGGGTGGAGGTAGTGGTAGGCATCCATCCCCATATGAGTGGGGATGGTAGTAGTGACAGGCATCCAGCCCCCCTGAGTAGGGGTGGTGGTAGTGGCAGGCATCCAGTCCCCCCTGAGTAGGGGTGGTGGTAGTGGTAGGCATCCATCCCCCTAAGGGTGGGGATGGTAGTAGTGACAGGCATCCAGCCCCCTATGAGTGGGGATGGTAGTAGTGATGGGCATCCAGCCCCCTATGAGTGGGGATGGTAGTAGTGATGGGCATCCAGCCCCTATGAGTGGGGATGGTAGTAGTGATGGGCATCCAGCCCCCTATGAGTAGGGGTGGTGGTAGTGGCAGGCATCCAGCCCCCCTGAGTAGGGGTGGTGGTAGTGGTAGGCATCCATCCCCCTAAGGGTGGGGATGGTAGTGGTGACAGGCATCCAGCCCCCTATGAGTGGGGATGGTAGTAGTGATGGGCATCCAGCCCCCTATGAGTGGGGATGGTAGTAGTGATGGGCATCCAGCCCCCTATGAGTGGGGATGGTAGTAGTGATGGGCATCCAGCCCCCTATGAGTAGGGGTGGTGGTAGTGGCAGGCATCCAGCCCCCCCTGAGTAGGGGTGGTGGTAGTGGCAGGCATCCAGCCCCCCCTGAGTAGGGGTGGTGGTAGTGGTAGGCATCCATCCCCCTAAGGGTGGGGATGGTAGTAGTGAAAGGCATCCAGCCCCCTATGAGTGGGGATGGTAGTAGTGATGGGCAACCAGCCCCCTATGAGTGGGGATGGTAGTAGTGATTGGCATCCAGCCCCCTATGAGTAGGGGTGGTGGTAGTGGCAGGCATCCAGCCCCCCCTGAGTAGGGGTGGTGGTAGTGGTAGGCATCCAGGCCCACCTGAGTAGGGGTGCTGGTAGTGGCAGGCATCCAGCCCCCCCCCTGAGTAGGGGTGGTGGTAGTGGTAGGCATCCATCCCCCTAAGGGTGGGGATGGCAGTAGTGACAGGCATCCAGCCCCCTATGAGTGGGGATGGTAGTAGTGATGGGCATCCAGCCCCCTATGAGTGGGGATGGTAGTGGTGACAGGCATCCAGCCCCCTATGAGTGGGGATGGTAGTAGTGATGGGCATCCAGCCCCCTATGAGTGGGGATGGTAGTAGTGATGGGCATCCAGCCCCCTATGAGTGGGGATGGTAGTAGTGATTGGCATCCAGCCCCCCTATGAGTAGGGGTGGTGGTAGTGGCAGGCATCCAGCCCCCCCTGAGTAGGGGTGGTTGTAGTGGTAGGCATCCAGGCCCCCCTGAGTAGGGGTGCTGGTAGTGGCAGGCATCCAGCCCCCCCTGAGTAGGGGTGGTGGTAGTGGTAGTCATCCATCCCCCTAAGGGTGGGGATGGCAGTAGTGACAGGCATCCAGCCCCCTATGAGTGGGGATGGTAGTAGTGATGGGCATCCATCCCCATAAGGGTGGGGATGGTAGTAGTGAAAGGCATCCAGCCCCCTATGAGTGGGGATGGTAGTAGTGATGGGCAACCAGCCCCCTATGAGTGGGGATGGTAGTAGTGATTGGCATCCAGCCCCCTATGAGTAGGGGTGGTGGTAGTGGCAGGCATCCAGCCCCCCCTGAGTAGGGGTGGTGGTAGTGGTAGGCATCCAGGCCCCCCTGAGTAGGGGTGATGGTAGTGGCAGGCATCCAGCCCCCCCCTGAGTAGGGGTGGTGGTAGTGGTAGGCATCCATCCCCCTAAGGGTGGGGATGGCAGTAGTGACAGGCATCCAGCCCCATATGAGTGGGGATGGTAGTAGTGATGGGCATCCAGCCCCCTATGAGTGGGGATGGTAGTGGTGACAGGCATCAAGCCCCCTATGAGTGGGGATGGTAGTAGTGATGGGCATCCAGCCCCCTATGAGTGGGGATGGTAGTAGTGATGGGCATCCAGCCCCCTATGAGTGGGGATGGTAGTAGTGATGGGCATCCAGCCCCCTATGAGTAGGGGTGGTGGTAGTGGCAGGCATCCAGCCCCCCCTGAGTAGGGGTGGTGGTAGTGGCAGGCATCCAGCCCCCCTGAGTAGGGGTGGTGGTAGTGGTAGGCATCCAGCCCCCGCTGATTAGGGGTGGTGGTAGTGGTAGGCATCCATCCCCCTATGAGTGGGGATGGTAGTAGTGACAGGCATCCAGCCCCCCCTGAGTAGGGGTGGTGGTAGTGGTAGGCATTCAGCCCCCTAAGGGTGGGGATGGTAGTAGTGACAGGCCCCCCTGAGTAGGGGTGGTGATAGTGGCAGGCATCCAGCCCCCCCCCTGAGTAGGGGTGGTGGTAGTGGCAGGCATCCAGGCCCCCCTGAGTAGGGGTGGTGGTAGTGGTAGGCATCCAGCCCCCCCTGAGTAGGGGTGGTGGTAGGGTGGTGTTGGTGGTAGGCATCCATCCCCCTATGGGTGTGTATGGCATTGGTGATGGCCATCCCACCCCTATGGTTCTGCTGTTGCTAGTGTACGTCATTTGTGCATCCCTATGTGTGTGTGACATATTTCGGGTACGTGTCGTTTGTTTGTGTTGTTGGTGTTTGACTTACCGACTGCGCCGTACGCGTCTGTGCCGGTCCCGGTAATATATGTAGAGTATAGGTAGGACCTGCGCGATGGGATTCATGCTTGGATCGTCTCGTTCGGGTTTCTCGTGTCTTCGAGTCGTACTCGTAGCAGGCTTGTTCGTCTCGTAGCCGTGGATCGTCTTGTGGCGCGAAACGGAGCTTATGTACGGCTCGCCCGGATGCTCAAACGTCCCCGGACGTAGCAACGGGTTCGGCGCGTACGGAGTGCGCATCGTACTCGTCCGGCCGGAAGGTGCTGTGTATTTGCTTCCGTACGACTCGATTCGGCGTTTACGGATCCGGCTCGGGCGGGGAACAGGAGCAGGATTGGGTAAGTACGGCTCGCTCGGAAACTGGGTTGTTATACGCATCGTACTTGTTCGTCCGGACGAGTGTTCGAATCGGTCGGGAAACACGCAATCGGCTGGTATTTTTTCCGGACGAATACTGTTAGGTGCGCTTCCGGCCGAGATCGGAATCGACCCCCATTGTATTTATTGTTAGGTTGTTGCGTTTTTGGTGTGTTGTAGGTGTTAGTTATATTTTAGTGAGATGTCGTGAGTTAGTGTTTGAGGCCTAGTGTAGACAAACGATAATATGACTAAATATGTGTTGTTTTGTTCATATAAATTAATGTTATTGTATTTAATGAATGTATTTTGGTGTATTTGTGTGGGTGGGTATGCTTTCAACATTTTTTGCAGGTTACTTTTAATTGACTTTACGTTGGAGAGACAGACGCGTTTTAAAAAAAAAAAGAAGTGTGTTTTAGTTTGTTAAACTAATATTATTATCACACTTTCTTTTATTTTTCGGTATTTCCTGGAGCGATTTTTATATTTTTATATCTTTTTCGGGTTTTTGAGGGTTTCCGTTATTTGGATTTGGCCAGGATGGATTTATATTGGACCTGTTGGATTTTTGCATTTTTTTTGGGGCTTTTTTAAACTTTAACATGGATTAACAGACAGATGTAAGGATTATTACTTGTTAGAATACATCTTCTACAGCTACATAAACCGTAAGTCTATTTTTTTGTATTAATTTGGGTGGGAAATGTTGTTATAATTAATTGTGATATATAGTATATTTTGATAAATATTATTTATTTGTAAATATATTTTTTTTAATTAAAAAAATATATATGACAATTAATTAATATTTGTGAAAATATAATATTAATATATGTGTGTAAAGTGTTTGTTTTGTGAACGAAAAAATGTATAATAGCTGTGGAAATGTAGTTTATAATATGCTTTTGGCTATTAGGGATAGGTAATCTAGGCCTCTTGTTGATGGGTATAGGGTAACCTGACTTTTCAGTAGCTCAAACATTTTTTTAGTTTGCTTAGTTAATTTGGGACATATTTGAGTTACAGATTGTTCCATCCGTAATTCTTGATAGCTTTGTTCTTTTTGTATAGATTGTAGTAGTTTTTGTAGGGTAGGTTTACCTCTGCTTGTTGTTGCTTGGAAGGCATTATGCCATCCTTCAACACTGTTATTTGTTTTGGCTTCTTTGTTTAAGGTACTTAGGTACACATTCCACCAAGGAATGTGGAACTTAGGTTGCCTTCTATGCCCTGATCTATGCAGTCTTCCCACCCAGGTGTCCTCAAAGTAGTCTAGTAGTGGGCTTATTTTGTCTTCGTTCCTTTTGTAATAGGGGCTCTCTATTAGAATATTGTAGTGCTCTGCTATATCAGTTACAGGTACATATGCTAGTGCTATTAGCTTTTTAATTTGGTAGGCGAAAGTACTGTCTATAGCATATTGTACACTTAGGGGTCGATTCCGATGTCAGCCGGAAGCGCACCTAACAGTATTCGTCCGGAAAAAATACCAGCCGAACGCGTGTTTTCCGACCGACTCGAACACTCTACCGAACGAACAAGTACGATGCGCATAACAGCCCAGATTCCGAGTGAGCCGTACTTACCCATTCCAGCTCCTGTTCCCCGCCCGAGCCGGATCCGTAAACGCCGAATCGAGTCGCACGGAACCAAATACACAGCACCTTCCGGCCGGACTAATACGATGCGCCTTCCGTACGCGCCGAACTCGTCGCTACGTCCGGCACGTATGAGCATCCGGGAGAGCTGCACATAAGCTCCGATTCGCGCCACAAGATGATCCACGGTGACAAGACGAACAAGCCAGCGACGAGTACGAGTCGAAGCCACGAGAAAGACGAACGAGACGAACCAACCATGAATCCCATCGCGCAGGTCCTACCAATACTCTACATCTATTACCGGGACCGGTACGGACGCGTACGGCGCAGACGGTAAGTCAAACACCCACAACACAAACAAACGACACGTACCCGAAATATGTCACACACACATAGGGATGCACAAATGACGTACACTAGCAACAGCAGAACCATAGGGGCGGGATGGCCATCACCAATGCCATACACACCCATAGGGGGATGGATGCCTGCCACTACTACCATCCCCACCCATAGGGGGATGGATGCCTACCACTACTACCATCCCCACTCATGGGGGGCTGGATGCCTGTCACTACTGCCATCCCCACTCATGGGGGGCTGGATGCCTACCACTACTACCATCCCCACTCATGGGGGGCTGGATGCCTACCACTAACACCACCCCCACTCACGGTGGGCTGTATGCCTACCACTAACACCACCCCTACTCAGGGTGGGCTGGATGCCTGTCACTACTACCATCCCCACCCATAGGGGGATGGATGCCTACCACTAACACCACCCCTACTCTGGGTGGGCTGGATGCCTGTCACGACTGCCATCCCCACCCATAGGGGGCTGGATGGCTGTCACTACTACCATCCCCACTCATGGGGGTCTGGATGCCTACCACTACTACCATCCCCACTCATGGGGGGCTGGATGCCTGCCACTACTGCCATCCCCACCCATAGGGGGATGGATGCCTACCACTAACACCACCCCCACTCAGGGTGGGCTGGATGCCTACCACTAACACTACCCCTACTCAGGGTGGGCTGGATGCCTGTCACTACTGCCATCCCCACCCATAGGGGGATGGATGCCTACCACTAACACCACCCCCACTCAGGGTGGGCTGGATGCCTACCACTACTACCATCCCCACTCATGGGGGCTGGATGCCTACCACTACTACCATCCCCACTCATGGGGGCTGGATGCCTACCACTACTACCATCCCCAATCATGGGGGGCTGGATGCCTACCACTACTACCATCCCCACTCATGGGGGGGTGGATGCCTGCCACTACTGCCATCCCCACCCATAGGGGGATGGATGCCTACCACTAACACCACCCCAACTCTGGGTGGGCTGGATGCCTGTCACTACTGCCATCCCCACCCATAGCGGGCTGGATGGCTGTCACTACTACCATCCCCACTCATGGGGGTCTGGATGCCTACCACTACTACCATCCCCACTCATGGGGGGCTGGATGCCTGCCACTACTGCCATCCCCACCCATAGGGGGGTGGATGCCTACCACTAACACCACCCCCACTCAGGGTGGGCTGGATGCCTACCACTACTACCATCCCCACTCATGGGGGGCTGGATGCCTGCCGCTACTACCATCCCCACTCATGGGGGGCTGGATGCCTACCACTACTACCATCCCCACTCATGGGGGGCTGGATGCCTGCCACTACTGCCATCCCCACCCATAGGGGGATGGATGCCTACCACTAACACCACCCCTACTCAGGGTGGGCTGGATGGCTGTCACTACTGCCATCCCCACCCATAGGGGGCTGGATGGCTGTCACTACTACCATCCCCACTCAGGGTGGGCTGGATGCCTGTCACTACTGCCATCCCCACCCATAGGGGGCTGGATGCCTACCACTAACACCACCCCTACTCAGGGTGGGCTGGATGCCTGTCACTACTGCCATCCCCACCCATAGGGGGCTGGATGACTGTCACTACTACCATCCCCACTCATGGGGGTCTGGATGCCTACCACTACTACCATCCCCACTCATGGGGGGCTGGATGCCTACCACCACTACCATCCCCACTCATGGGGGCTGGATGCCTACCACTACTACCATCCCCACTCATGGGGGCTGGATGCCTACCACTACTACCATCCCCACTCATGGGGGGCTGGATGCCAGCCACTACTGCCATCCCCACCCATAGGGGGATGGATGCCTACCACTAACACCACCCCTACTCTGGGTGGGCTGGATGCCTGTCACTACTGCCATCCCCACCCGTAGGGGGCTGGATGGCTGTCACTACTACCATCCCCACTCATGGGGGTCTGGATGCCTACCACTACTACCATCCCCACTCATGGGGGGCTGGATGCCTGCCACTACTGCCATCCCCACCCATAGGGGGATGGATGCCTACCACTAACACCACCCCTACTCAGGGTGGGCTGGATGCCTGTCACTACTGCCATCCCCACCCATAGGGGGATGGATGCCTACCACTAACACCACCCCCAGTCAGGGTGGCTGGATGCCTACCACTACTACCATCCCCACTCATGGGGGGCTGGATGCCTACCACTACTACCATCCCCACTCATGGGGGGCTGGATGCCTACCACTACTACCATCCCCACTCATGGGGGGCTTGATGCCTGCCACTACTGCCATCCCCACCCATAGGGGGATGGATGCCTACCACTAACACCACCCCCACTCAGGGTGGGCTGGATGCCTACCACTTCTACCATCCCAACTCATGGGGGGCTGGATGCCTGCCACTACTACCATCCCCACTCATGGGGGGCTGGATGCCTACCACTAACACCACCCCTACTCAGGGTTGGCTGGATGCCTGTCACTACTGCCATCCCCACCCATAGGGGGATGGATGCCTACCACTAACACCACCCCCACTCAGGGTGGGCTGGATGCCTACCACTACTACCATCCCCACTCATGGGGGGCTGGATGCCTACCACCACTACCATCCCCACTCATGGGGGGCTGGATGCCTACCACTACTACCATCCCCACTCATGGGGGGCTGGATGCCTACCACTACTACCATCCCCACTCATGGGGGATGGATGCCTGCCACTACTGCCATCCCCACCCATAGGGGGATGGATGCCTACCACTAACACCACCCCTACTCAGGGTGGGCTGGATGCCTGTCACTACTGCCATCCCCACCCATAGGGGGCTGGATGGCTGTCACTACTACCATCCCCACTCATGGGGGTCTGGATGCCTACCACTACTACCATCCCCACTCATGGGGGGCTGGATGCCTGCCACTACTGCCATCCCCACCCATAGGGGGATGGATGCCTACCACTAACACCACCCCCACTCAGGGTGGGCTGGATGCCTACCACTACTACCATCCCCACTCATGGGGGGCTGGATGCCTGCCACTACTACCATCCCCACTCATGGGGGGCTGGATGCCTACCACTACTACCATCCCCACTCATGGGGGGCTGGATGCCTGCCACTACTGCCATCTCCACCCATAGGGGGATGGATGCCTACCACTAACACCACCCCTACTCAGGGTGGGCTGGATGCCTGTCACTACTGCCATCCCCACCCATAGGGGGCTGGATGGCTGTCACTACTACCATACCCACTCAGGGTGGGCTGGATGCCTGTCACTACTGCCATCCCCACCCATAGGGGGCTGGATGCCTACCACTAACACCACCCCTACTCAGGGTGGGCTGGATGCCTGTCACTACTGCCATCCCCACCCATAGGGGGCTGGATGACTGTCACTACTACCATCCCCACTCATGGGGGTCTGGATGCCTACCACTACTACCATCCCCACTCATGGGGGGCTGGATGCCTACCACCACTACCATCCCCACTCATGGGGGGCTGGATGCCTACCACTACTACCATCCCCACTCATGGGGGGCTGGATGCCTACCACTACTACCATCCCCACTCATGGGGGGCTGGATGCCTGCCACTACTGCCATCCCCACCCATAGGGGGATGGATGCCTACCACTAACACCACCCCTACTCTGGGTGGGCTGGATGCCTGTCACTACTGCCATCCCCACCCATAGGGGGCTGGATGGCTGTCACTACTACCATCCCCACTCATGGGGGTCTGGATGCCTACCACTACTACCATCCCCACTCATGGGGGGCTGGATGTCTGCCACTACTGCCATCCCCACCCATAGGGGGATGGATGCCTACCACTAACACCACCCCCACTCAGGGTGGGCTGGATGCCTACCACTAACACCACCCCCACTCAGGGTGGGCTGGATGCCTACCACTAACACCACCCCCACTCAGGGTGGGCTGGATGCCTACCACTACTACCATCCCCACTCATGGGGGGCTGGATGCCTGTCACTACAACCACCCCTACTCATAGGACGGGTAATGCATGACACAACTAGCATA
Organism: Calotriton arnoldi; assembly: GCA_963921515.1. Taxonomy (NCBI): domain Eukaryota; kingdom Metazoa; phylum Chordata; class Amphibia; order Caudata; family Salamandridae; genus Calotriton; species Calotriton arnoldi. The sequence goes on along the minus strand of CAWUFW010000615.1, from coordinate 1,420,830 downwards.
CTCCCACATAAGGACTGTCTGTAAATTACATCCCACCCCCAACACCATGACAAGCGTGTGTGGTCTGTGTCAAATGCATACAACACTGAACATGACATTGAACATACAATGTGACCCCCTAACACATGTTGTGAGAAGTTGGCCTGGCATATGCTGTCCACTAATTATAGTGGGCACCTTGCACCAGTCCAAACAACCCCTTATTGGAGATAGGTTAAAGACAACCTTTATTGAAAGCTATCCTAGTGGTAGCTATGGAGAGCAGCCTTCAGGCTAAGTCTTGAAGGAATGTAAAGCAGCTTTTTTTACCAGTCTATAATCTCTTGAGTGACCAAATGAAAGAGGACCACACCAGGTATATATTCAAAATATATGTATTTATTACTAAACACACCCCTCTAGTCTCTTTATGAGGCTAGAGTTCGAAGTACATAAATTATAAGTTAGTTATCTACAGTAATAGCACAAATACATGTTTGAGCCCCAGGGGCGTACCAAACCATATACCAATAAAGTGATATAAGAACCATGACTGAGCTAGACACAAGGCCTAGAGCCTGTAGAAGTGCTTGGACCACAAGGAACCACCCAAGGCAGTGACACAGGGGACCCACAGGGGACGCGTGCAGTGTATGAACACAGCCGCGAACCACCGTTAACTTCTATGGGGAAAGTCGCGTTTAGAATTTAAAAGAAAAGGGACACTTAGAGGAGGACTTGGAGCAAACCCTTTGAGAACTAGGCTGTTCTAGTGTCAATACCCACGGGAGCACTGGAGTACTCGAGTTACCTCACCCAGGGTAGCCGGGTGCAAGGGTGTCTTTCGGGGTCGGGTTTCGTCGTCGCTTTCAATGGCGATCTACTGAAAAGTGCTGCTGGCGGCCAAGTCGAAAGTGTTCGGGTGGACCCAAAGGTGGATTGAAGATCTGAAGAACCTGAAAGCAGAGGGGACAGAGTCTGGGTCACTAGCCAGTGACCAGGAAGGCGATGAGCAGATGCCCACCGATGTTGAGTGCTTCAGGTAGGTTGACGGTCATCTTGACTCTTCAGCCACGAGGTCCAGGAGGTGTCAACGATGACCAGGAGCTGGATTCGAGCTGTGCCTCGACGTCTGTCGATTGCAGGGGTGTCGGCGACCAGATTAGACCCAACAAGCCTTGGCAACGGCAAGTCTTGTGGAAATGGAAGAAGGACGATGTTGCAGACCAGCAAGGTCTGGGGGACTCACCCAGCAAGGATAAGTCAGGGCACGCCTGGAGCAACCAGGGAGCCCAAGCAGAAAAAGATTGGCCTTCGGGAGGGTTTACTAGCCAACGGACTAGCGACCGCAAAGGAGCCTCGAGACGATGCACGTGGAGCTGGCTCACAGGACACTCGTGGAGTGGAGGCCAGTGATCTTCAGTGCAGTTGGTGCTGGAGGCTAGGGCTACTCAGAGCCCAAAGCACGACTTCGTGGGAGACCCAGAAGAGGATGCACTTGCAAATGCATTCGGTGTCCAGGGGTCACGGTTCCACGTTACCCACGATAGCTACGGGCCTCAGCTTTGCTAGGGACTCAGGGCAGCCTTGGGGAAGTCTGGAAATCCACCTCTGGTGATGCAAAGACTTCGGCATCCGACGGGAGCTTCAGCGATGCAGACCGGACAATTGCTTCTTTGGTGCCTGCCAAGCAGGGGAGTCACACCTTGAACCCAAGGGAGATTCTTCAGTCCTCTAATCTTAAAGTAGAGCGTCGAAGGTCCAGGATTCTGTGTCAGAGTTTCATCCAGGTAAATCTAAAGTCCTAAGGACTGGGGTCCCCTACTTATACTAAGGTAGGGGGTTGGACATACTCTGTGGCCCTACCTATGGGAGGGTCAGGGCAGAGGGATGGTTACACCCCTTTCCCTTTGTCCAGTTTCGCGCCAGAGCAGGGGCTGGAAGCCCCTGAGCCGGTTTGAACTGGGGTATGCACAGGGACACCAAGTGTGCCCCCAGTGCAGGATTTCAAAGCACCCGAGAGTGCTCCCGCCCAGCCCCAATACACACTATCCTGTCTGGGGAGGTGGTCACACCTCCCTGGGACAGGAGACCTATTGTCCAGGCCCCTCTGCCGGAGTTTCGGTCAGCAGCAGGAGGCCAGACTCGTGTCTGTGACAGCGGCATCCATTTTGTGATGCCAGGGCTCTGGAAAGTCAGTACCGGGTATACCGGTGTGTACATGTCTTTCCCTCTAGAAGGGTGGAATGCTACCCCCGCCGCCAGAACTGGCGGGGGGGGGGTAGTATTCCAAGATGTTTGACACCAAACACGACATGTTTCCGTGCAGCCATCCCAAAGTTAGCATTTAACGCGAGGTTATAATGCGCTTAAGAGTATACGGTCAGGCTGCACTACAAACAGCATCAGAGAAGGGTCTCCGAACGCTGAAGAGGGGCCCTGCTCATGCAGGGGCACCCTCTCACATAGGAACCACGCACTCTGCCTTCAGGATTGATAAGGCCTGCCATAGGAGTGACTTATAGGTTTATATGTGTGTATGTAGGTAGTGATATAGGTAGCCTATATCACAGTAAGGGGTGCATGCACCACCTTACACAGGCTGCAGTAGCAGACCTGTGGTGTCAGTTTGGATGGCCTTCCAGGGGTGGCACAATACATGCTGCAGCCCCTGGTAGGCCTCTGAGGTACCTATGCCCTGGGTACATAGTATACCATATACTAGGGACTTATAAGGGCACTCCAGATTCCAATCAGAGATGTGCCTAAGGCACATGGAAACCATTTTAGAGAGGAAGCAGCTAGGCTGGGGTTCTGATTAGCAGGGCCCCAGCCAGACTAAGGTCGAAAAACAGTGAAGCATCAGCAAAAAGTGGGGGTACCCATGTGAAGCAGATCCTACTCTCCTACACAACCCCCCAAACGTAGGGACATTAAACTAACCTTGCCCAGTTAAGTCTTCATGTTCTAAGTGGAAGTACCTAGAGAGTCCATCTGCATTGGCATGGTTACTCCCAGGTCTATGTTCCACTGTGAAGTCCATCCCCTGTAGGGAAATGAACCACCTAAGCAGTTTGGGGTTTTCACCCTTCATTTGTTTTAGCCATAAGAGGGGCTTATGGTCTGTTTGAACAAGGAAGTGAGTACCAAACAGGTATGGCCTCAACTTCTTCAGAGCCCAGACCACAGCAAAGGCCTCCCTCTCAATGGCTGACCAACGTTTCTCTCTAGGGGTCAGCCTTCTGCTAATGAAAGCTACTGGCTGATCCTGACCTTCATCATTCAATTGTGACAGTACAGCCCCTACCCCCAATTCAGATGCATCAGTTTGAACAATGAACTTCTTGGAGTAATCAGGACTCTGTAGAATGGGAGCAGAGCACATGGCCTGCTTCAGGTCATCAAATGCCTTTTGACAGCTAACTGTCCACTGAACCTTTTTGGGCATTTTCTTGGAAGTTAAGTCATTCAGGGGTGTCACTATTGATCCATACCCCTTGACAAATCTCCTATAGTACCCAGTCAGGCCTAAGAAGGCGCTCACCTGAGTCTGGGTAGTTGGAGCAGTCCAGTCCATGATGGTCTGGATCTTGCTCTGCAGTGGTTGAACCTGGCCTCCACCCACAAGGTGGCCCAGGTACACAACCTGACTCTGCCCTATCTGGCACTTGGTGGCCTTGATAGTCAGGCCTGCTTTCTGCAGGGCCTGTAAAACATTTCTGAGGTGGACCAGGTGATCCTCCCAGGTGGAGCTAAAGACAGCAATATCATCTAGATATGCTGCACTATAGGCTTCCAGACCTGTAAGGACTGTATTCACCAACCTCTGAAAAGTGGCAGGTGTATTCTTCAGACCAGAGGGCATCACCACAAATTGATAATGCCCACTAGGGGTTGAGAATGCTGTCTTTGGCTTTGCATCATCAGCTAGTCTGATCTGCCAGTAGCCAGCTGTCAGGTCAAATGTGCTTAGATACTTGGCTGAGGCCAAAGTGTCTATTAGCTCATCTGCCCTTGGTATTGGATGGGCATCAGTCCTAGTGACTGCATTGAGACCCCTGTAGTCCACACAAAACCTCATCTCTCTTTTCCCACCATTCGTGTGAGGTTTTGGCACAAGGACCACTGGACTAGCCCAAGGGCTATCTGAGGGTTCAATAACTCCCAAATCCAACATCTTCTGGACTTCTGTCCTGATACAGTCCCTGACATGGTCAGGTTGCCTATAAATCTTATTTTTAATAGGCAGACTGTCCCCAGTGTCCACTTCATGAGTGCACCAGGTAGTCTGACTGGGTGTCAGTGAGAATATGTGTCTGAACTGATTGAGCACCTGTCTGCAATCAGTCTGCTGCTGGGTAGTGAGGCTGCCTGCCAAGGCTACACCATCCACTGACCCATCACCAGGGTTCTGTGAGAGCAGGTCAGGGAGTGGGTCACTCTCTTCCTCCTGTCCCTCATCAGTAGCCATGAGCAAGCCCATGTCTGCCCTGTCCACATATGGTTTTAACCGGTTGACATGGAGAACCCTGTGGGGACTCCTGGGTGTTCCTAGGTCTACTAAGTAGGTAACCTCACCCTTCTGTTCAAAAATGGTATGGGGTCCACTCCATTTGTCTTGGAGAGCTGCTGGGGCCACTGGCTCCAACACCCACACCTTCTGTCCTGGCTGGTAAACAGTCAGTACAGCCTTTTGGTCATGCCAGGCTTTTTGAAGTTCCTGGCTAGCCTCAAGGTTTTTAGTTGCCTTTTTCATATACTCAGCCATCCGGGAGCGGAGACCAAGTACGTAGTCCACTATGTCTTGCTTTGGGGGCTTGAGAGGTAACTCCCATCCTTCCTTCACCAAGCACAGTGGACCCCTGACAGGGTGACCAAACAAAAGTTCAAAAGGGCTGTAGCCAACCCCTTTTGAGGCACCTCCCTGTACGCAAATAAAAGGCAGGGCAAGAGTATGTCCCATCTTCGCCTAAGCTTTTCTGGGAGCCCTTTAATCATGCCCTTCAAGGTTTTGTTGAATCTCTCAACTAAACCATTGCATTGTGGGTGATAGGGTGTGGTGAACTTGTAAGTCACTCCACACTCCTTCCACATTGCCTTTAAGTATCCAGACATAAAGTTTGCACCCCTGTCTGATACAACCTCCTTAGGGAAGCCCACTCTTGAGAAAATTCCCAGGAGGGCTCTTGCCACCACAGGTGCTGTAGTGGTCCAAAGGGGAATAGCCTCTGGGTACCTGGTGGCATGATCCACTACCACCAGGATAAACCTGTGCCCAGATGCTGTTTGGGGATCCATGGGACCAACAATGTCAATCCCCACCCTTTCAAAGGGAACCCCCACCACAGGTAGTGGTATCAGGGGGCCTTTGTAGTGCCACCTGCCTTGCCACTGGCCTGGCAGGTTACACAGGAGCGACAAAACTCCTTGGTGTCTTCAGACATGTGGGGCCAGTGAAAGTGAGGGACAATTCTGTCCCAAGTCTTGTTCTGGCCCAGGTGACCTGCTAAGGGAATATCATGGGCTAGGGTCAATAGGAAGCCCCTGAACTTCAAAGGTATAACCAACCTCCTGGTAGCACCAGGCTTGGGGTCTCTACACTCTGAGTACAAGAGTCCATCATCCCAATACACAGTATGGGGACCACTAGCTTTCCCAGCAGCCTCAGCAGCAGCTTGCTGTCTGAGGGGTTCAAGAGAGGGGCAGCTCTGCTGCTCCTGGCTCAGATCTGCCATGGAAGGACCCCCTGTCCCCAAGAACTCAACCTGGTCAGGTTCAAGCTCCTCTGGGACAGTTCCTTCCTCAGGACTGAGATCATCCCCCTCAAGAGACTGATCTTCCTTCTGAGCCAAGGGGGAAGGCACTGCCTTTACCCTACTACTCCTCTTCTTGGAGGGCACTTGGTCCATTATTCCAGAATCCAAGGCCTGTTCAGTGCTAGACATTTTGGCTTGTGACCTTGTCACAGCAAACACATCTGCAGGGATCCCCAGCATTTCTGCATGGGTCCTGAGCTCCACTTCTGCCCAAGCTGAAGTTTCTAAGTCATTGCCAAGCAAGCATTCAACGGGTAGGTCTGTACTTACCACAACCTTCTTAAGGCCAGTTACCCCTCCCCAGGAGAAGTTAACAACTGCCAGAGTATGCTCTGTTCTGACGTTGCTAGCATTGGTCACTTGGTACATTTCACCAAGTATTATCTGCCCAGGATTCACAAGGTCTTGTGTCACCATGGTGATACTTGCCCCTGTGTCCCTAAATGCCAAAGCCTCTCTTCCATTGATTAAGGGCTGTTGTCTGTACTTGCCCAGATTACTGGGACTCACAGAGGAGGTCATATCCATGCCTCCATCACAGACTAGGACAGCCTGAGTGAGTTCTCTGACTAGGTCAGAGCTCATCTCTTTACCCAGGGTCAACCCTACTAAACCCTTGGCTTGTGTAGTCCCACCACCAACTGTAACTGCACTAGTGGGAGCAGGTGCCTTAGGGGCATTGGTGGGGGCTGGAGTAGAGTCTTTGGACTTGGTGCAATCACTGGTCCAGTGGGTCTTTTGCTTACAGACCTTGCACCATGGTTTCCTTTGGCCTTTCCCTTTGGTAGACTGTGAATCCCCACCTGAAGAAGATTTTTGGGGGCCTTGTGAAGACTTTTGATCTTTACCCTTCTCCCCACCCTTATCAGAGGTTTTCGAATCTTGCTTCTTAGGGTCACCACCTTGGTTCTGTACCTTCTGCTTCACCCTGGTTCTGACCCATTTGTCTGCCTTCTTTCCCAATTCTTGGGGAGAGGTCAGATCAGAGTCTACCAGGTGCTGATGCAACAGCTGATTTTGACAGTTATTAAGAATCTGCTCCCTCATGATCAGATTGTACAATCCTGTGAAGTCACATACCTTACTGCCCAATAACCAACCTTCCAGAGCCTTGGCAGAACAATCAACAAAGTCCACCCAGTCTTGAGTCTGTGCTTTTTGGGTATCCCTGAACTTTAACCTGTATTGTTCAGTGGTTAGGCCTAACCCATCAATTAGAGCACTCTTCAACTCTTTGTAATTATCAGCATCCTCCTCTCTAACAGTGAGGAGCTTGTCTCTACCTTTGTCTGCAAAGGAGAGCCACACGATTGCTGCCCACTGCTCCTGAGGGACCCTCTGTACTTTACAGGCCCTCTCTAGAGCAGTTATCCATTTGTGGATGTCATCCCCACTCTGGTAGGGAGGGACAATCTTGCTCAGGTTTCTATGGTCATAAGACCTTTCCCTATCTTTGGGGAAACTGCTGCCACCATGGGACTCTAGTCCCAACTTTTGTCTCTCTCTATAGAGATCTAGGGACTCCCTGTCTATAGCCAATTGCTGTTTCCTGAGTTCAAGCTGAGTTTGCTCATATTGAATCAGTCTCTTTCTCCTCTCATGAGAGGATTCCCTCCTATGAGAGGAGACAGAGGTCCCTATTGAGGTGTCAGAGTGGTTAGACTCCTGAGAAGGAGACCTAGACCTTCTGGGCACACTCAGAACTCTTCCTGGGGGGACAAAGGGGAGGTCATTCTGATCCTCCTCCTCCTCCTCCACAGGAGGAATTGGGTTTTCCAGGACAAGGTCATTTTCACCTTCCTGGCCAGTTTCAGAGGGGGGCTGGGTTTCTTCACCCCTGGCCCCTTCCTCATCTTCTGCCCCACCCTCTTTGCCTACCCCTTCAGACCCTAGGGGCCTGCTGAGATCATCAGCTAGTAACACCTCCCTGAGGTGTTGGGTGCTGGCACTTTTGCCTGCCTTCAACTTCCTAGTATTGCATAATGCTCTCAATTCCAAGAATGGGAGTTTATCATACTTGGAGGGAAGAAGCCACTGGCTTCTGGCAAGGACTCACTGGGTCCTGGCTTTGAAGACATTACTAGTGAGGTGTGGTGTATGCACTACCTACTCTAGTGTGGCCTACTAAACTCTCTTGAGTTGTAGAAAGGGTGTGCTGTCCCTTAACACACAACTCTAAGTTCAGTAGAACTTACTGTATTACTAAGCTTGATTTATATGTACCTTAGGTACCCTTAGTGGTTTTCAGTTGATCAATTCAATTGAGATTATCTGGTAAAACAATAGCAAGCTGGAATCCCACACGCTGCACACCAATGTGAGAAGTTGGCCTGGCATATGCTGTCAACTAATTATAGTGGGCACCTTGCACCAGTCCAAACAACCCCTTATTGGAGATAGGTTAAAGACAACCTTTATTGAAAGCTATCCTAGTGGTAGCTATGGAGAGCAGCCTTCAGGCTAAGTCTTGAAGGAATGTAAAGCAGCTTGTTTTACCAGTCTATAATCTCTTGAGTGACCAAATGAAAGAGGACCACACCAGGTATATATTCAAAATATATGTATTTATTACTAAACACACCCCTCTAGTCTCTTTATGAGGCTAGAGTTCGAAGTACATAAATTATAAGTTAGTTATCTACAGTAATAGCACAAATACACGTTTTTGCCCCAGGGGCGTACCAAACCATATACCAATAAAGTGGTATAAGAACCACGACTGAGTTAGACACAAGGCCTAGAGCCTGTAGAAGTGCTTGGACCACAAGGAACCACCCAAGGCAGTGACACAGGGGACCCACGGGGGACGCGTGCAGTGTATGAACACAGCTGCGAACCACCGTTAACTTGTATGGGGAAAGTCGCGTTTAGAATTTAAAAGAAAAGGGACACTTAGAGGAGGACTTGGAGCAAACCCTTTGAGAACTAGGCTGTTCTAGTGTCAATACCCACGGGAGCACCGAAGTACTCGAGTTACCTCACCCAGGGGAGCCGGGTGCATAGGTGTCTTTCGGGGTCGGGTTTCGTCGTCGCTTTCAATGGCGATCTGCTGCAAAGTGCTGCTGGCGGCCAAGTCGAAAGTGTTCGGGTGGACCCAAAGGTGGATCGAAGATCTGAAGAACCTGAAAGCAGAGGGGACAGAGTCTGGGTCACTAGCCAGTGACCAGGAAGGCGATGAGCAGATGCCCACCGATGTCGAGTGCTTCAGGTAGGTTGACAGTCGTCTTGACTCTTCAGCCACGAGGTCCAGGAGGCGTCAACGACAACCAGGAGCTGGATTCGAGCTGTCCCACAACGTCTGTCGATTGCAGGGGTGTCGGCGACCAGATTGGACCCAACAAGCCTTGGCAACGGCAAGTCTTGTGGAAATAGAAGAAGGACGATGTTGCAGACCAGCAAGGTCTGGGGGACTCACCCAGCAAGGATAACTCAGGGCACGCCTGGAGCAACCAGGGAGCCCAAGCAGAAAAAGATTGGCCTTCGGGAGGGACTACTAGCCAACGGACTAGCAACCGCGAAGGAGCCTCGAGACGATGCACATGGAGCTGGCTCACAGGACACTCGTGGAGTGGAGGCCAATGATCTTCGGTGCAGTTGGTGCTGGATGCTGGGGCTACTCGGAGCCCAAAGCACGACTTCGTGGGACACCAAGAAGAGGATGTACTTGCAAATGCATTCGGTGTCCAGGGGTCACGGTTCCACGTTACCCACGACAGCTACGGGCCTCAGCTTTGCTGGGGACTCAGGGCAGCCTCGGGGAAGTCTGGAAATCCACCTCTGGTGATGCAAAGACTTCGGCGTCCGACGAGAGCTTCAGCGATGCAGACCGGACAATTGCTTCTTTGGTGCCTGCCAAGCAGGGGAGTCACTCCTTGACCCCAAGGGAGATTCTTCAGTCCTCTAATCTTAAAGTAGAGCGTCGAAGGTCCAGGATTCTGTGTCAGAGTTTCGTCCAGGTAAATCTAAAGTCCTAAGGACTGGGGTCCCCTACTTATACTAAGGTAGGGGGTTGGACATACTCTGTGGCCCCACCTATGGGAGGGTCAGGGCAGAGGGGTGGTTACACCCCTTTCCCTTTGTCCAGTTTCGCGCCAGAGCAGGGGCTGGAAGCCCCTGAGCCGGTTTGAACTGGGGTATGCACAGGGACACCAAGTGTGCCCCCAGTGCAGGATTTCAAAGCACCCGAGAGTGCTCCCGCCCAGCCCCAATACACACTATCCTGTCTGGGGAGGTGGTCACACCTCCCTGGGACAGGAAACCTATTGTCCAGGCCTCTCCTGCCGGAGTTTCGGTCAGCAACAGGAGGCCAGACTTGTGTCTGTGGCAGCGGCATCCATTTTGTGATACCAGGGCTCTGGAAAGTCAGTACCGGGTATACCGGTGTGTACATGTCTTTCCCTCTAGAAGGGTGGAATGCTACCCCCGCCGCCAGAACTGGCGGGGGGGTAGTATTCCAAGATGTTTGACACCAAACACGACATGTTTCCGTGCAGCCATCCCAAAGTTAGCATTTAATGCGAGGTTATAATGCGCTTAAGAGTATATGGTCAGGCTGCACTACAAACAGCATCAGAGAAGGGTCTCCGAATGCTGCAGAGGGGCCCTGCTCATGCACGGGCACCCTCTCACATAGGAACCACGCACTCTGCCTTCAGGATTGATCAGGCCTGCCATAGGAGTGACTTATAGGTTTATATGTGTGTATGTAGGTAGTGATATAGGTAACCTATATCACAGTAAGGGGTGCATGCACCACCTTACCCAGGCTGCAGTAGCAGACCTGTGGTGTCAGTTTGGATGGCCTTCCAGGGGTGGCACAATACATGCTGCAGCCCCTGGTAGGCCTCTGAGGTACCTATGCCCTGGGTACATAGTATACCATATACTAGGGACTTATAAGGGCACTCCAGATTCCAATCAGAGATGTGCCTAAGGCACATGGAAACCATTTTAGAGAGGAAGCAGCTAGGCTGGGGTTCTGATTAGCAGGGCCCCAGCCAGACTAAGGTCGAAAAACAGTGAAGCATCAGCAAAAAGTGGGGGTACCGATGTGAAGCAGATCCTACTCCCCTACACATGTGTCACACATAATTGTGTTTGTGGCCTACACAATGCAAGCAGACCATGACCACTGTGGCAATGTGGCCCAAAGCCCCATCACCACAGTGCCCAAAAGGTAAGTGTGTGCTCCATAGCTGAAGCACATTTTGAACAGTGTGGCAATGGGGCCCAAAGCCCCATCACCACAGTGCCCAAAGGTAAGTGTGTGCTCCATAGCTGAAGCACATATTGAACAGTGTGGCAATGGGGCCCAAAGCCCCAACACCACAGTGCCCAAAGGTAAGTGTGTGCTCCATAGCTGAAGCACATTTTGAACAGTGTGGCAATGGGGCCCAAAGCCCCATCACCACAGTGCCCAAAAGGTAAGTGTGTGCCCCATAGCTGAAGCACATTTTGAACAGTGTGGCAATGGGGCCCAAAGCCCCATCACCACAGTGCCCAAAGGTAAGTGTGTGCTCCATAGCTGAAGCACATATTGAACAGTGTGGCAATGGGGCCCAAAGCCCCATCACCACAGTGCCCAAAAGGTAAGTGTGTGCTCCATAGCTGAAGCACATTTTGAACAGTGTGGCAATGTGGCCCAAAGCCCCATCACCACAGTGCCCAAAAGGTAAGTGTAGTCCTGGTAAAAGCTGCAAAAACAAAACTGCAGGGATTATTCCTGGCCACACAACACCAAACACTACAGTGGCATTGTAGTGCTTGTGTCCCATAGCAACATAGATTGTGTGAGGCAAGCAGTGCAGTGCCAATGACACATCGTTCTGGCCATGTGCACACAAACATCAGCCATGGGGGCCCACATTGTCTACATTCACAAATAACACAATGACAGAAGTGAGCATCATAATGCAGACCCACATATCTGCACCAATGGACACACAAATGTAGATATCCTGTGGAGACTGTAGATGTCAGGTGAACAAATACCATACCATGGCAGCAATGGGACATACTAACCATGATCAATGTGCTGACTGATGACCTAGCAGTCCCAGGGCCAGCAGGGGAAAGCCAACAAACAACATACAGCCAATGGCAAACTAAAGGTATGCCAATGCAGTGGTGCAAATGCACAAACACAAACAGGCAGACTCACACTGCATATCATACACAACAGGTGAGGGGGTTGTGTGCCAGTGTCCCCAGGCAAACACACAACACATGAGGAGGCCAGATTCACTAATACACAGATGTCAACACAGTCACATACAAAAGTAACTCATGGATTGGATTCCCTATGTGGGCAAACAGGCATTGTGAGATGAGAGGGAGCCCAAATTACACATGTCACACAAGCTTGTAGGAACAGCAACAAACACAGCAAGAGACAGAACCACCACAGCACTCCCCCAGGGACCCCACATTGTGGTGACACTAGCCTGCATGACAATCACACTGTGATGACAAAGGTAGATGTCATCCACACTGTGAACCACAGCCATGTGTCCTGAGCAACAAACTACCATCACACCTATACAAGCACAAAGCACTCAGCATGGCCTGCCAGCCAAGGACAGTATGGAGGTAGTGCCCCAGCAATGCAACAACTCACATTTGCACACACTCAACGCCACACACCTTGAACTCCACCAATGTGCAGCAGTGAAGCTCACATGGACTGCTGACATTGCACATGCACCCATGACAATCCCAGGGGTGGTGGGGGGAAATATGGTGCAGAAACCAATCACACATGGCCAGTCAACAATACTTGTGAATGTCTGACACACTGCACAGTATGCCGTACATGGGCATGACGTGAAATCCACCCCAAACAATGGGATCCTGGCCATAGTCACACACCAATGAAGAAGCCAAGCTGACCCACAAAGGACACACATAGACAACTTCCAACATTGCAGCTCTGACCCTGAGGAGTGGAAGCAGTCACACACACAACGTGTCACAATCACTGAAAGCATACCCAAACAGAAAATCACATTACTCGTGTAACCAACAAGTGCCAAGAGGAATCCTGACTGTGTCCCATCTCCGTTTGCCCACATCCCCAGCCCTGACAACAAAGACAACTAGGGATGACAACCTCATGAACATTAGTTTGCCATGCACCCACATCCCGGAGAAACCAGGTCCAAGATGCTGGATGAACACAGAACAACTCAGCAAGCATCACAAACAGGAACATCCGTAGGGACACAGCCTGTGTAGGAAAAGGAGAAGGGAACACGCACAGACATGCCTACACAACACACAACACGGGCACAGCCTATATCACGGAATCACGCACTGCCATGAGGGCACTCCACTCCTGTGGAAGGTCAGCTGTGCCAAACCTTGTCTGTGCACGACTCAAACATGTCAGCAGAACACTCAGTCAGTGAGTCAACAACTACAACACACTGAAGGCTCTGCTCATATCAGCCTGGGCACGGGAGTGTCACGTCAGTCATCTGCATACACCCAAGACACGTGTCAAGCAACTTGCACTGTGTACACAGATGAGTCCTCCAAATTTGATGTGCTAAACTGCATGTCCATTGGAGACGGGCACACAGTCAGGGTACTAGGAACATTGGACAGTGGTAAGCCCACCAGATGTGCATCAGTGTAGGACAAAGATGGTAATCTACAAATGCTAAACGTACATCCCTGTGTCAAATGCTGAACATTACACCCTCAGACTGCAGCAAAGGATGCCATAGATCCAGACTAGATTAGGACACATATCCCATGGACCACATGGAGCCCATCACAGCAAAACTTCATTTACCTGATCTGAACACTATTACAACAGCAAATGCATGATTCTACACATCTACATCATGTACCTCCAAAGATTAACCACAAGTAAACAAAAAGAGGCTTTATTCAGCAAGTGTGCAACTCAAATCAAAAGTCAAAAATAAACTAAGGCCAATGGCCAGTCCAAATATACAGTCCCAACAGGGTGATGTGTGACAACTTGTCAACAATTGCTTGCCTGCACAGGTACGGACAGGGGACATCCCCCTTGAAGGGGCATATGAGGGGCAGGCCAGGCACCGCAGGGACAGGATCAGGGGATGCCAGAAGGAGGCAGTGAAGGGGAGGTGGGTGCAGGAGTGTCACCGGAAACTGCAGTGGACGTGTCTGACTCAGGGGGGGCCGGCACCACTGTGGTACACAAGTCAGTTGGTGTGGGTGCTGCAACCACTGCAGTGGGCTGGACTGATGTAGTGGACTGGGTACCCACTGCAGTGCCCGAGTCAGATGTGGTGGTTGTGGACTCCACTGCAGTGCATGACTCCAAGGGAGTGGAAGGGTGGGCAGATGAGGTGGGCAGGACAGAGGGGGGGGACACGGTCTCCACAACAGTGCCACTAACAGGCAGAGCGTCTGGGTTGGGGGTGGAAGAGCAAGTGGCAGGAGGGGAGGGCGTAAGCAGTCTGGGGATGTGGTATCGGTGTGTGGGGGAACCTGGGGCAGGGTGTGGCGGGGGAACCTGTGCAGTGGTGGACTGGGGGATGGAGGAGAGAGATTGAGCGGCGGAGCTGTGTGGTGGTGGTGGTGGGGTCTTGCTCTTCCTGGTCCGGGGGACTTCCTAATGGGGTCCTGTGTCTGCCTGCGCCTGGGGAGGGTGTCCGGGGGCGAGGGGCACTCCCTCTGTGTGGGTGGACTTCCTCTTCCCCCGGTATGCTGGATCAGCAGGATTGGAGGGAAGAGGCCGAGGTCACACAGGAAGATCTGCTGTGTAGGTGTGGTAGCAGGCGAGGCAAGGGAAGGGGTCTTGGAGGGAGAGGATTTGGAGGACTGCAGAGTTAATGTGGATGCCTGTGTGTGTGTGTGTTCCCTATCCCCTGTGTCTGTGGTATCAGTCCCTGAGGATGCTTGTGTGCACGTCTTGCCTTTCTCTTGGGTGTGTCTGTGCTGCTCGTGTCTGTGTGTTTGGGTGACTGTGTAGGTGTGCATGTGCTTTGGACAGGTAGGGGGGCAGGAAGTGTGGATGGGGCAGAGGTGGGAGGGGTGAGGGACTGTTGGAGGAGGGACACTGCTGCCGTCAGGGAGGAGTCCATGGACTTATTGCTCCTCTGTAGGGCAGACATACCCGTCGAGATGCCCTCCATGAACGACACCAGCTGTGTCAACAGAGTGGTGTGTGCATGGAGGACACTCAGCATTGCTGTCTGCCCTACATGGAGCTGCCGAAGGAGGTACACAGACTCCTCACTCAGGGCAGCAGGGGACACAGGGGCAGGGGGTGCGGTGCCTGGCACGAAGGAGACACGCTCCAGAGTACGGGAACCTCCACGGACCTCAGGAATGGGAGCCAATGGGAGGGCGGTGGTGGTGGTTGTTGTGGCGGGGCCAGACAGACTAGCTGGCCTTTGGTGGCTGCTGAGACCCGCCTCCACAAGGGAGTCATCCTCCGAGCTGCTGTGGTCCTCAGCGGAGGTGGATGGTGCTGAGGAGTCCTCGCCCTCCGTGCCACTGGGTCCCTCTGACCACTCGTCCGATGCTGACCCAGTCTGGCTCCGCTGCTCCTCCTGGTCCGTGGAGCTGTCCCCTCCTGTGGCCGTGGATGTATCTGCAAACAATTAGGGAAACAGACAAACATCAGTCACCTGCACTGACCGCACACACCACAGTAAGTACAGCACATTACAGAGCAAGCCCTGGCATCCTTAGTTGAACATTGCCTAAAGTCCTCACACAGATTTGGGGAAGCCAATTGTCAGTCTGATGGTCAACCATGGGACTCACACCCCTCCTGCCCTTGCACCCATCTGTCTGGTGCCTGTCTGATGGTAAGACCCCAGTGTGGACACATGCACCACCTACACAGTTGTTGGACATTGCAGGGAACACGGTGAAGTATGTGAACATGCACACATCACATCTCTTGCCACTGAGTCAGTGCAGGTGTCCGGATAAAGGGATGGCCAGAGTCTAAATAGAAATGCATGTGATGCATACCAGCACCAGACACCATGATGCACCCATGTCCGGATAGTCAATGCCACAATGGGGTGCATGTTGCACATGTCACTCCCCTGCAGGATCAGTCTCAGGAAGTTTAATGCCATGACACAGGAATGCGTGCAAAGTCATACATTACTGTCTCAAGTCACATGGCCATGGCAGCCAGCCAACAACAGTCTGCACTGTGTCACAATCCGAGGGCATGGTGAATGCAAGTTATGTGACTGACAAGTGCACATGTCCATCCCCCAAATACCACATCATCTGTACTACTATTTGTCCACGTCATACCAACTGGACATTTGGGGGACATGAAACACAACTCTCTGAACATGAGCACCTCACAGTGTGCTGTGAATGACAATACAGCTGCCTGAAAGTCACAGTCGCAAACACCTGTGTGCACAGTCAAGTGATCAGACACCTATAAGTCACAGAAGTATCGTCTATCATGGTCACATCTCAGATGGCATGCTGAGCCCTAACTGATAAACATACCAGTAGTCCTGACAACGAAGACACAGCACAATGAGACAGAGGCAGACACCTGAGGGTACATTTCACTGATCACAACATGCCAGATGATACACAGGAGTGGGAGTACAGAGTGTATTGCATGCCCTGGAGTAGGCATTACTGTCCAGCTCCACCTATAAAAGAGGGATGAGTCCTGGACAGTAGGCAGGTGGCTAAGCATGTGTGACACACTGGATACACATACTCCTGAGGCCCAAACATTGTTCCCACCAGCAGCATGGGTGTGTGCCAAATTTCCCAGGGACATGTGGTGAGTCAGAGCAGCAAGCGGACCACATATCAAAGTTACACCCAGATTACATGTCAGAACTTAGGCATTGTGTAAGCAATTGACCCACCCATGAATCGCACAACATAGTCACGGGAACAAATGCTGTTCCCCACCTTGAGCAAAGCTAAATGCAATGACACAGCCCCCAAATGACACAATTTCCTGACTATAAGGGCCACACATATGCGTATCAGAGGAGAAGTGGGCATGTCACAAATGAGGGACATGGGTCCTGGACCACATGACTGATGTACTGTGGAAGTTTAACCAGGCCAGAGGAGGGCACATAGCATGTCAGACAAAGTACACAGTGCAGTCATGGACTCACCCCCTCCTTGCTGCTGTCTGTCCTTCAGCTGCCCATCCAGGTCAGGGAAGACCACCGCCAGGATCCGGAGCATGTGGGGGGTAAGGGTCCGGTGTCCGCCCCTCCTGCGAGGAGGCGACAGCTTCAGCTGGACCCTTGCGATCCTCCGGGTCCAGCCACGAAGGTCCTGCCACCTCTTCTGGCAGTTGCGAATCCTGCGCCTGTAGACCCCCACGGATCTTACTTTCCGGGCGATGGTCAGCCAGATTTCCTGCTTCTGGTGGGCATCAACCTGTGAGGATGACAAAGTGAAAAGGCCATTACTACACATGCAACATATACGTGCATCACACAGTTGGATATACATGTCTCAATCACAGGGGCATATGATGTACACAGGCAGTGCAACAATGGCTATGAACAGTTTGCCAGCAGTCACTACATGGTATCATTGCATGGGAAGTAAATCTAGTTGGAATGCACTGTTAATGCACTGTACCAGTTCAGTGCATGTAACTACACACTTTGGGGTGTGACAACTACTCAGTGGGCATGCTAGCCAGTGGTGTGCACACTGAAAGTCCTGCTAGTCAGACAACATGCACAATTAGTGAGGCAGTGGACAGCACACTCACCTGCTCCCCTGGTTTCCCATACAGCTTGCTGTACTGTGGAAGGAGGCTGTCCAGCAGGGCCTGGTTCTCCTCAAGGCTGAAGGCTGGGGCTCTCTCCACAGTACGTGCCATTGCAGGAGCCAGAGGAAGCATAAACAGCAGCAGTGTTGGTGGCAGATGTCATCCTGGAGCATGTAGTGCAGGCAAGTGAGCTCTCAGGGGAACAGCCAGCATTATATGTGTGCTGCAGAGGCAGATACTGTCCCATGTGTCCAAAGTGATAGGTCCAAGTCGTTTGCATCTTCTGAATCTGACCAATCCATGGAATAGCAGCACTAATACACGCCCACAGCATCCTTCAAATCTTCAACTTCACGACACCCATGATTTTCAACATTGTTGTGGCTGGCCAACTGAATTCACTGCATCAGACTCATTGGAGCTTCGAAAACGCGTCCGTTGCCATGCCAGGCCCCAGCCAATGTGTGCGCACCGTTCGGTCCACTGCTGTACAACGCGTATTTCGGGATACAACGCGTACCCGCACACATCATATGCAATGGGCCGGCCGGGCACACCGATCGGTCCATTGCTGTTCAACGCGTACCCACTCACATCCAATGCAATGGTCCGTGCGGGCACACCGATCGGTCCATTGCTCTACAACGCGTACCCGGGATACAACGCGTACCCGCTCACATCCAATGCAATGGGCCGTGCGGGCACACCGATCGGTCCATTGCTGTACAACGCGTACCCGGGAAACAACGCGTACCCGCTCACATCCAATGCAATGGGCCATGTGGGCACACCGATCGGTCCATTGCTGTACAACACGTACCCGGGAAACAACGCGTACCCGCTCACATCCAATGCAATGGGCCGTGCGGGCACACCGATCTGTCCATTGCTCTACAACGCGTACCCGCTCACATCCAATGGAATGGGCCGTGCGGGCACACCGATCGGTCCATTGCTGTACAACGCGTACCCGGGAAACAACGCGTACCCGCTCACATCCAATGCAATGGGCCGTGCGGGCACACCGATCTGTCCATTGCTCTACAACGCATACCCGGGAAACAACGCGTACCCGCTCACATCCAATGCAATGGGCCGTGCGGGCACACCAATCGGTCCATTGCTCTACAACGCGTACCCGCTCACATCCAATGCAATGGGCCGTGCGGGCACACCGATCGGTCCATTGCTCTACAACGCGTACCCGCTCACATCCAATGCAATGGGCCGTGCGGGCACACCGATCGGTCCATTGCTCTACAACGCGTACCCGCTCACATCCAATGCAATGGGCCATGCGGGCACACCGATCGGTCCATTGCTCTACAACGCGTACCCGGGATACAACGCGTACCCGCTCACATCCAATACAATGGGCCGTGCGGGCACACCGATCGGTCCATTGCTGTACAACGCGTACCCGGGATACAACGCGTACCCGCTCACATCCAATGCAATGGGCCGTGCGGGCACACCGATCGGTCCATTGCTGTACAACGCGTACCCGGGAAACAACGCGTACCACACCGATCGGTCCATTGCTCTACAACGCGTACCCGCTCACATCCAATGCAATGGGCCGTGCGGGCACACCGATCGGTCCATTGCTCTACAACGCGTCCCTGGACAGGTCACACGCATATGTCACCATGCTGGTCACTGGTGAACCTATGCCAGCCACATATACTTTCCAGGGACTCAGGGGCACACCTACAACACCACACCCAGTCCACACTGTATCTAAGGAATGTGTGGCAGCATAACCTTATCTGTGTATGGGGGTGAACATGTGGTTTTTGGGGTGGCACTTGGGGGCAGACACACCCAGGCTGTGCACGTGTTCATGGGGACAGGGTCCTTTGTGTGTTGTGCACCTGACCACTGTGGTGTGCAACTTTTCATTTTGGAGCATGTGTCATGGTCACATTTCTAGGTTGTGTATGTGTATGACATGTCACATACCCCCAGGCTCACATGTGGGAAGGCATGTATGTCACAGGGTGGCCCATTGCCACAATAGTGATGTCCCTCCGCAGTCTGTGTGCATGTTGTGTTTCACATGTCTCTGACTCCATGTGCACAATGGGAGACAGTCTCCACATCCACGTGGTTTGTGCATGAACTTTGATGTTGTGTGTGTGTGTGTCACAGACGTCCATGTCTGTCCTGCAGAGGCTACAGGGGCCACTACCTGTGGGTGTCATGTTTGTTTTTCTGACGTGTACATGATACGCAATGTCATGCCAGTGTCCATGTGGCAAGACAGGGTCCCTGTGAATCTACCTGTCAATGAGCTGTGATGCCTGTGGAGCATCTGTCCAGACATGTCACTGTGGTATGTGTGTGGAACGTGGGAGCAGTAAATGGGTACTGTGACACAGCCTAATGGTTTCCCATAGCACACCCTGGAACCTGTTGTCAACACTTGTTGAACAGAGATGTTAGATGATGTCCATGTAGGTGCCATATATGTCCAAACAGAACGACACACACATCAAGTACTTGTGTTTGTTAATGATGTATCATGTGAAATTGAGTATGGTGAACGGCACATAGTTGGGGTGACTGACAATCTTGCTTTCTTCACCTATGCACTGCAGGGCTCCTGCTGTCCATCGACCATTCCCAGACCTGGCAACGATGGTGGAACGTGACAGCATCCGACGGTACCGCTTCACCAGGCAGCTGATTGAGGATTTGGCAGTGCGGTTGGACCCACATTTGCAGCCTGGCCGGCCGTATCCTACAGCGCTGACCCCCAAGGTGAAGGTGATGGCAGCCCTACACTTCTTTGCCACCGGTACCTTTCAACACACTGTGGCGACTGCCGGTGGGATGTCACAGACTATGTTCAGCCGTGTGCTACGCGATGTTTTGGGGGCAAGGTTGAGATACCTGAACCAGTACATCTATTTCCCAACACGTCAACGACTCACTGACGTCAAGAGTGACTTCTATACCCTGGGGAGGATGCCACATGTAATTGGCTCCATTGATGGGACACATGTGGCTTTGATACCACCACAGGCACATGAGCAGGCATACCGGAACCGTAAACATTACCATTCGATCAATGCTCTGGTGGTATGTCTTGCAGATATGACCATCACACATGTGTGTGCCCGTTTCCCCGGTTCGGCACACAATGCCTACGTGATGAGGAGTAGTCGCATCCCGAGGATGATGTCACAGATGCCGAACCAGCGTGCCTGGCTTGTTGGTGTGTACTGACTTTGTACCATTGTGTGTGTTCTGCTATGTTGTTTTCCGCACACATTTTCAAATCGGCTAATGTGCAATTGTCTGTCTGTAGGTGATTCGGGATACCCCAACATGCTGTGGTTGCTGACACCCCTCAGGAACCCTGTGACACCAGCCCAGATGCGCTACAATGAGGCACATGGTCGGACGAGGAGGGTGATTGAGCGGACCTTTGGTCTCCTGAAGAGCCGCTTCCGCTGCCTGGACAAGACAGGAGGGGCCCTCCCATATGCCCCAGCAAAGGTGTGCAAGATTGTCATCGTCTGCTGCATGCTACACAACCTGGCAGTGCGGAAGGAGTTGCCTCTCATCCTGGATGACGATGACCAACGTCCGCCACCTGTGGAAGATCCTGGCCTGGGTCACGATGCCAGTGAAGATGATGATGATGATGATGGTGATGTCCGCACACAGCTCATCACCAACTTCTTCAGCTGAATGTGAGTCTCCAGAGGGTTGTAATGTCAATGATTTGAGTTTGCATGATATGTGTGTGTGGTGCTCTGGTGCTGTTTGAGTGTGGCCATGTGCTACTTGACTGGATGCGTGCAGCGATGTGTCCTTGCAGGTGGTCTGTACTGCCCAACAGTGTTGACATGCTAACTTGGTTTTGTGTAGTTATCTCGTGACATGTATTAGACATGAGTATTGCCGTTCTGTGCTGTTCTTCAGTGGTTTTGACTGTGTGTTATGTCTGTCCTTCACAGGGTGCTGCCGGAGTTGTTTGATCAACTTGGATCCCACGAATCCATGATTCAACTTCCAAGGTGGAAGCAGTCGTTTCCCTACAGGTGATGTGCCACACACCCTTGGACTTTCTATCTTCTGCACTTTTTGACTTTGTGGCCACAGCCAGGTTGGATTAGCTAGCATTTGTAGTGGAAACAACATGTTGCAAATGTGTAATAAACCTGTGCTTCACTTTGGGATGTGCCTTGTCTGTGGTCACACATCTGACTGACATTTGCTTACTGCACCTGTAGTCTAGTTGACAGACTGTGAATAGGTGGCGTGTCTGTGCATTCCACTGTATTTAGTTGCAACATCAGTATAGGTGATGAGTCTGATGGCCCTGGTGTGTATGTGTTGTGTGGCCCTAGTGGTGTGTCTCCCTCATATGTGTCACGTCGCCATGACTGACATGACGGTGTTGGACATGCTGTAGCAGTTAGCATGCACAGTGTCATTTTTCTGATCACCATCTCCATGACAGAGAGCACGTTGGAATCACAACAGAGGCAGATATGGTGTATTGGTGAGTTTATTTACATACAGGTGTGAGAATGGTGCACAGGATGGTGGGTGCTGTACATAGAAATTGGAATCCAAAGTTCCCATGTGATTCGGAAGTCTTGGTAGCTGGAATGTCCAGAGTAAAGTCCACAGTCATCTGATGAATTTGGCCAACTAGAGCTCCCCATGTCATGTGGGAGAGTTGGGTTGGCTTCGACAGGGCGTGCAGTTTGCACACAGAGGAAAAGTTCCAGAACAGGTGTTGGCTTCCTGGGGGATGTAGATGGCCATCGGCCTCTCAGTTTGGCCTCCTCGGACGGCCCCTCTTCTTGGGGGGGGACCCTCAGGTGCAGGCTGCGGCGGTGCAGGGGACTCTCTGCCAGAGTCCTCCTCCCTCCCTGTGGCATTTGCAGTTGTTTCAGCAGCAGATGTTGTGGGCACACAGGGAGGTGAGAACTAAAGAGAAGGGGGACCCCTGACTAAATGAAGGCAGGCAAGCAGGGGAAATAAGGAACACCAAAATCACAAACAAATACCTACCCTAAATTATGCAAACAAGGCCCTAGAAGAGGGTCCTAAGATTCCTCTACTGTCTCTGGAGCAGATCAAGAACAAGTATAAATAATCACATCAAATTTAATAAAATAGATGATAGTTTTATTAATTACATAATCATTTCAACAGTTCATAAATACACATATTAATTGACGCAACATATGATAGTCAATAAAGCAAAAAATTCAAAAAAACAAAGAATTTCGGTCCCACGACCTCCTACAGAACAAGCCACTCAACCGTCATACATTCCCACAGTTCATCAAGGACTCACACATCATTCACACAGATTCCAAGAACAATATAGAATAAAAATTGTACAAAACAGCCACTAGATGGTCAATTGACAGAATGGAAAAAGTCATCAGGGGGTAGGGGTAAGAGTAATCCAGCAGCCCCCACACGAATAACGCCAACGCGCGTTTCGGTGTGTTGCCCCAGCCGGGGCTACACCTTCATCAGGGCGGAGATGGACAATGAGGGGTGGGACAAAAACCCTACAAATATAAAAAGAAGAGACATATTTTTCAAAGAAATTTTTTTAAACCCAAACAATGTTTTTAATCAATTCAAAAATAAATCCTTGATAAGCTCCAGAAAACCAACATATCAGCTATATAATTAATATCAAGACTGGAATAGGGTGCTTACATATAACAGTTCAATAACATCAAAGTACACAACAGAGACATTAATTCAAAATTCCTTAGAAAGAATCCTCAAAGGCACAGGCCCAAAAAATAAAAACAGAAGAATAAAGAACGAAAACATAATGGAGAACAAGGTGTGAATACCAACGTAAAAAAGCCAACCACCCTAGTGAATAACAAATAACAAACAAATAGATTTGAAAATCAGAACCAACCCCCAATAGACAAAAGAAAGAAGAAATTTTATATGTACTCTCAGATGGCATACCCATGATACTGACGGCAAAAAACGCCAGATAGTTTCAGACACTGGGGCGAAGAAGAAAACCCAGCACAGGAGGCTTCTCAACAGGGTTCTACAGAAACCAAAACATACAACAATATACAACAAACATATTAGAATTCCCCTTTATAAATACCAACCGGGGTTACCTCCAGTCAGCAATAACCTTACGCATATACCTACAACAAACAATGGACAATGGGAAACCTACCAAATAAAAAAGGTCACAAAGGGTTCTCTTCCGCGAGATTAAAGAAGATCCTTTTCTTAAGGCCCAACAAGTAGTGATCTCATAAAAGGAGGCAAATTCAGCACCTTTTAGCGGTTCTCAAAGGTCAAAAAAAAATTCATATGTTGATAGATGGATCGCGGATCTAAAAAACACAGGAAGGGCACGAACATAATATCCTTAGTGGATCCCCAAACGTTAATAAAGACAATCCTCATAACAGTTAAGTAAAAGGGAATCCCAGAGCACATAAAGAAAGTAGTAAACCCCACAGAGATATCGAGCCTGAACTTATCGAGTGAACCCTACTCAAACAACAGGCACGCACAGCCTGCGATAGCCTATAAAAATAATAATCAGGCTCCCCCCAAAAAGACGCCACAAGGGCAAATACCAGAGTGGAACAAAAGGGAAACATATAAAATCCTCAACGCCAAAGGTGATAAAGAAAAAGGAGGGGGCCGAAATAACAATAACTACGACACAGATTTAAAACAACGGGCATGAAGGGGAGTGCGGGAGGGGGAGCAGGAAAACATCACAACGCGCTCCTAGGGCCAAAACAATAAGGTGTCCACAGGGCGTGCAGTTTGCACACAGAGGAAAAGTTCCAGAACAGGTGTTGGCTTCCTGGGGGATGTAGATGGCCATCGGCCTCTCAGTTTGGCCTCCTCGGACGGCCCCTCTTCTTGGGGGGGGACCCTCAGGTGCAGGCTGCGGCGGTGCAGGGGACTCTCTGCCAGAGTCCTCCTCCCTCCCTGTGGCATTTGCAGTTGTTTCAGCAGCAGATGTTGTGGGCACACAGGGAGGTGAGGCCATGTTGGTGCTGATCTGGCGGAGGCATGTCAGTATGTCCCTATGCACCGCTGTCAGTTGTTCCAATGTGTCCCACTTGGACTCCATGCCAGACATGTATGTCTCGACACGTGACATGTGTGTCTCGACACGGGACATGTGGGAGTCCAAGCGGGCATGATGGGCAGCCTGCTGCTGTTGTATGTCCTTGAGGATCCCCACTACCTGGCTGACTTCTCCGGTGCTAGTCTGGTATGCATCCACGATGCGTGCCAGTTGTGGGTCATCATGCAGTCCAGACCCCTCTGCAAAGAGCGACCTATGTCTACCACCCCTCCCACCACCCCTGGCGACACGTGCTGGACCTGCGGTGGCACGCACAGGTGACCGTGGGCCCACTTGGGTGTTGTTCCTGGGCTCGTTGTCACCAGCTCCAGTTTGGGTCTGGGTCCCTGCGCTGTTGTCATCTGTGGTTCTTGGTCTGTCCGTGTTGGCAGGGGTGGCCTGTGTGTTGGCAGTTGTTGGAGGGGTGGGTGCAGGGGGTGCAGATGTTGGTCCTGCTGGTGCTGCATGATGACTCACACCGGAGGGTCCAGCTGGTTCTTCGCCATCCGAGTTATGCAGAGGCTGATCCACACCAGTGAGCTCAGTGTTCCCTGGAGCCTGGGACAGGGACTCCTCCTCGTCTGCTGCTGTGTCCCCATCATCACCTGTTTTGGGGAGAGACACAGATTGTATGTTATGTTTCTACTGGCATCAATTGTTCAAACACCTGACAGTTGTGACTGTACCTCTGGATGTGGGCCTGGACATTGCATTCTCCTAAATTGTGACAGTCAGAGAGTGATATTGGTGTAGCACATTGTCCTGCCAACCTGTGGCATGTCAATGTGAATGTTGAGGTGTGTGCATGACCAGCATTGGTGGTATTTGCTTGCCATCCGGGCCTCCTTCTCCCCCCAGCCCAGTTATCCCACCATGAAGCATGCTTCCATTACAGGGAGTGCAAGTTGTCTTTCAGGATGTCAGTCAGTGGTGTCCTGCTGTTGGTTGTTGCACAGTTCCCAGCAGGGCCTTGTGCTCCCCCAGCAGTACCCAGTGTCAGCCATCTTGTGAGTCCTTTTCCACTCCCTGTGATGTGATCATGGTTCAGGGTGGTGTTGATGGGCCAATTGTGAGGCTGACCAACATCTGTGACTACCACTCCCATCATGCTGTTGCCTCCACCCCCCTTCCCAGCATGCCCATCCTTCCTTCCTTTTGACTCTAATTCCCTGTGGGGTGGGGTGCCTGTGCTGACAGGATGGCTGAGAGTGTTGCCCTGGCAGTTGTTTGGCTACAAGTCCCAAGAGTGTCCCTGTGCTTCACACAGCATAACCCAGGGTGGTGGTTCTTTGTGGGATCTTCAGTTAGGATGTGAGGCATTGCATTCTCCCAGGTGGGTTATGTGGAGTTAGTGTTGAGGGGGTGTGTGAGGGGAGGTGCTTGTAACTATGGTCAGTGCTGTGAGTCCTCCTTCCCACCCAGCCAGATATCCCACCATGGAACGTGCTTCCATTGCAGGGAGTGCAAGTTGTCTTTCAGGATGTCAGTCAGTGGTGTCCTGCTGTTGGTTGTTGCACAGTTCCCAGCAGGGCCTTGTGCTCCCCCAGCAGTACCCAGTGTCAGCCATCTTGTGAGTCCTTTTCCACTCCCTGTGATGTGAGCATGGTTCAGGGTGGTGTTGATGGGCCAATTGTGAGGCTGACCAATATCTGTAACTACCACTCCCATCATGCTATTGCCTACACCCCCCTTCCCAGCATGCCCATACTTCCTTCCTTTTGAGTGGACTTCACTGTGTGTGAGTGTGACAGCAATGGCAAGATGGCTGGCAGTGTGGTCCTGTTGTTTGTTGGTGCCCAGTTCCTAGCAGGGCCTTGTGCTCCCCACAGCTGTGGCCAGTGTCAGACATCTTTGAAGTGGCTTTTGACTCCCTGTGAGGTGTGCATGCTTCAGTGCTAACTTGCTGGGCCATGTGGGTGTGAGATGTTGATGTGTGACTACCACTCCCATCATGCTATTGCCTCCACCCCCCTTCCCAGCATGCCCATCCTTCCTTCCTTTTGACTCTGCTTCCCTGTTGGGTGGGGTGCCTGTGCTGACAGGATGGCTGGGAGTGATGTCCTGGCAGTTGTTTGGCTACAAGTCCCAACAGTGTCCCTGTGCTTCACACAGCATAACCCAGGGTGGTGGTTCTTTGTGGGATCTTCAGTTAGGATGTGAGGCATTGCATTCTCCCAGGTGGGTTATGTGGAGTTAGTGTTGAGGGGGTGTGTGAGTGGAGGTGCTTGTAACTATGGTCAGTACTGTGAGTCCTCCTTCCCACCCAGCCAGATATCCCACCATGGAACGTGCTTCCATTGCAGGGAGTGCAAGTTGTCTTTCAGGATGTCAGTCAGTGGTGTCCTGCTGTTGGTTGTTGCACAGTTCCCAGCAGGGCCTTGTGCTCCCCAGCAGTACCCAGTGTCAGCCATCTTGTGAGTCCTTTTCCACTCCCTGTGATGTGAGCATGGTTCAGGGTGGTGTTGATGGGCCAATTGTGAGGCTGACCAATATCTGTGACTACCACTCCCATCATGCTATTGCCTACACCCCCCTTCCGAGCATGCCCATACTTCCTTCCTTTTGAGTGGACTTCACTGTGTGTGAGTGTGACAGCAATGGCAAGATGGCTGGCAGTGTGGTCCTGTTGTTTGTTGGTGCCCAGTTCCCAGCAGGGCCTTGTGCTCCCCACAGCTGTGGCCAGTGTCAGACATCTTTGAAGTGGCTTTTGACACCCTGTGAGGTGTGCATGCTTCAGTGCTAACTTGCTGGGCCATGTGGGTGTGAGATGTTGATCTGTGACTACCACTCCCATCATGCTATTGCCTCCACCCCCTTCCCAGCATGCCCATCCTTCCTTCCTTTTGACTCTGCTTCCCTGTGGGGTGGGGTGCCTGTGCTGACAGGATGGCTGGGAGTGATGTCCTGGCAGTTGTTTGGCTACAAGTCCCAAGAGTGTCCCTGTGCTTCACACAGCATAACCCAGGGTGGTGGTTCTTTGTGGGATCTTCAGTTAGGATGTGAG
The DNA here is from genome assembly GCA_963921515.1 of Calotriton arnoldi. Classification (NCBI taxonomy): domain Eukaryota; kingdom Metazoa; phylum Chordata; class Amphibia; order Caudata; family Salamandridae; genus Calotriton; species Calotriton arnoldi. Next base: position 1,393,186 of record CAWUFW010000615.1, on the reverse strand, counting down.
GCATTGCATTCTCCCAGGTGAGTTATGTGGAGTTAGTGTTGAGGGGGTGTGTGAGTGGAGGTGCTTGTAACTATGGTCAGTGCTGTGAGTCCTCCTTCCCACCCAGCCAGATATCCCACCATGGAACGTGCTTCCATTGCAGGGAGTGCAAGTTGTCTTTCAGGATGTCAGTCAGTGGTGTCCTGCTGTTGGTTGTTGCACAGTTCCCAGCAGGGCCTTGTGCTCCCCCAGCAGTACCCAGTGTCAGCCATCTTGTCAATTGTTTTCCACTCCCTGTGATGTGAGCATGGTTCAGAGTGGTGTTGATGGGCCAATTGTGAGGGTGACCAATATCTGTGCCTACAACTCCCATCATACTATTGCCTACACCCCCCTTCCCAGCATGCCCATACTTCCTTCCTTTTGAGTGGACTTCACTGTGTGTGAGTGTGACAGAAATGGCAAGATGGCTGACAGTGTGGTCCTGTTGTTTGTTGGTGTCCAGTTCCCATCAGGGCCCTGTGCTCCCCACAGCAGTACCCAGTGTCAGCCATCTTGTCAGTTGTTTTCCACTCCCTGTGATGTGAGCATGGTTCAGAGTGGTGTTGATGGGCCAATTGTGGGTGTGACCAATATCTATGACTACCACTCCCATCATGCTATGGCTACACTGACTTCACCAGCATACACAGAATTCCTTCCTTTCAGTGAGCTTCCCTGTGAGGTGGTGTTCTAGTGGTGGTTAAATATCTGGGAGTGTTTGTTGGTTCTATTTGTGCCACTGCCTTGCTGTATTTGTTGTTAGGTTTGTACATGTCATGACACAGTTACATATCACTATGAGATGGGAGGTATTGTGTTTGTCTGACTAGCATTCACATCTTGGGATGAATATCTTTTGGTTGCTGTGTATTTGCTAAGGGTGCATGGTTTGCCTATCCCCTTGACTGTGATGTGTGTGTGTTGTCACACCATATTGGGTATATTAGTTGTGTACTCACCAGGCTCTGGGATGTCTGTTAGTCTGTAAACGCTCACTGGTGGTAGGATGGCCCGCACCTTCTCCTCCCAGGGCCTGAGGTATACTGGTTTTGCAGGAGGGCCACTGCCGGTGTGCTGGCTGAGGAGGTAGTCCTTTTTGAGTAGGTCTCGGACCCTCCTGCGCACATCATACCACCTGTTCTGGATGTCTTCCTTTGTGCGCAAACATGGTGATTGTGCGTTCACCCTGTCGACAATCCTCACCCTCATCTTGGTTTTCTGCGACATGGGGGTCTGTTGTACCAATGTACCAAACAACTGTGGCTCTACCCTCAGGATCTCGTCTACCAGGACTTCCAATTCACTATCTAGGAACTTATGGTTCTTCTTTGGGGGCATGGTGATGGGTGGTGGTGGTGATTGATGTGTGTGTGTGTGCAAGTGGGGGGTGTGAGTGTAGGTTTAGCTGGGTGTGTGTGAGGGTGCTATTTGTAGGTGTGGTAATGGTGTGTGGCTTGTGTGATGTATGAGCTGTGAGTGTGTCTGTGGTTGCTGTGTGATGGTGTTCTGTGCTGGCAGGTCAGTGGAATTTGCAAAGGATCATGTTAGGGATTTGTGGCATTTATGTAGGTGGAGTTGGAGGTGTGTCCTTGTTCAATTTTTTTTCCTCCCTGTATTTATTGGCTTTGTGGTTGCTTGTTTGGCCCTTTTTTAAAAAAAAATTTCCTTGGTGTTTTTGGTGCATGTAGGAGTCGTTCTTGTGTCCGAGTAGGACGCTGCAGTTGTCTGGTGCGATCTTGTCCGACTCTGCTCCCGCTGTGTGTCAGCTAGGTTTCATATGCGGTGTACGAGTCGGTCGCGGAGTATTGGGTTGCTTCGGCTGGGTTTTGTATGCGTGTCAGTCGTACGGCTTGTGCTCCGGGCGAGTCGGTCGTGTTTTGCACGCACAGCATCGTACTACGCGGGTCGGAGTTCGCGGGTACGTTTCGTTCGGGTTCAATCCGGGTGCGTGTCGGTCGGTTCGTTTCGCGTGATTTCCCGGCCGGATGGCTTGTTTCCGTCCGGCTCGGTCGGTCGTGTTGTATTCCGTCCGAGTCGGTCGGATTTCACATGCATTTCATCGTACTACCCGGGTCGTACGGCGCCGGTCCGAGTCGGTCGGACTAAATTCCCGTACCGAGTCGGTCGGTATGTTTTCCGGCCCGAATCGGAATCGGCCCCTTAGGGTTGATTTTTGTAGATGTCTCCAGAGACTCTGGTTAAAATGATAATAGCAACCCTGGATTGCTCTGTGTGGATAATTTTTCAGTATAGCATTTATCATGGCTAATTCAAAATCAATAATTATTTTTGAAGGAAAATAATTATTGCTTTCTTGTTTTATTTTACTGAGTATATCTATGTAGGTAGTTTGCTGCTTATTTGGTAATAGGGCATAGATTAATGGAATATTTGAATGTTGGTACAATCCATGCACTGTGTACAGCTGGTAGAATGGTTTTGGACAGACTTTGAAAGTTCCATCCATCATCCAGGTGTCACATTGCTGTAATTTAACTAAATTGTTTGAAGTAGCATTGTTTATCAGGGCATTTGTTATCAAAAAATATAAATGGTTCTTTAGTGTGAGTAATGCTTAATTCTGGTGGAATAACTACTTCTGCAAACGTTTTAGGGGCAGGTATGGTACTTGTAGTTGCTTTTTTTTGTCTGGCAATAGTTCTTTTTAAAGAAGCTATGGAGGGTAATTGTCCTGATGCATGTTGAGGTACTTTTAATAGTTGCTCTTTCAGTATTTGGGTGGTTGGTTTATCAGTACTAGTGCTTGCTTCTTTAATACTTTCAAGAGCATCTCTAACCTCAATCTCTGTTATGTTTGGGGGTGATTATGTTCTTTTACAGAAAGAACAGTAGTTTCATGAGTAGTAGCTCTTCTATAGCATTTGTTAGAGTAGTATTTGCTACACTTCCAAAACACTTTAAGGCCAGTTTGTTTCTCCATACCCCATATAACATAATAACATTTTATTTTTTGTGACATTACAAATTCTGCACCTTCAGTCATGTTGTTTTGTCTTATGCTAGGGGAAATTAAAAAACAAATTTTTTAATATAATAAATACCACATATTTATTAAATACAGTTACATTTCAGTGAATATACTTACAATGTTTAGTTTGATGTAAATAAAATCGTCCAGGAAATGATTTCAAGCTTTATTTTCTATTTTCTTGATGTAATTTCTGTTGAGAAGAGAAAACAAACATTTTAATAATTTGATTACATTGTTTGTAGATGATAGGGATTTTAGGGGAAAAGGGATATTTGGGTGGGTATTTAAGGGTGTTTAATAATTGAAAATTATATACTTACTTTTTAATTGTATTTAGTTGTTTATTGTTTATAAAATGATTTTGGATGCTTTTGCAGTTGGCTGTAGAGGAGATAGATAAAAACGAAAATATATATTAGTGAATTACGTTTGAAAAATAATTTTAGGTACCTTGGAAAAAAATATAATATACTTACATTTATTGTTCTTTTATTGGTAAGGATGTTGAAAATATTTTTCTGGCTTTGTAAGATATCTGTAGAGCAGATATAAATGTCAGCAATGAAAGAATAGTAAATTAGGTCTCAGAAATAATTAGGGTTGAAGGCTAGTTGTATCGTTATATTTTAAATACAGTTTTACTTACGTAGTGCAGTTTTAAAGATTTCTTCAGTAATGAAAGTTTTCTTTCAGGAAACAGTCGGGCAGAGTTTCACCTTCTTCTTTATTGTAGGTTAGAAGTGTAAAAGAGATGCAAACATTTCATGTTTATATAGTGTTTATTTAATTGGTTGCTTTATGTTATTGGTGTATTTTAAATTGTGAGTATTTGATTCGTTCAAGTTAATTGTTTTTAGTGTTTTGGCTGTTTGTTTCCATATAAGTGAAACGCTAATTAAGAACTTGTTAGTAGAAAGTTATTATTTTTTCGTTTTTCTTTTTTTAAAATATATTAAACATTATTTTGAATGTGAAATGATGCAATCATTATATATTTTAAAGCTTTTATTTTATTACTGTAATTGTTTGTTTAGAAAAAAATTTAAGTTTTATATATTGATGTGTTTGCAAATGATTATTTTATGTTATTTAAGTGTTTTATATTGTTTGATAATGTGAATTTATATTTGGTGCTAAACATATATTTAATGGACCAGTTTTTCAATAGTCGATATTTTTAAAAAGTCGATAATATTGATGTCTATATTTTGGTATTCGATATTTTTGATATTTTGTATGTTATTTAAATTTGAACGATATTTAATTTAACGATATTTTGTATTTCGATATTGTGGTGTACGATATTTTTTATATACGATATTGTGTACTCGATATTTTTGTATTTTTTAAAATAAGTATTGGTAGTCGATATTATTGTAGTCGATATTATGACGACGATATTTTGTCAATACGATATTTTTGTTGTCGATATTATGTCAGTGATCCTTTTTAAAGCACCCTTTGCTTGAGTTGAATGTTCTTCAGCTGGAGTCTAGGGATTCCTTTCGGCTGGTTGTATGACTGCATTTTATGGCCTGAAGAATGTTAATAAAAAGCTCAAACATACATTTATGGCTGTTTTAAATTGAAATGTTTTATTTGAAATATTTTTTGACATTTATTATTATGTATTGCCATGTGTGTAGGTGTAAGGAATACATTGCAATGTAATTATTGAATAATTAGTGTGGTGATTTTTGGAGAAAGCCAATAGGTCTGCTTTATACATGTTGATGTGCTGACCCCCTGATAAAGCCAATAGGCTGCCTTTTATATGTTGGCATTCTAACTATAACTATAACATCACTTTAACCTTTTGATTTTGCTGTGAATTTCTGAGGATTGTTTAATGTAAAGTAACAACATAAAAGGTGTAATTTTAAGTAAGGCAGACCTTTTAGCTTTGTCAAAGTGTCATGAGTGATGTAATATGTGACGTCATCAGCAGTGCATTGCGGGGGCGCGAGTTATAGTTAGCTGAACTAACTATAACGGGGGAATTTCACGGGTTTTGTACGAGTGCAATGTCCAACTAACTATAACTTTCCCTAAAACCTATGGTTTTTCAGTGAATTTCAAAGGTTTTTAAATGCTAAACCCTAACTTTAACAGGCCTGAAACCTATGGTTTTTTCAGTGAATTTCAAAGGTTTTTAAAATGCTAATTCCTAACTATAACAAGCCTGAAACCTATGGTTTTTTCAGTGAATATATATATATATATATTTAGAAAATGTTAACATCATTTCTTATTTAGAGTTGATATTCCATTAATTCTGTTCATACAATTTAATGGACTGTGTTGAAGCACCTATGAGTGCCATTGTGTGATACTAAACTTACTCCAAGGATGAGCTTGAGAACATTTTCAACTGAGTTGTGACATTTAGGGCTATAGCAACTTTCGAAGTGTAGTCTCTGAATAGCAATGGTTTTACTCTTTAATGGGTGGCTGTTTGTATTAGCATGGCCATCCCAAAACCATTCCTTACCTCTTCCTAAACTCCTTTCATTTAAATGAAGAAGTGTTCTCCATCTTCCAGTCACTCTCCCTGGTTCCTCCTGAATTACTACAAAAACATATTCCTATGTGTGTGGAGATACCCGCCACATTGGTAGATTCCGCCACACAGAAAATATAGGAGAGGCAGAGGTCTCTGTATATAGGTCATTGTTAGATCTGTCAGACTTAGGGTGGTCTTCCCCCAAATGTTTTGTCTACTTACCTCCCTTTTTCTACTGAAATCCGTTTTTGTCCTTAGGACTCTGCTGTACTTTACCACTGCTTATCAGTGCTAAAGTGTTTGTGCTCACTCCCCTAAACATGGCTACATTGGTTTACACCTGATTGGCATATTTAATTTACTTCTGATTCTCTTGTACAGTGGCATACCACATACCCAGGGCCTGTAAATTAAATTCTACGTGTGGGCCTGCAATAAAGCAAGACAAAAGAAACCCCCAACGGCCATAAATCAAGTATACCTCCCCCAAGGTGGCCTTATACGATCAAACCCCAGTATTATACTAGTGGGCCTGCAGCACATATTGTGCCATCCATTTAAGTTGCCCCTTAAAGCATGTCCCAGACCTGCCATTGCAGCCTGAATGCAGTTTTAAACTGCCAGTTCAACTTGGCAATATAACTCCCTTCCCAAGTCTTAAACTTCCCTTTTATTGCATTTAAGTAACCCTAAGGTGGGCCCCAGGTAGCCAATATGCCAGGGTGCATTTAGATTAAAGGATGGGGCATGTACTTTTAAGTTTTACATGTCCTGGTAGTGAAAACCTCCTACATTTGTTTTTCACTACTGTGAGTCTTATCTGTCCAATAGGATAACATGGGGTTGCCTTATTGTGTTTAATAAGTGATAACTTTTGATTGAGGAAAGATAAGCATTTCATGTTGGTATCTATGAAATTGTAATTAAAAATCCTCTTTAATGATAAAGTATGATTTTAAACTACAATTTTTAAAATGTCACTTTTTGAACGTTGGCATTTTCCTGTCCATAGCAATTTGGTGTCTGAAGCCTCCCTTCAGTCACATGAATGGGCATAACTGACACTTGGGGGCATATTACCAAGGATGTGCGATAATTATCGCAAAGCGCACTTAGCGCTGTTTTTTTTATCGCCGGCTATCGCTGGATTACATCGCGGAGATAATGCGTTATTATCAACGCTTATCTCCAAGGTGATAGAAAATCCAGCGATAGCGGCGAAACCCAGAAATAGCACGTGAAATCCAGCGATAAATTCCACACGCTAATGAAAAGCTTGCTAATAGGCAGGTGAGGACTTAACCTTACAATCCACCTCCTATTGACTAGAATGGCTAAGTCAAGTTTTAAAGAGGTGTTAGATTCCAGCGATAAACGCGGTTAGCGCGAATTATTTTATCGCTTTCCGGGCATTGCTAATAGGGGGAAGTTGTGTTTGCGACTGTTTTCAGTCGCTTTTAGTTGGGAACGCCTACTTTGCATGTCATTAGCGATAATTATCGCTGACATGCAAAGCGGCAAGAAAACGGCCGCTTTCGCCATAAAGCTGTCGCTAACAGCTGTTAGCGACAGCTTGCTAATTGGGCGATAAAAATATCGCCGCTTTAGCGGCAAAAAGTGCCGCTAAAGTGGCGATACTGCCCTTGATAATATGCCCCCTAGACTTTGTGAATTCCTCCCAGATAGTCATGCAATAGATGGATTAGTTGTGCCTGAATGGGCCATCTGCTGGCAGGATGGGGGCAGAGTTGGGCACAGTCCCACTTGCAATGGAATAGGCTGTGCTCTGCCTTCACACATAAGGATTGTCAACTTCACATTGTCTCTGCAGCCAGCTTGAAGCCCCGGCAGGGGAGTCAGGAAATTGCAAGCTAAAACTCTAGATATTTCTCCAAATTTCAAAGAAGGCACTATGTATAAAACTGCAGCGGCCCCTCCATTAGGGCAGAGGAGCGCCGCCCCCCTTGCCACCACCCTTAAATTAAATGATAACAAAACAGGTTTTAAACCCATTTTATTATCGTTTTATTTTAATCCCTTGGACTTGTCCTCAGGACTCTGACGAGTCTTGGGGGTGGGTCCAGGGGATGACACTGCTGGTGAGGGAGTGGTAGTGCATTCCCTTCACTGTGCATGAGGGTCTCAAGTCGGTCAAACCCTCATGCACAGTGAAGCTCTCTCAAACCCCAGCTGCGTTGCTGGGGCTGGAGAGAGATGCACAGTCTGTCTGGAAGCGCAAGTTGCCAATGCTCAGGCCAATCCTGACGCTTCTTTAATGCAGCATCAGAATTGGCCGCAGTGCTGTCTGGGAGCCTGTGCCCAGATGCAGGAAGAGCATGATGCGCGGGCGACGCCGGCGTTTGTGGCGGTGCCGTCAAAGTACGTTTTGTTTTTATCCCCAACTACCCCCTTCCCCACCTCCCCACCCCACCCCACCTCCCTCCTGCGGCCAACACCCGCATATAGGCAGGGGACGGGCCGCTACTGGTATAAAAATAGGTTCCTAAGACCCACTCTTCAGTTCACTTTCTGGACTTGCGAAAGGAGACTCAGAGGACTGCCTGCTGCTGTGGCCTGCTGTGTACTCCACAAGACTGCTTTGGCGCAACTGGAAGGGCTGCTTTTCTGCCTGAAGTCTGCCTTAAACTATCAGAGACCAGCCCTGTTGTTTGAGCCCTGCATCTTCACCTGAACCCAGGATTACCTGAGTGACTCCAAGGGCTAGTTTTCTGGCCTCCTGTTTAGAGGCACAGGAACATATAACGCTCCTACCATCTTGAACCCACACCTGGACCCAGCCTGAGTTGGTGTCCGCCCAATCCTGGATCCTTGGTTGTGGGACTAAAGCTATCCCAATAGCCAAAATCCAAAACTTTGAGACTTTTTGCTCTGAGATCTCAGGGAAGACCGAGACTAATCTACCTCTTCGATCTGCCCAAGGTGCATCGCAAGTCGACCTGACTTTACGTCTGCTCCTGCTACGTTCTTCACCGCAGCCGAAAATCCTGTTCAGCGGTCCTTTGCCAGAGGCATATCCGACCTCCTGGAACTGTCTTCAGCTACAGACTCATGCCACGTCCCACCAGAGATTTCCGACTTACAAAAAAGTGACGAACGTAGTAATCTTCACAGCGACTTCGTCCAGCTACTCCCTGACAACGACACTTCCTCCTCTGACATCCATTGCAACCTTGCTCTGCTAAACTTTTCCTTCTCAGAATATTTTTCTTGAAAATTCTTCTAAGTTCGAAGGTAAGCACAGACTGAGCCCAATCTACTTCTTGTATCCGACTCGCGATCCATCGCAATCTGCCAAATTTCTATGACTTTCACCTGGTCTCGTGTGTCTTGATGTCCGCGGTTGATGCTTTGAACTTATAGTCTCTGTTTTTTCACTTTATTACTGTTTGTGTGCTGCATGAATACTTTACACATTGTCTCTAGGTTAAACCTGACTGCTTTTTTTGCCAAGCTACCCAGGGCTTCAGCACTGGTTAATTTTGTGACTTTTTGTTGTACACCCTGCCAGGGATTGTGGCTGTTGCTTGAACAGGGCTCACACCCCAGTCAACCAACAACTCAATTTCTCACATTCATTGAGTGGCATTTTGTAGTATGTGAGTAGTTCTACTGTAGTAATTCTTTACAATATACGAAATGCAGTTTGTGAATAGGCCCAATAGACTTGTATATTAAAGGAAAAGGTATATCTTGCTTCAATGAAGTCAATACAGTTAGGAGCTAGCCTTCCTTTCATGAGAAAAAATATTAATTTAATTTTAGTCATTCAATGCATGCAAAGAGCTTCAATATCTGCATGCAGAAAGCCCAAAATATGAAGATAGGCAGGAGGTATTTTATATTCATTAAACTCTACTAATCAGCTCATCAATATCAATGCGCAAGTATACAAAATACCCTGACTGGCATAGACATACATCATTTAGCGCAATCATTACCTCTTTTCCTCATTTCCACATTTTGCATAATGATCTTCAATACGATTGTCAGTAAACTTCCATCAACTTGATATCTTTTGCATCACCAAACAGCAATTACAAATACATGGATCTCATTTCTTTCCACTGTGTGAAATCTGGCACCAAATCCACCCAGGAAAATACTGCATGACATTAGTTCACTTTTTATGCATGAATCTGTGTTTACTTCTATGCAATGAGTAATAATATGCAAGATCAGTCTTTGTGGCTCACATGGTATTCCTTTTTTACACTTTTTAGCCAACGTCAATTCCTCTTAGTGTCAGCTGGAGGAATTTACCAAGGCAAAAACCCACGAGCTAGAAAAATGTGCACAGAATCGGTGATTTGAAGTCAGGCCCAAACAATGTGTGTCCTTAATCCCAAAGTTACTGTGAGGCCGGTTAAGTCTTGTAAAATAAATTCAGCAAGGATATCTAAATCAATCATACTGTAAGTTAATGTGGTATTGGGCATTACATTTTATTGTAAAGGTGAAAGTAAGAAAAGAGTAAAAACAATAAGACACATAACGGTAAATTTAACATCAATGAAACCAAACTGCTTTAATGCAATGCACTGGCTGTTTGACTACATGGAGTACTAATTTATAGGACAAGCCCTGTGAACCAGCAAAATGATTCCAAAACAGCTTCCATGTTCTATAAGGCAAATACTAGATCGATAGCAGGGCACCTTTAAGAGCAACTGAGAGGCAGGTGACAAGATTTTGTTGCTTGACAAAGAAAAGAGTTTCATGAATGCCTATTATGATAGTGATGTTCTTCTAGTTCCTCAACAAATAAAAAAAAGCCTTTGCAAAAGGCAGCAAGTTTTGCAGGAGTTGACTCATAAAGAATGTTTTATCACATGCTTTATTTTTATTATCACAGTGTGATACATCCATTATAGGTGGAGAGAGAGAGATAATCTGCCCTGTATAAAGGTACCGTAATTATCAGTAATGATTTATAAACTGAATTTTATTTTCAGAAAAAATGCTTGAACCCCAGTAGTTCCCGCCTGATAGAAGAAAAAAAGAACCGTAACAGATGTTTTTTGTCCCTGACTGAACAGACTTTTCTGCTCACAAAACGTTTTGCTCGCATATGCAGCACATCTGTTCTTTATCAGGCCACCTTCGTAATAATTTAAGATCAATATGAAGCCTTGAGAAAGCTCCTGAGGTAGCCCTCTTAGACCGAAACATGTCAGGTGAGCATTCTATATTTACAAGCCATAAAGCGGTTGCTCTTTCCAATCTCATAGGAACCAAATACACAAAAGACATTAAAGTATAATGCTGCCTATCATTATAACTTAATAATTCAACTAGAACTTGCCTCTTGTCACAGGGCCTGGAAGCAGTGTTGTTGGCAGGGTATCACTAACATGGTTTTACACCTGTCATGTCCACTTTACATATACTTTAACACCTATCATGGGCAAATTACATTTCCCAATATTTTTGGGGAAAGAGATCCCTTATCCCTTTGTAAAGCTGTCTTTATATACTATCCATTTTAGTTCCAAGTTTCTGATATCATCTGCTTTAAGAAACACAATTTGCCACTTAATTCAGCAAATACACCTCAGGGGAGATCTTTCATCCTCCAAATAAGCTAGATTTAAACACAGTCCTACTAACTGAATAATTAATCTTCCCTCGCCGTCGACTGTCGAAATACCCCCCCCCCCCCAGCCCCACCATCCCACCGCTCTTACCTGTACGGGCCGCTGCTGCTGTTAGCAAATAAGGTGACCATGTTTATCATTAATATTAATGATGGGTGGATGCTGTTCTCCAATTGTGTTCAGTAGAAATGTGTGTCTGGAGGACGGTGAAGAACTGCAAACTTCAGACTCAGCAGTCGCTTTTTTAACTGTGCGCAGTTATAACCACCTTAAAAGGGATAATGGTCATAACGCCACAAAAGTGGCACAGCATGAAAGGAACATCACATAGAGCAGGTGACACCCATGGAACTGCTGCCCTCTGCACACACTGCCAGTATCTTGCGCACATGCCAAGATTATGATGATGAGTCATTTTTATTGAGCACAAATATCTACCCATACGGGTGCCCCAGTGCTGGATTAAAACAGGCAACTCAGCTGGGAGAACCACAGTCAGCACTTACTCAGGTAAAAAGCCAGGCTTTTACTTATTTTTGGACCTACAGAAAAACTTCTTCCGCCTTTAAAGGATCAGGCAAAGAGTTCCAGGGCTTAGGGGCTAGCTGAGAAATCACTTTACCACCTAGGTTACAGTACCTAAACCTGGTTACTGACATTGACTTTGGATCCAAAGACCACAATGTACGGTTGAAGACAAATTGTTTCAGTCTAGATTGAAAACATAGAGGATCTATAGTATTGTGTGATTTATGACACATTCACAGTATTTTAAAACTAATCTGTTACTGGACTTGAAGCCAATGTTGTTCCAGACTCGGAGGTGGCAACCTTAATAGAGCCCTCAGCTCTGCATTCTGAATCTGTGACAATCTTATGGTGCAGACCGCTGTCTATTGAGTACTCTCTGGCAACAATAGGCAGCGCTTTGCATAACATCTTTAGCTAATTAAAACAGGACGATCTGATGAACATAATTTGTTGGTTGAAGGATAGTGACTCATCCTCAATAACATGCAAATCACCCCATACATTCTGTCACAGCTATCATGCAGTTCTGGAAGCTCACTATAGAAACCTTAGAGTAGTGAACAAATGACATCACTATTTGCATATTGTCCACAAAAGATACCAAGGCCACCCTGTAACTCTGAATGAGTTCTACTATGGATGTCATGTGAATGTTAAACAGGGTTGAACTTAGTGCTGACCCTTGAGGATAACAACTACTTAAACACTCGATCACAGATTGCAAAATTCATGTCAGTGGCATGGAGGAAATCTTGGGATATAGCAGCCGCGACCGGTGCATTTGGGCTGAGGGGTCACCATTCCCCACCTCTTGCCCCTCATTAACATAAACAAAGGTCAGCCTGACAGATGCTGTTCATTTTCAGGTCAGGCAGCCAGGAGCCAGACATGTGCTAAATACGCAGACTCCTGGCTGCCTGAGCTGAAATTTGCTGAGCTGAGGAAGTCACAGCCCCTGTGGGCGTGACCTCCTCAGCTCAGCAAAGGTCCCTGGCTCCCTTCCCTCAGTGATGAGGGGTAGAGTCACTGATTGCCTTGCACCTGGGCATTTCAGTTTTAAGCCCTGAAGTGCCCAGGGTCGAGTGTCAATCAGTGATACTTCATCACAGAGTGGGGTGGGGTGAGGTCAGCAGTTTCACTGACCCCATCCCACTCTGTGATGCCGTTAGGACTGCTGCCTTCCCTCATTGGCTGACCGTAGGCCAGCCAATGAGGGAAGACAGCAGTCCCAAGCCTCCTGGGACCTCCGAGGCAGAGCTGCAGGTAAGTATGAGTGTTTTTACAATTAATGTTTGGTGCGTGCATGCGTGTATGTATGAATGTTTGGTAATGAGTGTTGTGAATAGATGTGTTTGTGTGTATGCATGCGTGTGAATGCATGGCTGTGAGTGTGTATGTGTGTGTGCTCCGTCCCCCCCTCCTTCCTAAAATAACCAGCCACCACTGGGATATAGTATCAGAAGCCAAAATTTAGGTCTAGCAAAATATGTGCTGTAATGTCATCAGAATATTATCCATTCCTGCCAGTAATGTGTCCTCTGTACCATGAAGTGGTTGAAATCCTACTTAAAATACACACTGTTTGATTCCAAGTGAGATGATAATTGGAGACTTATGCCTCTCTCCAGAACTTTGGCTTTAAAATGCTGCGGTGACACCTGACGATAGCTACTCAACAACTTTGGACCAGCTGTAGGATTTTTCAAGAGTGGGACCACCATTAATTCCTTCCAAACTGGAGGTGTCAATTAATCGGTATTTGTAGGGAGCAGCACTGTCACCCCTAGAGGTATCTGGGCTCTTAGGATGCCATGTCTCCGTTGAAAAGCCAGGTCTTGAGTCTCTATCTGAAGTCCGCCAGGGAGGGAGCTATTTTGGGGTGAAGGGACAGGTTGTTCCAGGTCTTGGTGGCAATGTAGGAGAAGGAACGGTCTCCGCTCCAGCTGTGACGGATGCGGGGATCGAGGGTGAGGGCGAGTGAGGAGGAGCGAAGGTGTCTAGAGGGTTGGTGGAAATTCAGTTGATGGTTGTTGTAGGATGGTGCTTGATTGTGGATGTCTTTGTAGGCATGCGTGAGAACCTAGATCTGGCATTTCTTTTGAATGGAGAGCCAGTGGAGGTCTCTAAGGTAGAGGGTGATGTGTGATCATTTGGGAAGTTCCAGTATGATTCTGGCTGCAGCGTTCTGTATGGTCTGGAGGCTTCTGAGGAACTGGGTGGAGATGCCGCCATAGACAGCATTGCCGTAGTTGAGGCGGCTGGTGATGAGGGCCTGAGTGACGGTCTTTCTTGTGCTGACTGGGATCCATCTGAAGATCCTACAGAACATGCAAAGAGTGTGGAAGCAGGAGGAGGTGACTGCATTGACTTGCCGTTTCATGGTCATTTTGGCTGTCGAGGATGATCCCCATGCATGCGTGGTCTGTTGGTGTAGGGCTTGGTCCGATTTCAGCTGGCCACAAGCTGTGGTCCCAGGTGGAGGTGTTGTTCCCACAAATTAGCACTTCGGTCTTTTTGGAGTTCAGTTTGAGGCAGTTGTCGCTCATCCAGTTGACAACGTTAATCATGGCGCTGGAGAGGTTGGTTTTGGTGGTGTCCTCGGTGAGTGAAAGGATCAGTTGATTGTTGTCCGAGTAGGTGATTATGCTGAGGCCCTGGGATTGGATAATATCTGCGAGGGGGGTCATGTAGGACTTGAACAAGGTGGGGCTGAGTGATCATCCTTGGGGTACACCGCAGATGATGTCCTTGGGGGTGGGGGAGGAGGTGAAGGGAGGAAGCCAGATACTCTGTGTGCATCCAGTAAGGAAGGAAGTGATCCACTCGAGAGTGTCGTGCTGTAAGCCGATGTTTTAGAGTCTGTTGATGAGTTCGAGAAAGATAAGGGCTACCATTTCTCTACGTTCAAGGACACTTCTGATGTCAACTGTGGCCGCAGTATGTGCTGTGTTTGTGCTCTGGTTGGCACAAAATCCAGATTGGGAGGCGTTCGGTTGGTGGTTATAATCCAGGAATTCTCTGAGTTTGTGGTTGATGGCTTTCTCAAGTAGTTTGGCAGGGTATAGGAGAATGGAGATACAGGTACAGTTGCTGAATCGATGGAGTGCTCTGGAACGACTATTGAACAACCAATTGCTAAAAAGGTTATATAGGATTTCTAAAGACAGTCATGTCTCCACCCTCCCAACACATTTCTATGTCTAGAGTATTTGTGCATTCCCTAATGATTGACGGTGAAGGGCAGTGCCTATTTTCTGCACCTTTTCCTTGTGACTGACAAATGTGCATAATCTGTACAATTCAACTCACAATGGAAATTGTGAAAAACCGTCCACAAATGTGAATTATGAAATACCTTTGCATTTTCATTACTGTGACAAAGCAAAAGAGCCTTTTGAGAATAAAGGTGACCACTTTCCACCGCCCACTACTTTCCAAATTTCTTTCTAACCATTTTTTCTGTGCACAGCAGTGGAATGTTTGTATGTGCTTAACTTATTTGGTGAGCATAGTCACTCAGTGAGTAGAGCTACATTTTATCTTCAGAGATTAAGAACGTTCTGCCCTAGATAATGTTTTAAGAAAAAGTCCCGAAATCATACATTTCCAAGTATATTGTCTAAAATATGGTTTCAGGGACTGTTTTGAGGAGTTCATGAAATAATCAAGTATGTTTAGAAATGAAAGTAGTAAATCACATTACTCATCTGTAGCAGAAACAACTTATTTTCTGTTATTGATATGCTGAGAACCACCATGGAATTTTCTTCTCAGATTCATTGTTGGGAAATGTACATTCCTGTGCTTGGTAAAGGACCATTTACCCCTGCTCTGAGTGACCCAACTCCTAGTGAATCAAGTATACTGCCTTTATTTTAGCTCCAGCACACATGAGATCCTATATGCACGCTGCAGGCCTAGGCCCGAAATTTACATTGAGGCCCAGAGCCTAGGTCTGAAGTGATGGAGCAGTGTCAGAATCATAGCCCTGGCTGGGCATGAGACTATTGAATGTACAGTGAGTAGTGGTGGCAGCGTACCATGTTTTTAGTGATGAGTAGATGAATAAGTTGTTTTGCCTGTTCGAAGATATGAGCGTGATGTCTACAGGCTCTCTCCAATAAAGTTCTGTTTATGTGTCATGACCAGACCCTGCACTGATATCCCTGTGTGAATTTTAAGTGTGTATGTGTGTGTGTGCATCTATGATGTATGGTAGCAGGACTCCATATTGTTTGTATGTGTGTATGTTTGATGGTACCAGATGGATACATTTTGGATTGCACCTGATCTGATATGAAACAACATAGAGGTTGTGAAAAGTTCACCAGACAGTGGAAATGTATTGCTTACACTCCTGACGAAGAACATGTAAGTCTAGACACAGGAGTGTGGGGGATGGAGACAGGACTGCCCTTAAAAATCCTATATGACCTTCCTAGCAATCAGTTGTTGATTAGTCCTTCCTGAGTACAGCTATCGGGCTAATGGTGTGGGAATGTTCCAGTTTGAGTGAATTCCCTGCTCGAGGCGAAGAGCTGCTGTGCTCTAGGACTAGTATCGTCAATAACCCAAAGGTGAGAGATTACTGATATCTCCAAAGCTTGCTGGAAGAAGCAGTGGGTCTGTCAGGGACCCTGGGAACTGCCCACCTGCTGAGAGGGTAAAGGAGCTAGCCTGGCCCTGCAGATGTCTCCCTGCCCGTGGAGCAGAGTCCTGCACTGAGCCTGGTGGCCCAGAGGGAGCAGGTCATGGGAAGGGTCCCCTGGTCTCTCTGCATGACTGCTGAATCAAGTTCAACTGAGGACAGATCATGTTCGACTGAACAGTGTCAACTGCAAAGTAAAAGCTGCCCGATTCAGAGAACGTCATAGAGAAAGACACAAACGTCCCCTCCTAACTCCACCTTAATTATAATAAATTCCATACACCTGAGAGACATTGACTGTGAAATTTCTGGCTAGCAGGGACTTGTAGTATGATTTGTTTAGGACCTGGCACCTGAGCTTTAATAGTGATTTCTTTCATGGTTTCATTCTATAGGGAACCCCGTAGACTATGCAGTGCATTGCCCTGCAGACCCCTTGTAAATAGGCTTAGTCCTTGTGCACCGTATTACGTTCTGTTGTGATTAAAATATTTATGTTTTTCTAACAAGGCAAACATTTGACTGGACATTACATTATTACATATATTGTGGAATGATTTGACTTTTAAGGCTCTACCCCTACACTACCCCCTGAAACAACTTTGACTTCTCGCATTCACTACCTTGAAAGTCAAGCACAGAGAGAGTGTTCTTGGTTCAGAAAGGACAGCCATAGCAGGGCAGGCCCAAGGACACCATTGTGAAGGAAAACCTTCCTGCACAAAAACAATCACAAGAGGCTTTTTCCTCTTTTTGTGTGTGCTGCATTCTGCAGCACACATAGAAAGAGGAAAAACGAGGAGAAATAAAGATATTTCTCCTCGTTGTGCCTCCCTTATGCCTCCCCTGGGGAGGCGTAAGCTTTTGGCGCTGCCTCAGTCTTACGATTTCTCATAAATCTGGGGCAGTGTCAAAAAGCCATGGATGTTGCTGGGAACGCCCCCAGCTACACCCACAACATCAAACTGTTTGTGCTACAGAGTACATTCATCTGACATCACAGTGTGTATTTATGATGATGGTAAAGGTGATGTGCACACAACCAGCAGATTCAAATGATACCATTTGTATGAGAACTATTTATGTGAGTGGATTGAATATCAGATTGTGTCTTGTAGGTGTAGTAGTGCCTTTGTGAGGTTGGTGAGTCGTCTTTGCTATTAGGTGTGCAATTTAGCATCATACAGGATTTCAGGTAACTACTGGGTGTTTTCATGCAAAGGGGGTGACAGCATTTGAGTAATGCTAGGTGGCTATGTTAAAATTAAAATAGGACGTAACTTATAGTCATGCCCACCCGCACATATTCCCCCAGGGGCAGATTCTGTATGTGATGTTAAATAGGCACGTTTTATGCATCTCTTGATAAGTGAAACAGTAATATGAAGGTGGGATAAACAGTCTGAACAGATGCAAGTGAAGAAGCCCTGGCTGCTTGCCACACAAGACTAACAATATTTTATTTATTTTACTACCTTTCAGATGTATCTTGCCTTAAGACATGAATGACATGACGTCCAAACTGTAAAGGGATGGATTTCACACTTATGAATCTAAGGAATGGGAGCAATGTCTCAATGAGTGTTAACATTGTCTAGAAGTACGTGTTCCGTTATTGACTGTGTTGGATTTGGCCCTTTCTGCAGGGTCATCCCCAAACTTTTTGTCCCACCCTCCTGTTTTCTGAACCTGATTTTGGTGGCTTTTATGTCTCTGTGCATTTTACCACCGCTAACCAGTGCTAAAGTGCTTGTGCTGTCTTCTTTACACATTGTAAAATTGGCTTACACTAAGGGGGCACATTTAATTTACTTGTAAGTCCATAATAAAGTAGTACTACATGTAACCAGTGCCTGTAAATTAAATGCTACTAGTAGGCCTCCTGCACCTATTGTGCCACCCACTTAAGTAGCCTTTTAAACATATCTCAGGCCTGCCATTGCAGCCTGGGTGTGCAGTTTATACAGCCAATTTGACCGGACAAGTTAAACCTCTTGCTAAGTCTTAAACCTTCCTTTGTTTAATACATAAATTCACCCCTAGGGTGACTAAACACCCCTAAACAGCTCTAAACAGCCCATAGGACAGGGTGCAGTGTATTTAAAAATTTGGACAGGTACTTTTAACTTTTACATGTTCTTGTAGTGAAAAACTTTAAAATGTGTTTTTCACTGCTGCCAGGCCTGCCACTCCCATGGGATAACATTGGTTTAACTTATTACATTTAATAAATAAGGTGTCAAGTAAGAATGTCGAGTTTGGTGCCTAACAAATTATAATTTAAAACCATCTTTAATGATAAAGTCGGATTATAAGTCACAATTCTCATAATACCACTTTTAGAAAGTTGGCATTTTCTTGGCCAAACCATTTGGTGCCTGCAGCTTGTCTCCTGGGCCAAATGACTAGGTATAGCTAACACTTGGCTTTTGTTTATTGCTCCCAGGCAGTGACACATAGGAGCATAGGTTTTGGCAGGATGGGCCATCTCTGACTTGATGAGGGAGAGAAGCTGTCTCCTACCACACTTGCACATCAAAAAGGCTCTGCCTGAGCACACTCACCAAGGGACTGACACTGGCCTACTGTGACCCCAGACAAGCTGGGACAAGGGCATGGAGGCAGGAAATTCCAAACACCTCTGGGGTGGGAACCTTCAGAACCTTCTCCTACTTGAAAGTGAGCTCCAGGTATAAATATTGAACCCTAAGAGCCAACTGCACTACACTTATGGACCTGTGGAAGACTCAGAAGGACTGCTGTGCTGCTCTTCTGCAAAAATTACTGATACTCTGCTGCCCTGCTACTCTGCTGTCTCGCTGCCCTGCTGCCCTACTGCCTGAGTGAGAAGGACTGGGCCTGCATCTTGAACCCAGGAGCACCAGAGTGACTCCAAGGGCTAGTTGGCTGGCCTCCTGATCCAGGGACATAGCTTGGTCAGTAATATAATGTTAAAATACATTATACAACAAGCAGGGTGTACGAGAATGCCTTAAGGGGCAATGGAATAGGAGACGAATGTGAATTAGCACTAAGTGAGAGTACACAAAATATTTTGTAAAATAACCAACGAGGAAGAGAGTGTATGTGCCTTTTTGTCTGTGTGTATGTAAAAGTTCCTAGTGAAATCCAACAGACACCTCACCATACCTGACTGAAAGCACCTGTACCCAACTATTTGTCAGAAAATACATTTATTAGGGGACACCTTGAATCCTGCACCTGGACTGTGCCTGCTATGAGTCCTGCCCCCCAAGTGGGTCCACCCCAGTCCGGGACATTTGGCAGTGGGCCTGAAGGTGCTCTGCCAACCCAACTGCGATCCCTATCAGAACCATTACAAATTGGTGTGAATTGGTGTGAAGCAATGCAAAGACCAGCAAAGCCTCGCTGCACCGCTGCCATCCTCGCTGGAGCTGCCAGCTCCATCGGAACTAATCTAAAGCATCGCAAAGCCCCACCACACTTCACCGCACACCTCACTGGAACTGAGGCCAAGTGATGCAAAGCTTCGCTATACAGCTTCATCGGAACTGATGCCAGAAGACGCGAAGCCTTGCAAAGAAACACTGCACAGAGTGTGCACCAATATTTAAGGTACCTTGGTCAGTGGGCAAAACTTGGTCCCTGTATCGAACCCGTACTCCATCGTGGTCAACTTGAACTTGTGACTTTGTCCTGGTCCGGCATGACCAGATAACCACAGTTGCTACCTTCTAGGCACTATTTTCACTTAAATATTTAAAATTGCATATTTCTGGTGTTACTGATCGGACTTTTGTCATTTTCGCCTCAAATAATTTATTAAATTTTAATCAATTTTTTCTAAATTGGTGTGGGATTTTTCTTGTGTAGTGTTTTCACTTTATTACTGCTTGAAGTGCTGCATAAATACTTTACACATTCCCTCTAAGTTAAGTCTGACTGCTTTCGTGCCAAGCTACCAGAGGGTTAAGCACAGGTTAATTTGGGGTTTGATTGTGACTTCACCCTGACAGAAATTGTGGTTGCTTCTTGAGTAGGGTCCTCCTCACAACCAGTAGTCAATTTTATAACAGGGTGTTACTCATACACCTGAGAAAAAGAGACACTGGTTGGATATGAGTCAGAAAGTGAAGCCAAGAGGAGAAAGAAATGGAAGATGGGTGGCTGGAGAATTGATAGTGGTAGAATGTGAGGGAGATAAAAGGAAAATATACAAGATTGGAATCTTACGTAGCTGATGTATTCACTTCCAGATGCATGATTACTCGAATAAACTCTCCTTTTCCAAGTAGTATTTGTACCCACCGCAACACTGTACTCGCTCACAATCAGGCATTGCCCTCCAGGCACATTTCCATCAAAATCTAAACACATGGGGGCATATTTACAAGGGGATATTGCCACCAGAACTTCACTTTTAGCGATGTTCTGGTGGTGATATGCCCTTCTCCATATTTACAAAGCAGCATTAAACCACTTCTTGTGGTTTAATGTCGCCTTGTAAATAAGGCCCCTTTACACGCATCACTTAGAGTGAAAAGGACGTGCAATGGGTGTTGCTGTGAGCGTTCCACCGCAACACCCATTACTTTTGGCGCCACCCCAGATTTACAAGGAGGTGTAAATCTGAGGCAGCACCAAAAACTAATGCCATGCAGTAGCAGGGGTTAGAATGGCGAAAAGAGGAGAAATACTTTTATTTCTCCTCGTTTTTGCTTTTTCTATGTGTGCTGCATCTTGCATTACACATAGAAAGAGCAAAATGACATTAATTACTCTTTATGTGCAGGAAGGTGTCCCTTGCTACACATAAACAATGATTTACAAATGACGATTTTCTACTTCTATGTGTGTTGCATTCTGCAGCGCACATAGACGTAACAAATCGCCATTATGTGCAGGAAGGGACACCTTCCTGCACATAAATAATTATTCCCTATGCTGCAAGGGTGCCTGCATGGGAGCTAGGCAGCAAAATTTAGCGCCAGCACTAGGGAAAACACAGGGGTGCCCCATATTCTTCTGAATACGGCGCATCCCTGCGTTTTGAAAATGTCACAGCGTGATGCTGCCAAATTTGTCGCAGCCCCACGCTCCGACATTATCTCGTAAATATGCCCCATGATATCACCTTCTTCCTTCATAAATGTTAAGGATACAATGTTCCTCTGAGATTTGGGCACATCAGGTGTGGTATCCCGAATGGCCTGCAGATGGACCACACAGACATAGTTAAACATGAGTAAAGGTTCCTATATATAAATTCTTTGCATAATGTAGTCAATTAGACTTCAACACGAAAACACATGAAAAATTCCTGAGAAAATCTTTCGGCATAAAATGTCGTGCCAGATTGTACCTTTTTGAAGTCATCTACTCAAAAGTGCGCAGTGGTCCCATTTTGGGCATTTGCTTCATTTCCATGCACCTACACGAATGAGGGGATGTCTGGAGAGTCATCAACGTTCGAAGAGAAAAAAAAAGTACGCACACATACTCTCTGGGGCATATTCTCAAGGAGCCATCGCCGATTTATCGGCACTTTAGCGCCGCAAAAGTAGCGATAGACTTATCGCCCTATTCACAAGCTGGTGCAAACTGTCGACATCGCCAGTTTTCCTGCGATAGCTGCCGCAAAACACATCGCCACAGATGAGAGCGACAATCAACGCTAATGACATGCAGAGTAGGCGTTCCCGTGCAAAAACACACGAAAACATCACTTCGCGATATTCTCAACGACCAGCCAGAACTGCGATGCCGGACAAAATTAGGCGATAAGGCGCGTTAGCAGCAGGGACTTAACACCTGCTTATTACTGGTCTCAAGTAGGACGAAAACCTGCAGTACAGAGGGAGCCCAGGCCAGAGCCACATCTGAAGACCAACAGATGCCATGGAGCTACTAATCATGCAGCTTGGAGACCCAAGAGGGCCACAACACCCACCGCCACCACCCCCAGGACCACTCCCACCCCCAGGACCACCCCCCCCCCCGGACCACCACCGACGCAGCGCAGAACAAGACAGCAGACCTTCCGAAGACGCATCAGCCTCACAGACTTAACGCCAGAGGATGTCATTGCCCACTACAGGCTCAAAAGGACAACCATCCTCCGCATCATGACCCACATTGCCCACAGGCTGACAGTACCAACACAGCGGACAACCAACATCCCTCCGCAGACAAAGCTGCTGGCTGTGCTGCACCTGTTGGCCTCTGGTACCTTCCAAACAACAACTGCCAGAGTCAGAGGAGTCTAACAGCCAGCCCTATCAAAGGCCATCACACCTGTCCTGGATGCCATAATCAGTTTCATACCCCAGCACCTTCACTTCCCCCACACTGCGCAGGAACAGCTGGAGACCAAGCAAGGCTTCTACGCCAAAGCCGGATTCCCGCACGTGTTGGGGGCAATCGACTGCACACATGTCCTACTTGTGCCCCCTGCCGACACTGCACACAATTACTGCAACAGGAAGCACACGCATTCCATCAATGTGCAGGCAAAAGTGGACCACCGGGGACTGTTCACCAATGTCGTCGCCAACTACCCAGGCAGTGTGCATGACTCATGCATCTTCCGACAGTCCATCATCAACCAGCGCTTTCAGGATAGCACCTATGGAAATGGACTGCTCGTTGGTAAGTACCAATGGAACACACCACACACCTCAATTCCACAATCACACAACGCACAACTGTGGGAATGGACACATAACAACATCCCATCCAACATGCCAAACAACATGCACACCTGCCAGACATGACAACACAAGTAACCGTGGTAAGAGGGGCCAGAAATGTGGACAAACCATACACTAAGGCATAGCCCCTCTGCCACACATATGCAGAATGTGGGGAGAGGTGGGAACCACGATTGTGCGAAGGAGGCAATGGACCTATGAATAACAATGTACACAATGCCAAGTGTGGCGGTGATGTGCTGGACAGTCTTGAGTATGCAGAGCACAGACATGTCCATGTGGACACATACTGCTGGAGTCTGTACTGTCGTGGACAGTGGACGCAATCATGTCATCACAGGCAGTGGGGAACACCTTGGACAAGTAGCCATGTCGCCCCCCCTGTAAGCGTAAGCGTAGTGGGCAGGGCAGGCGCACGCCAGTCCAGCGTAGGGGAGTGACTATATAGGCCGGGGCTCAGGGAGTTGTTCACTTCCGGGACGGCCACCGAAGTAACTACTGCGTGTGGCTCTGTGTCCGCCATATCCTGACCATAGGCCTACACACACGTGGCCGACCACCTACAACGGGCAAACTCACACGGCGACGAGGTGGCTACGTCCCACGCCACCCTGCGCACATCTCGTCATCGCCTGCAGTGGCGTGTCTGCCAGGGCGGCGTCCCTCACCCTGCCACGAGACCGCCATCGTGACCGGTGGTGCCTGCGCGATCCTGTGCACCTGCCGCACCCCAGCCCGCTGATCCCCAGACCCGACCTGCGTCCAGCGGTGAATGCCAGCCCCTGCGCACCCAGGCCTCACTGCTCACCTGCCACCACCGGAGTTTCTCCAAGAGGGCCCACCACGTTCCGGTGCAATCTCCAAGGCCGGGCTCCGCGAGCTTGGTAGCCTCCTCAGCCGATCGCTGGCTTCTGCGCAACAGGCCCCCAGCGCACCCAGCGGCACCGCGGAGTTGCGGGGTGGCTACTGCTGCCTTCTGACCACACAGCGGTACAGCAAGTAACATACACATCCTTTCCAGTCCGCCCCTCCAGGCCTGATGCATCATCGCAGGCTGCACACCTGCTCAGCTCTTCCGGTGGGCCGAACTCAGTGCACCGCATGTCATCGCCACGTGGCGGTTGGCCCGTGCCAGACGCAGGGCCTCAGGTGCCACTAACTCAGTGTACCACAAGTCACCGTCCAGCCACCAGGCCTGCTGCATCATCGCAGGCTGCACACCCGCTCAGCTCTTCCGGTGGGCCGAACTCAGTGCACCACAAGTCACCGTCCTGCCTCCAGCATTATAGCATGATGCACACCCGCTCAGCTCTTCCGGTGGGCCGAACTCAGTGCACCGCAAGTCATTGTCCCAAGGGGCTACCCCACAAGTCCGCCTCCAGTAGCCAACAGCATGTCCTCGGTAACGCCACTGGAGCCCTTCACAGTCACGGGGCCACCCCCGTCCCAGGCAGGCCGCCGGTAAGCCTGGGCAGATCGTCTGGAGACGTACTCCGAAGCACATGACATCCCAGCGCTGCAGCGGCGGCGCACGCGTGTGAGGAGTGCGGAGAAATGGCCCGGGGCTCTGGGCGTGGTTCAGTTCTGGGCTCTGGGCGTGGTCCAGTTCTGGCCTGGCCACAAAAGTGACTATGGCGTGTGTCTCCGTAGTAGTGTCTGCGCCACCCGGCCTGTAATCGACAATGTTGCAATGTAGCATGCACCAGGAGGGCGGCCTCGCCCAAATGGATTAATAAAGGAGCGCGAGACTGCTCGGGGTCTCGGCTCATACATGCCAACTGTTGTGTGTGTATCTACATTGCCGCAGCCTGAACCGAAGGCCTAGCCTCAATATCAGCGCGAGTTCAGCCAGGCCAGAACTCCACATCTGTGTCCGCCCTATCCTTACCATAGGCCTACACACACGTGGCCGCACACCTTCAATGGCCAACATTACAGTCTTGTTGTCAGTCCTGCAGACATGCGCAGACAGGCATGACAATGGTGTGCCGTAGGAGTGCACGTGATGCAACCGCTCAGCACACACAAGTAAATAGGCTCGGTGGGAGGGAGGAGCAGCTGTGAGGCTACGTAATACACATTGTCCTACCACATTTGCCAGCAGCAATATATGGCTAACATGAATCCCAAGGTCGCACAAATCACACATCACAAAACTTGTATGTCTGCCAACACAGCATGCAGAACCACCAGTTGACACTGACCTCACTTACCTCTCACAAGTGATCAAGGATATGCACTCTGCCCGTGGATGATGACACCCCTCCGAGACCCAAACACCCCGGCCCAGAGGCAGTACAATGTGGCCCACAAACGCACCAGGGCCATTGTTGAACGCACGTTTGGCATGTTGAAATCACGTTTCAGGTACCTGGACATCACCGGTGGAAGACTCTTGTACAACCCAGAAATAGTGTGTAAGATGATCACTGCATGTTGTGTATTCCACAACCTATGTGTATGCACCAATGCCCCATGGATCCAAGTCCCAGAAGCACCGGACGATGATGAGGAAGATGATGCAGGTGGACCACACCACACTGCAGCCGCAGCAGGAATAGCCCGAAGGAACACAATCCTCAACAATTTCTTCGCATGAGCACGTCACATTGTGACTGTCCACAGCAATCATGGCACAGTACAAGATGACCACATGACCAGCATGTGCAAATAAAATCTTAGCAACACACATTCCCCGTGTGCATGTCAGTCCTCTGCATTAGCACATTACTCTGACGGGTGTAAGTGCAACATTGAGTGCTTACATTCGCATATGTTGCAAGAAGAGATGGTGTGTATGTCACCTCTGTACAGAGAGGCTGTTTAGGGTGTCACGTATTCGATATGCCATATCAGGGTGTCACATGTAGTACGTCATGCCACTCATCAGCGTCACACGTGTACATGAACATGACATGAAGGCCGTCATTGGTGTTCAGGAAAAGAGAACAGGGTGCCATTTGTGGTCAGAGATGTACCTGCCTGATGCAAATATACACCCTGTGTGTCGAGTACCACAACATGTACAACATGGCCATAAGGGGGATGTTGGCACAGTGGACACCTCAACAACATTGGGAGATGCACACCAGCCTAGCAGCCAGCAGGTCCACCTTGCGTGGAACACACCAAGGTGTCCCCTGGTCAAATGTGCCATGTACAGGTCACATGTGTACACGGACGTCATCCATCAAGAGTAGTGATCAGTGCCAGCTAATAGGTGCAAGGTGAGTGGTCAACCGCCTCCTCACAGCTACCTGCACCCATCACTGTCAGACTGCAGCAAAACAACACTGCTATATCAGAGCATGCAATACTGACCGTGAGGGCACGTACATGGCTGGTAAGGGTTCAACCATGCCGGAAGGCGAAGCAGTGACATCCCCCCCACCCAATACCCATCACATTTCCAGAATGCAAGCAGATGACAAACTAACATTGTGGATGACAGCCCCTCTGTCTGAACTAGAAGGCGGTAGCACATCTGCACCTCCGACCTTGGGAATGCATGCGCCCGGCACACCCTGAGCGATACCATAGCAGCTGCTGACGGCTCCCACACTACGCACAGCGCTAACCAGAGACCAACGTATACACACCCCACACACAGGAGTCCTTGCTCGTAATTCACTTGCATGGTATGACCTTCACACTTACGCCCCTACCATCCCAGGAGTCCAAGCTCTCCACACTCAAACCAATGATTGCTCTGAGCTGTGGCTTCCACATAACTGTGACTTTGCCTTTGTGACACACAGCCCTATTTCATACATTGACGTGGGGCTAAGTTTGGAAATAGCGAGATTGTTGTTTTGGAGCAATGAGGCCACAGCTAGTTCACACATTCCCAGTCATCTCACTGCCTATCTGGGTCACGGACATACATGCGCATTGAAATCAGTTCCCAGGGAGCACCGTTGTTTGGAATCACTGCCCCTACATACATCCATACTTTCATACTTGCTTGATCATGGACATGACTCATCTGTGTGAATTTGAATATCTTAATCACATTCGGTGGAGTGGTGAAGGTGGACCAGTACCTGGCCATGCACACGCTACTTTACAATCTTGCCCCGTGGAGGGCCAGCCAGGGTCCTTTGGGGAGGGAAAAGAACATCGTAGGAGAGGGAGTTCAGTCCGCAGTCTGATTACTGTGTCATTGGTTGCCTAAACAAATGAAGCAGTCCATGTCGGGGGCCAAGGTGAGTGTCGCAGAGTGTCAAGGGGGACAGTGGAGGGTGTTATTCCTGGGCATGATGCAGAGGGCAGAACCAAGCAGAAAGAGGCCATATGGCGGAGATGAATGCTACCGCTTCCTACTTAGCCCAACGGCAGATTCATCCTCATCATCATCCTCCTATGTGTGATGTGCCTCACATGTGGGTGGTGGTGTTTTGTCTGCGGCACTGTGTGGCAGTGACACATCAGGGGCCGGAGGTGCATTGTCAGCCACACTGTGAGGCACTGACACATCAGGGGGCGGTGATGTGGAGGGAGTAGTGGCAGCAGCATTCATCTGCGCCAGGCCTTGTGGCTGCACTGCCATGATGAGGATCTGCAGGGCATGGTAGATCCCTGCTACATCTCGCTGGTGTGCAGCCGTGGCAGCCATTCTTCCTGCCTGCATCCGCTCCATGTTCTCCATGTTCCTCTCCATGTTGGCCAACTCACGGCTGAGATCGCTGGAGCCACTCTGACTGGACAGTTGTTCTTGTCTACGAGTCATGACTCTGGCGATGTCAGCCATGGATTGTTGGAGACCATGGAGCGGAATGTGGGTGTCCGTTAGGGCCTGTAGGTGGTCCCTGATGGGACTTCGACACCCACGTATGGCATCTAGTTTGGCCTTTGCAAAGCGTCCTCCAACAAGGAAAGAACAAACTCAAATAGCACTCCGTACGACGTTTGTCGCTTCAAAAAATTGTAATGCGCTTAGATGATTTTCACTCTGATTTATTCATCATGTATATTAGATTATTTATTTCATCAACTTCATTATTCATATGATTCTTCACATATATGCATGACTGTAGCAATGGTCATCTTGCTTTACAGGTACCCCAATGCATTTCGGGCTCTGCCCTTCATCAGGGGGTAATTCCTACAAGGAATGTAACACACACATTTATTTACAAAAAATCCAAGAACTGGCGAATACCTGAATCAATACTATTCGTGCTATATAGAAATGGTAAGTGTTGAATCGTGGACATGAAAGAATATGTGACAAAAGTGGTATTGATTGAGCCGCCTGTGAAACCATGTGAAAATCGTGCCTGCTATCAATAAGTAGTCCGACCACAATAATATCGACACAAAAGCCGCAAGTGCCTGCTGTTACGTATTGTGATGCTGAAGATCGCTAAGTGCGCACTAAGAAAGAGCTCGTGGTAATAGAACCAAGTGATGAAAAAGGAACCCTCCTTGACCTTAAACCAAAAAGCACGTTCATGGCACCCTTAAGCCACAAAGTTTTGGATTCATTTGAAACAGTCGTAGAAAGAGAGTTACATGACCTATTCAAAGTGAAAGAACGGAGGAGATCAAATTTGACCGCTAAGGAGCGTAACACTATCGTAAAACTAGCTTCTAACGAGGAAATCGTCTGCTGTAAGGCGGACAAAGGTGGCGCTTTAGTCATCTTAGACACAGAATTTTACCTTCGAAATGTGGAAGCACACATGATGGACAACAACATCTACATGAAACTAATTTCAAACCCAACTAGAGAATTCAGTAAAGTGTTGATTACTATCATTGACACGGCATTGAACATGGGAACCATAAATGAACAGGATAAAAGATTTCTGATAAAAGACAACGCAAGTACACCTTATCTACATAGGATTCCCAAAATTCATAAATGCTTGGAGAAACCACCATTCAGACCCATTGTCAGCGCCAGGAATTCTATACACGAACCCATAGGAAAATTCATCGATCGACATTTACAAACTTGTGTTCAGAACATGTCAACATATTTGCGAGACACTACTGATTTTCTTATCAAAATCAACAATATTGAGATCGAAGATCACATTCAACCCATATTGTGTACCATAGATGTGAAGTCGTTGTACACCTCTATCCCCCATGATTTGGGGTTACAGGCTATGGAATCTTTTCTCATTGACAGTGACAAGAAAGAAGATCTTAAAATATTCCTGTTAGAACTAATGCATTTTACGCTATATCACAGCTATTTTACATGGAATGAAGGTTACTACGCCCAACTATCAGGTACGTCCATGGGAAACTGCGCAGCTCCTGCGTATGCAAATCTTTTTATGTATTGGTTCGAGCTTGACCATATTCTATCTCAGAAGACCTGGCAGGACAATTTGATTACCTTTTACAGGTACATAGATGACATTTTCTTAATTTGGAAAGGACCACAATCTGATCTAGTACAAGCTATAACCCATATGAATACCATTAATGAAAGAATCCAATTTACACACAACATCAGCACAGAAAGAATCTCATTCTTGGATGTCGACATCATGCTACAGGATAAGAAATTGATTACCTCTGTGTTTACTAAGCCTACAGATCGCAATAATTTTTTGCATTTTTCCAGTTTTCAGCAAAAGTCCCTCAAAAAACATCTTCCCTATTCGCAATTGCTTCGGGTGAAACGCATCTCTTCTTCTGAGGAAATATATAGCAACAACAGTACTAAAATTTTACAAAAATTCAAACAAAGAGCATATCCAGCACCCATTTTACAGGAAGCAGTTGAGGGAGTTAAGTTGAAGGACAGAGAACAGTTGCTAAAACCTAAAGCTGAAAGTGTTACTGAGGAGGAGAGAATGGTGTTTGTGTCAAAATTCTCCACAAAAAGTACCAAAATAAAACAAATCATCCGTAAGTATTGGCCTTTGGTTCAAGCTGAGACTGACTTCAGGGGAATATTCCAACAATCTCCAATATTTGCATATCAACGCACTAACAACATGAAACAATTACTCAACAAGAGAATTAGCAAACTTGAACAGAACTACAGAGGCACTGTTCCGTGCCATAACTGTGGAAACTGCAATAACATCATAAAAGGCACTACCATTATGCACCCAACTCAAGGTACTCCTATTAAAGTGAGAGTCACAGCCACCTGTGACACCAACAACGTTGTTTACCTTCTGAAGTGTCCTTGCGGATTACCTTACGTAGGAAAAACTGAGCTTAAAATTAAGACACGTCTTACAGAACATAAAAGTAATATACGGACCAAAAATCAAAAATCTACAGTAGCAGTACATTTTTCGGACATGAATCATAATATCAGTCAACTAAGATACTTGGTGCTAGAACAGATACAGGAGAAGGAAGGAAGAGACAATAGAAAATATCTTCTACAGCGTGAACTTTATTGGATAAGTAAATTGAATTCCTTGCATCCAAAGGGGTTAAATGAACGCTTAGAATTTAGCTGCTTTTTATAACTTTGAAGACAGGATTGCACAGTGAAATGTGATTGGTAATCATTACTTGAATGTTATTGTAATCAGTTTATCATTTTTTTCCAGTTTTTCTTACACCCCCCTTTTTCACTTTAATTTCCGTTATTTTTAATCATTAGGCGCACAGCATGACTTTTTCACATGACCGAC
Organism: Calotriton arnoldi; assembly: GCA_963921515.1. Taxonomy (NCBI): domain Eukaryota; kingdom Metazoa; phylum Chordata; class Amphibia; order Caudata; family Salamandridae; genus Calotriton; species Calotriton arnoldi. The sequence goes on along the minus strand of CAWUFW010000615.1, from coordinate 1,362,568 downwards.
GGAGGCGGATTACGTGCCTTTTGCTCAATTTACTTAGGGCCAGATGTAGGTGGCAAAATACCAAGCGCTAACGCTGAAATTCGCAGAATTTCAGCGTTAGCGACCGGTAAATGGCCATACACAATGTAGGTAATGGCAAACGCAATCGCAAAATAAGGAATCGCTAAACATAAGGGAAACCAGTTAGCGATTCCTTAATTTGCGATTAGTACACACCGAATCCCTAAATAGCTAATCGCAAAATAAGAAATCCCTTTAAAAAATTGCAAATCGATGTAGCAAAAATCGCTAATACTGATTTTTCAAAAATTCGTTATTTAGGAGTTGCAAATTACCACGGACTCAAAGCAGGTGGTAATCAGGTGCACTGCATTTAAACAGCCCCAAAATGCAACAGTATGAACACAATGGCGGCCCACTATGTAATTGCAAGGCGGCTTCGGTTGCAAGCAGCAGGACAGAGGATCTGGAGACGGGAGAAACGCGTGTACAGACTGCGCATCACATTATTCCAACTGACTGAGGCTGAAATCCATGAAAGGTACAGGCTTCACCCCCAAACCATCCTAGACCTGATACGGGACCTGCACCCACTCCTGGAGCATCAGACACCAAGGGCGCACGCTATACCACCACATGTCCAGGTGCTCTGTAGCCTGCACCTACTAGCATCAGGAAGCTACCAGGGGGTGATAGCTGTGGCAGGTGGAGTGTCACAGAGTTGCCTGTCCTGTTTTTTCAACACTTTCCTGGATGCCATGATGCATAGGATGCACCACTACATACGGTTTCCCAGCACACAGGCGGAACTGCATAAAACCAAGACAGATTTCTATCAAAAGGCACAGTTCCCACATGTTATTGGGTGCATTGATGGGACATACATACCAATCTGCCCACCTGAAGCTACAGAGTACATATATCGGAACCACAAATCTACACATTCCATTAACGTGCAGGTGATTAGTGATGCGGACCACATCATCACCGACATCGTAGCGAAATTCCCAGGGAGCACCCATGACTCCTACATATTCAGGAACAGTGGGATCTACACACGTCTGGCTGGGGGCGAATTCAGAGAAGGATACCTGCTAGGTAAATCAATGTGACACACCCTGATGTATACCTTGGATGAATGTGTTGGTGAATGTCATTAATGATTCTTCCTTTCTCACTCAGGTGATAGCGCATATGCCGTGCGGGCATTCATCCTGACTCCATATCTCAACCCATCCACCCCCAGTGAGAGGAGGTACAATGTGGCACATAGATCTACGCGCAGTGTTGTGGAGCGCACATTTGGACTCTTAAAAAGCAGGTTCCGCTGCCTCCACAAAAGTGGAGGTGCACGACAGTACCGCCATGTCATCTGCTGTAAAATCATAGCAACGTGTGCCATGCTGCATAACCTTGCGACAAAGAAAGGAACAGCAGTGGAAATAACTGAGTCAGAGGATGAGGGTGAGGATTGCCCACAGCCAGAGCACAGCGCAGCAGGTGTGGCAGCAGCCCAAGATGGGAGACACAGATGGGCTGAAATCACACGCAACTATTTCTGAGTAAGTAATGAGACAAAGCCAGTAACTGTAATTGTGTGATGGTGTTTTATTAACCTTAACTCAGGCAATAGCACAGCACACCGCCACACCATGAAGGCTCCAACATGCCATGCCAATATTAAATTAACATTCATAGGGTGAAATGGGTTACATCACCCATCTCACAATGCCAGGTGATGGCTGTCATTATTTTCTGCGCCCACGCGCAGCACTGCCGCGTTCCCTGGGCACACTGTCCTCCCTGGCGGTCTGTCCTATGGCAGCTCCATGCCTTTCACTGCGCCTCCTGGACTCAGTTATCGGGGGTGTGATGCTGCTGCGGCTAGTTGCCTCCTCACTTCCCCCCATCCCCTGCACCTGTTGCGGCTATTTGTGTGGTCTGGAGCACTTCCAGAGCACTGGTAACTGTGACCAGCCCCCTTGCAACTTCACGGCTGCAGTGGGCCATCTCTTCCTGCATGGCCACCGAGCGCCTGCAGAGAACAGAGGTGGCAGTGGAGAGGCGGTTCACCGCCTTAGTGTAGCAGACCATTTTCTGTCGTTCCCTGCGCCTCGCCACACGATCCTCATCCAGTTTGCTGCACAGCAGCATCACAGCCTCTGACATGTCCCGCATGCCCTCAGCCACAGTGTTGTTCATGCTGTTTATGCCCTCCTTAATTTCCAGCATATGTCTGTTCATGTACACCATCTGGTGTTGGACTGATCTAATGGCCTTGCCTTGCAGGCACTGTACCTTCAGCATATTGCCCTCAAGACCGGCGAATACGCTGGACTCCTCGCCCTGTGCAACAGGACTGGCTGCCCTCGCTCTGCGGCGTCCGACACATGTGTGGGCGCGCTCCGTGGGGACTGTGTCCCTGCACCGTTCTCATCCTCTACCAGTGTGGACTGTTGGCCTCCCATGCTCTCCTACTCTGACCCCTCCATCTCCTGGAGTCTAGCCACTGGATGCCTCCTGGCTCTCCTTGGCAGTGGTGATGGTGTGATGGTGGTGATGGTGGTGGTGATGGTGATGGTGGTGGTGGTGGTGGTGGTGTGTGCTCAGCAGGCGACAGGACCTCCTCATCCTGTGAGTTGTCTCTCCTGGGTGCCTTTCCTGTGTCCCCTTCAGCAGCCTTGCACGCTGCCTCACCAGTGGAGACAAAATGTACATTTACTCACTTGTCTGGCAGCATTGGTGTAATAATAAATTTAATTACTGCCAATCTGACTGACTGTCCTCCGCTTGCTAATTACTGATGTGTGTCACATGCCTTTGGGTTCAGTGGACTGACTGTTATGATATGTGTTACTTCTGACTACATCTCCCATAATGCATTGCTGGTGTTTTGGAACACATGTACTGGAGTGGGAATCATACTGGCTCATTGGGGATTGTGGATTGGGGTTAGGGAGTGGGGGGCACAGCATGCTGTGCATGCATCTTACCTTGCCTGTTGCCAGCTCTGGCTGAGCTGTCTGCGTCCCCAATGCCACTCACGCTCTCCGGCTGGAGGGTGGACTCCACCATTATATGCAGGGAAGTTGGTACAGGCGCTGTAGATGTCCCACCACCTGTCTTCGTGGCTTGCTTGAGCCTTTTAGCCACCCTCTCTTTTGCACGTTTCCTGAGGTCATACCAGCGCTTCTTTAGTTCATCTATTGAGCGCTGTGTTACGCCTATAGCATTGATCCTCTCCTGGATCACCAGCCAAATTTTCCTCTTCTGGGATTCAGGGACATGCAGGGACTGTTTTCCGAAGAGTTTATCGTGGTCCTTTGTCACCTCCTCTATCAGCACCTCCAGCTCCCTCTCACTGAATTTGTGCTTTCATTTTCGCTCTCCTGCCTCCTTTTCCTTCTCCTGGTTATCCATTTTTTGTTTGGTGTGTCTGCAAGATGTTTGCAAAGCAGCTCCTGTGTTGTAAGGTCCGCTCCCTGCCTCTCCCACAGCTTCAGCCACAGTGTAGCAGCAGGTGTCAGGCCACTTCCTGCTTGTGATGTCATCAGAAAGCACCGGAATGGCAGTTTAAATAGTTGCGAGTTCTTAAATACCGATTCGGTAATACCGATTCGGTATTACATAATCGGTATTTGCTAATCGGTAAATCGGAATCGGTATTTTATTTTACCGATTTTTACCGAATCACTATTTTTTAACGAATATTTACCTACATCGGACTTTGCGAGTTCTTAATAGCGATTCGGTAAAAATCGCTATTAAGAACTCGCAAATTGAGTTTTACCTACATATGGCCCTTAGTCATGTCAATGGAGTCTGATTGCAGTCACAGCTCACAGGGCGGACGGGTCAATTGAAATTGGACACTTGCACTCACTCGCATATTTACATCGGCGGCATGATTTACTAGGAGTCGGTTTGTTTGTGTTTGGGAACGGCGCATGAATTGTTTACTAATTGCCATGACAACAGGGTAGTCTTTTGTTACTTTCAATCGCTGTACACGATTCACTTCCTGTAGAATTGAGTATTTACTTCCGGGATACTCGCAGGCTTTAGAAGAACACTTTTGAAATTGACTACGGCGGCGTCACCGTGTGGTAGCAGCTACGTGTAAGTTTCTCGAGAAGAGGACGAGTCATGGCATGTTAATTTTCGTTGGTAACTTTCACCATGTTTGGACGCATGTTTTCACGTGGGCTTTGACTATGATGTTACGTTAAGTTTTCGCACACACTAGTGGGCGTGTGCATCCCTGTTTCGTTCTATTACCACAAGCTCTTTATTAGTGCGCACTTAGTGATATTCAGCATCACAATACGTAACAGCAGGCACTTGCGGCTTTTGTGTCGATATTATTGTGGTCGGACTACTTATTGATAGCAGGCACGATTTTCCCATGGTTTCACAGGCGGCTCAATCAATACCACTTTTGTCACTTATTGTTTCATGTCCACGATTCAACACTTACCATTTCTTTATAGCATGAATAGTATTGATTCAGGTATTTGTCAGTTCTTGGATTTTTTGTAAATAAATGTGTGTGTTACATTCCTTGTAGGAATTATCCCCTGATGAAGGGCAGAGCCTGAAATGCATTGGGGTACCTGTAAAGCAAGATGACCATTGCTACAGTCATGCATCGATGAGAAGAATCATATGAATAATGAAGTTGATGAAATAAATAATCAAATATACATGATGAATAAATCAGAGTGAAAATCATCTAAGCGCATTACAATTTTTTGAAGCGACAAACGTCGTGCGGAGTGCTATTTGAGTTTGTTCTTTCCTTGTTGGAGGACGCTTTGCAAAAGTTGTATCATTACACCTCACGGATCAGGAGGTGATACTCACCAGCACCCAAGAAAGGTGTAAAGTTATACCTCAAAGAACATTTGTTCAAAAGAGGGAGTGCGACCGCAACCCATCTGTTATCTAGTTTGGCTGCCATGAGGTCGAACCCCACCCGCACCTGCTCTGCCGTCCCCTTCTGGCCCTGCGACACACGGCGTTGAAATGCCATGTGTTGCTCGTGGGGATCCTGGGAGACGGCCGTGGTGGTGGGTGCTTCCTGCTGTGTGGTCTGTGCAGGGGGTGGGTTCGCCTCGATGCAGCTGGGCTGCCCTGCTCCTGGGGGTCGGGGTCGATGGTGTGTAGTTCCTCTTCATCATCGGTGATGAGGAGTACGTTCTGCTCTGCAGGAGGTGATGATTCTCCCTCTGCAATGTGAGGGGGAGATGCAGTTTGACATTGTGTTCACATGTATATTGACGCATTGGCCAAGTTTACAAACAGACTGCATGTCAATGTACATTGTGACTGTTTGTGTGGAGATACCTATTTAATGCTGGACAGTTGACATTTCGCCACCATCACGGATGTGAGGTTATATTTGTCCATTATCATCTCACAGTTTCCTGCTATGCCAAATGCCAATGGCCATTTTCTACACACAAGCGGCAGCAGTTGTGTCCTCTGTTCTGGTCCACTTTGTTGTAAATGTTGAGGTGCTCTGAGTGTTATGTGTGTGTGCTGCATTGTGGGTGATTTGCCCCTTCAGCTCTGATTTGGCTGGCCCTTATCCCTTTCAGGTGGTGTGCCTTTCACTTCTGTGCTTATACAGTGCTGAGCTGTTGCAGACTTGGGTAAATTGGGCTCTTGGTCGGAGTTGTGACTCTTGGGCATGGTTTGTCCGCAGTTGTGCTGCACTTACTTGTGCATGTGTGCCATTGTGCCCATCTCCCCCGTCCCCCCTGTCCCTGGTGGTTACTCACCCTGTTGCTGTTGTGTCAGGTCATGTTGAGCAGTGTCCGGTCCTCCGACTCCTGCCACCGTCTCCTCACTGATGACTGTGGACACCATTTCCTCCATCTCATCCAGCTCCTCCTGTGGCGCAGGACTCCCACCCCCAGTCTGCATTGCTGCTTTGCAGTTGTTGGCGAGTTTCAGCTTGGTTTTGCGCTTCACATCATTCCAGCGCCTCTTGACCTCTTCCATTGTCCTCCTCAGCACTCCGACTGCATTCTCCTTGTCCACGATGGACTGCCATATTCCATTTTTTGTTGCCAATGACACAGTGGAGGTGACGAACAGTTGTTGATGGTGTTCTGTCACCTCCGTAATCAGGATCCTGTTTTCCTGTGGACTGAACTGCGTCTTCCTCTTCTTCTCCTTGCCCTTCCCTGGCCCCAAGGTCTCAGGCTGGTCCTCCGTGGGGCTTGTGGGGTTCGGGTTGTCCTCTGTGCTTGCTCCGGCTACCTCCATGGTGCTTCGCAGTTGTTTGTGTTTTATTTGTATTTCATTTTTGCCACTTTTATGGTGATTGTTCCCGCCTTACTTGTGGGACTTGCGGGCCTGGCGCTGCTTTTCGCTGGATTTTTATCGCAGTTGGGCCCATTGCAGATTTTTTCACGTTCGGGTTTCCTTTTTTATCGCCATCACAGTAGTTGTATCGCAGACATTTGTGGCGTTCTCTGGAAACTATTGCATGTTACCGCCGTGTTGGAAATACGACGTTGACACAGAGTTATTTTCCCACGATAGACGGCGATATGGAAAGTTGCGTTAGCCTATTTTGGCGATGTTTATCGCACATTCTTGTGAATATCCCCCTCTGTAGTTTGCAGTGGTTTTCAAGAGTGTGTGTTTTGGACAGTAAGAGGGGGTGTGAGCATGTGATTTCCCAAAAATCACCATTGCATGCACAACCAAAAATGAAGATCCATTGTGCATTGGATGAGAGGGGTATAAGGAACAATAGGAGGCATTAGAGCTAGAGCATATTAAGGGTATCAGTAATAAAAATGTACTTTTGGAAAATAAGCAACCCTTAAATGTATACAGGCTTTGAAATATCTATGTTTTGTAAAAACACAAAGTGCATGATAGATTCGATAATTTGTCACTGAAACTTTGGCCCTGAATTTAACGTTAGCAGAGAGGGATGTATTACGCAATAACAAGTATAACAATATTGCCCATTCTTTTTTATCATAAAAAACATGGTATCCCTGAATAATATCTTGATTCAGTTCCAAACTAAAGTACGTGATATTTTTGTTTAAAAATACTTTGGGGCATATTCACAAGGAGCTATCGCCGAATTAACAGCACTTTATCGCAGCCAAAGTCGTGATAAATTTACCTCCCCATTCACAAGCCGGTGTTAACAGCCCACAGCACCAGTTTACCCGCGATAGCAGCCTCAAAAACCATCGCCACAGAGGACCCCCGCAAATATCGCTAATGAGATGCAGAGTGGGCGTTCCCGTGGCAAAAGCCGAGACAACAGCACACCTCAACATTCACAACGACCAGCCACATCCGCGATAAAAACACAAAAAAGGCGATAAGGCGCGTTAGCACCAGGAAATCTACACCTGCTCTGACTTGGTGTAAAGTCGGACGTCAGCCAGCACCACAAAAGGGAGCACAGCCCAGGGCCACATCCCAAGGGCAACAGATGCCATGGAGCCACTCATCATGCAGCCCGGACACCCAAGAGGGCCACAACACCCACCCCCACCACCCCAGGACCCCATCCCACACCCGGAACACCCCCCGGACCACCACAAACGCAGTGCAGACAAAGACAGCGGAACCCCAGGAAACGTACCAGCCGCACAGACCCAACATCTGACAATGTCACCCTCCACTACAGGCTGAAAGGGACAACCAACCTACGCATCCTGACCATCATCGCCTAACAGGCCTATGGCAACAACGCAGCGGACAACCAACATCCCACCCCACGCAAAGCTGATGGCGTGGCTGCACCTGTTGGCCCCTGGGACCCCCCATCCAACACCCACCAGAGTCGGAGGAGCCTCACAGCCAGCCACATCCAAGTCCCCCACACCTGTCCTGGACATCACCATCACCCTGATACCCCAGTCCCCATACGTACAACACAATGCGCAGGATCCGCTGGAGACCAAGCAAGGACCATACGCCATAGCAGGATGCACGCACGTGTTGGCGGCAATACACAGCACACATGTACTACCTGTGCCCCCTGGTGACACAGCACACAACCCCCGCAACAGGAAGCACATGTCCCACACCAATGTGCAGGCAACAACAGAACACCGTGGAACACCCAACAATGTCGCCTTCAAATACACAGCCAGTGTGCATGATACCTTCATCCTCCGACAGTCCATCATCAACCAGCGGTCCCAGGATGGCAACAAGGGAAATGTACAGCCCCTTGGCAATATACAAATGAACACCCCTCACACCTCAACACCCAACCATGCAACTCACAACTCTGGCAATGCACACGTCACAAAATCACATACAACAGGCACAACAATATGCCCACCCACCAGACACGACAGAACAACTTACAATGTCCACATGGGCAAGCCGTGAAAATGAGCCAGCAACGGCATGGCACCTCAGCCACATACTAGCCGAATGTGGGGAGAGGTGGCAACCAGGCATGTGTGAAGGATGCAGTAGAACCATGATTGGGAAAGTACACAATGCCAACAGTGCCGGAGATGTGCTGGACACCTCGCAGTATGCAGAACACACCCATATCCATGGCGACATACACCGCTTGCGTATGGAGTGTAGTGGACAGTGGACGCCACCATGTCACCCCAGCCAGTGGGGGACCTTGTGGAAATGTTGCCTGTTACGCCCCCCCTAAGCATCAGCGGAGTGGGATGGCCCCGCATACGCCACGCCAGCGTAGGGGTGTGAATAAAAACCACGTAGGCCTGGGCGTGGTCCACTTCCGGAAAGACCCACATCTCTGCCAGGGTGGCACCTCCCACCTCGCCAGAAGGCCGACGTCATCCTCGTGAGCGGAGTTGCCTGAGATGCCGTGCGCCTGCCGGACCCCGGCACGCTGGTCCACGAACCCGCCAGGCCAGCCCCTGCGCAGCCAGGCCACACTGATCACCTTCCGACACCGGCGTGTGTCAAGGAGGGCCCACCATGTGCCGGCGCAAACCACAAGCCCGAGGCCCGAGACCTTGGCAGCCACCTCAGACCATCACGGCCGCCACGACACAGGCCCGCTTTATTCCCTTTTCGTTGATGTACTCCACTGCTGCCCCCGGCCTACTCTTCGGACCAGTAGGTCCCACATGTGGAACTGTGTCTTGAGTCATGAATGGCAGTGACCCCATATCCCGGCCAGCGGCCACAGCACCAGACCCCCCCAGTTCAGTGAGGCATAGTTCCATATGGGCATCTTGCGACACGTGGTGCCACTAACCCTGTTCAACGCCAGCCTGCTACACGTGGTGCCACTAACCCTGTTCAACGCCAGCCTGCTACATGTGGGGCCACTGAACCTGAACAACGCAGGCCGGTGGGGCCATCCAACCTATGCCGGAGACACTCGGTGAATGGGCCATGCTGACCGCTGCCTCAGGCCTACACTGCGGTCCAGTAGGTCACAGATCCTTGATTTGGCATTCTTGGAGTTCACATATGTGTACTGGCATCATCGCAGACTGCATGCCCTCACAGCACCTGTGCCACTAAGTGTGTTCCCTGACATTCATGGACACTCACTGGTCGTACGTTGGTGGCGTTTGAGTCTATGGACTAGGGGCTAGTTTTCATCCTCATGTAGCTGATCCCGAATTGTTGGTGCAAACGAGGGTTGCGCTTTCCACTCCTCCATTTGCTGCTTCCATATAACATCAGACCTTCCGCATCATGCCCTGGAGGACACCTTCCACTGTCCCCCGAAACCCTCCGCAACATACACCTCGGACATTGATGGGGACCCGCTCAGGTCGCATGGCCCATCTGACTGCACCGCAAGTCACCGTCCCGTGGCTGGGTGCCTGTGCCGGCTGCAGTGCATCCGGGGCCACTAACTCTGTGCTGGTCAGGCCTGGGACCCCTTCTTCTGAGACATTGAAAGGCCTCTGTAGCGATGGTCTTGGGGTCATCAACGCCATGTGTCTGTGGCCCTGCGCTGTCCGCCTCCTCCGGCCCCAACTGCGGGCCACCAGGCCCCACACGTGGCATTGAGTCTTGACCGGCCCGGACGTCGCATCACCGCAGGAGGCACACGCCACCACCGCAAGGACCACCTTCAACCGCCATCTGCCAGAGTCGAAAAGGTGGTCCTGACAGACCTAAGGATTTGCTCAGACATGTCGTGGATGCCATCATCGGCCTGATACCCTGCTCAGCACTCCAGCTGCCAGTGACTCAGTGCACCGCCAGCCATTGTCCGTTACTGATTGTGTTTTGTGGTGTTGTGAGGTTGCGCAGCAATGTCACCTCATGCAGTGGGGAAGACCTGGGACGTTGATGAGGAAGTTGATGCAGGTGTAACACACCCCACTGCATCTGCATCAGGACTGACCCGAAGGGACACAATCCTAGCAATTACTTCACATGAGCGCGCTCTTCTCTAGTGCCCCTACCTCAGTGCACTGCAACTCAAGGATCGTCCAGACTGAATATTGGGTGACCTCTGTCCTTACTCCGGATCCCTCCATGTTGCTCTGCATTTGACTCTGTTATGCTGGTGTTTTCTGTTTCCATTGCACTGGTGTCCACTGTTCAGGTTGTTGGCAGAACCAAGCACTCCGTGCGGGCTGGCTTATACTCACCCCACACACATCCAGCACAGGCGTCACTGTACATGTGGCCCTGCCAATAAAGGGGCCAGGCGCACGTGCCCGTAGCCAGTTCAACATGATATGTGCATGTGTCTCTGTGGAGGTGTGGGTCTCCTTTGTGGGGTGTGGGGGGTCCCTGAAGGGTATTGGACACCCACGTATGTGTTCTAGTTCGCATTCCATGGGTTCGACAACACCCTCACCTGTTGGGCCACCTCCTTTTGGCATTCTGCCACCTGGCATTGGGGTGCCATGTGTGGGTGGGTGAAGTGTTGTGAGGCAGCCGTGGTTGCGGGTGCTTCATGCTGTGTGGTCTGTTGCAGGGTCTGGGTTCTCCTCTGAGTAGCTTGTCTGACCTGGTCCTGGTGGTGGGTTGTGTGGGATGTCCATGGGCTGTTGCATGGCGTCGGTGTCTGGGCTGTGGTGTTCATCTCGGGCATCACTGATGGGTTGTCTGTTCTGACCTGCTGGAGGTGTTGTTTGTCCCTCTGCATTGTGAAGGGGAGGTGGATGTTGGCATTGTGTTGGCGCCTTTTTCTTGTCGACATGCAGACTGTGTGACGATGTACATTGTGACTGTTTGGGCGGTGGTGGCTATTTGAGTTGGGACAGTGTACATTTGGCCTACATGGCTGATGTGGGGTTGTAGGGGTAGATGTGCATCTCACAGTTCCCTGCTCTGTCCGATGTGATTGTTCTGTTACTGTGCCTGGTTGGACCCAGTTGTGTCCCCTGTTCTGCAGTGTGGGTGTTGCACTTTGTGCCACATTGTCATGGTATGTGCTGTGATTGCTATGGTGTCTGCTGCAGTGTGCCACGGGGATGGGGGACATGTCCCTGGGTAATTGTGGGTGTGCAGTGTGTTACACCTCATTGTGCATGTGTGGCATTGTGCCCATCACCCCCGTCCCCCCAGTCCCTGTTGGATCCTCACCCTGTTGTTGTTGTGTCAGGTCCTGTCGGGCTGTGTCCGTACTCCCTACTCCTTGCACCCTCTCCACACTGATGACTGTGGCCTGGGTTTCCTCCTGCTCCTCCTGTGGCGCTGGACTGCCACCTCCTGTCGCCGTTGCTGCCTTCCTGTTGGCAGCGGGTTTGTACCTGGTTTAGGTTGTCAGGTCCTGCCGGTGCCTCTTGGCCTCCTGGATTGGCCTCCTGGGCACTGCGACTGCATTCCAGGTCGTCTGCTTGTGGGTCAGTTGCTGGTAGTCTTCTGTCGCCTCCGTGGCCTTGGTCTTGTTTTCCTGCGGTTTGCACCCCGTCTTCCTGTCCCTTTTCTCCTTGGCCTTCCCCGAGTCAGTTGTTCCTTGCTGGTGGTCTGTGGGGGTTGTGGGGTTCGCGTTGCCCTCTGCGCTGGGTCAGGGTGCATCCATGTTGCTACGTGCTTTAGCTTGTTTCTTGTGTGTTGTGTCTGTGGTTTTTATGGTGCTATTTCCCGCCAGATGCGTGGGATTTGCAGGCCTGAGGCTGCTTTTCGCTACTTTTTGTACCGCGATTGGCCTCATCGCATGATTTCTCGCGTTTCGCATTTATTCGGCGTGGTGTTGATTTTCACGCTGGCATTTGACGCGTTATCTGGTGACTATCGCATGGTACCGCCTTGTTGTGAATTCCACGTTGACACAGGGTTATTTTCCCGTGATGGGCTGCGATATTGAAAGTTGCGTTACGCTACTGTTGCGGTAGTTATCACACGTTCTAGTGAATACACCCCTTTGTTTTTCTATATCATGGTTCCAGAAGTAACAAAAACACGTTATCTGAGTAACAAAACAAGGTTTTTCTTTCAGCTCCACTCTTACTTAAAATATGTTTCAACATATAAAAAAGTAAACTAATCGCATATAAAAACACTACTCAGTCACACTAAAACACAATACTACCACATACAAAAATAACCGCTATTGAAATAATAATAAATATAATAACAAATAAAGAACAATTCAAACACCAGCAAGCAATTAAAACAAGCATACACAAAGCCAACAGGTCTTGGATTAACCAGAGGACTTTTGGCTTTTTCAATGCTTGTTTTGTTTTGTCCTAGTTTTTGCTAAACTTTATTGTTGGAGAAGGTACCAGGCCCTCATCAATCTAAAAAAAGGTGAATAAAATCAAAAATATATTCTTTGGTCTTAAAAAGCACACTTTGCAAAAGCAGTCTCTGGTGAACTGGTTTGTGTGCAGATTTGCTCCGTGAGAACGTCGTCACTCACAGTGATGTTAGCCAACAGCTGAAGTGGGTTGACCAATAAATAGCACCATGCAACATTCTGTAGTGAGCGAGGAAAAATGTGAATGACACAATAACAGCCCAATAGAGAAAGCCAGATCAGTTGACTGGGGGTGAGTGTTTGATTGGCTCAAACGTTCCGTCCATCATCCCCTTTTGTATCGCAATAGAGAAAGTGGGCTGTCAGAAAACCACGGAAAGTAAATATATTATACATATTATTTTAGTACAATTAAAAACAAGAGCTAAAACTACTAAAAAGCAAACGTTAAGAACAAATGGCAACCTCACTAGAAACGAAATACCTGGAACGAAGGGGTGCACAAATTTCTACTCAAACAAGAATAACAACACTACCGCCTATCCAGAAAACAAAAGTATTAATTTAGGTTTAAAACGGTTTGTTGATAATTTGCATTGAAAGCCATGTGGAAGACACTAGCATCACAAATCATCTTAAATCCCATATGTGCGCAGCGAGCCTGATGAATCTGAAGGGGAGTAACTGAAAACACTAGAGAAAAAATTATAAATACCTTCAAAGTTAAACATGCTAAAAAAATCACACGTCTCGCACTTTGTCCTCAAAAGAACCTCCAGCCCAACTTCCCTCAAAGCCCACACCCATCTAGTTCCACCTCAACAGCCAAACACTCACAAGCCCAACCAACCCTGTCATTGTCCAGTGTTCACAGGCCTATTGTCCAGATACGGTTTTGCAGAGTCCACTTGGGAGAACATGAATTGCTTTCCTTATATGCCACTCCTATTCATGTGGGGAAGCTCGCTGAAACATCTAGGAGGATATGTACAAGCCCCTATCGCCACCACAACGTCACCTATAGTGACGTTGTGGTGGCGATAGGGGCTGCGCCTTATGTACAAGGCAGCGTTAAGCCACTTAAAGTGGCTTAACGCTGCCTTGTACATAAGGCCTCCTTTCACGCTATGGTTAGCGCGTGAAAGGGTGGGCAGTGGGTGTTGCGGTGGGCGTTCCACCGCAACACCCATTCATTTTGACGCTGCCCCCTATGTAGAAGGGTGGCGTACATAGGAGGCAGCGCCAAAATTAAGACCAGGTAAAAACTGGTCTTAAGATGGCGAAACGAGGAGAAATGCATTATTTCTCCTCGTTTTTGCTTTTCCATGTGTGCTGCCTTGTGCAGCACACATGGAAAAAGCTAATGCCATTGTTTGTTTATGTACAGGAAGGTGTCCCTTCCTGTACATAAACAAACTTTTAAAAAAGCCATTTTGTCACTTTCATGTGTGCTGCATGAAGCAGCACACATGAAAGTGACAGAATGGCATTTCTAGGATTGTTTATGTGCAGGAAGGGACACCTTCCTATACATAAACAATCCTCCCCTGCACGCAGACGCCCTTGCACCAGCCTGTATTGGCGCTAAATTGCTAAACTTAGAGCCATCGCTGGGGGAAACGCAAGGCTGCACCACATTCTTGTAAATATGGTGCAGCCTCGCGTTTCAGAAGTGGCGGAGAGAGGCGTTAAGCCAGGAAGGCTAACGCCTCTCTCCTCCACTTCCATGTACATATCCCCCCCCCAGTTTTCCCTTCATTATCTCTTTAGCTCTCTTTTAATCTCTAGTAGAGCCCATTTACTTGCTAAATCCAGATGCAGCCCAGGGAACAGCAAGAGCTAGGTCTCTGCTACTTTCTTCTTGGTGGTCACTCTCAGGAGGTCATTTCTCTCCTCAGGCAATCACAGAACAACCATCAATGTGCCGACTACTTTCATGTTTGTTTGCAGTTTGAAACGCTGACCGTATTAATTGCTACAGAGTGTCCTCACTGATATCCAGTAACTTTGCAAATACTTTAAACAGCTTTTTTCTCAAAACCTCTGTTGGTCTTGATGCTGGGACTCACAAAACTCTGAGTTCCCTCTCCATAAGTCATCTAGCTGTTCAAGTCTGGTATCTAGATTGAGTATCCCTCCCATCGCTACAGTTCTAAAAGTCACCAAGGGCATATGTAATAATGTTTCATGCAACGCAGGGTGGCAAGCAATGTTGCTATGCTGCATTGTGTGAATCAGAGAGCGCAGAAATGCTCCATATTTACAATCTCCTCTTGCTGGTGCACTTTGTGCTGCCTAGCACCAACGCAGGCACACAGGCACCGCAGTGCAAGGGTGCCTGAGTTACAGGATCATTACACCATCCTCTAGGAGGTGTAGCGATTTGATGCAATCCAAGGTTTACAAACCTTTGTAATTCAGGAATTGCAGCAAAACCATGGTGGATGTATGGAAACGCCCATGACCCACAGATGGAACGCCTAGCAGCTCCAAATGTTAAAGCCATGCAAGGTGAGACAAATTGACCTTGGCATGGCTTTGTCAATTTTGCTGAAGCCTTGTGTTGTCCCTGTATCACCTTGTGCGACCCAATGACAAATTAAAGGCTTACTAAATAGGTACCGAAATCTTTAATAGACATTTCTGATCCCTTATCTTGACACTCACCTGCCTCTGCAATATCCTTTCCAGTGTATTTTGCTCCTGTCCAATCTCCTCATCCACTGTGTTTGTCCCTTCAGTTTGGCTTCTACAACCTTCATCGCCCCTTCAATGGTGCCTAATCCCAATTCTAATTGTCAGTGTTGATAGAGCTCTCTCACAGTGAGTCATGCCTCATTGTCATGTCTCAGGGCCTTCATTATTATTCCTTTTTCATGGACTCCCATGCGATTGGAAGAAATCGTCTGTGGACTTATTACCAGCCACTGTCACTGTGAGGGATGTGCTGTTTAGACCTGACACTAGTTAAGCTCACACCTCGCTCCCTATGTACAGCTTCAGCCTTCCATACCAAACTTAAATTGCACCGTCAAATTATAAATGAAAAATAGACCAGGAAACTTCACCCACAAGCTACTTTCTCAGCCATCCAATATTAACCCCAAAAACTATTTTTTATCATAAATTACAACAATCACACTGAACAAAGACCCTTACATAATACTCAGTACAGAAACAATCCTCCTAATTCTTTAACACTCATTTTAAATGGATGATAGCCAGAACCTTTAAATCATGCTCTCTCTGCTTCACATAACGTTGCATTGTACATTGCTGCTCAATAAATGCTTCATACCACTAGTGAACATCCTTTTACTAAACAAACAAACTCTTACACAAAAAATGAAGGAAATGAAGTCTGTAAGATAACAAAAAATACAGCTCCTAAAAGTTTTATAAATTTCGAATTTATAATGCAACACATAATCTACAAAATATAACCCTCTATCAAAATCCAATTTTATACTTTCTTTTTAATCAGGCAATTTAGAAAAAAAGTCCAGAAAACATCATTAGAGGGAGACCATACTACAAGCGCAAATTATAATTTGAAATAAAAAAATAGGGGGTAGATTTATTTATATATACTTTGCTTAGCTACAAAGTCATGCAAGGTGACCTGTACCTTTGCAAAGTATTGAAAGGGAACTTACTTTCCAGGGAAAAACTTTTTTTGTGCTGGAAAAGAGCCCATTTTCAGTGAAATTTTCTCTTTACACTGGTTTGTGCCTTTTTGGATCAGGGAGACCTTATTGGCTGGGTGTTCAGGGCAAGCACCCATGCATATTGATGAAAAGCTTCTAAAATTGCTAGACCAGGTTCTCTGCCAAAAAAAATATTGCCTCTTTGAGACAGGGTAAAATTTGGAGAAATATATGAATTTCTCCAAACTGTTCACATATTGCATGTCTGCTGCAATTCACTGCACGCATCAAATGTGTGAAATGTTTTTAAAAATTGTCTAGGTGTAGGATTTTGTACTAGAAGGGTATACTTTTAGTACAAAACCTTTGCTAGACATCAGTCATACACTTTTCCACCATGATAAAAATGATGTGTGTGGATCTAGGCAGCCTGTTTGTGTGCCAGCGCAGAGGAAGAGAGAGGCAGCAGGACAGATTAAGTAAATATGGCTCTACACTGTTCTCTCCCTCCGTGCGCAAAGAAATCACAGCAACTTTAGTTGGTGTGTTGCTTTGTCCTACTTTTATATAAATCTGCTTCAAAATGTGTTATCACTCCCAATCTTTATCCAATCGCTACAGCATCCTAAATCCATCTTTTCCAGAAAAGATTATAGGTAAAAGATAAAAGTTATAGGCAAGTACTCTGATTTCATATTTCAATTGCTTCCAAAGCACTCAAGATGGGGAAGCCAAAACGAATAACTCCATTGAAGGATAGTATGTAAGCAAAATATAAAACCTGTATACAAAATATGTAACGTATATTATAATAAATATTAAACATTGTACACAAAAAATCAAGTAACTTTGAAAATATTATGTATCTTTTGACTAAAAGTTTAAAAAAACCAATTAAAATAAACTTCTTTTTAACATCCCACTACAAATATACATCTAACATATAGGATTTGTAAATAAAGAAAAATATAACTATAACTCAAAATTTATAGTCCAAAATTCAAAAGTAAAATTATGTTGTTTAAACTTTTATTATATTTGTTACTGTAACCTGGTGCTAAAATTACTGTTTTACATTGAAAGTGTATACATGAAAAAACTGTATCCATATATGAATGTTACAAATGTCAGTTAGTCAGTCAGACCTTCGAGATAATCAGGTGGAGGTTGCCATATGCTTGGATCCGGAAGCCAAGACTTCATTGATTAGCTCAGCCTTCTCTGATGTTACGACTTGTATCAGGCAAGCACTTACATGTGAAACCCGTAATGTTACTCCACATTCCTGGGGCTGGTTTGATACGGCCTGCACCAAAGCCCTTGCGACCTTACATGGAGCCTTGCGTGCTAAGCCTAGAGAGGGAGTCCTTATTAGACAAGCACGTGCATCTTATTAGGTGGCCCGGAGGCCAGATAAAAGCATATTAAGGAGGAAGCATGGGAAGCTCTCCAGATAGCTGGTAGACAAAATGATAGTGCAGCATTTTGGAGGGTGATAAATGCTCCACATTTTAGGGAATAATCAGACCCCTCAATGGAAGTCTACATTCAGAAAGCGAAGTGGGTAGATCATTTTACTGCTATCTATTCTAATAAAACCACGGTGTATGGTGACATGGAAAATGTGGAGCTATGGGGTGTTCTGTTCCTTCAGTGTACCAACTAGGGGAGGTGCAAAAGACCCTAAGGGAAAGTAGTACGGGTAAGGCGCCAGGGCCAGATGGGGTTCCTGCAGATGTTTATTTAGATTGCCAGGATCTGTGGGGCCCTTCATTACCAACGTTTTAATGCTATTGCTAGGGTTGGTCCTCCTTTAACTTGGAAGAGCTTTGTAATTGTTCCGATCTATAAATAGGGTGAGAAATCTATGCCTAATAATTACAGACCAATATCCCATCTTGAGCCCCAGTTTAAATATGGGGCGAATTTTACTGTACAGATTCGAGGATTGGGCAAATTCTAACAATATTTTAATGGACACACAATATGGATTCAAGAAAAGGTTGGGCACTGTTGACCTATGTTTGAACCTGAGTATGCTGATAGGCAAATATACTGCTTGTTTGCTGAGAAGGGATCCATTTTTTTTTCTTTAATGTACCTTAATGCAGCATTTGACAGCATCTAACATTCTAAACTTTGGCTCATTATTATTGAGCTAGGAGTAGAAAAGGGTATTATTAACTTTGTGAGACGAATGTATATGGAGGCGAATGTGTGTGTTCATTATATCAATAATAGGGAATGCACCAATTTTTTTAAGATAAGAAGGGGCGTTAGACAAGGGCGCATCCTTGCCCCTTTTTTTCTTTCTATACACGAATAGAGTGGAAACGGCACTAGAGTTGAGAGCTAAGGACACTCCATATATAGGAACCCGACCCCTCTCAATTCTTTTATATGCAGATGATGCAGTTTTAGTGGCAAGAACAGGGAGAGCGTTGCAAGGGTTAATTAACGATTATATTGCTTTATGCGGGAGTTGGACCTACAGGCAAATGAGAGTAAAACCTTCATCATGATATGTGGGGCGAGGCCTATGAAAAGACCAGCCCATTTTATTATTAACATTAAGATGTGTGAGGCAGTCCCCTTTTCCTATTATGGTATACTTTTTGATAATAAATATATATGAAAACCAATGCTATTAAATAGGATTGCTATGCTTGAATAGTCAATTGTCGGTTTACAAAGCTTTTGTAAAAAACTAAGCTCAAAACCTCTAAAAGAGATTTTAACTATCTATGCATCCAATTGCATAGCGATTGCTATGTATGGAGATAGAATATGGGGCATGGTTGATGTACAAAGTATTCAACAAGTTGAAAATGCTTTTCTGAAAAATGTATTAAAGGTACCCTGAGCGTGTTCTAATGTCCTCTGTCATGGTGAATTGGGCGCCCCCTACATCACAGACAGAATAAAATTAATGCCACTTTTACTTTGGCATTCTATCTGGACTTGGGAGGGTGCGCTACTAAACAAACTTGTTTTAAAGGACTGTTTGAAAATGCATGCAGCCCTTGACATAATGTGGTTTGCGTATGTAAAGTCGACCTCTGATGAGATTGGGTTCCCAGATTTATTCACTTCACCTGACACATGTTTGAGCATTAATAAGGCTAGGTTAAAACAAATTTTCTTGGATAATGCTGCGGCGAAGCGAATGGCGGCTGATAAATATAAAGCATCTGTGATTACTTATAATTTTATTTATACCCAAGAAGGTCCCTGTTGGATCTAGCCCTTTTTGCAGGGTTATCCCCAAACTTATTGCCTTCCTCCTGTATTTTTCTGACCTCGTTTTTGCTGGTTTTAGGACTCTGGGCACTTTACCACTGCTGACCAGTGTTAAGTGCAAGTGTTCTCTGTCTAAATTGTATTGGTGATTGGTATATCAATGATTGGCATATTTGATTTACTAGTAAATCCCTAGTAAAGTGCACCCGGTGTGTTGCCAGGGCCTGTAAATCAAATGCTACTAAGTGGGCCTGCAGCACTGATTGTGCCACCCACATGAGTAGCCCTGCAAACATGTCTCAGACCTGCCATTGCAGTGTCTGTGCGTACGATTTTAAACTGCCATTTCAACCTGGCAAGAGCACCCACTTGCCAGGCCCAAACCTTCCCTTTTACTGCATGTGTCACATGGCCCATGGGGACAGTGTCGTTTTCTCTAAGCTAGCATGAGCACGCTGCAGCTTGCCTGCTGCTTTGCGCACGTTACTACACAACTTTATTATTGCAATAATTTTTATGTCTGTTTTCACATGATAACTCATCGATGCGTTCACTCTCTGCAAGTTCCTGGGATTCTAACTGAACATTGTGAGCATGGTCGAACAACAATGCCCCTTGTTATTTTGTTCTGGCCAGGCCTTAACCCTTAGACAAAACATACCTATGCAGCTGTTGTTTGGACAACGAACTTTGGTTTAATTAGAATACACGAATAGGTAGCACACACTTGGAGAGGGTCCTTTCCAGGGTGAAGAGCTAGACAGCACCTATGATGTAGATCTACCATCTATAGGCTGAGATATGGGGTCTGCTGACAAATCCCAGAGATCTTCCAATATATAATAATACTGCTTCTTAGCAAGGGGAGGGAGGTTAGGCTCTATTGTCTTTCCATGATGACATCTCCCTTCATGATTTATGGACTAGCTGCTATGCTGACTGTATTTGTACTATGTATTTTCCTGCTTGTTGTGGGACGTATACTGCATGTTAGGGCACAGTAGTTAAAATAAATATTTTAAACTGTTTCATGTCTCTGTCATATCTCATTGTGGACAAGTACAAGAGTGCGAGCGAAAGGGTGTCTTGTTACCACGAATCCTGAGAGATCTGTGAGTGTTGTGTTCTGGGGTGTCTAATCATTTGTTTCTCTGTGAGTGAGTAGGAGAGCAAGTGAGACACTATAGCTAGTCGGTCCTGGGCTTATGGATACTAAGGTGGTAGGATAACTCAGTCCCTATACACCAAGGTCCTATAATCCTGTGCATAGTTCTGTGTTTATGCAGAATCCCTGGAATACATGTAAGTCACCCCTGTCGACCACAGCTTTCACCACAGGCCCCAGCTCACCATCATAGTGTGTCAAAAAAATCACCACAGCATGGGTCGCAACCACCGTGTTACTGACGTCCGTGACATTCGTTCCGACTCCGTCAGCACCTGATTGGCAGCCGTGGAATCAGCATAGTGCCTAATTGCGGTTGGAAAATTGACGTAGCGCCTGCTTCACCACTATCGCATCGATGCAGCGAGTCTGGATTTTCGACGCATCCTTCTCTCAACACCGATACTTCATTTATGCTGCACCGCAGTAAGGAACCGAGGCCGCGTATCCAGAAATCATTGCATCACCTCCCCTTCCAGTAAGGAACCAAGGCATCACCTCCCCTGACAGTAATGAACCGATGTATCACCTCCCCTGCCTAGCAGTAAGGAACCGACTTATCACCTCCCCAGGCAGTAAGAAACCAACGCATCACCTCCCCTGTGTAGTAAGAAACTGACGCTTCGCTTTGCTTTCCGGCACCTCACCACCCCTCCACCTCACTGTCTTTGATTTTTGAGACATTTAAGGTACTTTGTGCTAAAACAAATGCATCCATGTATTTATATAGACTAATCTTGATTAACCTTTTAAAAGTGATATTTTGACTTGTGTATGTTGGAGTTTTGTCATTTTAGTCTTGTTTTATTCAGATAAGTATTGGCTATGTTTCTAAACTGGTATGGACTCATTTTGTAGTTTTCTTGATGTGTTACTGTGTATGTGTACACATTCTTTACATATTGCCTCTGAGATAAGCCTGACTGCTTGTAACAGGCTACTTAGGGGGTGAGCAGGGGTTATCTTAGCTGTGTGACTCCCTTACCCTGACTAGAGTGAGGGACCCTACTGGACAGGTTGCAAACCACTGCCAACTAGAGACCCCATTCCTAACAGTCTCTAACCGTATTTATCTTTGATCCAGAACTTAAAGCATTGCTTTGTTTTAATTAGGCTTTGTTTGAATTATTTACCTCTGATGGTGGGTTACCCAGGCAACTGTCACTCCATATCAGACTGGGGTCCCTGTGATGGTGTCTACACTCAGACTAATGTACATATTGTGTTTTTCTGCCCTTTCTATGCTTTCCCCAGAAGAGAATTTATGTTGCCTCTTTTCAAGGGCTTTAAATTCAGACAGTGCAAACCTGCTCTTCTGTTTTTGCAACAATTACATTGCCCCTTGATATGTTACTCAATGGCACATTTTATTTGGCAGATTTAAAAAAATACGGAAATGTGCAATACGTTAAGAGGGCATCTTCTGAAGGTGTCATTTAGTGGGAATGTGAGATGTACTGTATGCTGAGCTTGTTCAATGTACCTTTTTTAAGATTCCATTATGATACATTTTCTGTTTTATGGTGTTTTTAACTTTTTTGTGGTGGGCTGGGTTTATACATTGTTTCAAAATGATAAACCGGGTATATGTTGTTTTTCTGCTTCAGAAATGTAGGGAATAATGTTTTTCGACTGACTGAATGCTACAAAAGCAATAAATAAAAAGCAAACACTAAAAAAGAAGTTTACTTATTTAAATCACCGACCATATCAAAATAATTTTCTCTTACTCCATCAAATTTTTTTTACCGTCAAACCTAACCAGAAGAAACTATGCATCAGATCCTAGCCCTGGACCTAACCCTGGCCCTTGACCTCACCCTAGCCTTAAACCTAACACTAGATAGAACCTAAATCAGAACCCTAAATCTCATGACTTAACCCAATCCCAAGCCTATCAATAAAACTTAAGCTTAAAGGACTAGTGCAGTTACTCCACTTAGATGCAGCAATTAGATAACATTCAGTCCTATTTCGAGACGATGTGTGCTCTTCAATATTAAAATACATAAATAATCCAGTACATCAATTTATTCCATCAACCTCATAAGAGGGGAAGTACAAAAAGCAATTATCCCACCAAAATGCAATGTTTAAGTGGCATACAAACATACCATGGCCCCCCACTCAATAAAGTGCTTACATAGTGCTTCTAAAACCCCTGGAGCAGAAATAAACATTAGTCTTAAAAATGTGCCGAATCAGACCCTGTAAACCGCCTAAGTAGCTACACTGGGTTGTTTTCAAGAGATTCAAATGGTTTCCAGATAGCTATAAACTTTGTAACATTCCCAGCTCGTCACACATATGCTTCTTCAAAGGCTTTCGTCCATGTCATTTTTTTCATGCCAGCGCTGCACAGTTGGAATATTCTGAGTTCTCCAATATTGGAGTATAAAAGAGCGTGCTATTATTAAAGCTACAGAAATAAAATATTGCCCAGACTTATTTACTTTATGACGCTCATTGGAGACAGAAAATAACACTAGACTAAATTCCAGGGTAATCCTGGATTGCACACCTTTACTAAGGCCTAAAAAAACCTCCTCCTTCCAAAATTGAAAACGCTTTGGACATGTATAAAATATGTTTTGTCAATTACCCGTTCCATCGCGTTGACAGCAAGAACATTGATCAGGGACTGATGGAAATATTTTATGCAGAGCTTGTGGAGTATAATATGACATCCATCGTGACAAAAAGGACATCCTTTTAAAGTTTGCCGTCCTAAGGGATTTGTGCCCCATCTCTGAAATGAACTGCCAATCTCCCTTTGATACCCTACTATTAGTTTTCTCATAGATTCTTTTCCAAAACTCAGTAATTAAATCTTGATCCGAATATTTCCGCGAAACCCTGTACCAATTGCTGTTTCCTATCAGTTTTATTTTGGCTAGAGAACAAAGAATTGTCTGGGCCTCTGTGCTCATCTCCTGATAGTCAGCTGTTAATAAACTAGCGGTCTCGTTTACAACAAAATTGCGCAGCGCCACAAGCCATTTTGCTGCACTGAGCTGCGTCATTTAAAAAGCACAGGGATACGTTATTTTCACAACAATAAGACACATCCCTGTGCTTTCCCCTGCTCTGGCCCACAATTGGATGCCATGCACCAACGCAGGCACCCTTGCACCATGGTGCAAGCGTGCCTGCGTTGCGGGATGATTGTTTTTGTGCAGGAAGGGACACCTTCCTGCACAAAAACATTAATTGATGGAGTTTTCCTCTTTCTATGTGTGCTGCAGAATGCAGCATGCATAGAAAGACGAAAATAATGAGGAGAAATAAAAGTATTTCTCCTCATTGCGCTTCCTTACGCCTCCCCTGGGGAGGCGTAGGATTCTGATGCATTCCCAGGTTTACGAAATGTTGTCAATCTGGGAATGCGGCAGACTCCATAGGTGTTGCATGGGAACACACACAGCAACACCCATGGCACGCCCCTTTCACTCAAAGTGATGCGTGATAATGGGCCGTATTTACAAGGCCATGAAAAGCCACACAGTGTGGCTCTGCTTGGCCTTCTAAATATGGGCTATAAGCCTGGGCAGAGTTCGCGGAGTTCCGCGTGCAAAAAAACTCTGCAGCGCTACGCGGAGCTCCGCAAGCGGCAGAGTGTGTTAAATAAATGCCGTTCACAGTGATTTTCAGTGCCAGATGCTTGTCCGCACTGTGCAATTATCGCGAACGGCACAATGCACAGCACAAGCAGGCGCTGCTTCCATTCTGCCACCCGAGTAGATTTTTACTCGAGCGGCAGCTTTCTCAACTTGAACAGACAGTTTCTCAATGCGAGCGGTTGCGAGCGTACGCGAGCACTCGCAATGAGAAATCTGAGCTCCCGCGTTGAAAAATCTTGCGGGGAGATTGATTTTCCACGCTCGCGCTCACCAACTTGATGTTGGCGATCACTAACGAGAAAAAATCTCGCATGGAGGTGGATTTTCCTCGCTCGCCAACTTGACGTTGACGAACGCGAGCGAGGAAAAAACTAGTTTTTCTGACTTCCGCGAGCTCCACGTAACGCGGAGCGCCGGAAGCTCCGCAAACTCCACAAGCTGAGTAGAGATCACCGCCCAGACTTAATGGGCTAGCACACAGCGCCACTGGTGCGTCAAAAAAAGTGATGCTCTGGCAGTACAAGGGGCTTGTAAATAAGCCCCTAGTTATCTGGATAAAACTGAAGGAAAACTGATGGGTCACTACCCCGTAATACACGATGAATTCTTCACATTTGATCTGGTAATGACCTATAAAAACATCTCCTATCTCTATAAAACCTTTAGATTTCCAAAATCCTATTGTTACCCTAGATGAATTCAGGCCAAAAAATATGCAATCCTGTAGCTGGATAACTCTGTGGCATGCTGAAACATGCTGTGATCTCAACAAAACTCTAATTTGATTCTCCAACTCCAGTAATACCTGGTATCTAGTCTTCTTTGGAAGCTGTGTGGATTTTATGAAGGCTGGTAAATTGATTGCTGATTCATGCACCATACTCGTCAAGAAAAATCATACAGCAATCCAGTCCCTTTAATGAGTCATGCCATGGTATCAGCATTGCTGCCTCGTAAGTCTGAAAATGGGGAAGCACTAAACCACCCTGGGTTTTATCTAGCTGGAGAATTGTATATTTAACCCTGGTGGTTTTCCTGTTCCATACAAAACTTATAATAGGGGAATCTAACTCCTTAAAATACGAACTATTGATTTTAATTGGTAAATTAGAAAAAAGAAATATATATTTTTTTAATTCTGTTTATTGAATTTCAAATAGTACAGAGGTATGCAAAAGGGAGCGAGCATAGACGACAAAGATAACAAAGATATACGTAGCCATATATGCCAGTTATAGACATTGCTCATCTAAATTCGCTGAAGAGGAAAAAAAAACAATAAGAAAAAAGGGAAGAAGGGGGAAACAAGGAACATGGGGAGAAACGGTCACTCATCGAAATCAAGGAACGACATTCACAGTTTGGGTGGTGACTTAGGAGAGTGCAGATAATGTGGGGAGCCGCAGAGGATAGCATCTATAGGTCAGGTCAGAGCAAGATAGGATGACGCACGGCCTTAAGGGGCAGAGTACCCAGCCTCTGTTCTGCCTCGCACACTATCCACCACACCCACACGGGCGTAGAGATACAATTCGAAGGGGTACCAGAAATCCTGAGGCCGGGAGCTCATGGGCATAAGTTCCCAGAAGTCAGCAAGTTATTCCTGACAATACGCTACATCCTTAAGCCAATCAGCTGAAAGCGGCAGTGTGCCTACCCCATCGCAACGCAACCCTGTTTGGCGAACAGGAAAAGAATTTCTGTCAATTTGCCCACTGTGGGAGGCACATCTTTAACATAGCCCAGCAGTACAACTGTAGGAGTTTGCTCAAGGGTGTGTCCCATGATATCTATGATTGTTGCGAATATTTCAGCCCAGTAATCAGCGATTCCAGGACAGTCCCAAGCAAGGTATAGGAAACCAGCAGTGGGAAAAGAGCAAAGCACACAACGAGCATTTGTGCTCAGGCCCATCCTGAACAGTCTCTTTGGGGTGTGATAGAGACAATGGATATATTTGAAATGAATAAGGCAGAGTCGATAATTGGGGGAGAGTGCACATGCCGGGGCACAACAGTAGTGCCACTGTTCATCTATGAGGGGAGGTGTGATGTTGGTGTCCCATGCGTTCCGGCTGGTTGCGGTGCGTATTGGTGCAGTGTTCTGCATCCCAGAATATAGCCGTGTTATGAGCCTGCGGGAGAGGGGATAGTCAAAGACCACTCAAATACTTGAAAGGTGGGCAGGGCATCTGGGAACAAGACGTATATAGCTCGGGCCGCAGCGTGTAGTTGATGATATGTTAAAGTATCTAAAAGGTTGAAATATTTACCTTGTAGAACTTGCTGAGGTGAGATAAAGGTGTTTTCTGGGTATATCAGACCCAGGTTCGTAAGTCGTAGTTTGCGCAATCTAGAGCGTGTTCCAGGATCATCGGTGATGGGGAGGGAAGGGTGACCAATGAGCAGCACAGACGCAGCAAAGACGTGCTCGATGCAGGCTCTAGCCTGAGCTCGTTCCATGCACAAACTGTACATGCCACAGTGTCAATGTACGCTTGTGGGCGCTTAGGGGTCGTGAACAGTGCCATCGGAAGTGGGCAGGGAGCTGAATGGTCAGATTCAGGGGCCATGTGGGTAAGAAACTGAGTAGGGAAGAGCCAGTGGTGGGCAGACTGAGCTTGGGCACACAGCTAGACCAAGTCATAGGGTAAGCACACTGTGGGAAGTTTTAACCTACAACTTGAATAATCTACAGCCAATATATAGGGTATACCTACTCAGCTTAGGTGGATTTCCCTACCACCCCGGACGTCTCCGGTTTGGAGGCCAGTAGGGGTCTCTGAGAAAGCACAAATGAACTACTCAGGTAGACCGTTAAATATGAACCCAACCAATGTTGGCAGCACCATGTCGTGTTTTTCCCTCTAATTCGTAGGATCTGCGAGTTTGTTGGACAACATAAACTTTGGGTGAGGTGCCTAGACTGATTCCGGGCACCCTGCAGGATATGTTGGCCTAGAGACCAGCTAGCTCACTGTACCAGCATAAGCCTCCCTAAACAGGGAGCGAATGGCTTCTGGCAACCACTGATGTGGTAACACATCAGAACCCTTTCGCTCAGTCAATCGTGCTCTTTTGTTCTCAGAGAAATATACAGAGAATACACACTGGGATGTTTTCAATATATTTATTGAACCAATGTTATTCTTGTAAAAAAAAACATGTGCTGTGATAATCAGTAGACAGAAGCAGATGAAAGTGATTACAAGCACCAAAAGAGTAAATAGCAGATGTTGTTCTACCATGGTGCTAAAACACTGTATATATGCAGGCATATAATACAAGACAGTAATTAGCCGTACTCCTACTATTCAAACCCTACTCTATGTAAGTCTAGAGTGTATGTAGTGGTAGAGCCAAGAAGCCCCCTAGGGATGATCCAAGCTGGTAGAGAATGTAGGACCCCATCCTGGTCACGAACTGGACACCCTGCTCGGAGATGCCAGACCTCTGCACGTTGAACTCAGCTGAAGGGCCTCCTCTACTAATCCTATGAGATACTGTTTATTTATAATAAAAGGCATCCTTGCAATATACCTATAGATTAGCAATGTTATGGATATGTAGATAGCCCTGTCACCCCATATATGAAGATAGAACGACATTTGTACATTCATGCGTAAAGGCCTTGTACTTGGTATTCAAGGCATTGTGGTAATATTAGCAAAGCCAGATGCATAAACAGAAGGTGTTTCAGAGAAACTAATGCAACATTGACATGCACGCTAATATGTGCAAAAGGTTGCAGCAGTAATGTTATTGTGCAAGAAGAGGACAATGTAAGAAAATGTGCAGCTTTGATACATGGGCCTAATCCAGGCACATAACATTTGGTGGCCCCCAAACCACCCTGCTCAAAGAGGAGTGTCATAACCTCCCAGGAGATGCACGGTGTCCACCCGCCAATGCCACAAAGTGTACAGAATGAATAATGTGGACCTGCCAGGCACAAAACCTGCTTGATTGGGCCTCACCATGGTTGGTAGGAGTGGAAGGAGGTGTGAAGTGAGGAGTTTGGCGAGAATTTTGTTATCCATATTAATCATGGATAGTGGGCAATAGGAATCGCCGCGGTGAGAGGCCTTGCCAGATTTAAGGATTGTTACAATGAGGGCTTCACATAAGGAGCAAGGTAAGACCCCAGAAGAGAGTAAATCTTGGTGGGAAACATCCGGAACTATGCGGCCAGAGCCACGAGTTCCAGAAGCCCGCAAACGTAACCAGGCTTGCCCGAACAACACATTTGCCTTAACCACGCATATGCGTGGTTAAGGCAAATCGGCTCTAGTGTTCGGAATGGGCGGGGTCTTGAAAGAGGAGCATCAAGAAGCGGACACTGACAGGTGGGTGGGGCTGGGGCCTGGTCTGGGGGGGTTTGTGGTAGTTTTCAGGGGTGGTGGGTGTTCGAGGTAGTTTTCAGGGGTGGTGGGGGTTCGGGGTAGTTTTTAGGGGTAGGGGTTTGGGGTAGTTTTAAGGGGTGGTGGGGGTTCGGGGTAGTTTTCAGGGACAGGGAACTTGTGGTAGTTTTCAGGGGGGTGGGGGTTCGTGGTAGTTTTCAGGGGTGGGAGGTTCATGGTAGTTTTCAGGGGGGTTCATGGTAGTTTTCAGGGGTGGTGGGGGTTAATGGTAGTTTTCAGGGGTGGTGGGGGTTCAGTGTTGTTTTTAGGGGGGTTTGGGGTATTTTTCAGGGGTGGAGGGGTTCGGGGTAGTTTTAAGGGGTAGTAATGATTCGGGGTAATTTTCAGGGGGTGGGGGTTCGGGGTAGCTTGTAGGGGTGGAGGGGTTTGGGGTAGTTTTGAGGGTGGTGGGGGTGCGGGGTAGTTTTCAGGGGTGGTGGGGGTTCGGGTTAGTTTATAGGGGTGGAGGTGTTTGGGGTAGTTTTAAGGGGTGGTGGGGGTTTGACGTAGTTTTCAGGGGTGGGGGTTTGTGGTAGTTTTCAGGGGTGGTGGGGGTTCAGGGTGGTTTCCAGGGGTGGTGGGGTAGTTTTTAGGGGCTGGGGGGTTTGGGGTAGTTTTCAGGTGTGATGCGGGCTCCGGGTGGTTTTCAGGGGTGGTGGGGGTTCAGGGTAGTTTTCAGGGGTAGGGGTTTGGGGTAGTTTACAGGGGTGGGGGGGTTCGTGGTAGTTTTCAGGGCTGGGGGAGTTAGGTTTAGTTTTCAGGAGGGTTCAGTGTAGTTTTAGGGGTAGTTTTTAGGGATTAGGGGAGGGCAGGTAATTTTTAGGGCTCAGGGGGAGGTCGGGTAAAATTTTAGGGCGGGGTAGTATTTAGGACTGGAGGCAGGAAAGTTTTTGGGGTGGGGAGGGAGTTGGTTAACAGGAGGGAGGGAGTAGTTTTAGGACTCAGGGCGGAGGCAGGGGTCGGGGGGTCAAGTCTTAACTACGGAAATGTGTTTACCATGCATGTTTTGACAATGCGTAAATCGTTGTAAAGGCATGCGTGGTAAAGGCATGTTCGTGGTTAAGACTTGCTTTGTACAGACTGTGTGGAACAGGCATGCATGGTAAACTATCTGCAGGCATTGCACTGATAACTCCGATGAACTCCTCTACTGTGTAAGGTTCGTGCAAATACCGTCTATGGCCATCATCTGGCCATAGAAGCTGATTCGAGTCCAGGTAAGCAGTAAGGCCTAAGGGAACGGAGCCCTGGCTGGTCTGATATAGATCGCTTCTAAATTCTTTGTATGCCAGAACAGGCCAGAGGTGAATTCAGGAGCAAGTGGTTCCATGGATCCGTGGTTCCATGATTCTGGAGGCGTGGTCTGCAGAGGCGCAGCAAGCAGCTGAGAGCGTGAGCGGCGATGCGGGGAGAGCCGGGCCCAGTACCACTGAGCAGAGAAGAGCAGAGAGAGCAGGAGAGAAACGGTCCCGGCCCCGGGTGGCAGGGGACGGGCATGACGACCCCCTTCCCCCCCGACCGCCTAACCGTCAAAAACCATCTAACCTGCTACTGCCATCGATGGTGGACGACAGACGCCAGCAACAGAGCGTGATGGTAAACAGCAGAGCCAGGCTCCTGGGGCAACAACCCGCCACAAACAGAAGTGGCCGGCTTTAGGCCGGTGCGGCTTTTTAGCGGCCGGGTGGGCTCCCTTGCTGCCGCTGGTTGTTTCCCTTCTCTTCGCCTCATCTTACCGCTGCAGCACCATCACACCATCGCGCCCATGCCTTATCGCCCGCCGTAGCGTTTCTCTAAGCCCTGCTGCACAGCCTCTGCTACATTGCGGCAGCGAAAACCGATGGAC
Source organism: Calotriton arnoldi (assembly GCA_963921515.1). Taxonomy (NCBI): domain Eukaryota; kingdom Metazoa; phylum Chordata; class Amphibia; order Caudata; family Salamandridae; genus Calotriton; species Calotriton arnoldi. The sequence continues at coordinate 1,331,990 of CAWUFW010000615.1, read as the reverse complement.
CTGACAACTGCATTGCAGCAGCAGCTTCTAGCGGATTCCAGGGCCCGGCTCCTGCACCCGCAGGAATTAAAAAAACAGCAGAAGTGGAAGTGACGAAGCGCAAGTGCGAGTCTGCGGAGAGCAGAGCAGCGAGCGAGCTGTGAGCCGGGTGCTCCCTGCAGAGGCCGCAGAGGCTGAACAATCGAGTAACTGAAGGCGGGAAGCAGAGGGCCGAAGACCCTACCCGCATCTACCCCATGCATACCTCACGTCTTGGGGGGAGCGGTAAGGCACAGCGTGACGTGGACGGCACAGAGAGACGCGGTCGGGGACGACAGAGTTAGAGGCTAGAGCCGTGGCAGCACCCGGTCACGCAGAGGTGGCCGGCATTAGGCTTGCGAGTCGGTGTCGGCTGACCCCAATCCGTTCTGCTGCTCTCCGACTGTGCTTGTGCCTGTATTCGTCACCCTACCTGGTGGTGGTGGAATTTAGGGACTCTCAGGTGCTCCAAGTGTAAATTGGCGACTTCTCACTTTTTAGTGTTTTATTGTTTTGTTTTTACTGAATTTGGATATGCCACGTTTGTAGTTGGCTTCACCACACCACGCATCTTTACAACTCTGTGCCTGAGCAGGTTGAATTAGGTTATTTGGTTTATCCAGCATAATTAACTCCCCAGCATATCCTCTCCGCCAGTTTGTTAGACAGTCAGATCCGGATCTGATGTAGAGATACTTTTGGTCTCCAAATTCACGAACTAAATTACTCGTTGGGGATGCCATCCAGGCGCCTGTGTTCAGGGCGCGTAAATACAAATGCACCGGTAGGGTCACCCACTGGATTGCCAGGGCTTCCTGTAGGACCAGCTAGTCACTCCTCGGACCATTCTAATCCCTTTAAGCTCCAAATAACCATCAGGCGAAGGAAAACCCTGGGGCACCTCTCACATTTGAAATCCTACCCCTCAGTGATGCCAATGTTTGGGACGGGTGTGAGGAGTTCCCTATGGGGTAAAGCAGTAAAGGATGAGGCCCAGGAGGCGGCCTCCAGTGTAACACATGAGGATGAGGTGGGCGCTTGCCCCGTTCTCCCTGAGCTTACAGTGCCTCCTTTTCGAAAACCTCTCCATCAGAACATTGGCGAAACACCTCTACTGTCTCCATCAATACAGCTCTCTGATGGAAATGCTCTACTGGTAGTAGTGGAAGATACCGAGATGGAAACGGACATACCCACGGATAGCGTTGAGGTCTATCCCACTATGAATCTTGATGGAAAGGAACTGTCACCGTTGGCAGGGCTGGTATCCCTGATTGGCAAATCCAGCCCCTGGAGAATCACTGAGCATAGTTCAGATCTTTGTCCCCCCAAACTGTTCGAGCAGGTGCCACAGATTATAGACCTTAGCCCTGAGTCATGGAAATTGGAGGACTATACCTCGCCGGACATTGCTATACCACTGGAAAAAAACAAAGTTTTGGAGGCCCATTTAAGAACGCCAATCACCGGGGAGCCGAAACTGAGACTGTCCTCGGCTATATCAGCTCGTCGTTCTCACATGCCCGCCCTGTACAGTAGTACCCCCTCTATTGTGTCTCACGTCCACTCATTAGACCTGTCTGATCTGGGGGCATCACCCGCGTCTCAAGATAAGGGGGTACATGACACTTTGAACTCAGCAGAGAATGTATGGGGGGTATCCTAGAGATATTTTATGCCCTAGAGAGAATTCTCTCATCAATTTTATCTTTGTTGGAGAAAACCACAGTGAATTCTGATCATATACTGGATGTCCTTTCTCCAATTTTAATGGGGATTCAAAATCTCAACTCGGTTAATCAAGTCACAAATAAGTCAGTAAAGGGCCTTGAGGTAGAATCCCGTTCATGCCAGACATGGAAGGGGGTGTCTAAATTGGGAATTAAGGCAGAGGTGCAGGAAGACAAGGGTGTCTCCATAGCTTCCCCGCTTATAGGTAGTTCCCTGGTAAGCTCAGCCCCTAATAAACAATGTGCAGGGGGTATTCAGTCCATCGGTCCTGGGGGCAACTTAAATATAACACCAGCTATGACCCCATTGCAGGTATACCCTATTTTTAAAAAAGGGAATAAAAATACATCTAGCATCATAGGATCCCCAATCAATCCCCACTTTATTAAAAAGCCCACTGTTAGTTTAGTCGCTGCTCCTCTTGGGGAGGTTCCCCCTTCGAAAGAAAGCAATGGCCCACCAGGTCGGAGGGGGAAGAAGAAGAATAGGATCCGAAGTATTCCTAAACGGAAGCAAAACAAACTGCGGCTCCCCATTGTATTTGAGGAGCCAGACAGTTTAAACCCGCTTCCAAGTAGAAAGGTCCCTGGGCCCTCAGTATCTACTGATGGCCAAATCTTAGGGCATGTTAACGGAAACCCGCTAACCCTTTACCCAATAATAGTTGACCCGTCGCTGAACGAGTTAGGGAAGCAAGAAGGACAGGGAGATAGAGGGGCTCCAAAGGTTACCAGGGGTGGTGCAGAGAATTCTAGAAGCTACACCGTCATGGGTGCAGCTTATCAAGGAATCAGTAGAGACCCTACCCAAGGAAAATTATTAACACATACATATACTACTGTGTTAGAACAGGATTCGGCTTGGGAGAGTGCCCCTCTGTCCCCTCCTGGACGGGATACTCTCCCAGTACGGATTGATCCCGGCCAGGGGAGGGTCTGTGAGGGGGACCCTATCGTAGCTACCAGTAGTAGTAGGTTTATGTCTGTGAAGGTATCTGACCGCAAGTTAATTGATAAGAAGCATGCTGGGTGTAGTTTGGGGTAAGCGACTAATATTTTGATCTTTGCCTCCCTGTTTGATACCGATTCGGACCTACTCAATAGAAGTGCTCTCTTGCAGCTACTATCAGAAATAGAGGATTTAAGATTAGTAACAAGCAAAGATATTGAGCTGATTCATCTAAACCTTAGGAGCGGCACCCCAAACACCAGAGTTACTTTCACTTCAGGGGTAGTCTCAATGTTAGTACTGGCTAATGCTGATTCTTTTAGGAAAAGAGGGATAGATGTGTTTCCATATGGGGATTTCCAGGTGGTCCGGCTTGAATCCCCTGGGATAACCCACCAGAAGCCAGGTAGTAGGTTCTCCATTCCTATGGGCATCACAAATCCAAAAGACATTAAAATATCAGTAGGGAGTATTCCAGGAAAAAGAGAGATTAACATTATAGTGTCCCAGGTTCCAAGACCCAGCATACCCATAGTGGAGTATGAGACGGGCCTGTGGAGTTGGGTAGCCGGCTCTTTGAATGGCTCAAAAGAAACCACAAATTTGCCATGCTGCGGAGGTAGCCAATCGGGAAGAGTCTTATCCTGGAACCTAGTGGGGGTAGGAAAAACCAACTGTAAGTTACACTCCCTATTAGTATATGACCCTAAAATAATTTGTCTTCAGGAAACAGGGAGCTGTGTGGATTTTGACTTTGAGAATTTCTTTGTATATTGTTGCGCAGCAAAACCCTCCACTAAAGGACGTGCTAGTGGTGGTTTAGCCATTTTACTTAGCTGTACCATAAAATGGAATCCTGTGGTTTATATCCACCCCTCTAAGTGTTGTATGGGAGTGAAGCTGAGGCTAGGTAAAGATACATGAGGTCTGTCTGTATTCCTTTTTCTGGTAAACGTGTATATTCCCCCAGGAAGAGTATCTGACTCACTGGTTGAATCCATCTGTTCCTATGTGCAAAGGATAAGTGAATCTGAAGAGTGTTCCTTGGTGGTGGGTGATTTTAACGCTAAAATTTCGAAATTTTCTGTCATGTCCTTCTCCAGCCCTGAGTTGGAGGATGTATGGTCCATCCCAGAATCCATACTGCCCGGCCATATAAGATCAGATAGAGGTGGTCTGTCTCTTTTGCATAATTTGAGAATGTTTGATCTTGTGATGTTGAATGGCAGATTCCCAGAGGACTCCCCCGCCTTTTATACCTTTCAGGGCCCACATGGACACTCACTGATCGACTATATGGCGGTATCCTACCAATGCTTTGGTGCATGCACACAATTTAAGATACTGCCTACAAACATGAGTGACCATGGAGTTTTGGCAGTGGATGTTAACATGGAACTCGAGCTGCCAGAACCTTGGAGTCAAAGGGACGAACCCATTTTATATAATCGTAGTAATGGGCGTACCTTTTGGTCGAACAATAAGCTCCCATGTTTTAAGAGAATCTTTGAAAATGCGGTTCCTGAATATATTCTGGAATCCCCCATTTCTAGGTTTGAGAGGATAGTGGCCATAATTAGAACATGGGGAAGTAAAAAGCAAGCTATCAGCTCTGCTCCTTTAGTGGCTAAATCATGGGAGATTCAAAAATTAAATCGGGAGATTAACGCCTTGATTAGGGAACAATTCAGGCAGTCTTCAATACCTAGGCAAAGGGAAATTAATAGACTAAAACAGGTAGGGAAAAGAAAATTGGGATCTGAACGTAGAAGGGTGGAAGATGCAAATTGGATCAAACTACGAGAGGTTGCACAGTCCGGTGATACCAGGAAATATTGGGCGTTAATAGCCAAATTTTGTGATGGTAGAGATAAGGCAAAGCCCATTTTGATATCAGATGCAGAATGGACTATATATATTTCCCAGCTGTACGCTCTAAATTCCTTAGTCGGATGGAATTTCGACTTTGTCTCTGACTCTTCGTGGGGAGCGATTATGGAGCTCCCTCATGTAATGAAATAGAGGGTTATATGAAAGGGGCAAGGTATTCAGGTGTGATGGGCCCTGATGATGTACCAATAGCCATAATCAAACAGGAAGCCAAAGCATGGGCAGAATTCTTGTGTCCACTATTTCCTTATTTTTACACTCATGGGTTCATTCCGCCGACCTGAAAGGGCAGTATAGTTGTCCCGTTATATAAAAAGGGTCCTAAAATTTCCCCCGCTAGCTTTAGACCAATCTCACTATTGGATGTGATAGGTAAACTGTTTGCCAAGGGCATTCTTATCCATCTTCAAGATTGGGCTTTTGGAAACGTTTTTATCCCCGTAGAGCAAACGGGGTTTTGCAAAAACAGTGGTACCCTTGATAACATCACCGCCCTGCAAAATCTAATTGAAAAATATCCGATGAGCCAGGGAATGCCGTTATACGTGGCCTTTATAGATTTCTCTACGGCCTTCGACCGGGTTGATCGGGGGACCTTGTGGAGAAAACTAGTCACTATGGGGATACCTGTGAATTTACTTAGACTGATTACTTAGACTGATATAGAGATGAGAAAAAGTTAATCATGGTTGTTTGTACAGCCTTGGTGCCAGTGAGTACCTGTGAGTGACTGTCATGGATTTCAGTGATGTAGTCACTAGCCCATGGTCTGCAGAGTAATTGGGCAAGGGACTTGTCCAGTCTGTCGCCCTCCCCAAAGAGTCGGGCCCATGACTCCCTCCTGAGGTAGTGTGTCTCCCACTGTACAGCTTCCTCGTATTCCGATAACTTGCTTCAAATGCATTCCAGCATGGAGGCATTGCTGTCTGCAAAGAACAGAATCTCAAGCTCCCTAATGTCTTCCTCTAGGTGCGCAAAGTCACCGCGTAATGTGCGGAGAACCGCTGCCTGCTTAGCAATGCATGCTACTAGAATGATGACCTTGAAGGCCTCCCACAACGAGGAACGTGAGATCTCATTGTTGTTGTTATGTTCAAAATATTCCACTACTACTGTTCTGATATCCTCCCAGAAGACCTGATCGTGCAAGTCTTCAGCAAGGAGCCCCCACGTAAACACACGAGAGGGGCTGCTGGGTAGCAGAAGCTCCAGTAAGACAGGAGCATGATCCAAGAGCGTACCATGCCAGCACGTATTGCGACACCATCCAGTAGTCTATGTGTGACCACAAAGCATGGGCCGTTGTGATGCCTTCCTTAGCACTAGCATGGCAAATACGCCAGAGGTCAGTCAGATCATAGTCATCCATAATCAATTGCAGCTGAGCCGCCTCACAGGGATGGGGGCTCCTAGAGCCGCTACACCTATCCATCTCAGAATTAAGTATCACATTGAAATCCCCTCCCCACAAGGTCACTCCGGGGCACAGAGTCTCAGACAGTTGCTATATTTCAGCAAAAAACTGGGGGTCATCTATGTTAGGGCCATAAACAGAAAGACGTTTGACAGGATGATGATGTAGGATGCCAGGAACTAGACAAATCAGCCCTGCAAGTTGCATATAACCCTACACGTGCGCCAAGGTAGCCCCTTTCTGATAAGAATCATGACTCCATGGCCGTAATTAAGGTAATATGCTACATGCCTTTCCCCAACCCATCTTTATCGTAAACGCGCCTGTGTCCCCTCTGTGAGGTGTAATTCTTGAAGAAAGCAGATGTCAATGGAGTGTCTCTGTAAGTATGCAAAGACCTGACATGCCTTATGATGGTCATTAAGTCCCTGGACATTCCATGTCACAGCTTTAATCAACCGCATGATTAGGTAGGACTGAGAGAAAGAAGCAGTAGCCACCTACCCTAAGGTCGCATGCAATGACTGTGGAAAGCACAAGCTGAGTGACACACAAAAAAAAGCTACAAAAAGAGTGAGGAGCCAAGTGGCTGCAACCAACAACCATAGGGAACAGGACGCCCCACCACCCACTTTGGTCCCCCAATAGGACCAAATGCACCAACCCCTCCCTTCCATAAAACCCCAACAACAGTGAGCTGAGACAGTTCTGGGAATCATCCTGTAGGGGTGAACAAGGAGAGTAAAAGAAGCTGGGTGGCCGGAGGAGGAATGTGGGGATACACCAGGGCCTCCCCGGGAGCTATGTAACCAATCATTTGAGGACATGAGCGAAAGTCAGAACCCAGGATGGCAGTCCAAGCCAACGAGCCAAGGCTGGGACTCCACATAGTTGCTCGACATATGCCTGCCATCTTTTTCCAAGGAGAGCGTTTTTGCAGGCATCACCAGTCCCAGTAAGCCACAGTATGTGCAGATTGGAGAATTTACATTAATAAGTCTCGCTGAGGTGTGCAGTATCCTGCTCTCTATCTCTCCTGGGCAACCCACCCATTAAGAGATATGATCTTGACAAACTTGGCAGCTTTTTTGAATCTGTGAAAGCAAGAGTTTTGGTGGCATGGGAAATTCACAATTTGGCAGGGTATGTGTGTGAGTATGAAGCTTTAGTGCGCTGAAGGGCTCTGTTAACCAGCAGGAAATCTCTGCACGCTGCCTGCATGGACATAGTGAAGTCCGGTAACATGGGGAGCTCAATCCCTTTGTAGTTCAGAGGGCGCTGCTCCCTCACAAGGCGCAGGGCAGTGTCTGGGTCTCTGTAATTTAACAACCGGGTAATGATGAGGTGAGGCGAGGTACCGGGTGGTGGCCTAGGACCAAGCAATCTCTGGGCCCTCTCAACTGTGAGCATGGGTGAAAGATCAGTTACAAAGAGTGTACGTAGCATACCTTCTATAAAGCCCTCCATCATGGCCATCTCAGTCGACTTCGGCACTCTGATAATTCTTGGATTGTTCCATCTGGAATGGGCCTTCATGCCTTCGTTCTTATTCCGTATTACTTCAAGTACCTTTTCCATTCGCAGTAGCCTTTCCCTATCTACAGTGAGTTCATATTCGGCTGCAGACGTGCGGTGTTCCAGTTGATCGATGTGGCTATCATGTTTATAAACCTTTTCTTTAAGCCGTTCAAACCTGTCAGCCAGAAGGTCAATTTTGTTGTCAATTGCCATTAAACTCTGCTTTAAATCTAAAAACATGGAGCGGATGTTGCGATCCGGGGAAGTGCCATCCGCAGCGAGTGTCACCCCCTGCAAGTCCTCAGATGGTGGCTCCATTGCAGGTGTCTGACGTCTGTTGTTGAAGGAGAGTTTGGATTCCCTGGCATCGCCCTTCCCCATCCCTCCGTGTGGTGCACCCTGAATACGGAGGCAGCCATCCCACTACTTGAGCCTGAACGAAGAGGCACCCAGTGTTGACAGAGGGGCAGCGAGTGCCGCGAGGCACAAGGTGCATTAAAAAGATAGGTCAGCGCTCACACACCAGCACTTTGGTGGACCAGGGCTGCACCTTGGCTGTTTCCTACTGGAAGTGGTTTACAGCGAAAGTCTAGAGCAGCATTCGGACCCTGCCACACTCTGAGTAGTCACAAGGGGCACGAGCTGGTCAGGGATGGGCCCACTGTGAAGAAGGGCGATGCACCCTAGTCTTAGTTATGCACCATAGATTGGCACTGTGCAGCTCATATCAGACCCTGCCACACCCCATATACGCGGGCCATGAGCAGGTCAACAAGTATAGCTCAGTAGGATCAGGCACAGCCAGGGACTGAAGGAAACACACGCCATCATGAAGATATCCAGGCAGTATCTGGAGAGCAGCATTTTACAATCAAGGAGGGTGCGCGAGGGATGGGTCACTCACAGCGGCAGTTGCTCTCTATACATAGAAAAGGCCATGCTCAATCCCCAGGGCCTGTCACAGCCAGAGAGCTCTAGCTCCACCACAGGGGATTCCCTCAATCATAGCACTCAAGTTCGTTGTGCCACTCATAGCGCTGGGCACAAAACGCCGACAACAGCTTGCAGATCGTCCACGGCCGATAACATACAAGCAGGCAGCCCAGGCTGCCATGCACATGCAGACACTCACTAGTATCTCCGGGCAAACCATTGGGTCCTGTGGGGGTGCAGCAGGGGGAGGCCACCGGCTGGGGCAATGGCTTTCCAATGTTGCCATGGGCCGAGACGGGGTGGTGAGTCGGCCCGCATCCGCAACCAATATGGTGGCCGCAGTTTTGGCCTGCAGGAAGGCACCAGGCTCCTAATCGTCCACAGACAGCAGAGCAAGCCTGACTGGCCAGCCACTCACCCAGGTCCTCCAGGCAGGTGGCAGCCACCCAAGCTGGGTCCAAATACCGGGCGCCACAGCAGTAGCATCAGTGAGGCCACCAGAGTCAGTGGCAGTAAAAATGGTCTGGACCAGAGCCACACCACACTGTGATTGCAGCACTGCCTCCTGGGATCTGATTCCAATAGAAAAGGCTGCAGGTGACTGCAGCTCCTCACTGGATAAATGTAGGATGAGGCCAGGGTGTGTGATGCCCCTAGTAAGCACGGATAATTAACGTATTATCCCCTCCGGCCGTCAGAGCCTCAGATGAGTGCGGCCATCTTGCGTCCGGGCTCTCTAGCACCCCCAGAAAAAAAAATAGCAGTAATATGGACATTTGAATAAGTGCCACCCTGCCAATCAGCATCAATGGAAGTAGAGCCCCTCTTTCTAAATAGTCTTGAACTTTACGGAGTATAGTAATGTAGTTCAATTGGAATAATTGGGAACAAAGATCCCTAGATATCAGATTGGGTGCTGAGGGCTACCCAGATGCTGCAAAGCTGGTGGAAGATCACTAGACGAGGCATTAATTAGAAGCAAAATCCATTTTTTACCTAAACTGACCTTGTACCCACCAATATTGGCAAAATCCTGGATTACATTGAGTACCCCCTGAATATTAGTCCTATCAGCCTTTAGGTACAACATGATATTGTCCGCTGTTGGAAATGGCCCTTTTTGCAGGGTTATCCCCAAACTTTTTGCTTCTTCCTCCCATTATTTCCTGACCTGTTTTTGTTGGTTTTAGGACACTGGGCACTTTACCACTGCTGATCCGTGCTAAAGTGCATATGCTACCTGTTGTAAATTGTTATTACGGATTGCTGTTTCCATGATTGGCATATTTAATTTACTGGTAAGCCCCTAGTAAAGTGCACTGAGTGTGCCAGGGCCTGTAGATCGAATGCTACTAGTGGGCCTGCAGCACTGATTGTTCCACCCACACGTGTAGCCCTGAAAAGGTATCTCAGACCTACCACTGCAGGGTCTGCGTGCAGTTTGTAACTGCCATGTCAACCTGGCAAGTGCACCCACTTGCCAGGCCCTAATCTTCCCTTTTCTTTCACATAAGTCACCCCTAAGGTAGGCCCAAGGTACCCCTGTGGGCAGGGTGCTGTGTATGTTAAAGGAAGGACATGTACTGGTGTTTGTGACATGTCCTGTTGGCGAATTACAGTGTATTTCGATTTTCACCACTGCACAGCTATCTGTCCCATAGGAAAGAATGGAAGTTTTACTTATAACATCTAATAAATATAACTTCCCATTGGGACAAGATAAAAAAATGGAGTTTAGTATGCCTGAACTCAGAATATAAAAATACATCTTTCAGTAAAGATGATTTTTATATTGTGTTTTAAAAATACCACTTTTAGAAAGTGGGTATTTTCTTGCTTAGCCATCCTGTGTGCCTCTGCTGGTTTGTGTATTGACTGTCTGACTTTGGAGTGACAGGGGTTGGGGATGTGCATTCTCTCAGACGGCCACTGGGGGGGTTTATGTGTGTCCTGCCTTTCCTGAATGAGTCAGGGCTGCGCTGAATAGACCTGGGCTGCATTCAGAGTAGTGGGAGGAGTTTTCACTAGCACCTAAATTGGTCTGGTCTGCATTCAGAGTAGTGGGAGGAGATTTCCCTGGCACCTGAATAGGCCCTGTCTGCCTTGGACAATGCTGTCTCCACCTCCTGCCAGGAAGCTACACCAGAGAGGACAGAACTGGTTTGGACTAACCACAGACACTCTCTGCCTGAGAGAAAAAAGGGATTTTGAATATAAATATTGGGGCCCAGACCCCAGAACTTTAGAACTCACTGGAATCAAGGATCCTGCCTAGAAGAAGAGCTGGAAGAGCTGCCAAGAGGAGTACTGCCCCTTTGCTGTGTTGTTGCTTTGTTGGGTTGGCCTGCAGTTGCTGCTTCTGCCTTGGGCAGTGAAAGGACTGGGCTGAACTTTCTTTACTTGTGCCGACTATCTCCAAGGGCTTGAAGTAGAGCTTGCCTCCTCTTCTGAAGTTTCAGGGACTGCAAAGACTTCACCAATCTCTGGGTACCGCTTCTGGAACCGCTGTTTCAGTTGACACCGAGAAGGGAAACGCAACCGACTCCGTCGCTGGCTCTGTGTCCTGACGGCACTGCAAAGGGCACCGTCCGCATCTCGCACTGCAACCCTGGTCTCACCGGCGACGATGAACGCCGCTGCCACCACCAAGCCTCTGCTTACACCGTGACCTGTGGACATTGCACTCTGCACTGCCTCACTTCACTTCCCTATCCTGGTCTCACCGACACTGTCGCTGCTGCTGACTTCGACACCCGTGACTGCATCGTGGCTGGGGGCACCGCTCGTAAGCTTCACGACACACCGCCTCGTCCCACACAGCCGTCAGGGCCGACCAACACCAGCTCCCGCTAACTGGCTCTGTCGCTTGCACCACAACCTGCCAGCACCACATCGAGCACTGCCTCGCCCTGCACAGTAAAAGCCTTGGTCTCACCAACACCGTCTGGGTGATTGTCACAGAGCCGCTGCCTACACCGCATCGCGAGGGCACCGCACCCTGCACCGTTTCCATTTTGCAACGCAACCGCGACGGTTGCCACGACTGGCTCACACCAACGTGCCTGCTGCAACGAGATAGGTACTGTTCATGAGTCTATCCACGCTTTCGCTGGCCCGTACTGACATGGTTGGCTGGAACTGTTAGACTCTGTTGTTTTCAGCATCGCGGTAGCCCTGGATGGAGCTACCGACTCATAAGAACTGTGTTTTTGAGATATTTCTGCAATTTTGAGGATATCTGCAAAGTATATATTTTTAAATACTGTATGTTGGATTGTTATCGTTTTTGGTCTTGTTTTGGATATATAAAAATATTTGATATTTTTTTCTAAACTGGTGTTGTGTCCTTTTGTAGTGCCTTCACTGTATTACTGTTGGTTATGTGCAAATGCTTTACACACTGCTTCTGAGATAAGCCTGACTGCTCGTGCCAAGCTACCAAGGGGGTGAGCAGGGGTTATTTTGGGAGTGTAACTCCCTTATCCTGACCTAGTCTCTTGCTCTCTATATCGCACGCCTGAAGGAGGGTTCCTCCCTATGGTCCGGGTGGCCATCCTGGAGTGATGTCTTGGTCCTTAGACCACACAACTTGATAGTGATCTCTCCTCCTAACGTCTCTTGGTCCGTATACCACACAATTGGTGATTGATCTCTCCTCCTAACACAATATTCACCCTTCAACCGAGGTCATTATCATCGTTTTATCGTCTCACTCCGGAAATGGAGTTAAGCACTGATCCCTCAGGATCCAATGCATTCATCATCAACTACCCACCCAATCTATCGAAAAATGCAGCTAAAAAGCACAAACATCACATTCTGAGGTCGAAGCCAGAAACCTTAATCTCTGACGTCTATTTTTGCACAAACAATGGCAGTAAAGTTAATGACCTTATTTTCTATACGAGGAAAAGAGCATGCTGGCGAAGAGTCCTTTACTCTTTGCTCCGAATATCTGGTACCAGGAAAACACCTCACGGTCTCAAACTCACTACAGCGCCCTCGTCCTTGCTCAACGCCAGTACCACCTTCACCCTCTTTAACAATGGGATCATTCTAATCCACGCTTCCAATGTCAATCTAATCAAGACAGCCTCCATATTCCCTTTACTCAAAAACGCGGTCTCGGCGAATACTAATGTCACTCTCTCGCACCCATCAATCACCCAGGTCACCACCAGCCCTCCTCCCACCACTCGGGATAGGCCCTCACTCCCCCTGAATCACTTCTCTCCCTCGGATGACCTCAGAGCGGCCTTATCCCCTGTATCATCCCCTATTGAGGTGCACCAACCCTCTAGACTCCGTCCGCAGATTGTGAGAGCAACTCCGGGTTCACCCGTTGGTCAACAACTTAAGCAGATTATATCTGCTCCTCACTATGAGAGATCCTCATGTGCCCCACTACCTTCACCTTCAGTGAATGTTCCCTCTCCCCTCATCCCTCTCCCCACGACTCCTACTAGGGTGGCGAGTGGGCACTTGCCCTCCATAGACCTGGTTATCTCAAGCCCGTCCTCTTCCGTCAGGAATATAGCTGTCCCCCATCTCAAGGAACATGTTACTCCCCTAATGCTCCAACCTTGATACCTAATGGTCAAGGATCTCCGCTACTCCCAAGGGATCAACTCCCCCACCTGCAGCAACCCCCCATCACCTTGAACCTCAAGAGAGTACACCTAGGCCCCCTTTCTCGCCTACTCTCCCAATACTCCCTTTACCCCCCTCAGACCTTGCTACGCGTCTGGATGATATATCCCTTCAGCTGCACCTCCTTACTACTGAACTACATGACCTTAAAGCCCTCTCACATGATCTGTTCCCTGCGATCAGCTCCTTCCTTACCTCTGCGATCCTACCCAGAGCCTCCCCTAGTCAGAGTGAACGCATGGACAAGTCTCTAGCCTCCCCTGTCCTGCAAACCATTCCTTTAGCTAACACGCCCTCACGTCCCAGAAGATGTGAGTCCTACCAGGACCCCAATGATCTCAATATCCTGCCCAAATATTACTGTCCTAGCTCCACCCCCACTTTGACTCCGCCGCGCAAAATTCAAACCTTACACTCCAACCCATACAGAGATCCCCTCACAACCCTAGAGTCATCAATAAGGACAATCTCTTGAGTGTGAAAGTCAAACAGTCTCCCTCCCACTCCAACCCACCACGACTCAAATGTGTTTTACTCAACTGTAGGTCTGCTAATAAACACGCCTCCGACATCTTTGATCTCATCCAGCACAATGATTTAGACATTATCATCCTTACTGAAACCTGGCTAAATCCTTCCTCCACCCCTATTCTTGACCTGCTAGTACCTCCTACTCACGACATAATTAGGCTTGACAGAGCCCGGAAGTTGGGGGTGGCTTAGCGTGTATTCACAGGAACACTCTCTCGATTTCTCACTCAGATTCCTCCTCACCCCCTCATGTGAATACCTTTGTCTCAGCATCTCTTCGAATAACCTGCCGGTTTGCAAACTCCACACTTTTTACCACCCCCCCGGGTGAAAATCTCCCTTTCATCGAGCATCTAATGGAAGTCATCACTGGCAATGTCGACTCAGCCTTTTCCCAAATTTTCCTTGGTGATTTCAACCTCCACTGGTCCAACCCCAACGACCAAACAGTTTCTTGCCTCAAAGCATTCCTGAATGATCATGAACTTACTCAGCACTGTGACCAACCAACTCACAATAAAGGAGAAACTTTAGACCTGATCATCGCGAATGCGCAGACCATCACATTAGAGAACATTACGCCTTGCGATTGGTCCGATCACCACTCCATCTTATTCTACATTAACAAGGAGGTATCGCTGAGGAAGGCACATCCAACAAAATCAAAGATCTGGAAAAGAGACCTCAGATCAATAAACTCAGATGATCTAGCAATCCATTTTAATTCAGCCCTCTCATCCCAAGCAGACTTGGTTGACGTCCAGTCTCTCACGGATTCCTACAACTCGACCATCTCCAACATCTTGGATGACATCGCTCCGCTCCAACAAAGAAACTCCTCAACAAAAATATCTAAACCTTGGTTCAATGTCAATCTAAACACGGAGCGCCGCAATCTTAGAGCAGCTGAACGCGCCTGGAGATCCAATCCATCCCTCGATCATTTGAAACTTCTTAGAGACGTTAGAAGCACGTACAACAAACAAATCAAGAGTGCCAAAGTTGATTACTTCAAACTCCAACTTTCACAAGCTGCTAACCGGCCCAAGAAACTATTCGAGCTGATCAAACAGCAGTCAGCGGTAGGCCCGATTAACCCTGTTTCGGAAAGCTGCCCACCTTCTTGCGATGATCTTGCTGCTTTCTTTACTGAGAAATCAAGGCTCATCAACATTGAACTCGCCACTAAGAAGGCGCTATTACCATCCCCAGGGTCTGATCCACCCTTTGTTCCCTCAGAAAAGCACAAATTGACCACCAAGAACAATGCGACTTGGGACACTTTTTCACCATTCAGTGAAAGCGACATCAACAAGATTCTCCAGAACATCAATCCTTCTAACCACTTCAGTGACCCGCTGCCACCGGCCATCTTCAAAGAAATTAAGAATGTACTCATTCCCACTTGGACAAAGATAGTAAATGCGTCTCTATCACAAGGCATGATCCCAGAATGCCTAAAAGCAGCGCAAGTGTCTCCTATCCTAAAAAAACCTAATGCAGATAAATCTGACCTCAATAATTTCCGCCCTATCTCCAACATCCCCACCTTAGCCAAACTACTTGAAAAATGCGTACTGTCCCAACTCTGTGCTCACATAGAGAATTTCCAACTCCTAGACCAGCATCAATCCGGCTTTCGGAAGGGGCACAGTACTGAATCGGCTCTTTCGCACGTTATGGACGACATCCTAAAAATGCTGGACCAAAATGATGCCTGCCTCCTAATACTCCTGGATCTCTCTTCCGCCTTCGACACGGTCAATCACGACAACCTTCTTTCCATTCTGAAGAACAGGATGGGATTCTCGGGCCTGGTGTTCCAATGGTTCTCATCCTTCCTTCACCACAGATCACAAAGAATCAAGGCTAATCACTCCCTCTCCCAGCCCTCCCCAGTTCTCATGGGTGTACCCCAAGGGTCCGCCCTGTCTCCTATCCTCTTTAACCTTTTCTTGGAACCATTAGCTAATCTTCTAAACGCTACGAAAACTCTCTTCCATTTGTACGCGGACGACACACAACTTTATGTGAAAATCTCATCCCCGGACAACCTAATCACACTCAACACTACCCTAAATATTACACAAAACTGGTTAACAGAGAACCATCTACTACTAAACACTTCTAAAATGGAATTTCTTCTCATCTCTCCCCCGAACCATGTCACCAAGCTAGACCCTTGGTTGAATCTCCTCACTGCCTTCAACTGCTCCCCTCTTATCATTGATTCAGCCAAATCTCTCGGAATCACCCTTGACAATCACTTGAACATGAAAAATCATATCAGCAATGTCTGTAAGGGAGTTAATCACCTAATGAGGACACTCAGAAACATAAAGCCATTTCTCCCACAAAAAGACTTTAAACATGTGGTACAGGCTCTGGTCCTACCGAGACTGGACTATGGTAGCGCCACGCTCTGTGGCCTTCCCAAATACACGCTGGCTCCCCTAAGGGCTTCACTGAACACAGCGGCCAGACTGGTTACAGATACCAAACGTAGAGAGCACATATCTCCTATTTTAAAATCTCTCAATTGGTTGCCCTTTGAAGCTCGAATTCAGCTAAAGATTGCCGTTTTGGCGCACAAAGCCCTGCATCTCAAAACTCCAAAGTACCTAACTCAAAATCTGGAACTATCTTGCGGTGGTAGAGCCTCAAGAAGTGCTATCACCCTCCTCCTGAAACCTCCCATTTTTCGAAAAAAGAGAACTGGTGTCCGAGCCTTCTCTGGAGCAGCCCCTAGGATTTGGAACTCTCTTCCACCGGAAGTACGCACAATCTCTTCAACGATTACTTTCAAACAGGAAGCCAAAAGATTCCTAATGAACACATTTTTAACTTAAATGTAGACAATGATCACGTGCTCGTCCACATTTTGACTGCAACCATTGCTCACTCTTTTGTTGTTATGCTTCCTCACCGCATTTAGAAGCCTGTCTTATCTTTGCATAGCGTATTACTCCCCGTGATTCATTGGTCCGATGTGTGCGAATATTATGTCTGTTTATCCCTACCTATGACCGATACTGGAATTAGGCCCTTCCTCACCGCAGGTTATATCTCCTCTCTAACCCTGCTTCATACCTGGTTATTGTACTAATATCCATGTCTCTTTTGTCTGTGAAATACTCGGTTAGGTGGTTAGAATGAAGGCGATAACCTCCGGGTGTGCTTCCATATTTGTTGTCATTATTTGAATGTTGACTTACTTTCCGTCCTTTGTAGAGCGCTCTGATATCCCTCGGGATCTTGTTCGCGCTATATAAAACTTTATAAATAAATAAGGCAGAAGGGTCCCTACTTGGACAAAGGTACCTACCTCTGCCAACTAGAGACCCCCATTTCTAACATCTGCAAATAATTGTATTTTTAGCATCCCATCTATTGGTGAGCAGATAGACCCCTTGCTGTGAATAATCTCTGCTAGAGTCTCAATAAAAAAGGTAAAAAGAAAAAGAAACATAGTGTACCCCTGTCAGGTAACTCTATTAATTTTCACAGAACCCCCTATCTTTGAGGTTATAATAATTTTGGCCTCCTCACTCTGATATATGTTTCTGAGCATATTTATAAATTGATTGGGAAACATGAAATTCCTCAAACTGCAGAAAAGGTTTCCCAGTTAACCAGGTGAAAGGCCTTTACAGCATTCATCATTACTATCGCTGCCCTGGTTTGATTACTCATAAAGTAACCTATAGCATGGATTAAAAAGTTTGTGTTTGCCTCCATAAGCCTATTAGATACAAATCCACTCTGATCTTTATGGTTTAAAGTTTGACCTAAGGGGATTATACAAGATGCCCAATCATTTGTTAACAATTTATAATCTGTGTTAAGCAGACTTATCAGCCAATACGAATTAACATTTATCACAGATTTTTCTATGTGGATTCTTTCAAAGAGGAGTCTCACCATCTTCCCTTTTTAAGTTGAATAAGTCTATGAGAAAAGAGACCAACTCTTTCGGAAATGCCTCATAGATCTCTGTTGGTATTCCATCATTTGCATATGTTTTTGTATTAGCCGTCTTTTGAAGCACTTCTGCCACCTCTGAGATTGTTATTTTTGCTAGCATTGCATCTTTTTGGGTGCTTGACATTCAGGGTAATTGCATTGAGCTGAAATATTGTTCTAACCTAGAGAATGAAACTGAATAGGTACTCTCATATAGACTTCTATATTGCTGCAAGAAGACCTGTGCAATTCCCTCATTCTCAATTACAATCATATGATTATCGGGGTTCTCGATCTGATTGACCAATTGTTTTTCCTGCTTGATCCGAGTGAACCAGACCAGGAATTTCTCAATCTGCTGACTTTCTTCATATATCAGTTGCTGGTACGATCTAAAGTTACTTATTTCCTCTAGTAAAAAAAAAATCCCTGAGATTCTGCTTAGCCTTCTCCAGCTGTTCTTTTGAGCCAGACCTACCTTCTGTATCGTTATAGGCCGTTGTGGCGGAGTTAACCGCTAACTGTAGTTCTTGTATTCGAGAAACACTTATTTTGGTTTGCCTTGTATGCTATAACCTGTCCTTGAAAAGTGGTCTTAAAGGCCTCCCAAACTACAAAGTCTTAAGATGTATTGCGATTGGCCTCAAAAAATTATTTTATGAATAATCTCATCTCCGCCAGTGAGTTCTGGTTTGCTAGTAAGGACCTATCAAACTGCCTCCTAGGTCTCTCTCTTCTGGGAGTTTCCAGATCCAACTGAATGGGTATGACTGAATGATCAGAAAATGCATTTGCCCAAATATCTGTTGTCCCCCACCTAATTGTCTGGGATATTAGAAAAATATATAACCACAACACAGTATTGAATCAGCGTGAGCAGCAAATATATTGAGCAGTGTATGGGTGGTCTACTTGCCAGGGATCGTCTAATTGAAAATCCTGCTTTATAGTACTGAGAACCTCCATAGTTTTTGGCTTTAACTCTTTTTTGCCCGGTTTAACATAGCTATGGTCAACTCTTTGATATAGTTAAAATCGTCCATAAAAATCATGGGTCCTTCTGCCCCATAGAGAGATTTGTGTAACTGTATCAATGACTCTACATCATCACCAACAGGGCCATAAAATAGTTCACCAAATTCAATGGGGAATCCTAAATTGAGACCTTTAACCAGAGCCATCTTCCTCCTGCATCCCTAATTACGTCTCTCACCTGCCAATCAATAGATCTACCCAATTAAATTGCCACCCCTTGCTTTGTGACCCCCGATGAGGCAAAATATGCATAGAAATATTTCTTCGAGATGTGAATTTTTGAATTGCTGCTTTTAAGATGAGTCTTCTGAAGAAAGATTACTTCTGGATTAAATGAGGAAAACCATCTCAACAAAACCCTATATTTGTATTTGTTTAAAACTCTGTTGGCTTTGCATGATAACACCTTAACATTATACATCATTTAATAATTCTGCAGTATTTCCCTTCTCAACCCTTCTCAAACTCCTACTCTGGATAATTTCATTAATGCACTTGTTAGACCTGCTTATTTTTCCTGAACGTGCTCCCGCCCCACCATTAACCCTTTGCCCAAAGACCCCCTTATTCCACCCAACCACCTTCCCTAGTGTCCCACCTCCAAAGAAAGAACTGCTCGCTGCTTTCCGTGGAACCACATGATATCGGTATCAGGGTCCAGTACTGAGGTTTAAGGCGGGGGGTTAAGGAGTACCACTGCTGTATTCTCCAATAGGAAAGCAAAAAAACAGCACTGCTTACACTTTACACGGGGAGCTGAATGCCGATTTCAAAAGAGTCAATAGCTAAGCCCATGCACTAGCACTCTACTCACGCTGTAACAAGTAGCTCAGCATGAATCCCAACGTCTTACTGCTTTTTCGTGTGTAGTGCAGTAGAGCGATTGCAGCTTGTAAATCCCAGAGAGCCAGAAAGTTGGGGCCCTAGCTCAATCCAGCTCAATCATCTCGAACATCATGGCCGCCACCAAAACACCGCCTCTGTTCTGCTGCACCTCGTCGCTGCGTGTTGCTAATTGTGCATCCATGTCAAAGCACAGTGCAGGTTGGGGAAGAAGGGTGGAGCTATCTAGTGGTCAGGCTTGCAGGCTTGCCCACCACCATCCCATCAGTGAACTTCTTGATGTTTCAAAAAACAGGTTCACTGTATTCCTAGAGCCTGGCTTTGTACTGCCCCCTCTAAGCTCTGTCTAGTAATTCTTGTTAGGAACTGTCTCACAAGAGGTCATGTCCATCCTGATGGTACTATCTTATCAGGGTGGGATGAGGTCACCTATGATGAAGCATATCACAAAAGTGTAGGGGAGGCTTCCTCATCCATATACACTTTGTTGTCCATATGACCATGACTCTGCAGTAACGAAAACAATTTTTTTTTTTGTATTATCTCAGCTTTGTATGGTCTAGGGTTATGTGTGTGGGGAATATGCAATGTTTCTAAGCTTCTACATCTCTGGTGTGGTACACTGATATTTTTGTAACCAACAAATCTTAGGCTCCAATGCCAGTAACAAAGTAAAACTGTTTAGTGTGTTAATGTACCTATTTTACAAGGGTTTATGTTTGTGATCTGCATGTGTGTGTGACCTCAAAATTATTTCAGTTGTATGGTAGGTATTTCATATTGGGTAAATGTTAAGACATTAGCCTAAAATGACACAACACCAACGATGCTGCCAGCCCCTCAGTCTCCAGTCTACAACTGACCAACATGGAACCCTCTGACACGGAGACCACAATGTTCCTGGTAGCTAGTGGAACATTAATATATTTGTGTCAGACTTATACTGCCCCACCATGTTTTATATGTCTATCTTAAATATATTTATATTTTTTGCATTTTCATTTATATTGCCGGATTGCAGTTGGGCCAGTGTGCATTGAAGACACCTCCACAATTCCTTCATGATATTGGAGACAATGCCTGCCTCCCTCTCATGCCTATCCTTTTTTGCATCACTTAGCAGGGCTGCCCCAGAAGATCATTGATTTACAAGAGTTTCAATACCAAATTCCAATGTGTTGCCTGTGTCTAAGATGAATTGTGTACCTACTACCTAGCCTACCCATGCTTAGATTGGAAGAGGTAACTGCAACTATTGCAACTGTGAGTGAGTGATTGTGAGTGTTGATTGATGATTCATGAGGTGGTAGACAGTGAGGGAGGGTGTTGAACTGTAATTTGGGAACTCGCTTGAGATGATTTGTAATGTTTGCCGCCCAAATGATCGGCGATCATTTTTTCCTGTAGGTGATTGGCCTTTACAAACCTACTTAGCGAAAATTAACCTGTAAGGACCACTCCCATGATCCTTCTATTTTTTTATCACCTAGGAGGGCTGCCCACAAGACTACCAAATTTCAATCTGTTGCTTGCATCAAAGGGGAGATAGTGTACCTTCCACCGTGCTTGGATTGGAACAGGTAACCATTGCACCAACGAGTGATTATTGAGTGATTGAGAGTGATGATTGATGATTCATGTGGGGGTAGACAGTGAGGGAGGATATTGAATTGTAATTTGGGAACATTTTTCAGATGATTTGCAATGTTTGGGGCCTGAATGATGGGTGATCATTTTTTCCTGAAGGTGATTGGCCCTTTCACACTTAGACAGATTTACTTGCAGGGTCCCCTCCTTTTTTCTGGTTCTTCAGAGACCAGAACAGAGACTTTAGTTAACAAACAAAAACTTTACAAAATAATGCAATTCTGTATCTCTACTTGTTCTTCAAGAGCCATGCACTACACGTCTATCTTCCTCGGTCATGACTGGGATGGAGTTACTCAGAGTCAGGAGGAGGATAGAAAAACTCAGAGCAGGACTACTTATCAGCAGCTAGAAGAAAGAAGATATTGACTTCAAAGGGAAACCATGACTCTAAGGCCTAGTACTCAGCTATGTGGAATGGAGAGAGGTGTGTTGATTTGTGAATTGCTGCTGGGTGTGTGTGTGTGTCGCACTAGTGGCAAAAGTGAAACTCTGAGCCCCCTTATGTTTTTTTTGCTCTGCTTCTGAGTCTTCTTGGAACACTCCTCATGAAACTTACCTTCCTTCTGTCCTTCTCCTTGACTCTAAAATACTGTTTCTGTTTTACAATCTGCAAGCCTTGTAGTCTCCTGCACGAATGAAAGGCGAAAGCAAAGTTCAACACTCCTGCTTACCTACCGGACCAGTCCAGACAGGCACCCAAGAGTGATGGACATTCCAGAGGAGAATGCAGATGCACCACCT